>OY992888.1:50983523-51168523 GCA_963921405.1 Cepaea hortensis
AATATAGGTTTGCCATATATTTTATCCTTAACATTGCCATAGTGGATAGCTTCTCTAGATGTTAATCATGCATTCCTATCACCTTTGTTCGTTTCAGTTGTATACCACCAGAAGTATTCTTGTCCTTTTTAAAAAAATTCAGTCTTTAGTATTATTTGCACTGCATCTTGTATGTTTGACATATACCAGCTCACACATTTCCTATTTATTTCTCGGTGTAAATACCAGCATTTTTGTAAAGTGTTCCTACCCGCAACATCAGCTACAAAGTACTTCTATTTTATTTTTGTCCTTGGCCTCTCCGGTCAAAGTTTTGAACACGTCATCTGGGTGTCATTTGACCGGATGCAAGTCGTCAATTTCATTTTCCTTTGATACTCGTTCGTTTTTTTTTAACTTTCTGTCACTCTTTAGCAGCGTGCTCTTCTATCATCCAAGTCTTTTCGACTTGCTCACTTCACCATGGTGGTCGGACAAAAGCTGTTTTCGGTGTCTGTTACTTGGCCTACGAAGACTGAGCATGGAATACACCGTCACACAACCTGATCTTTCCAATACTTCAGTATTTGTGATTTTGTCTTGCCACTTAATACCAAGTATTCTTCGCAGACACCGCATATGAAAGCTGTTTAAACGTTTCTCTTGGCGTGAGTAAGTTGTCCAGGTTTCACTGCCATAAAGAAGAGTATTAAGGACACAGGCTTGGTAGACGAGGAATTTTGTTTTGGCAGTAAGCTTCCTGTTCTCCCAGACTCTTTTTGCTAACATGTTCATTGTTGTTGCTGCCTTACTAATCCTGATGTTGATTACCTGATCGAGGGATAATTTGCTATTTACCTCTGATCCTAGATATGTAAAATGGTCTACTATCTCCAGTTCGGCGTCGTCAATAAAGATTGATGGTACATAATCTGTTTCTTCTTTTTGTTAATTGTTAAACCAAATTCAGAACAAGCATTGGAGAATGCAGATAGTAGATGTTGTAATTCTTCCTCAGAGTGGGTCGTAATCGCAGCATCATCTGCAAAAAGCAACTCTCTGATTAGTACCCTCCTAATTTTGGTCTTGGCCTTCAATCTCTGAGCATTATAGAGGCCACCATCTGAGCGTGAGTGAATGTATATACCGTCATCCTAACCACGAAAGGCATATTTCAGTAGAAGTGAAAAGTATATCCCAAAGAGGGTGGGGGATAGTACACAACCTTGCTTAACTCCACTCTTGATTTCAAACTCTTCTAAAGTTGAGCCATCAAACTTGATTATACCCTTCATGCCTGTGTGGAACGATTCCACAATGGACAGAAGAGTTGGTGGGCAGCCAATCTTCTTTAGTGCTTTGAACAGACCCTCACGACTGACCAAATCGAATGCCTTTGTGAGGTCGATGAAGGCAATAAACAGTGGCTGATTTTGTTCCCGGCATTTTACTTGCATCTGTCGCAATGAGAATATCATATCAATGGTAGACCGGTTCTGACAGAAGCCGCACTGTGATTCGGGGTTGACGTGATTTCCCAGGATTTGAAGTCTGCGCAGGACAATTCTAGCAAATACTTTCTTAACAATACACAGAAGTGAGATACCCCTATAGTTGTTACAGTCGCTCCGACAATCAATAACACACATATGTCCAGGAGAGTTAATAAAGGGCATTTTGACCCGCTTTAAGGAGCATTGGGCATATGGTGCTAGGTCCAAGTTTGTATAGACCAATAGGCACTCGCTGGGTGATGTGGTCGGCATCCAATCGGTTGCATTTACTTCCCAAGACGTTTCTTGGTAACCATTTTAGGCTGCGTAGAATAAGGATCCCAAGTTCGTTTTAACAATCCGCTACAATGGGGATTTGAACCCATGTCCATCGGTCAGTTAGACTAGCATACCACTTTCTGGATTGAAACAATTAGAACAACGCAAGTCAGAGTACACATTTCCATGTTAAACATATAGACTTGAAATCGGATATATAAATCAGTAGACAAGCACTTATTCGCCTCTAAATATAAATGTTACGGAAGAATGTTAAACACTTTTTGAACGGAACGGAGAACAAACAGATCTGTCCAACAGGAACTCAATGTTGAAGTGGATTAGTCAATCGGATATAAAAATGTGAAGGGTATGACAATTTTTTGTTTAATTTAAAGTTGCATGACCTTTACAGAAAATTGCAATCAGTCCCAACATTTGTTGGATACTTGTGATTGTCTAGGTAATTATACGCACAGCAATTTGTCATTGTTTTCTTAACGGCTGACGCTTATATATTTGTGAAAATCAACACAACGTGATCTGCTTCAATATCGCCCGCGCCTGATTTCGAGTCTGGTATGTCGGAATTGTGAAACTGAGTGCATTACTTCTAAGCCACAGACCAACATGTTATGTCATGTAAGAAGACACGAAAGTCTAAACAAGATGATTATGAAGGGAAGTGTACCGAGGATGCGGAGAAGGGGAATACGACTTAGATGAATTCACAGTGTGACAGATAATTGACACATGACAACAGAGGCAGGACATCTGGCTTATGATGGATGGGTTCAACTTGTGACAGATAATGCACACATGACAGCAGCAGGGGCAGGACATCTGGCTTATGATGGATGGATTCAACGTGTGACAGATAATTTACACATGACAACAATAAATTCATGACATCTGGCTTATGATGGATGGATTCAACGTGTGACAGATAATTTACATATGACAACAATAAATTCATGACATCTGGCTTATGATGGATGGATTCAACGTGTGACAGATAATTTACATATGCCAACAATAAATTCATGACATCTGGCTTATGATGGATGGATTCAACGTGTGACAGATAATTTACATATGACAACAATAAATTCATGACATCTGGCTTATGATGGATGGATTCAACGTGTGACAGATAATTTACATATGACAACAATAAATTCATGACATCTGGCTTATGATGGATGGATTCAACGTGTGACAGATAATTTACACATGATAACAACAGAGACAAGACAACTGAATTGTGATAGAGAGAACATTCGAAAGACTGTTTTTTTTTAGAGAGAAATTCATGACAGGACAAGCCACTGGGTGATGATTGTGTGTTAAAATGTTCATGTGATTTCAACTTTTCGTTCCATGGCTTCACTTTCTGAGGGTTTCTGGTGTTTACATTGTCCGCATTCAAAGTAATGACCCCAGTGCTGTTGGTTTAATCAAAATACTCGAGAAGTAATAAAAGTGGCCACACGCCACCTTCTGGTGTGGCAATCCAGTAGCCATGTTTTTATTTAGCTGTTTAGGTATTTAGTTAGTTAGTTAGTTAATTAGTTGGTTGGTTGGTTGGTTTGTTGGTCGGTCGGTCGGTCGGTCGGTTAGATAGCTAGCTAGTTAGTTAGTTAGTTAGTTAGTTATTTAGTTAGTTAGTTAGTTAGTTAGTCAGTTAGTTAGTTAGTTAGATAGTTAGTAAGTCAGTCAGTCAGTCAGTCAGTCAGTCAGTCAGTCAGTCAATCAGTTAGTTAGTTAGTTAGTTAGTTAGATAGTTAGTTAGTTAGTTAGATAGTTAGATAGTTAGTTAGTTAGTTAGTTAGTTAATTAGTTAGTAAGACGACATTTCATCCTCATTGCACATCGGACCATTCAGTCCACATGTGATAGCATCTAATCCCCAGTAAATACCGCAACGTGTAGACGATAACGATACCAGTTCCTTGTTGGTTTATTAATCTTGTGTAGGTTTCCTTCATAGCGTTCTTGTTTGGCCACACATCTCTTAACTTCCTGTTCTCGCAGTCTGACCATAGTTACAGATTCACAGTCATCACTTCGTTCTTGCAAACGACTTACTTCTCGTAGCCATTTTGTTAGACTGGGCGCCACTAAGCCTTAGGGTAGGTAAAATAAAATAATCTACGTTGCTGGAGATTGAATATGGGACGACTGTGTTTGTAATCCAGAACACAAGCTAGCATGCCAACACGACTTGGAAGAACATATTATGTAATGAACAACGTCAAAAAAATGGAGAGACCAAAACCAATGTTGATCCATTCTTGAATGATTGATTGATTGATTGATTGATTGATTTAGGAATCGACATCACAGCATTCGGGGCATTCCCATAAGTGCTCCGTCCCCATCCTCAGCAACCAGCGAAGAGTTCCAACACTAATAGTACCAGTAGCAATCTGGTTATAAGTCCGTCTTGCCTTTCCTTTGAGCGTTGAGCGTCGGTCAGATCCATTCGTCACTCCTCGTTGTCTTATTCTTGCCAGACCATGGTAATCCATTTGCTCCTCCGAGGTGTGCACGTGCTCCCACAAGGCCGCAACTACGTCTGCTTTGTCATGTATATTCTTGTATGGTGGAAATCAAATATCAGAACTCAGATATGAAGGAGGTGAAACGGTCCTTCTCACAAACAGTGCCAAGTGTTAAGAAGGGATGATCATACCTATCAAGAGACGCAGTCAAATTCAAAAATGTATTCCTCAAATTTATTTTTTTATTTAAAGCAACAACAATGCCTACCGACATAATTACATGCCACCCAAACTTCACATCCAAGACCGAAGAATTCAACACATCTCACAACTGAATATCGTGGCTCCAGAATCAACAATAAGGGGCACGTATGTCAGACATAGGCTGGCCATAACAATACAGAGATTAAATAGTATTCAGAACCTAACGTACAACACCAGCAAATAAATCAAAGTAAAGTGTTTTTAGAACACGTATCTTCCCTGCTGCAACATACGTGTTGAGTCATATATGTTGCAATTGCAAAAGAAGACAATTGAAGCTTTTGAGTTTACGTGCCATAGAAAGGTTCATAGAATAGTGTAGCCCAAGAATTAGAAGTAGACTGACATTCTGAAAGGTTGGAGATCGAAGAAAAGCCACATTAGAAGCCACGGTGGTTTTGAAAGAACAGTGATGGAAGTCATGGTCCCCAGTAGAAGATGTATGGTGTGGACCAGCACAAAGATGGACCCATGTCATTGTAAAACCCTGTCAACATGAACATGTAGGAGACCTGGTGGCGGATGAAGAATATTGTCGCGGCAGTCACAAGCTGCTGCTATATGATGATGATGATGATGATGATGATGATGGTGGTGGTGGTGATGATGATGATGATGATGATGATGATGATGATGATGATGATGATGATGATGATGATGATGATGATGATGATGATATAATGTAGAAGATAAATCCGCTATATGTGAAGCAACAACTGAAGGTAAATTTGACAGTAAGCAAAGTATCGACAGCTATGTTCCAACACATGGAGAAGCAGCACGACATAGCTCTCGGACCAGGAGAACAGAGCCCAGGCAGCAAGAACAGCACACAGAAATGGTTCGTGTCATGTCGCAGAGACACCACAGATGCTATCTCAGCCTAAACGCCATCATACTCCACAACGAAAGACGTGGATGACAGATCACAAGGTGTATCAGACTTCATTGATTTACCTGGAGTACCTGGCACTGCAGACTATAAGATTATAGTTCTCTGTTAAATACAATTATAGGTGAATAATTAAACCAGAGATCAAAGTTACGAACACTGATTGCCATCTTTGGTACTCGTGGTTGCACGGCTGTCATGACGGCATGTCTGACAGTCAACAAAAGAAAATGTCAGGCAGACATGTGGGCAGGCAGACGGACACATATACGCGTATAAACATACTAAAACAGACAGCCAGACAGACAGATGTCCGGAAGGACGGACAGACACATAAAGAGAGAGGGGGACAGACAGACAGACAGATGTCCGGAAGGACGGACAGACACATAAAGAGAGAGGGGGACAGACAGACAGACAGATGTCCGGAAGGACGGACAGACACATAAAGGGAGAGGGGGACAGACAGACAGACAGACAGACAGACAGAATGACAGACAATGTTTAACCTGCATCAGGTAGGAAGACTAATTGGCACCAAGTCTGCCCAGACGTGTGAAAACGTGTTTGTGTGGTAAAATGTGCTGAATACGTGGCAGTGTTTGTACAGTCTGAGAAATGGCACACGTGTTGCAAAGACAAGCTCCGAATGCAGTCACTTTGATCATGTAACCGTCTGCTTGGGCTTCGTCTCGGCGTATTGGTAAACGTGGGGCAGTGTGATTATTTCAATCAATGTTGTCCCTGTCTGGCAAAGACTGTATTTGGAATATGTAAATTGAGAAGGCGTCCTATTGTAGAATGTCATTACAATAGATTCATACTGTTAATGTTGGATGAGTGGATCTGCACCATCCCATCCCCCCCCCAGCCCCGTTTTCCCCTCCAACCGTACCTTCACTTTGGTGGGTAAAGACAGTGTGTTACGTCTGCGCGTTTATGTGTTTATCATCATCATTGGCACCTTGCCATCTTGACAAACGATAGTTTGTTACATTATGCTTCAAAAAGGCTTAATAACTACAACCCATGGCGGTGGTGAATGTGGCTGTTAATGTCAATTCGCTCTGTAAATGTTCGTCCACAGTGGATACATGTGAACACATGGTCATTTTCACCATCATGCACCATCTTATGTCTCACACGCTCCGTGTGTGACTTATCCGCAATATTTTTCTCGTTTGTCTTTATTCCATTTTAGATATTTGCCCTCCATGCAACACGTTCAGCTGCGACTTGCTCTCAATGTGCATTATCAATGCATGTATCAGTCATGTCCCGCTTACACACATCTTTGTATCGTAGGATAATGATTGATACTACTCCATGTGCACCTTGTGACATAATCTGTGTCTTCTTTTTTGCTAATTATTAAACCAAATTCAGAACAAGCATTGAAGAATGCGGATAGTAGATGTTGTAATTCTTCATCAGAGTGGGTCGAAACTGCAGCATCATCTGCAAAAAGCAATTCTCTGATCAGTACCCTCCTAATTTTGGTCTTGACCTTCAATCTCTGAGCATTGTAGAGGCCGCCATCTGATTGTGAGTGAATGTATATACCACCATCCTGATCACGAAAGGCATATTTCAGTAGAAGTGAAAAGTATATTCCAAAGAGGGTGGAAGCTAGTACACAACCTTGCTCAACTCCACTCTTGATTTCAAACTCTTCTGAAGTTACACCATCAAACTTGATTATACCCTTCATGCCTGTGTAGAACGATTCCACAATGGACAGAAGAGTTGGTGGGCAGCCTATCTTCTATAGTGCCTTGAACATGCCCTCATGACCGACCAAATTAAGTGCCTTTGTGAGGTCGATGATAGCATTAAACAGTGGCTGATTCTGTTCACGGCATTTTTTTCTTGCAATTGTCGCAATCTCTCTTTTGACCCCAGGACCCACTCCCTGAGGTGTCTTTCTGGCTGACAACAGATAACATTACCATCGTCATAGTAACATATAACTTCAATTTAATAACTTACTAAAGGACAGCACAGGAAGACATCAAGGCAGTTGAAACACATAGTTCTCTACAAACAAACAGGAGTCAGGTTTTCAGTTCAGGCACAGAGCCTCGTGTCTCTTTACATCCTCGGCCCTATAGTCAGATATTGTCCAGTCAGTCCACATAAACCTCACCGCGTGTGCCATCAGTTCCTTCCTTCAAGGTAAGTGGTGAGAACAACAGACAGCCGTAGAACTTGGTAGACCGGTTCATTCGGAAGCCACACTGTGATTCGGGGTAGAATTGATCTCTCAGCACTTGAAGTCTTTGTTATTTCTTGTTCGCATATCCTTTACAGGACATCGCTATCAACGTCAGCATCTTTCAGCTGATTGTTGATTTCTTGGCAAGATTACACTCAGTAGTTTGTCATTGCTTTCTGAGCGACCGGCTTACATACCCCTAAGTTACCGACGCAGCTAGAACCGCCACCGATTCTCGCGCAAGTCACGTCACTCACGAGAGTATACGGGATTACGGAGAAAGTCGCTAAGACCTCCGCCAGGGAGACCGGCATTTGAAGTCTGCGCAGAACAATTCAGGCAAATACTTTCCCAAGAATACACAGAAGTGAGATACCCCTATAGTTGCTACAGTCGCTCCGATCGCCGTTTTACTTGTACAATGTTACGATGCTTGAGTCTTTGAAATCCTAAGGGACGTGTCCTTCTCGCCAGCATAGCTCTATTAGCTGGTGGATCTGCAGAGTGAGTGTGTCTTGCCCACTCCTGATAACCTCTATTTAAATGCCATCCTTATCTGGAGCCTTGTCAGATGCAAGTTCGTTTAAAGCAAACTTAACTTCTGTTATGGTGTGCTATAAACAATATGGTCAACAATAAAATCAATAAATGGGACTATTCTTCAACAAGTGAATTCTTCAACTAGTGAATATTGATTTATTTAATCAATTTACGATTGCGAATAGTGTCGAGGTGGTCAAGAGTTGGCAGTGCCTCTATGGCGTTGAAGGCATCATCCGCTAATTTGGTCTCACTTGAGTAAAGCTCTATATAGTGCTCTACCCATCTATCCTAAATAACTAACTAACTAACTAAATAACTAACTAACTAACTAACTAACTAAATAAATAACTAAATAACCATCATTTTTATCATCATGATCATGTGCCCTGTTAAATAATATAGGCGTTGACGCATTTCCATACATCCTGGTGTTCTGGACCAATTCAAATGATAGTATCCCCCATGCCTCCACCCCAGTTAATACTGGATCATCCCACTTGGTCTTCCCTCCTCTTCTACCGTTGATGTTCCCCGCCTTCGGAATGTTCTCCTGTGCTTCTATGCTCATACAGGACCAAAGACCACAGTCTCCTTCTTACAGCTGTTCTACCTTTATTAGCCTCTTCCAGACACCCTTTGATTGTTACTCTGACAGTCGAAGGTACTCGCAACATTCGTCTCAGGAACTACATCTCAGTTTCCTCCAAGCTCTACCTAATTTGTTCATCCACCCTCCATGATCCACTGCCATACTGTAGAAAACGTTCTTCATTTCAGTACTCACTTTCTGACATTCAAATATAGTGACTTATTGCATGGACACACTGAACAGCGCATAAATTCCTTTGAATATAAATGTTATAGACGGGTTCTAAGAATATCTTGCATACAGAAAAGAACAAATGCATCCACACGACAAGATCTGAATGCTGAAGAGGGTTGGCTACTAAAGACGATAAAACAAAGAAAATTGAACTATTTTGGTCACTTGAAACGTCATAAAAGTTTGGAGAGAACAATAATGGAGGGGTATATGCCCGGGAAGAGAGGACGTGGAAGGCCAAAGAGAAGATATGTCCAGGATGTTGGGCATCTTGCTTATGACAAGAAGTTTTCTGGAAGGTTGTTATAGGAGCGAAGTTCTGCAAAGGACATGCTACTGAATGAATGAATGACTTATTGCATACCATACTTTTGATTTACTGAAACACAGCTTTTGCGTGGCCTTTTGTGATTTTATTCTCTGCCACATCTGTTGTTATTATTTCCTCAAATATGTAAATATATTCACTGGACTAAGCATCTTTCCTTCTATTGTTACATCACAGTTTGGTGATGCCTGTTACTTTGATATGATCATTGTTTATAATGATCTTGATATTCACATTAAGTTTTTTGTTTTGTTTCTTGTGCTCTCTATTTTACAATATCCAACAGCTGGTGTAGATACGTTTAGTTTTCAGTTATCGATGCTGTGTCATCTGTATTGTGTAAATTGTTTGTACGTGAGTAAGTTAATAAGTAAGTCACAAATGGTTGTAGAAAAATAACTAAATATGATAATAACGTGAAACAAGTTTGTTTGTATACATACATTGTCCATTTATTTTTTAGCATAATATCAAACAACATTGATGCACTTATCCCATAGTTGTATCGGTTCTCCCAAACGGACTGCATAGATCTACGTGCCCTGTTCTCATTTACCTGCCATCCTACAGAACTGTCTGACTTACTTATTGACTCGACCGCTTAACTTTTTCTACCCCACTACGCACCGCTTTACTGGAAATCGCTAGGGGCTGAGGCCACTGAAAACCCACCTTGGCGGGAGACATTTCACGAATGATGCCGAAGTTGAATGTGAAGTGAAAACGTGGTTTAGAAAACAGAGCACGCAGTTGTATGTGGCCGGTTTGGAGACTTGATAAAACTTTGGGATAAGTTCATCAATCAATCAATCATGTTACATGCCGGAAAGCGTGGGTTGTCATGACTCGCCATTTCACTCGATCACCAGAGTCGTAGATCACCTCAGTGTTCCTGTCTCGTCCATGCCATGTGGCCAAGCCATCCAGGTATTTTCCTCTCGGTCTTCCTCTTGGTCTGTTCCCTTCTATCTTGCCAGTTGTCACTATGTTCTCCAATCCATTTCTTCTCATAACATGTCCAAAAAATGTTGACTATCTACGTCTAACTTCTCTAATCAATTTACGATTGGCATTTGTCTCCTGTAGTACTTGGTCATTGGTTTTTCTGTCTGTCCATGGTATTCTTTGCATTTTCCTCAGAAACCACATTTCTGCAGCCATCAGATGTTTTTCAGCTTTACTGCACATTGTCCAAGTTTCACATCCATACAAAAGAACAGGCTCTATGTATCCCCTCAATACTCTTTTTCCCATTTCAATTGACATCTTTTTATTGGTCAGAATGTTTTTAATCTCGCTAAAGGCTACTGTCGCCATGTCGATTCTTGTTCTAATCTCTTCAAGGCATCTCCCATCAGATGTTATGGCTGTTCCAAGATAATTGTACCGATTCACCTGTTGAAGAATAGTCCCATCTACTTGTATATTACATTGTGGTATTTCGTTCTTCCTAGTGACTACCATAACCTGCGTCTTTTTACAGTTTAAGTCTAACCCCAGTTGCTCACTGTGTACAACAACCGCATCTACTAATTGTTGCAGATCCTGCGCATTGTCTGCAATCAATACTGTGTCATCTGCATATCTAATGTTATTGATGTTTCGTCCTCCAATGTTGATTCCATTTATATCTTCTACATTTCTGAAAGTATTTTCAATGTATAGGGGAAAAAAGATCTGGAGACATTACACACCCCTGCCTAACGCCTCTCTTAATAGGCTGATATTGTCCCTCTTCATTATCACTTGTTGTTTCCAATATATGTTTTTTTATAAGTCTAATTTCTTTCCCATCAATTTGTAGATCTGCAAGCATATCCACCATGTTGACATGTCTAATTCTATCAAAAGCCTTTGTGTAGTCAATAAAGCAAAGATGAATATCCTTGTTTACTTCTATAGCACGTTCAATAACTGTTCGCAGCATGTACACAGCATTTACTGTACCCTTTCCTTCTACAAACCCACATTGTTCTTCCTCTATTTCATGTTGTATTTTCTTCCTCACTCTTTGCATGATAATTCGTAGCAAAATCTTTGTGATGTGACTCATTATACTAATTGTTCTATGTTGATCACATTCCAAGGATCCTGATTTCTTAGGGATTGCAACAAATACAGAGTTACATATATTGGAAACAACAAGCTGCCATAAGAGTTGATAATGAAGTAAGCCAATATCAGCCTATTAAAAGGGGTGTGAGACAGGGATGTGTAATGTCTCCAGATCTGTTTTCCCTGTACAGTGAAAGTATTTTCAGAAATATTGAAGATATGGAAGGAATCAACATTGGGGGACGATGCATCAATAACATTAGATATGCAGATGATACAGTCTTGATTGCAGACAATGAACAGGACCTGCAAAATTTAGTAGATGCGATTGTTACACACAGTGAACAACTAGGGTTAGAATTAAATTGTAAAAAGACACAGATTATGGTCGTCACTAGGAAGGACGAAATACCACAATGTAATATACAAGTAAATGGGAATATTCTTCAACAAGTGAGCAGGTACAATTATCTCGGAACAGTAATAACATCTGATGGGAGATGCCTTGAAGAGATTAGAACAAGAATCGCCATGGCAAAAGTAGCCTTTAGCAAGATGAAAAACATATTGACCAATAAAAAGATGTCAATTGAAACGAGAAAAAGAGTGTTGAGATGCTACATTGAACCTGTACTTTTGTATGGATGTGAAGCGTGGACAATGAGCAGTCAGGCTGAAAAACATCTGATGGCTGTAGAGATGTGGTTTCTGAGGAAAATGCAAAGAATACCATGGACAGCCAGAAAGACCAATGAACAAGTCCTTCAAGAAACAAATGAAGATCGTAAATTGATTAGAGAAATTAGACGTAGATAGTCCAAATTTTTTGGGCATGTTATGAGAAGAAATGGATTGGAGAATTTGGTGACAACTGGTAAGATCGAGGGTAACAGACCAAGGGGAAGACCTAGAAGCAAGTACCTGGATGGCTTGGCCTTGTGGCATGGTCGAGACAGAAACACGGAGCTGATCCACGACTCTGGTGATCGAGTGAGATGGCAGAACATGACCGCCCACGCTTACCGGCATGGCACATGATGGATGGATGGATATCTCCAGTATCATATAATGTGTTCATCAGTGTTGGTGGAAATTATGTTGAGAAATAAAGGGACAATGTATGTATACAAATACACTTATTTCAAATTGTTATTATATTTAGTTATTTTTCTACAGCCATTTGTGACTTACTTATTAACTTACCCTCGTATTTTATCCTTCTACTCACATTCCTGGTCTTTCTTTCATCTTTCTCCTCCGTTCCCTCGCTCTCCTCTTGTCACACACACACACACACACACACACACACACACACACACACACACACGTTTACATATTTAACTCCATCCGAAGCACTAGATAGACATCCGTGGAATGGCTTTGAACTAACCGGAAGTTCATATCTTAACTGCTACGCGTCATCACAAAACAAACCCTAGTACCTCCATATTCCTGAGTTAGACAGCTAAACAACAAACACAACTATTATATGTGAGTGGACACTTGAGCACAATACGTGATTGGACATTAGAACACAAAATGTGAGTGAACACTAGAAAACATACTTTCACCATTTTCTCTGGACACAAGAGACAGCATCATTTCAAATTCATCCTTCGCTTGAAGCTGTATATGACCCTGACGTAATGACAGTATAGCATATGAGAAACTTTGTTTTTTTTTTAAATTCGCATATCCTTTTTTACAGGACATCGCTGTTAACAGCAGCTTCTTTCAGCTGTCCGTTGATTTCTTGGCAAGATTACGCTCAGTAGTTTGCCATTGCTTTCTGAGCGGCCGGCTCAGTTATCCTTCAAGTCACCAGCGGGGGACGAACCGCTCCCAGTTCTCGCCCGCTACGAGACTCTGCGTGATAAACGGGATTACGGAGAAAGTGTTGTAACCCCTCGGCCAGAGAGACCGGCATATGAGAAACTGCTGTCGTTAATTCAGTGATAGTTGAGTTAGTGTGATTGCCAAACAAAGGAGCGGGCAATAGATTGCAGGATTTATAGCCTGGCATATTTCGCTGCATATCATCAGGTACATACTGCAGAATTCACACCACATAAAATAAAATAACTAGATAAATCCTTCAAGCTGAAATACACACATGTTCGCACAATAATGTCAATTGTATACCACGGTAATTCTAAACTGACTAATATGTCTTTCTGTTCGCACACAACTGGCTTGTGTAGATTGACCATTATTGCTTCTGCAAACTTTAACAAGCGAGTATTTTGTGTGTTAAACAACACGCGAAAGACCCTGTCTCTATCAATCACATGGCCGCTTTCCAATATATGCCTACCAATTGATGACGCGTGAAGCTTCCGGTGTGTCGGCCCCACTAGGCTCCCATCGCCTGTGTGTAGTATCTTGTCAACCCATTGAGATATGTGTTCAGCAATTCTTTTGTTCAACTGCCGCTCTGTTCTGCCGATGTAGGTAGACTGACACCTACATGTGAATTAGTAAATACAATTGTTTTGGCGTACAGCGGGACATGCTCTTTTACTGCAATGTTGGGAATCGATGTGGTTCTGTACCTAATGACTGGAGTTGCAGCGCAGAATGTTCGGCCTACTGCTGTAGTGAGCCGGTCTTGTAGACGTTGCATTACGTCATCCCCTCGAAAGGTTAGCTGGATGAATACCTTAAGTTTAGGAACTGTAGTTTCGTCTGGTTTTGGTTTGGGATGTTGGCAGTGTCACTTTATAAATCCTGCGGAGTACCCATTCAGGTTTAAGACATTTTTCATAGTTTCAGCTTCCCCTTTCAGTGTGTCCTGGGTGCATATCTTCCTAGCAAGGTCAAACAGGGTCTGTACTAAGCACCGTTTGTACTGGACAGGTGTGAAGCTCAGAAAATTTAGGTATTGGCCAGTCCATGTTTCTTTGCGGTACACCAATCTTTGAATTGTGCCGTCTGCTCTATGTCTGATTAGAATATCTAGGAATGGGAACGCTTCGTTGTGTTCGTGTTCCATAGATAGAGAGATGTTTTTATGCGCCATGTTCATTATGGCCTGGAACGATATAGCTTGTAGCTCGTCTGTGGTGATAATTAGTATATCGTCCACATAACGACGGTAGAAGACCAAGTTGTTGATGTCTGAGGATCTCTTTTCTTCTAAATGTGCCATGTAGATGTCCGCTAGAATAGGATCAAGAGGACTCCCCATGGCCACTCTGTCAATTTGGCGGTATGACTTTGTTAGAAAATTGAATTGTATGTTGGCTACTACTACTGGGTACTACTATGTACCGCCAATATACAATTATATGCACCCAGGACACACTGACAGAGAAAGTTGAAACTATGAAAAATGTCTTAAACCTAAATGGGTACTCCACAGGATTTATAAAGAGCCACTGCCAACAGCCCAAACCAAAACCAGACGAAACTACAGTCCCTAAGCTCAAAGTATTCATCCAGCTAACCTTTCGAGGGGATGACGTAATGCAACGTCTACAAGACCGGCTCACTACAGCAGTAGGCCGAACATTCTGCGCTGCAACTCCAATCATTAGGTACAGAAACACACCGATTCCCATCCCAGCAGTAAAAGAGCATGTTCCTCTGTACGCTGAAAACAATTGTATTTACCAATTCACATGTAGGTGCGCGTCACTGAAAGAATGTAAAGAGCAAGTTAATCTTTTAGGTGGCACAATGTCAGGCATTATTCACAAACATTCTAAAAATATGTAGCAGGTGTTCCTCAACACTGACAGAGGTCCACAAGGAAATGTCGATTGGGTTTGCCTCTGACACATGTTTTTGCTTTGATGAATATGGTTTGGATTTCTTATAGAAAATCATTGGTGGGGATGAACAGTAGGATTTCATTACACTTCTGAGATTTAAAAATTTAAAACAAAATATGTTGAGTTGAGTTGAGTCAAGAACCGACATCACTGCACTCAGGACATTCCCATACGTGCTCCGTCCCCTCGTTCATCAGCCAGCGAAGAGTCATACTACTAATCGTTCCCACCGCTATCTGATTAAATGTTCTCCTGGTCTTCCCTCTCAGTTTTGAGATTCTTCCAGAACCCCTACTTATCCCCCGCAATCTCATTCTTTCCACATATGGGTTCTCAATCTGTTCCTCCGCCTTCTCCATCTGGTCCTACAAGCGCACGACCACCTCCCCCTTGTTCATAGGCAAGATACCACCAGGAGGTGCATTCCCTGCTAGCCTATCTGCCTGTTCATTCCCCCGTACATCCGCATGGCCAGGGCAAAATATCCATACAATTCTCACAATCTGTGACCTCTGAAGCGACGAGAGCCATTCACACGAAAAATTCCTTTCTCCACATTGCTAAGCATATTCTTTGAATCCGTAATGAATACAACGCGTGTTGCAGTAGTCTCTTCTAGCCACCAGAATGCCGCTGTTACTGTCTCCACCTCCATTCTCATGCTGGAGGTCGTAGTCTCATATGCCAGGCTCTCCTTTTTCAAGACTCCCCCATTAGCCTTCGCAATAAAGCCCAAGCCACTACGTCTGTTTCTCACCACTGACCCATCAGTGCAGATGACTATGTCACCTTGATGTGTGTTGCTCTGGATCAGCTGTAGCACTTCAAACTCAGTGCGGCCCGCTGCCCATTCTCTGCACTCACGACCCAGTGTTATTATTACATTGTGCCAGTCCGTCATGTAATCCGGAACTTCCACCCACTCTCTTTCACGATTCATGGTCTCTAGATCACACACCTGACTTATAGAAAGTTCTGCCTGTGCCATCCAGGACCTGCCTCGTCTTAGTCTATGACCCTTTACCATATCCATTGCTGCATGCAGCGGGTGATCCCTATCTGCGGCAACTCTCAGGTACCATTTGGCCTGAAGGACCCTATGCCTATCCGTCATTGTAGGTAGCGCCAGGATATGCCTCATGCAGATAATTGGTGTGTCCTTTGTGCACTCCAGTATTAACCGCATGGCAGCATTCTGTATGCTCTCCAACCTTTCAAGCTGGCTTTTCGATACTGTCAGCAGCCCCAAACCATACTCAATGACATAAATTATTAACTGCTGGAAGAGCCTGTACAGCAGTGTTTCCCAACCTTTTTTGTACCATGCCCCACTTAAGCCTTTCTAAAATTCATATTGCCTCCCTCCCCCGCCCCATGCCCCCCCCCCTCAACATATAAATTATTTTTAATACTCAAAAATTGAAATGTTCACTAAAGAAACTTGAATGATAGGTTTTAGGAAGAAATCACTAGGTAATTATTGAGCAAACACAGTAAGAAAATTTTCAAAACATATAATGGAGAACTGAAATTCAAGTACAAAATAATGTTAATAAAAGATTTGTCTATATTATTTTAATTATTAGTAATTATTTATGATTTAAATTTAGTGAGATCCTTGCGCTTGATGCTTGCTGCAAAGAGATCTTATGTCAGGTTCCAATTTAGTTAACTTCAGTCTCAAGTCTCCCCGTTTTGTTATATTCAGCCGATTTCTTCCATTTTCGAATTGCCCCCCTTAACAGTCAAATTTCCCCCATGTGGGGCGTGGGCCCCACGTTGGGAAACACTGCTGTACAGCATCCTCTGATCTACCCCGGTTGCTGTCATAGCCCTCAGTGCATTAAGTCCACTACCAGCCATCACCACCAAAACCATATATGGCGTGGAAGCATCATGGGTCGTCCAGTGCAACACTCTACTTGATATTTCACACTGTAGGACACGGGGGTATAGTGGCTAGACGCTTGCTGCCAGGGGCTCACGGGTTCGAATTCGCATCCAAACGGATTTTGAAAATTGATCTAAGTTCCTACTTCGACCGGTACTCAAATGAATACCAAGACATGTCATGGGAAGTAAGGGCTCCCGAAATGATATTAACCACATCAGCGCTGGAGTGCCCATTCGACTATAACAGTATACGCGTAGCAACGCATGCCTTATGCGCATTTAGACGCGTAAAAGGGTTCTCTACTGTACTTGACCAATAGGTCATCCCATTAGGGAACGAGGAGAAATGCATGGTGTGCTTCTGTTGGATTCCATTCACTGTAATACAACACTGACAGCATATGCTTATCCATCCACTGTCAAGGAACGGAAGAGAGTTCCTCAACCCCAACAGGCCACGGTTGCCATCTATTGGAGTGTGGATATTACAATGGTAAACTACATAATCTCGTTATAAAATGGAAAAGGAAAACGTTTAACAGCCAGGAGGATCGAATGTATTGCACTGGGTTTTAGCCCATACAGCTGAATCTCTTTTAGCAGAGCAGCTAATCGCCTGACGAATGTTTCGCACAAAGCAGGAACTCCGTAGCTCGGGTCCACGACCCGTGAGGGTCTCTGGAGATCCAAATGACGAGGTACGAAAATGGTCCCACGACTTTATGAGCACGAGGTAGACGGCATAACCTCTTGGCCACTAAGTCTCCCATGTTGGTTGTAAACCAGGGATGAACTGTAAAGGACTTACATTATGATGTTGTACTTACAATTAGTTGCATGTTCTTTAACAGGACATTGTTGTAAACCCTGGCATTTCTGCGATTTGTGATTTCCAAGAATATCCAATATAAAAGAAATCTCCATAACATTTTTGTGGATTTTAAAAAGGCTTATGATAGTGTCCATAGAAATAGTCTATGGGATGCTATGCAGGAATTTGGAATACCAAGGAAGTTAATCAGCATGACCAGACTATGCATGGAAGATACTTATAATATAGTAACATATAAAGGCAGGAAATCAGACCCTTTTTAAATAACATCTGGCTTAAAACATGGTGATGCACTATCGCCGCTACTCTTGAATCTGGCTCTAGAGAAAGTTGTAAGGAAGGCAAAGGAGGAATGTGATATTGGAGGAACATGCAAGCTGCTTGGTTATACAGGTGATATATATATTATAGGGGAAAATGAACAAAAGACATTGGAAATATTGACTCACTTAAAGGAAAAAGCCCAACAGATGGGGCTGGTTATCAACCAAGATAAGACAGAATATATGGTAATTTCAAGAGAAGGAACAGCTAAAAACTCTGGCCACATACAAATAGATAATATGACCATTAAAAGAAGGAAACATACAAATACCTGGGTACAATCTTCAACTGCTCCAACATCATAAGGGAAGAAGTACAAACTAGAATCAATTCTGGAAATAAGATATACTATGCACTACAACATCTACTAACATCAAATGTGCTATCTCGTAACACCAAAATCACAATATACAAAACATTGATCAGACCAGTTGTGCTGTATGGCTCTGAAACCTGGAGTACAACGAAATGAGACGAAGCCTTGTTACAAACCTTTGAGAACAAAGTTTGAGGACGCATCTTTTGACCCATTAGGGATACACAAAGTGGAAAGTGGAAAAGAAGAAGTAACAAAGACATTTATGATCTGTTTAAGTCCCCGCTAATCACTGGTATAATGAAGGCTAATAGACTAGAATGGCTGGGGCATATAGAAAGAATGGAAGATAATAGGCAAACAAAACTCGCTTAGACTCAGGAAATAAATGACCGTAGACCCCGAGGTAGACCAAGAAGACGGTGGAGAGATAATATATATACAGACCTACAAGCACTTGGAATCAACGACTGGCAAGGGAAGGTCAACCAGAGAGACGAATGGAGACGGATTGTATCTGCAGTAAAGAAGCTCAATGGCTCGGAACGCTGAAGAAGAAGGAGCAGAAGAAGAAGAAGAAGAAGAAGAAGAAGAAGAAGAAGAAGAAGAAGAAGAAGAAGAAGAAGAAGAAGAAGAAGAAGAAGAAGAAGAAGAAGAAGAAGAAGAAGAAGAAGAAGAAGAAGAAGAAGAAGAGGAGGAGGAGGAGGAGGAGGAAGCAGAAGAAGAAGAAGAAGAAGAAGAAGAAGAAGAAGAAGAAGAAGAAGAAGAAGAAGAAGAAGAAGAAGAAGAAGATATATATATATATATATATATATATATATATATATATATATATATATATATATATATATATATATATATATATATATATATGTTGGTCAGGTCTTAGTCAGATATGACTGAGCTACCGTATAACAGTAGACGGTACTACCTGTTTTTTGTTAGCGCCGAACGTTGGGCGGCGCTTACCAAACCCGACACCCCACATTGTGCCAACGGCTTCGGGCGGAAGAGCGCAATTGGGAGGGTACAGGCCTTACCCGGTGCGAGGAAATGCAAGCTAAAGACAAAATGTCATGGCAGGGCAGACCAGGCCCTAAGCCTTGGTTGGCAGCTGGTCTAGGATCGAAGCTCCGACAGGCGGACAGTTAGAACATTGCTTTGCTGATGCGGCAGCTTCTGCGGCTTGTCTTGTTCCAGATGTAGGGGTGTTACCTTTCCTCTGGAGTGAACTAGGCAGGCCGAGAGAGGGATCATGCTGCAGGGGCAACACATGATCTCTATATTTTAGCCCAGGCTTTGTGCAATGGAGAGGCAATAACTCCATCCCTGGTCTTAACTGGTCTCGGAATCAAAGCGAGAGGCAACTGTTACGGGTTATAAGTCCCTGTCAACTGGCGTAGACATTGGGCGCAACGCGTTGCCTCTGACAGAGGGAGACACCTACAGGTGTCACTGATCAGCTACCGCCCGCCTCAAGCTGGGCAGCCCCCGGCCAATTGGGTGCTGATCCGCCACAGCCTACCTGCTTCAATGGGTGCTTGGGGCTAGGACAAAATCTGGATCGCAGGCTGTAAAACCAATGCACCAGGTACAAACAAAAATAAAAATAGAAACCTCAAGCTATGGCTTGCAACCTGCAACGTAAGAACCATGTGTCCAGGATTTTCCACTGACTTGACCAATATTGACGATGTGAGAAAAACGGCTGTGATTGATGCCGAACTCAATCGTCTTAACATTGATATTGCTGGCCTGCAGGAGACTCGCCTCGCTGAGGAAGGGTCACTCAGGGAAATCAATTACACCTTTTTTTGGAAGGGTAGAGGGCAGGCAGAAAAAGGCAACACGGTGTGGGCTTTGCTGTGAAGAATTAGCTAATGGGAATGATTGAAATTCCAGCAGGAGGAAATGAAAGACTATTATCCCTGCGCTTGGCAACCTCTTGTGGGTTTGCCACCATTATTACTGCATATGCACCGACACTTGATTCCTCTGATGATGTGAAGGATTCGTTCTATGAAGAGTTAGACTCCGTGATCAAGGCAGTTCCAAAATCTGACTACATTTATATGCTCGGTGATTTCAATGCTCGTGTGGGCAAGGACTCGAGTTCATGGCCAGTGTGCCTTGGAAAATACAACATCGGTCGCATGAATGAAAATGGGCAAAGGCTGCTGAAGCATTGCACCAGTAATGACCTATGTATTACAAACTCCTTTTTTAAAACAAAAGAGATGCATAAGGTCACATGGAAACATTCAAGATCCGGCCATTGACACCAGCTGGACTTCATCATCACACGGAGACAACATCTGAACCATATATCTTTGACTCGAAGTTACCACAGTGCTGACTGTGATACGGATCATTCTTTGGTTGTTGCAAGGGTTAGACTGAGACCAAAGAGAATCTACACAGCTAAACACAAATCTAGCCCCAGGATTAATATTATTAACACTCACGATCCTGAGAAGTGCTTTCAGTTTCAACAGAAACATGAAGACGCTTTCACTGGTAGACCAGAAAATTGTACAGTAAATGAAAAGTGGGGTCAAATTAAGGAAACTCTATATAAAACTGCTGTAAGGGTTTTCAGCACTGTGGATCATAAGAGGCAGGACTGGTTTGCGGCAAACAGCGAGACTCTGCAGCCCTTGATTGATAAGAAGAAGAAAACTCTCTTAAGAAACAAGGAAAGACCAACGCGTAACACTCTGAGTGAACTAAGGCAAACTAGGAAGGATGTGCAAAAGGCTGCCAGGCAGTGTGCAAATGATTATTGGATCATGTTATGTGAGTCCATTCAAATCGCAAGTGATAAGGGAAACATAAGAAGCATGTATGAAGGAATAAAGAAAGCCTGTGGTCCAGTGATCAAAAGAAGTGCACCATTGAAAACCTTGACTGGAGAAATCATAACTGATAAGAAACAGCAGATGGACAGATGGGTAGAGCACTATTTGGAGCTTTACTCAAGTGAGACCAAACTAGCGGATGATGCCCTCAACGCCATAGAGGCTCTACAAACTCTTGACCACCTGGACACACTTCCCACCATAGCAGAAGTTAAGTGTGCTATAAATGAACTTGCATCTGGCAAGGCTCCACTTAAGGATGGGATTCCAATAGAGGTTATCAGAGTGGGAAAGACACACTCACTCTACTGATCCACCAGCTAATAGAGCTATGTTGGCGAGAAGGACAAGTCCCACAGGATTTCAAAGATTCAAGAATCATAACACTGTACAAGAACAAGGGCGATCGGAGCGACTGCAACAACTATATCTGTATCTCACTTCTGTGTATTGTTGGAAAAGTATCTGCCAGAATTGTTCTGCGCAGACTTCAAGTCCTAGGAGATCAAGTCTACCCCGAATCACAGTGTGGCTTTCGACAGAACCGGTCTACCATTGATATGATATTCTTATTGCGACAAATGCAAGAAAAATGCCGTGAACAGAATCAACCACTGTTTATTGCCTTCATCGACCTCACAAAGGCATTTGATTTGGTCAGTCGTGAGGGTCTATTCAAGGCACTAAAGAAGATTGGCTGCCCACCAACTCTTCTGTCCATTGTGGAATCGTTCCACACAGGCATGAAGGGTATAATCAAGTTTGATGGTGCTACTTCTGAAGAATTTGAAATCAAGAGTGGAGTTAAGCAAGGTTGTGTACTAGCTCCCACCCTCTTTGGAATATACTTTTCACTTCTACTGAAATATGCCTTTCGTGATCAGGATGGTGGTATATACATTCACTCACGTTCAGATGGCGGCCTTTACAATGCTCAAAGATTGAAGGCCAAGACCAAAATTAGGTGGGTACTGATCAGAGAGTTGCTTTTTGCAGATGGTGCTGCAGATACGACCCACTCTGAGGAAGAATTGCAATGTCTACTATCTGCATTCTCCAATGCTTGTTCTGAATTTGGTTTAACAATTAGCAAAAAGAAGACACAGATTATGTCACAAGGTGCACTTGGGGTACCATCAATCTTTATTGACGACACCGAACTAGAGATGGTAGACCATTTTACATATCTAGGATCAGTGGTAAATAGCAAATTATCCCTAGATCAGGAAATCAACATACGGATTGGTAACGCAGCAACAACAATGAACAGGTTAACAAAAAGAGTCTGGGAGAACGGGAAGCTTACTGCAAAAACAAAAGTCCTTGTCTATCAAGCCTGTGTCCTTAGTACTCTTCTTTATGGCAGTGAAACCTGGACAACTTACTCACACCAAGAGAAACATTTAAACAGCTTTCATATGCGGTGTCTGCGAAGAATTCTTGGTATTAAGTGGCAAGACAAAATCACAAATACTGAAGTATTGGAAAGATCAGGTTGTGTGACAGTTTATTCCATACTCAGTCTTCGTAGACTTAGATAGATAGGACATCTTAGGAGGATGGATGATGGTAGAATACCAAAGGACATCTTTTTTGGTGAATTACAGATGGGTAAGAGATCTCAGGGTCGGCCTCTACTACGATACAAAGATGTGTGTAAGCGAGACATGATTGATACAGGCATTGATAATGCACATTGGGAGCAAGTCGCCACTGAACGTGTTGCATGGAGGGCAAACATCTGAAATGGAATAACGACAAAGGAGAAAATTATTGCAGATAAGTCACACACCGAGCGTTTGAGACGTAAGATGGTGCATGATGGTGGAAATGACCACGTGTTCACATGCACCCACTGTAAACGGACATTTACAGCGCAAATTGGCCTTATCAGTCACATGCGCTACCGCCATAGGTAAAAGTTATTATACCTTTTTAAAGCACAAACTATCGTCTGTCAAGACGGCAAGGTGCCAATGAATATATATATATATATATATATATATATATATATATATATATATATATATATATATATATATATATATATATATATATATATAATTCAAAGCCAAAACACAGTGTCAAATACACTAGGAAACATTGTACGCTAAAATCAAACAGACCAGCTATGTACAACATTAGAATCAATGTCGATAATGCCAAGCTATAGTGGGGTGAAAGAGATGATGATGTAAGATCTACAAACGCTGGAATGCCATTAAGATGGCAATCAGATACACCCGGATCGAGAGTGAAGCTCTCAGTGGCTGAAGAACAATTATGTGAAAATTGGCGGTCGGCTTGGTTTGTGTTGCCCGGAAATTCTCCAGCCCGGAGTCCGAGTTGATATACGCAACCAGTGATTTACAGCCACGATATGTTATTATCGTCTGGTGCAATGCCGGTGCAATAAACATATCGATTCATGTTTGTTACGGTTACCAGCTCCAAAAGCTCTTGGTGTCCAGTATTCTGGGAATATCTGGAGGGAATTTATTTTTTTTTAAATTGTAAAGACTGATCAATACAATCTCTCGTGTCTCTCCCATGTCTCTCCTTGTCTCTCCGGTGTACTTCTGAGATCTTGGTAATCGTCTAACTAGTCAAACGTCGATGTGCACTCTTAATTCATCTTCTTCACTTAGTCGTAGCAGACGTTTGATGTGCACGTCTGTTTCACATTTGATTAGGTTATTTCCAACATTTCAGTTTCTGTAAAGGGTCCTTCTAGTCCAGTTCTGAATAGTATCTGCCAAGACATAGTTGGCCTGCGTTTTCTGGGAACGTTCATTTATGTATAGTTTTGAATAAAGACTGTTTCAATAACTGTAGTATTTCTTTTTCTTCTTCTTTCTTTCGCTTGAAATATGTCTATAACTGCAATTGCTGTCTCTTGTCTTTTTCAGTTCACACAGCGGTCCATAGAGTTTATCTTCCACTGTCGTCTCTCTAGGCCAGAAGGTTTGCCTAGATATGTTGTATTTTGGGCAGTCTTGGAGTATGTGCTCTGCTGTCTGCGATGCCAATCCACATGTGCACATGGCTGTTTCACCAATCTTGAATTTTGTATACATGTGGTTGCGTAATCTATTGTGCCCTGTTCTGAGGCGCAGAATAATGACTTGTTCTGGTCTATCCATAACGTGGTAGTCATCGTGAGCAGGTTTTGGTGGCTTTCTGACTGATTTGATCATTCTTTTCTTTTGGTGGTATGTAATAGGCACATCAGGCTGTTCTTTTTTGGCTCCTTCCTTAGCCAATTTATCAGCTCTGTCGTTTCCGGGTACTCCAAAGTGGGATGGTATCCACTGTATGGTGACCTTATGCTGACTGCTAAGTTCAGAAAGTAGTGTCCTTAGTACTGGCAGTTTCACAGACAGGAGCGCCTCGAGTACTGATTTTGCTTCTGTCAACAGCACCACAGGTTGTGTACCATTGCTGGCATTTAGTAATTTCTCTGTTGCTATCTTGATTGCCTCAATTTCAGCATCGTAGTTATGGTAGTACTTTCCTGTCGTTACTCTAGCTGTGTCCCTGGTATTATTTGGGTATTCTATGTACACTCCCGCTCCTCCATTTGGAACAGCATTTTGTGCTGACCCATCTGTGTAGACTCGGATCCAGAGGTCCTGTGAGTATTCTTCATCAAGGAAGCTGAGAGTGGCTGTTCTGCGCTGCACACTGTTCTGTTCTTCCTTGTCAAATATTCCTCTCACTTTTGTCTGGATTTGTAATGATAATCTATGCTCATCTTTCCATGGAGTTTGCTCTGGAATAGTTGTTAGGGGGATACCAACTGTGGGCAGATCGGTGGTTTCTCTGCAGAGTCGTTTGGCCTGGTGGATAAAACTACTTCTTTTCAACCGCCCCATAGCTAGGTTTTCAAATCTGTTCTTCATAGGGTCGCCTGGCAAGCTGAGGAACTTTTCTGCTTGTATTAGCGTTTTCGTATCTCTGCGCTCACTCAGTGCTTGTGTCCTCCCCATCTTCTCTATTTCCACTATAGGGGTTGATCTCATCCCTCCTGTGGTGACTCTAAGTGCTTAATTTTGCACTTTGTCCAGCTCTTGTAGTGTGGTTTTTGATGCCGAACACCACGCAGTTGACCCGTATTCCAGGTGTGGTCGTATGCTCTGTTGATAAACTTTGCTAAGTATTTTCTCACTGGTTCCCCATGTGGTTCCACTTAGCTTTCTCATGATGGCTATTTTCCTTCTGGCTTTTGCTACTGCTTTGTTGGTGTGCTTTCTCCATGTCAGCCTGCCATCAAATGTTATCCCAAGGTATGTTGGTTCTTTATCTTCTCTTAGGGGTGTTCCATTTATCTGGATGGTTCCTGCCTTTTGTTTTGGAGAGAGGGTAAATAGGGTAGTGTTGCACTTGTCAGTGTTTATGCTGACACACCATCTATTTGCCCATGCAGCAAATGTATCTACAGCTCTTTTTAGTAATCTGGTGGCCACTGATGCATGTTCATTTGTGCTCCATAGAACCAGGTCATCGGCATACATTTCGGCTTTAATTCCATGCGGTAGATTAGCAATGAGATCATTGATGAAGATTAGAAAGAGTGTGGGTGACAAGACTCCGCCCTGGGAAACACCGTGACACAGTAGTACTTTCTTGCTCTTGAGTCCGTCTATCTGTACTCGGGCTCTTCTGTTGTGCAAGTATGCTTTCACCCATTTGTACATTCTTCCATTGACTTTGCAGTTTCTCAGTTTATTCATCAGACCTTCTTTCCAGACTTTGTCAAAGGCTTTCATCAAATCTATCCATGCCGCAAGCACCAGCTTCTTCTCTTGGAATGCATCCTCAATTTCTTGAGAGAGGTAGGTTGTCTGATCTTCCGTAGAATAGCACTGCCTAAAGCCAGCCTGCTGTGGCACAAGGATGTTTTTACTTTCAATGTACCACTGCAGTCTGTGATTAGTGATGCGCTCCACTGTTTTGCAGAGACAGCTGGTGAGGCTAATTGGTCTGTAGCTAGAGGCAATGGAACTATCTTTCCCTGATTTTAGGAGGGGTATCATGATTGCTTCTCTCCAAACTTGTGGAACACTGCCTAAGGTCCAACTGTTATTGAAGATCTGCAACAGCTTTGCTTTGGCCTCTGTTCTTAGGTTCCTGGTCATTTCATTGGAGATACCATCAGCTCCTGGTGACTTTCTCATTTTCAGTTTTGATATGGCTAGCTCCAGTTTGCTGATTGTGATGGGTGCCTCCAGAACCTCATGTACTATTTCCTTCTGTCCTGTATGTTGCCGTTTCTCTCGAATCTCTTGTTGTTTCTGTGGACTAATTTTGATATTGTTATCTTGTGCGAATGAGTCCGCAAAATGGTCAGCTGCTTGCTTTCTTGTTAAGATGTTTCCATCTTTATGTAGTGCAATTTTTGAGTTTCTCCCTGTGCCCTCATCGTTAAGTTGTTTTATTAGCTTCCACAATTTCCTTGTGTCTCTTTCAAAGTTCAGAGACTCTGTTTTTTCCTGCCAGCTTTTCCGTCTAGCCTGCAGCTTGGCCCTTTGAAATTTGGCTTTTGCATGCTGAAATTTATTGTGGTGCTCTTGGCTGGGTGTGGCCTCTGCTTGCTTTTTACATACTTCCACATCATTGTGCAACTGTTCCAGTTCACTACTCCAGTAGGGTTTATATTGTTTACGGGCTCCTCTTGGTACTGTTTCTCGCGCTGCCTGTAGTATGCATTTCCCAAACTCTTCAACTACTTTATTTATGTCTTTCTCAGTGTTCAGGTTTCTAACCAGTATGCTGGTGCGATTCTTGTACATTGCCCAATCTGCTTTCTTGTAGTTCCACCTCGAGAGGGTGCTGCTTTCACTTACAAGCTCATTTTCTACAATTAGAAAGACTGGTCGATGGTCGCTGCCACCAAGTTGTTTCCCAACAATTCGTGTAATGTTCCACTCCAGGTCTGGTGAATGAAAAGCCAGGTCAGGTGTAGTTGTAGAGCGCCATGATCTCGAGTAGAAAGTATGTGGGTCGGACGGCTTGTTAACCAAGATGAATCTATTCTCATCCTCCAGTCTTCCAGTCTCTCTCCTCTCTGGTCCATGTGATCATAGCCCCAACTCTGCGAGTGGCTGTTGAAATCGCCACACACAATCATTTTTTTCTGTTAATGGTAGTGTGTCCAGTGCCTGTGGGCGGTCACTTGGACAGTAGTAATTGATCAGATGTAGGTCTGTATAGCCTGTTTTAAGTTTAAGTGTCTGATACTCAGCCCCTTCCATATAGACTTCGATTTGGGAAGCAGTGATGTTATTTTGTACAAGGGTAAGTGTCCCACCTTTTCGCCTGTCCTTTCGGTCAGATCGGTAACACTGGTAGCCTCTGATTTTGAAGGCTATATTTTCGTTGAGGTGAGTTTCTTGCAAGCAACATATGCTTACTTTTTCTTGGTCCAGGATGTTTTCTAATTTTACTTTTTTGTTGTTGACTCCCTCCGCATTCCAGTGCATTATTTTAAGTCTTTGTTTAGTATGGCCAGCTGTTCTATTCTTATGTCCCCTGGCTCCACAGGACATCTGAGAAGGACCTCCAGTAGTTGGGGTTGGACCCTTTCGAGACATAGGGCCCGGCACTTCACCTGCCTGGGGGTCCAAAGCAGGGCGAGCACCATAACTTTTAGCAGTAGTCGACATATTCCATTTTGCGTAACTGCGTGGCATCCTGATTTCTGTGGTGCGCCTCCTGGCTGGTTGCCTCCGTCTTCAGCACCTTTCCTTTGCTAGAGCAGACTGTGGTCTCACTCGAGTTTAGATGTGTACACACGCACACACGTGTCTGCACATGCATGTATGTGTATACACATCTAGAGCACACTGGTTATTTTCCGGCGCCAGATACTCGCCGTCGCCTCTTCTCCTGTTAGTTTAAACAGTTCCGCCACGTGAAGGCCAGGAGTTGGACTTTTGCTGCATAGGTTATGTATTCACGAGCCATTGGGGTATTTAAGCAATGTTGGGCGCTCACCCCAACACTGCGCTCCGGCTACATACAGCAACATTTGGAACCACTGTAGTATTTAATATGGAATGTTTAATTACATATAATGTTGTAAAAGACCCCATTAAGTATAGTGGTAGACAAGGACTACCATTATATACAGTACTGGCTAACGACTGTTCCTATATTATATTGTTGGACAAGGAATACTCCAGTAATTATAATGTTGGAAAGGATTATCCATTAGGTGTAGTATTGAGTAAACAATATAACATAACAAAGAGTAATGCAGCTTCACTGAACACAATTACGGAAAACACAGGACGTTGCAGCGACTAGCCTTCATAAGCATACATAGACATACACAAAACACAACATATAATCACGGAAAAGACACTCCGGTGACTACATGAAGGGGAAAAGAACATTCTTTTCATATGCGCGTCGATAGGTGGGAGTAAAGTCAGAACATGCACACTCCTTGTCTACATCGTGGCCTGATAAATAAACATGTACTGATTTCGTTGTCACCACACTCTGGAGACAATTGACTTCTAGTGCATAAGAGCAGTATTTATGAAATAACTGAATGTACAAATGGCATTTTTTTTTTTTACATTATTGAATTGCCATAGAGTAATCAGGGGCAGCGGTCCGGTTCGTGTTGTCACCCAGACGGGAGATGAACATACGTGTCTCAAACGATCATGAAGAAATATAAATGCGAATAAGCCATGCCATCTCCGATTTGAAAAAAAAAAAGGGGGGGGGGGGAGGGGGGGGGTCCGACTTGCGTGCTTATGCACGCGGTTAATGCATAACAAAATGTTTTGTATGTAGAACTTGCTTAAACCACTAGCCAATAAGATATATTATGAGTCATATTTAACTATGTAAAACATGTTCATATTTGAAGTGTCTTGGGGTGGGGAAGAGGAGATAATAAACAGTTGCTTGTGCATATAATGTCCACAAATAATTGGAGTAATAATTGAATTTAACTTACGTGAATGTGTGCGTATATATGTGTGTGCATGTGAGTGTGTGTGCGTGTATGCGTGCGTGCGTATGTATGTCAGTAGGGTGTAGAACGAGTGATTAGTGTACAAGAAACGTTCCTGATAGACTAGGTAACATTTCACGGTGTCTTCATTCAGACCACTTATTTGGACGAACAAGTGTTTCAGGATCGTCCTGAAAGTAAGCTCGTCCATGTGTGTACGCCTTAGACCAGTGGTTTTCAACCGGTGAGGAATTTCCCCCCCCCCCCCACCTCCAGACCTCCAGGGGGAATTTTATGGTTTCTTGGGGGGGGGGGGAATTCAGATTATCTCAAGATCGAATTAATTCAAGAACCGATTTCTGGATATTGTTTTCCCCTCCATACTCTACGGTTCCGTACTTCTCACTCTTCTTAAATTCGTTTTATAACGTAAGTAGACCTGCAAATCACGTTTTATGTAGACGTCTAGACTTGTTCCAGTATGTGTTATTAAATTTAGCTTCCATTTTTACGTATACTGAGTAGGGGCAGGGTGGGGGGATTTATAGGGAGGAAATACGAAAGGGGGTAACGACATTCTGAACATATGGTGAAGGGGTGCATGGGCCAAAAAAGGTTGAGAACCACTGCCCTAGACTGTTGACCAGAACACTGTTTTGCTCTCCTGTGTGGGATTTTACTGTACTCCACTAATAATCCAGCACGAGACTAAGATTATCATATCACTTGTGTGTCCCGTAAGCTCAGTGAAAGGACTTTTCCAATCTGTAGTTCTGAATAAGAACTCTACCAGTAAGTATATTGTTAGAAAAGGACTGTACCAGTAAGTATAGTGTTGGAAAGGGACTGTTTCAGGGAGTATAGTGTTGGAGCTTAAAGAACATTTCGGAGTGATGTGATCAAGCTAATTCAGTGGTGAGCCCTGGGCTTTGATGTAGATAACATTTACTTGTATCACTAAAGCACGCATAATGTTTGATTCTCAGTTCGTATTACTCAAAGGTCAAAATAAGAAGAGTGCATACCAAGCATATATAGTGGTAGGAAATGCGAGTAAGGAGTAGATTTTGAGGGCGTTTTATGAGGGAGGCCGTTAGTAAATCCTTCTATATTCAATGGGTCGTCACACATCAACCACATAGAAAACGGACCTCATAGGTCAAAGTCATGTCAGACAGCTAGGGGAGATAAATCCAATTTATTTAAGGGAAGTAACTTATGTCTACCGTGATGTGTGTGTGTGTCCGAGACGGCGCGGGCACGGGCGGGGTGGTCGGTCGGTAGACGGGCGTGGTGTGCGTGCTCGATGAACATTGTGGATAATCGAATCTGCGCCGTGATCGGTGAATTCGGCGGAGGTCGAACCCACTACATTGGACAATGAGCCGCTGTGGTTTCTAATCCCATTACTAGGGTATAGGCAACATGCTTTCTAAGTTTAGAAATTGCGTTGACAAAGAACCGATGCAAGCTCCGGGCATATCCTCTGCAAGCCACGGGCATGTCGTCTGGATCTTAAAAGTCAGTCTAATATCGTTGTGATCGAATCGGTCTTTGCGTTTTACTACTCGTACATTAGGAATGATAATTAGGTCAATCCCAGAAGCACTGCAATACCGGGACCAAACGAAGACAGCGAGGCAACCCCACAACAGGTCCTCTGCAATCCCCAGGGCTTGCCTCGCTGTCTTTGTTTGGTCCCGAGACTGAAGGTAAAATCTTGATTAAAACAAATAAATTTAAAATAGGTACATGGAATGTTATAACGTTAAATAAGCTTGGACAGTTGCACAATGTTATAAGTGAAATGGAAAGCATGAAATTGTAAATCCTAGGCATAAGTGAGATGACATGGAAGGGATCAATCAAAATTACAAACGACAAACACACGAAAAAGTGGTGGGGATAATATTTGATAAACAAACAGCCAAATCACGTAATAGTTACTGGTGTATTTTAGATAGAGTTATTATGGTCAAACTGAAAGGCAAACCAATAGATATAAATAGTGTACAAGTAAACGCACCAACAACAAGCAGTAGTGATGAAGAAATACAACATTTTTACGACGAAGTAGACAAGTCGATGAAATAATACTAGGTGATTTTAATGCATAAGTAGGAAAAGGAAAATGGAGGATGTAGTGTTGAATTATGGTTTAGGTACAAAACATGAAAGAGGGCAGCAACTAATAGACTGGACAAATATCAATACTATGATCATTGGAAACACCTGGTTTAGAAACTATATACGACGACTTTACACATGGAAAAGTCCTGATAAGATAATACTCAACCAAATTGACTACATACTTATTTAAATATTGAGCACAACCCACTACTGGCAACGCCGATCGCATTCTGGTATGAACTTAAGGCCTATCCACGTCAATATGGAAGCACTATACTCGAGTTTCGCCCTCGTTTGAGCTCGCCAGTAGTGCATATCCCTGACCGGATCCGGAAACAGTTCCAGATCATGCGTGTGAAGCGGGTGTGTAACCACGCTGCACACACTGGACACACCAAATTATCACAACAGAACATAACAACGCTACCCATCGTAGGCTGTGCTCAAGATTACCCAATCGCCGCGACCGACGTCCGTCAATCGATGGGACCCGAACGATCAGGACCTCTCACCGGCAAGGAACACCAGGCCTCCTAAATCCAGCTAGCAATAATCAATTGATTATGTGGTTGTTTCGGGATTTGAAATTTAAATATTGAGCACAACCCACTACTGGCAACGCCGATCGCATTCTGGTATGAACCTAAGGCCTATCCACGTCAATATGGAAGCACTATACTCGAGTTTCGCCCTCGTTTGAGCTCGTCAGTAGTGCATATCCCTGACCGGATCCGGAAACAGTCCCAGATCACGCGTGTGATGCGGGTGTGTAACCACGCTGCACACACTGGACACACCAAATTATCACAACAGAACATCACAACGCTACCCATCGTAGGCTGTGCTCAAGATTGCCCAATCGCCGCGACCGACGTCCGTCAATCGATGGGACCCGAACGATCAGGACTTCTCACCGGCAAGGAACACCAGGCCTCCTAAATCCAGCGAGCAATAATCAATTGATTATGTGGTTGTTTCGGGATTTGAAATTTAAATATTGAGCACAACCCACTACTGGTTTCTCAAACGAGGGCGAAACTCGAGTATAGTGCTTCCATATTGACGTGGATAGGCCTTAGGTTCATACCAGAATGCGATCGGCGTTGCCAGTAGTGGGTTGTGCTCAATATTTAAATTTCAAATCCCGAAACAACCACATAATACATACTTATTAATAAAATGTTTAGAAATGCGTTACTTAATGTAAAGACAACACCAGGTGCTGACTGTAATAGTGATCATGTAACACTATGTGGACCAATAAAAGTAAGACAGAATAGAGAAAAAAAGGTGGTTACGAACAGGAGACTTAATAAATTGGTTTAGAAGATAGATAAATAAATTCAATAATAATACACGAGTGATTGTGAAAATGGAAATATTCTTCAACAAGTGAATTGGTACAATTATCTTGGAACAGTTATAACATCTGATGTGAGATGCTTTGAAGAGTTTAGAACAAGAATCGCCATGGCGAAAGTAGCCTTTAGCAAGATGAAAAACGTACTGACCAATAAAAGATGTCAACTGAAACGAGAAAAAGTGTGTTGAGGTGCTACATAGACCCTCTTCTTTTGTATGGATGTAAAACTTGGACAATGAGCAGTCAAGGTGAAAATCATCTGATGGCTGCAGAAATGTTGTTTCTGAGGTAAATGCAAAGAATACAATGACAGACAGAAAATCTAATGACCAAGTATTACAGGAGTCAAATGAAACTCGTAAATTGATTAGAGAAATTAGACGTAGACAGTCAAATTTTTTTTGGACATGGTATGAGAAGAAATGGAATGGAGGACTTAGTGACAACTGGCAAGATCGAAGGAACAGACCAAGGGGAAGACTGAGAAGTAAATACCTGGATGGCTTGGCCACATGGCATGATCGAGACAGGAACACTGAGCTGATCCACGACTCTGGTGAACGAGTGAAATGGCGAGTCATGACCGCCCGCGCTTTCCGGCATGACACATGGTTGATTAATTGATTGATTAATTTTCAAAAATAAGTGCAATTCAATGTGACATGTTGGGAGTTGGAAGCAGTACCCACCTCGACTTACCCCACAATGAAGTAACGCTATGAGGATGGGACTAATTTCATTTGGAGGGGATGGGTCCTTGGAAGCCAAAGTGTCCCATAATAGCTCTGGAAATCTAGGGGTTTCCCAGGAATGTTAATTTCTTCCCTCCAAAATCTTCCTTCCCGAAAAGAGAAACTTATTTAGCTCGAGAGGCCCCCACCTATGATCATTTTCCCTTTTAGGTGAAATGGTCACATGAAATTTATAAGATTTAAAGTTCCCTTTTCTGAGTAACCTGGAACCTGGGAGATTACAATAGAGCAGAACTTAGCTGTCTATTCGTGTTTACCCAGTCACCTGTAGTTCCAGATTCTACAATTATGTGATGTAGTTTCATTAACTAAACACATAAATAATAAAATGTTTTGTCACACCACAATGTACTTGACAGAAGAATGCAGGAAAAGTTAAATTTGTTTATTAACCCAAAAAGCTGTGGAATTAAGCCAGTGAAGCATTTATGACATATATGAAATACATCAAGACAATAGAGATAATGTTCATTATTCAAATATAGAATTAAGAACTCTCATTAAATTCAGTGATGATTTCAGTCATTTGGCCACTATGCCTTTCCACTAGTTAGCCTGCAATTGTTTCTGTAATACCCCAGATGGTACTGGAAAATTTCCCAAGAATTAGTAAAACACTTTGCCTAAACAGTCTCTACACACTGTAAGAATCAGAGGAGTTCAGGACTACTCTCTGTCCATTAAAGTCCTTGATTGTTCTCATAATTATAAATTTTCACTGAGTGGAATCAAGTATAGCAATGATGAAATGTTGCCAAGACTTCTGCCATATTTGTAAGTAATCTGCAGTGAGGTATAAAATTGATCCTAGTGATCTTAGAAATGTTTCTGAAACTTAAACATAGTCAATCATCAGAATGATCATGAACCACAGATCAGTTTTGGGCACAGTTCAGTGGGGACTCATTGAGTAATCTTGGTCCTGACCACAGATCACTGTTGCACCTCTTTATTACAGATCTGCTCTAGGTTTACAGATCCATTGTACATTATTGGGCAATGTTCTGCAACTCTGGATCACGACAATCTGCGAACACCGCCATCCTCACCTAAGGTGGATAAACATGGTGAACCTATTTATATCTAGTCAATGGATGATAATTCTCCAGCTGACAAGAATGAAAAGGGCTACAGACAGAAGTTCCAGAAGGTAGCAGATTCAGGAAGTACCTTTAAGTTAGAGCTACAGTGTCTCTTATTTGTACTGGCATTAGACATCAGCAATTGTAATTGGCAGCCCTCTTCTTCTGCCCTTGTACATGATGATCTGTTGACTGATGTTCTCACAGAGGACACAGACACAGTGAATGACAAGACGAGGAGAGGAATGATGGAGAGTTAATGATAAAATGCACCCATCATAACTGATCCTAAATAGTAATGGAACAGAACAGGATGATTGTTTTATTTTCATAATAACTCATGTTACCAATCAGTGCTGCCTCAATTGTTTTAGTCTGCCTGGTTACTTTCCTGTTTATACCTTCTCAGCTCCCCTGTCATTGCCTTTACTTACTTCTTCTGACACTGGGGTGATAATCCCCTTGACAGTTTAGAAGTGCTAATGCATGGAAGCATACTATATGTTCCTCCTTTACTTACTCTGTCAAACAGGGTTATGCTTTAATAAAACTACAATCCACATGTTGAATCCAAGTAATAATGTAAAGAAACATAGATTAAATATTTTCACTCCAAATTTAATATAATTAACATATAATTGGTATGAATGTGGAGGTCTATGTGAAACATTCCTTATGAGGATTTACACTGCCTCTCATTCATTAACACACATATATATATATACAGAGTGAAAGAAAGATGAGAGGACACAATGCACTCATTCTCTCATTCTAACACCAATCCTCTTCTTTATTCGTTCACTTGAGTGCTGGGGTTGGGCTGTTAGCTTGACTGTGATTCGGTCAGAGTGCTAGATACATGGTCACAATGAGTTCGAATAATCACAGCAGTATGAATACTGGACCAGTCATTGCTGCTAAACAGTTACACACACAATCTGTCTTCACGCCACGGACATATAAGATAAGAGGTAGAGCCTTTCATTCTTCCCTCTCACATTCGCGGGTGTTTACGATTTGCTGTCGATTGCAACTAAGGCGACACATAGCACACAGATCATAGTTTATCATGTACTAAACCTGCCCTGAACGCAGTCAGAAAGCTAGTAGCTTAGAAATAGCAGTATGAGCTTAAGTGCCTCTTTTCACAGCTTAAGACATAGTGTTTGTGCAGCAACTCTTCTGGAACCGAAAGAGAGATGGAGTCAGATATCTACACCAGTGCTGGCAGAGAGTAGCCATTTTGGGACTGGGAGAAAGTTGGCGGCTATCTTCGGATAAAAGAATATATATATTCATTAGTGCCGAAACTTACACACGCACACTCTCATACATAAAGCTTTACCTGACTCATAAGTATATAAACTCAGCCATAATTTAGTCTGAAGCATTCCCATGAATCAGGCAGAGGGACATACAGATCAAATGGACTCTTACTAAAACCACATCTGGCCTCCTGGACTGTCTATCTGCATGTGCGAAATGTTAGCGTCTCTGGTCCCAAAATGTTTTCGCGGCGACGCGAATCTTCTAGGTTACCCAATGAATAGAGCAGGCTTCGATCACATGACCTGTCCATCACTGGGTGTCACAGCTATTATTAGAGCTGACGCTACACTCCTAGCATTCCAATGCTTCCTAGTGCGAACGCTTTTGGAGAGAAGTGTGTTTTGTAGTTGTGCTGTGCAGAAGTGAACCGGACGGAGTGCGCAATAATGCGACAGAGCCCCCTCCAGATGGATCTCCGTGGAGAACTATCGTCTCAGTCGTTCACAGCTGACACGGTTCCTTTTGTGATCCCTCTTGTTGCTTTTCCACTTCATCCGAAGTTGATGGTTCATCAGGAACTGGACAACGACTCAAGAAGTCGGCGCCTACGTTCATTTTCCCAGGAACGTATTCGATTTGGAATGAGTATGGTTGCAACAGCAGCGACCATCGCATGAGTCTTGCGTTCAGATTCCGTGACGATGCCAGAAACATCAAGGGTTGGTGATCACATTGCACTGTAAAATGTTTACCATACAGGTATGCCTGAAACTTTTCCACAGCCCAGATTAGACTAAGGCACTCACGCTCGATCACCGAGTAGTTCCGTTCAGAAGCATTCAGTTTCCTGCTTGCATAAGCTACAGGGAATAGCTCTGAGTGATCATTTCCTTTCCTCTGGAGTAAGGTGGCCCCTATTCCAATATTACTCGCATCTGTGCGGAGCACGAATGAGCGGTCGAGGTCGGGTAGATGTAGGATCGGTTTGGCTGTTAAAGCTTGTTTGAGAGCTGTAAAAGCCTTCTCACAATCAGCTGACCATATGACTTTCTCTGTATTCCCCTTTTTGGTAAGATCCGTTAAGGCTGCAGCCAGTGTGTTGAAGTCCTTGATGTATCTCTGATAGAATCCACATAAGGAGACGAATGATCGAACATCCTTTTTGGTCCTTGGGCGAGGTGCTCTCTGAAGTTTCTCCACATTTCCTTCTTGAGGTGTTATGAAGCCTTGAGATACCTTATGGCCTAGGAAGTCCAATTGTTGAAATCCTATCTGACACTTCTTGGGTCTTGCTGTCAAACCTGTTTCCTTAAGTCGCTGGAACAAGAGATGCAATGTTTGGACATGCTCCTCAAATGTTTCAGTAGCAACTAAAATATCATCCATGAAGTGGCTGATGGCCGGATGATGTAATGGGTCAATTAATCTTCTCATCATGCGTGTAAAAACACTTGGAGCGTTACTTAATCCAAATGGAAGAACATTGAACTCGTAGTGACCTCCAGGAGTACTGAAAGCTAACCACGGTCTGACTTCCGGTTTCACAGGAATTTGGTAATATCCCTTACTGAGATCAATCCTGGTGAAGTAGTGGGCTGTGTTGAGACGAGTGAACAACTGATTCTGGTCAGGTAGAGGTTCTGCCTGGAATTCAGTAATCGCGTTGAGCTGTCGATAATCGATGCACATTCTGTGTTCACCATTAGGTTTTCTCAACAACACCACACTAGCACTGTATGGAGATTCAGATTGTGATATAATTCCTGATGAGAGCATCTGCTGTATCTCTTCCTGCAAAGTATTTTGCTTGGCATAAGGAACTGGGTACGTCTTGACTCGCACAGGTGTATCATCTGTTAGCTTCATATCGAATTCCACTAAATCAGTAAGACCTGGTTTGTCGGTAAGTATTTCTGCATACCTTGCCATAAGATCTCGAATTTGCTTCTGTTGATCTTGAGATAAGTTGGGATTGATATCCACATCCTGAAATGTCTCTTTGGCTTGCAGTATACATTCTGTCCCCATGGTAATTCCTTGTTCTACTTCAGTAGCAACAGTCATAGCCATCAGGTGTGCAGTTTCGGAGGTTGCGGACCTTTCATTTCATTTCTTCAAAAGGTTTATGTGAAACACTTTCAACTTGCCTTTGACAGAAATTTTGTAGTGAGTACGAGATATTTTCTCTGTAACCTCAAATGGTCCTTTCCATCCAATTTGCAACTTGTTCTGACTGGTTGTAAGTAGTAGCATCACTTTTTCACCCACTGTCAGCTCTCTATCTTTTGCTTTCTTGTTGAAATTGCGAGTCATTCTTCGTCGAGCTTGACGTAGATTCACATTCACTTGTCTCCAACCATGTTGTAGACGTTTCTTCAACTCAGCAACATAAAAAGATGCAGTAACTACTGTATCATCTGCATGATCATCAGTCCATGTTCTCAGTAAAACTTCTAAGGGTCCCTTGATTGGCCTCCCAAACAACAGTGTTGCGGGCGCAATACCAGTACAGTGATGCGGAATCTCCCGATATGCAAATAATGCAGCAGGAATATATGTGTCCCAATCCTCTGGTTTTTCATGAGCTAACTTTCTCATAATACTGATGAGGGTACCGTTCCACCGTTCTACACTCCCGTTTGTTTGTGGAAAATGGGGAGATGAATAGATATGGCGACCATGAAATAGCCGAAAGACTTCTTCCATGAGTTTACTGCGAAACTGTGATGCATTGTCGGTTAGGATTTTGAGGGGAAATCCAATCCGAGTAAATATCTCAAGTAAGGCTTCAGCAATGTGCTTGGAGTCACTTGATGGCATTGGGATACTTTCTGCCCACATTGTGTAGACGTCCACCAATGTTAATATGTATCGATTCCTCCTCCTCGTCCTGGGGAGTGGTCCGATAATGTCTACTGCAATTCTCTCGAAAGGAGATCCAGTTATGGGCATCTCACCAAGCGGCACAGGCGGAGTCCTATGTCTTGGGGTCACTCTTTGGCATTCTGGGCATGACTTGACATATCTGATGACGTCAGAATTCATTCCGGGCCAAAAGTAGTGCATGGAAATTCTTTGCGTAGTGACATTTATTCCCATATGCCCACTGAAAGATAAGTTGTGGCCCATTTCCAATAATTGAGCACGATAAGTAGACGGGACAACTAATTGAGAATACTCTTGTCCACTTTTCCCTGCCTTGCGACATAGAAGTCCACCCTTCATATACATGTCGCCTCTACGTGGAGGTGAATGTGCTTTAGGCAGTTTGTTGAAGCATGGCAACAAGGTGCTGTCAGCACTCTGTGCTTTCTTCAGATCCTCTGATCGAGGGTTGGTTGCAGTCGACGATGCTGGAGTCTTTTCTGTCTGAGAATTAGTCGTCATAGCAGTGACTATCACAGGCTGTATAGGTTCTCCTAAATAGACGTAACGACAACCAAGCATGACTGGGAACACGGGATCTTCCATCACCGCTGCCTTGATTGTTCCAGTAACATAACGCGAAGATATATGTACTCGAGCCACAGGTAGTGACATCATGGTTGAACTTTTCAAGGGTCCCTGTATAATCACCATTTCCTCAGTCAACTGTTCTGGCTGAACTAAGGATGTTGTACGACGCAGTCATAATTTAGACCTGTATCATATAAGCAAATGGCGGGGTATCCATTTAGCAAGATGGATTCCACTACCGGAATTTTGGAGTTGGTGTCTTCATGATTTGTCACACTGGACGTTTCACTAGTGCTCACCTTACGTTCCTTCCGGCGAGTCAGACATGCAACTGTGTGAGGGGTAGGAGGTTTCTTCTGACAATCTTTTGTGTGATGTCCTACCTTCCTGCAATTGGTACAGTAGTCCTTCCCACTCTTCTTGGCAGCCTGAATATAAGTTAGACTGGTGCTCGCAGATTTCTTTAACTTCTTATTGGGGTTGGTGTGTTCCTTTTCTTTGGTCTTGAGTGATTTGTCTGGGGGAGAAGCTGTGGTCATCTGACCCTTACTTCCCACCTCCTTCTGAGATTTCTCCCATCTCTCTGCCAAAAGAATAATTTCCTCAAGTCTATCAGCTCCATTCTGTGTTAAGAACGCCCGAAGTTCTGATGACATTTTATCCCTTAATTGGCCAATCAATATCATCTCTCGGAGTCCTTCAAATGTTTCTTCAAACTTTCTCATCTCTGCCCATTTGTGTAGGTAGGATTTGAATCTTTCAACCCATTGGCCGTAACTTTCCCCAGGCTCCTTAGCTGATCTGAATTTCCTTTTATAGTTATCAGAATCGACTTCGAAGCGAGTTAGTAAAGCTCTTTTGAGAGTACCGTAATCCAAGTTGTTCCTCATGACTAAGTCTAGAGAAAATTTCAAAGGCAGTAGTTCTCAAACCCTGGGATAGTTTCACCGACCATTTAGATTCATCAAGCCCACATGTAGAACACATACGTTCGAACCTGGAAAGATAGTGCTCAATCCCTTCAGCGCATTCATTATATGGTTCTAAAGGAAATGCCATCGCTCCAGTGTGATGGTAGCTTTCCTCTGTCTGTATATCTGGAGTTGGCCTGCGTGTGGAAACCGAGGGGGTGGGAGGAACACCACTCTCCAGTCTCTTCAACTCCAACTCAGTATCCATGCGCCTCATCTCCAACTGATGTTGTCTCTCTCTTTCTCTATTATCCATCTCAGCCTGCAGCTTCCTATCCTCCAACTCTAAAGCTATCCGGCTTTCTCTCTCTTTCTGAATTATTTCAGCCTCTCTATCTTTTTCCTTCTGAATTATTTCAGCCTCTCTGTCTTTTTCCTTCTGGGTTATCTCAGCCTGTAAAGGCTCATGTCTATCGAATTCGTCAGAGACGTACTTCGCGAGCTCATGACCTTTTAACCCACATGATTTGCCTACATCGACATATTGTGCCCGTAGCATAGCTGTTTTCGCCATAATAGATTTAAAATTTTCCCCAAATATTTGGAAAAAAATATTAAGTGTCACCTCTGTCTGATTCAGATAGGAAAACCCCTGTATCTGAAAATGCAATGGCAAAATACAAACAACAAATCAAACAACGTAATGTTGCAGGAAAATTTTGCACGAAATCTGGAGTTTTCGACTAAGAGAGAAAATCACCAAACACCCGAAGTCACCCTCACTAGACAATAGAGATTCCGATTTACACCTGGTAACTTAAGACCTAAAGTGATTTATAATCAGTGGTTCTGAATCTCAAATTTTACAAAGTCCACCTGGTGGCTTTGCAAATGCGGTCATTAAAAATGTAAGTAAAGTTCCGCAAAAAATGTAGAGTTTTGTTTCACTTAAAAACCTGAAAGAAAATATTCATATAATTCAAGCAATTGTGATGTGAACAAAATTAACCCACTATGTGGTACCAACAATAAATGTTGTATGGTTACGAGAAAGCACGAGTTAAAATCCCGGACGGGCACAACAGTAAATGTGACATGTTGGGTGTTGGAAGCAGTACCCACCTCGATTTACCCCACAATGAAGTAACGCTATGAGGATGGGACTAATTTCATTTGGAGGGGATGGGTCCTTGGAAGCCAAAGTGTCCCATAATAGCTCTGGAAATCTAGGGGTTTCCCAGGAATGTTAATTTCTTCCCTCCAAAATCTTCCTTCCCGAAAAGAGAAACTTATTTAGCTCGAGAGTCCCCCACATATGATCATTTTCCCTTTTAGGTGAAATGGTCACAGGAAATTTATAAGATTTAAAGTTCCCTTTTCTGAGTAACCTGGAACTTGGGAGATTACAATAGAACAGAACTTAGCTGTCTATTCGTGTTTACCCAGTCACCTGTAGTTCCAGATTCTACAATTATGTGATGTAGTTTCATTAACTAAACACATAAATAATAAAATGTTTTGTCACACCACAATGTACTTGACAGAAGAATGCAGGAAAAGTTAATTTTGTTTATTAACCCAAAAAGCTGTTGAATTAAGCCAGTGAAGCATTTATGACATATATGAAATACATCAAGACAATAGAGATAATGTTCATTATTCAAATATAGAATTAAGAACTCTCATTAAATTCAGTGATGATTTCAGTCATTTGGCCACTATGCCTTTCCACTAGTTAGCCTGCAATTGTTTCTGTAATACCCCAGATGGTACTGGAAAATTTCCCAAGAATTAGTAAAACACTTTGCCTAAACAGTCTCTACACACTGTAAGAATCAGAGGAGTTCAGGACTACTCTCTGTCCATTAAAGTCCTTGATTGTTCTCATAATTATAAATTTTCACTGAGTGGAATCAAGTATAGCAATGATGAAATGTTGCCAAGACTTCTGCCATATTTGTAAGTAATCTGCAGTGAGGTATAAAATTGATCCTGGTGATCTTAGAAATGTTTCTGAAACTTAAACATAGTCAATCATCAGAATGATCATGAACCACAGATCAGTTTTGGGCACAGTACTTACTGACAAGCTAGGACTTACAGATTTGGCCGAGTTCGACATGAAGCTAATCGACCAAAGCCCTGTGCGAGTCAAAACTTACCCAGTTCCTTATGCAAAAGCGACAGCTTTAAAAGAAGAGATCCAGCAAATGCTTTCAAGCTTTCAACAGGAATCATCTCTCCATCTGAATCACTTTACAGTGCAAATGTGGTTTTGCTGAGAAAAGCCAGTGGAGAACATAGGTTGTGCATCAATTATCGACAGCTCAATGCTATAACAGAGTTTCAGGCTGAACCTCTACCTGATTAAAACCAACTCTTCAATAGTCTCAGCCGGGCCAAGTACTTCACTAAGATAGATCTCAGTAAGGGATATTATCAAATTTCTGTAAAACAAGAAGTCCGTCCATGGTTGGCCTTCAGTACCCCCGATGGTCACTATGAGTTTAACGTTCTTCCCTTTGGGCTGAGTAATGCTCCCAGTGTCTTCACCAGAATGATGAGGAAACTACTCAAACCACTTAAACATCCAGCAATCAGCAACTTTATGGATGATATCCTGATTGCTACTGAGACGTTTGAGGAACATTGTAAGGCCCTCCACCTTCTTTTCCAACGTCCGAAGGAAACTAGTTTGACAGCACGACCAAAGAAGTGTCAAATAGGATTCCAACAATTTGATTTTTTGGGACATACAGTATCTCAAGGATACATGACTCCTCATGAAGGAAATGTGGAGAAGCTGCAACAAGCACCTCGTCCTAAAACAAAGAAAGATATTAGATCTTTTGTTTCATTGTATGGGTTCTATCAAAGATACATCAAAGACTTCAATTCATTAACAGCTCCTTTAACTATCCTTTCAAGGAAAGGGGAGCCGGAGAATGTCAAATGGTCGGCCGAATGTGAGCAAGTTTATTCAGCTCTCAAGACAGCATTAACTGCCAAACCAGTACTTCATCTCCCGGATTCCACCCAACCATTCATTTTGCGGACCGATGCAAGCAACATTAGAATTGGCGCTACACTTCTTCAGATGAAGGAAGATGAGCACTCAGTCCTGTTTCCGGTTGCCTATGCAAGCAGACAATTGAACTCAGCAGAGAAGAATTATTCTACAATCAAAAAGGAATGTTTGGCATTGGTTTGGGCCGTGGAGAAATTTCAAGCATATTTGTATGGGAAGCACTTTACGGTGCAGTGTGACCATCAACCCCTAATGTTTATGGCAGCCTCAAGAAACCTGAATGCGAGACTGATGAGGTGGTCTCTGCTTTTACAACCATATTCATTCCAGATGGAATATGTACCTGGAAAATTGAATGTTGGGGCAGACTTCCTTAGCCGACATCCTCTTCCTGATCAGGAAACAGAAACAGAGGTGAAAGGAACCAACGGGGAAGAGATGGATTAGCATTGGAAATTCGGAATGAAGCTGTGCCTGAAATTACAGTTTCTTGGAGGACAACTGTCTTGGAGAGGAGCTTTGTGACATGTCTCATGCCCGTCTTCATACGAATAGCGCACGCACCATATACAAGAGCAAATAAAGATAGACCATAGTGTTCTAACTGGAAAGACAGACGGCAAGCAGTTTCTTAAAGTTTCCAAACTTAAGACAAACCACTAAGAAATGCAGTGTGATTCAGCGTGAACAAAGGCTTTCGGCGTTTCCAAAAAGTAATCTGGTACCTGTCACCTGTCAACTGGAAAGACCTACATCGGATAAGATAATACAAAGCGCGTGTTGCAATTTCATTAGCATACAATTGCATAGGTCATAGAGAACGGTTGATGTTTCATTACCGGGAGAAAGTAGGTGCCAGGCAACAAAGAAACTAGAAAGATAAACAGGAATTTTGGATGGTACTTTGAACGGAATATGGATGGTGGAATGAGTCATTGTCACGTCGAGGGAAATTCTTTGTAAAGATTGTGGAAGACAAATAAAGCGGTATGGGAGGAGATATATAAAGTTACAAGCGGCAACTTAGGCACCAGTTTTGTTACCATGTGAGCCAGAAAGCAGGCGTGTTTCATTTTGTGTGGATATAATACTTGTCCTGGGGAGTTAAGGTAATTAATAATTAATATGCCTCTCCTATAAATGGAACAAAGTTAACAGATAGATGTCTTCTATAGAGAGCACTTGTTCTTTGTGATAAGGAATATATATATATATATATATATATATATATATATATATATATATATATATATATATATATATATATACTGCAGAAATCACACAACTTACGTGAATTAATTAGATAAATCCTTCAAACTGAAATATACACATGTTCGTACAGTAATGTCGATTGTCTACCACGGTAATTTTAAACTGACTAACATGTCTTTCTGCTTACACAAGGACGGTTTACGAAGGTTGATTAGTATAGCTTCAGCAAACTTTAACAATCGACTACTTTGTGTGTTGAACAACACACGGAATGCACTGTCTCTTTCAACCACGTGGCCACTCTCGAGCACATGTCTCCCGACCGATGAAGCCAGACTTTTCCGGTGTGTCGGCCTGCCTAGGCTACCATCTTCTGTGTGTAATATCTTGTCCAACCAATTCGGAATATGTTCCGAAACCCTGCAATGTAACTGTCGCTCAGTTCTGCCTATGTAGATGGCCTCGCATCTGCATGTAAATTGGTAAATACAATTTGATTTGGCGTACAAAGCTACAGGTTCTTTTACTGCTGGGACTGGGATCGGTGTGTTTCTGTACCTGATGACTAGAGCTGCAGCACAGAATGTTCGCTCGACTGTTGTGGTGAGCCGGTCCCGCAGTGGCGCTTTATAAATCCTGTGGAGTACCCATTCAGGTTTAAAGCATTCTTCAGAGTTTTAAATGCCTCTGTCAGTGTGTCCTGGGTGCGTATCTTCCTAGCACGGTCAAACAGGGTCCGTACTAAGCCCCGTTTGTACTGGACAGTTGCGAAGCTCTGAAAATTTAAGTATTGGCCAGTCCATGTTTCTTTGCGGTACACCGATCGTTGAATTGTGCCATCTGCTCTACGTCTCATTAGGATATCTAGAAACGGCAACGCTTCGTTGTGTTCGTGTTCCATAGATAAAGAGATGTTTATATGTGTCTCGTTCATTGTGGCCTGGAACGACGTTGCTTGTAGCTCGTCTGTGGTGATAATTAGTATATCGTCCACGTAACGATGGTAAAAGGCCAAATTATTGATTTCTGAGGATCTCTTTTCTTCTAAGTGTGCCATGAAGATGTCCGCTAGAATAGATCCAAGTGGGCTCCCCATGGCCACTCCGTCAATTTGGCGTTAGGACTTGTTTAGAAAGTTGAATTGTATGTTGGCAGTACACAATTTTAATAGCCTATCTAGAAAAGCTGATGGTATGCCTAGTTTTAGTTGTTTGTCTCTAATGCGTTCGCTTATTATATTCACGGTCTCATCTAATGGAACGTTGGTGAATAAAGAGGCAATATCCAAGCATGCCATGTGTTTGTTGTTTATGTTTTTCGGAACATATTCCGAATTGGTTGGACAAGATATTACACACAGAAGATGGTAGCCTAGGCAGGCCGACACACCGGAAAAGTCTGGCTTCATCGGTCGGGAGACATGTGCTCGAGAGTGGCCACGTGGTTGAAAGAGACAGTGCCTTCCGTGTGTTGTTCAACACACAAAGTAGTCGATTGTTAAAGCTTGCTGAAGCTATACTAATCAACCTTCGTAAACCGTCCTTGTGTAAGCAGAAAGACATGTTAGTCAGTTTAAAATTACCGTGGTAGACAATCGACATTACTGTGCGAACATGTGTATATTTCAGTTTGAAGGATTTATCTAATTAATTCACGTAAGTTGTGTGATTTCTGCAGTATGTACCTGACGAGATGCAGCGAAATATGCCAGGCAATAAATCGTGCAATCTATTGTTTGTGTCTTCGTTATTCAAATTCATCACGGGAAAACATTGTTTTGACAGAAGATAGAGAAGATTTTCTTGATTTAGAGAAGAATTCTTAATTAATCTTTCGATGCGTTAGTCATGTATTTGATGAGTGATACACTTCTCATTCACTAATTTTTAAGAGTCTTCAGGGACGATCTATACTTTATAACAAAACTACCATGATCCTTTCTCAGAGATAGTCATTATATTCTATGAGTGGAAAATTATGTTCTAAAGTGTATTGCGTGTTCTGACTCTATATGATTTTGTGTTAAAATAATTTATATGTTTTATTTGTGAATGATACTTTTCTAAAACCTACCCTGTAAGATTTAAGATGTGTATTAATGTTTATGGGAATATAGAAAATGATGAAGGGTTAGGCGGGTATTTTCCGGAAGAAAGAAAGCATGAACAAGGCAGTGGGCTCAGATCGTTCTACGGACAAGAGAAGGACTAGCCTGCAGAACGTCGGAAAGAAGAGGACATGTAGTGCCAGTAGGTGAGGTGGACACCTCCAACTGAGAAACAGAAAAACATCAGGCACAAATAATAGCCAGGCTGGACTACCCTGAGCTAAGGAAAGGATCCCTTCTCCCTTCACTTATATTTTTCCCCTAACCTAGCTCTTAGGTGAGATAGATATATGGTATTTGGTACTTTTTCTCAAGGGTGGTGGTTAAGTTGAGTGCTAAAACTGGGCAGAGACCTGTATGCTAATGGTGGTCATTCTGGAGGAACTGCATCATTTTTCCTCAACTGCTTCTCCTGTGAAACAACCCTGCAGCCCAGGAATGAACAGCTAAGTACCTGTCAGTACAGTCTGTGTTGTCCACAACTCTAGAACCGTGATACCCCCTGTAACACCATCCCACGTAGGATCTACAACAAGAGTAGTTACATCGGTAGACTCATACCTTCAAGAACATTGCTCGAGTGCCATTAGGAGTGCACCAAGAACAATTAGAGTAGTAGTAAGGTGTGACATTCTGGACAATAGATTATTGTTGTGATGAACTCAGAGACACATTTGGTTTAGTGCCATTTATAATTCAAAGACCGTGTACCTTAATATTAGTGTAGAGTTGGAACTGTAATTCCTTATTGGGCTAATGATTGGTTTATTACATTGATGGTGTTATGCTGAATCGTGTATCTGATACCATATGTCACTCTAACATACATACACAGGAACCCATCACCTTATTATCTCATTACAGTATTATAATGTGTATCAACATGTTGGTCGTTTTCCTTGTTGAGTTAGAGTGCTAATTAGACCAAATACATTAGTTACAACTTAAGAGTGGAGCCAAGTGTGGCCGGATAATACAAGTATCTCTAATTTTCCCGGGTAAAATTTCCCTTATCGGAGTACTGTGAACTTCCGGGGCTCCACTGGCCCTCTGTTAAGAAACTTCAACTATTGATCATCCCCCCCCCCACCCCTAGGGAGATTTTATCGAGCCATTTTCAAGTTTCTCTAACAGTTGGCTATTAGAATTTCTGGATCCCATCCTCATTTCTTTTAACTTACCACAGTGGCTACCGTTGCATTCGCATTTTCCTCATATTGGACTGGTAGTTTACGGTTCCGTCACGCTGTTACTGAGTTGAGTGCGTGGCGCGACGCTGTGAGCTGTGAATTTCGTGTGAAATGCTTTAAAATCTGCCCGAGGTTGTGGAGTGTGATCTACATGTTCACAGCAATGGTGGATGGCATGTACCAGAATTGACCGGTTTTTGTGCCTTATGCAGAAATGTGTGGTGGCTGGTCTTCTGATTGACTGCCGCTTCTTTTGACGTTGAACAGTGCTTTCGTGGATGACTGGTGTTTTGGCATTCTGGAGACGGCATTATGTACAGTGAAATGGTTGATTACATCTGTTCGAGGTGTTGCGGTGTGATCTGCATGCTCAAAATGGCGTAGCTGGCTAGACAACATCTAGAAACGAAACAACATCCAGAAATATCTGCAAATATGGGGGAGAGTGTGTCGCAAGAGCAACCAGTTTTCTTGCCTTATGCAGAAATGTGCGGCTGCTGGTTTTTCTAGTGACTGTCGTTTCCATCGATGATGAACTGTGGTTTGGAGGAGGACTTTTGTGTTGGCATTCTGGCGACGGCATTATGTACAGTGAAGTGTTTCTTTACATCTGTTCGGGGTTGTTTTGTATCGGAGAAAATGGCGTGGTGGCTAAAAAAAAAACACTAGAAACGGAACAACAATATCTAGAGACATCAAGAATTTGTAGGTGAACATCTGGTTGGGAAAGTGACTGCCAATTCCATCAGGGGTGAACTGTACTGTTCGTAGAGGACTTTTGTGGTGACATTCTGCCGGTGACATTTTGCACAGTGCAGCATAGTGTGCCGGAGCGGGCCGTTGTTTGTCGAGACTTCTGTCTTTCCCACTTTTCACATGGGGCATTGAGAAACATTTTAATGCGATATTCACTTGCAGGGGAACGGAGCATAATGGGGACAATCCTTTGCTGTGATGTTGAAACCGCGACTAATGACTAATGAGTAACGTGTTTTACTTACACGCGGCGGCGCTTGAGAGCAACTATCGTCTTTTCTTTTCATTTAATGCCGGAAGTGTGTGTGTGTGCGTGCGTGCGCGCGCGCGCGCGTGCGTGCGTGCGTGCGTGCGTGTGTTCACCATCATGCTACTGTCTTTCTGCAATTTGTAATTACTGCTCTGGTGTGTGTGATTATTTTTTGTTTTGTTTTTATTTTGTTTCGTGTTTTCTTTGTCCGGACACGACTGCTACTGTCGCTCTTGCATTGTGTGTCCTTAATTGCGTTAAAGTGCTGTTCTCTTTCTTGCATAATGTGTGATCGATTGCGTGCAACTCGTGTTTCCTTTCTTTCAATATATGTCCTTGACAGCGTAGATGTCATTAATAGATTCCACGACCACCCTCTTGACGATGTTTTGGAGCTGTTATTGTTTTTTCTTCTTCTAACCGTAACTATCAGTTCATGCGTATGTATTAGACTGGTCATATCTTGCTTATTTGCTTTTTGGCCACCCATGCCTGATCCACTGCCTCGGTCCACCAGGGTGGTTGAGAAAATGAGTCCAGGCTGTCTTTTGTAGAGCGTGTTCCTGAACTGTTTACAGAGGATTACCATGATGCACATGACCCGCTGATGGATATAAGCCTGATTATGTTTGCAGTGTCTGTCAGCCTGACGTTTCGAGATGAACATTATGGGTATTATCGCTGTCCTTTCTGCCAATACATCAGACTTTGTTCAAGGGGCATCAGTTAGTTAATTAGTCAGTGGTCATGTGATCCTTTACGAATCAAAAAGTGCTTGACCCTCTCCCTAGGCGTGAAGCGGATAACGACACTTCTATGTTGGATGGCTATTCTTCGCTTGCCTCCTGCATAGCGCTGTTGTCTGGTTTCACCCCCTTTGACTTAATGTTCTTGCATGAGTGTTCCCTGGTTTGAATGGTAATTGTGTTTGACAAGCATCATTAATTAATTTGCATGGTTCAGGACAATTTATTCCCCGCTTTTCTTCACATTTCCCAACTGTTTTAAACGGCCATTTTAACTGGACTAACTATCAGACATTGATTGTCAAATACATCTGACAAGTCCCTCTAGAAGTCCCACTGTTCTCTTTGAGGAGCGATTCACGTGTACATTCACGTTATAACATCACGAACCCGATCTGTGTAGTCTCGCAGAGTTCATGAGATCCCGCTGTGTCTTTATTGGTATCACTTATGTCCACCCATTCTATTGTATCTCCTGTATCACGTACACAATCAGACATTTTATTCTATCTCTTGTTTCACGTGCGTAATCAGCTCAAATTTACACGGTACTATGGTGCGCTTATAGCATCTGTATCCTGGAAATGCAAGTCTCGTAGTTTTATACGCGTATTTCTAGCAGCATCAACAGCGGAGGAATCGTACCCTAAAAATCCTAAGTGATGATTATCTAAATGCTACACATAATTGCTTCCTGGTGCCAATTCTAGAGTTAATTAAATTTTAAATTAGAAATGTAGACTTCGGAAATCTGTATATGCCTAGTTAAACCACAATACAAATTATTACGTTTACGGACTTTTAAGTCAGGACAGCTTTTTACAGCCATGTGTCCTTCAGACTCTAAGGTCCGGCCCAAGATATTACAATGGCAATTTCTTAACACAAGACAACTGCGACAATAGGATTACGGGAGAAGACATCGTCTATCTATATTGATATACCTATACCCACAACAACTTTCCAATGTGTGTGTGTGTGTATGTGTGTGTGGGCGGGTGGGTGGGTGTGTGTGTGTGTGTGTGTGTGTGTGTGTGTGTGTCAACCACCCCCTCCTCCACCCGCCAACATTAATAACTGGCAGGAGAGATGAAGAAATGTAACACTTGACAAGACTGATGGGGAAATGTAACACTTGACAAGACTGATGGGGAACTATAACACTTGACAGGACTGATGGGGAAATGTAACACTTGACAAGACTGATGGGGAACTATAACACTTGACACGTCTGATGGGGAAATGTAACAACTGGCAGGGGAGATAGGGAAATGTAACACTTGACAGGACTGATGAGGAAATGTATCACTTGACAAGACTGGTGGGGGATGTAACACTTGACAAGGCTGATGGGGAACTGTAACACTTGACATGACTGATGAGGAAATGTAACACTTGACAGGACTGATGAGGAAATGTATCACTTGACAAGACTGGTGGGGGATGTAACACTTGACAAGGCTGATGGGGATCTGTGACACTTGACAGGACTGGTGGGGGATATATCACTTGACAAGACTGATTGGTGAAATGTAACACTTGACAGGACTGATGGGGGGGGGGGGGAATGTAACACTTGACAAGACTGATGGGGAACTGTAACACTTGACAGGACTGATGGGGAAATGTAACACTTGACAGGACTGATGAGGAAATGTAACACTTTACAGGACTGATGGGGAAATGTATCACTTGACAAGACTGGTGGGGAGATTAACACTTGACAAGACTGATGGGGAACTGTAACACTTGACATGACTGATGAGGAAATGTATCACTTGACAGGACTGATGGGGAAATGTATCACTTGACAAAACTGATTGCGGAAATGTAACACTTGACAGGACGATGAGGAAATGTATCACTTGACAAGACTGATGGGGAAATGTAGTAACTGACAGGGCTGATGGGGAAATGTAACACTTGACAGGACTGATGGGGAAATGTAACACTTGACAGGACTGATGGGGAAATGTAACACTTGACAGGTCTGATGGGGAAATGTAACACTTGACAGGACTGATGGGGAAATGTACCACTTGACAGGACTGATGGGGTAATGTAACACTTGACAGGACTGATATGGGAAAATATATCAACTGACAGGACTGATGGGGAAATGTATCAACTGACAGGACTGATGGGGAAATGTAACACATGACAAGACTGATGGAGAAATGTATCACTTGACAGGACTGATGGAGAAATGGATCAACGGATAGGACTTAAGAGGAAATGTAACACTTGACAAGGCTGACGAGGAACCGTAACAAATGACCATTAAAAAATTATACTAGTCAACGTGTGCTTCATGAGATTTTTTTTTGGCTTTTGCATATCGTATTTACAGGACATCGCTGTCAACACCAGCATTTTACTGCTGTTGTTGATGTCTTGGCAAGTTTAAGTTCAGTAGTTTGCAATTGCTTTCTGAACTACCAGCTCCTATACCAACACGTTAAAACCCAGCACAACACGGTCTGCCGCCAAATCGGTCGTAGCTGTGTTTCGAACGCAGGTAAGCGGCCTCACGAATCTCGTCCGCAAGAGCTTAGCCACGGATACCGGCTTCATGAGATTAACAGATATAAATATAATTTTAATATCGATAGATTTTTCTGGACAGAAACATAGCGGTGCAGAGAGGCACGATAGCCCACGCCTGACGACACGGTGCTCGAAGACAATGAAATGATTCATAGTTCGGAGGTAACATCAGAAAGGATCAGATTTACTCCACTAACTTCCCAGAGACATGTGGATAAAGTAGGCGGAATACACAAACTGATTTCCAGCAGCAACCATTCCTCCGTATAATAATATTAGACATCTTGTATTTCAAGAGCGTTTCCTCTGTTCATTCATCGGAAAATAAACGAAGTAGAAGATTCATCACATAAACTGAGGAGGAAAACAAGTGTTTATAGAAGCAGTCGATTCATCTGCCAGTCTAGAGAATTGTCTGTCACTTGCTGTTGAACTTAATGGTAGCGAGGCCGAGTAAAGTAATTAACCTCGAACATTGTTCCCTGGCTGTTAGTGTTTGCATAAATCACTCTGCCATACTATCGACCCTAATTAACCTGAAACTGTTTTCTATGGCAGTCAAGTTGTCAGAAGTTAGCTAACCTCTTGCTGACCTCGGACATTCAGAAAGGAAAGTACTGAAAACTGTTGTAAATTACGCGTCATTTTATGTAGAACCAGTTTCTCGGATGTTATAATGTCCTTTCCTCTCCACGAAGCAGGTCCTGGATGGCACAGGCAGAACTTCTATACGTCAGGTGTGTCATCTAGAGACCATCAAGCGTGGAGAAGAGTAGGTTGAAGTTCCGGAAAACATGACGTTATAATGAAGAAGAAGAAATTAATTCCGGAAGACATGACGATGTAATAATAACACTGGGTCGTGAGTGCAGGGAATGGACAGCGGACCGCACTGAGTTTAAAGTGCAACAGCTGATCCAGAATAACACACATCAAGGTGACATAGTCATCTACACCGATGGGTCAGTGGTGAGAAACAGACGTAGTATTTGGGGATTTATTGCAGTCTAATGGTGGAGTCTTGAAAACGGAGAGTCTGGCATATGAGACTACGACCTCCAGTAAGAGAATGGAGGTGGAGGCAGTAACAGCGGCATTCCGTTGGCTAGAGGAGACTATTGCAACACATGTTGTATTCATTACGGATTCAAACAGTATGCTTAGTATGGTGGAGAAAGGAATAGTTCGTGTGGAATGGCTCTTGTCGCTTCAGAGGTCACAGATTGTGACAATTGTATGGATATTTTGCCCTGGCCATGCGGGGGTGTGGGGGAATGAACAAGCTGATAGGCTAGCAGGGAATGCACCTCTTGGTGACAGATTGCCTATGGACAAGGGGGAGGTGGTCGTGCGCTTGTGGAACCAGGTGGAGAAGGCGGAGGAACAGATTGAGAACCCATATGTGGAAAGAATGAGATTGCGTGGGATCGGCAGGGGTTCTGGAAGAATCTCAAAACTGAGAGGGAAGACCAGGAGAATTTTTAATCAGATAGCGGTGGGAACGATTAGTAATGTGACTCTTCGCTGGCTGTTGAAAGAGGGTACGGAGCACGTATGGAAATGTCCTGAGTGCAGTGATGTCGTTCTTAACTCAACTCAACTCAACTCCTCTCCACCTGGTCTCACATATACCTAACATGTTAATATTCAGTCTCCTCATTTCTGACTTAATGTTATCAAATTTTCCATCCCGACTCATATTTCTAACAATCCAAGTTCCCACTTTCAATGTTGATAATTTCTTTGACTCACTGAGCACTAGTACGTTTATAGGATTGACATGGCATTGTTCCTGTTAATGAGGACAGCTGAAGTCAATAAAAGCGATGTCACTGCACTCATGACATGCCCATAACATAGCGGTCTCCTTCAGCATAAATCGAAGAGTAAAGGTGATAACTATATCCGTTGCACTGTGAATGGATATGCATGTAAGATTTTACAGCAATTGGCATGAAGCAATAGTTCCAATTTGTATGTTATAATTCCCTCAGTCTTCACATCGCTATCTTATTGCAAGCTATACTTTAGATTTCCTTTATTTCTGGCACTATATATATATATATATATATATATATATATATATATATATATATATATATATATATATATAGAGAGAGAGAGAGAGAGAGAGAGAGAGAGAGAGAGAGAGAGAGAGAGATTTCTCCGTTTGAAAACGTGCCGCTATAGGCACTACATAAGCCAGCATATCTGCCCTCTCATTGGTACGCACTCCGGTATGTCCAGAACAGTATATGCGGAAAAGTGCCCTTATGTGTGCCGCACGATGCATACCTGTCGTGCTCTTTTGTGCGTCAGCATCATTAAAGCTATCCGTGTACAACACTTACCGCCCCCGCATGGAACCTCATGCTGAATGTTGTGTGTGCTCCGCTCAGTTATTCTAGATGTTCTCTCTGTACTTTGGCAGTAAACCCCCATCATGAGCGCTTCCGTGTAAAATTGATCCGCCTATGTAAATAATGAGGCAGTAATGACTGGCACGATCCACTATCAGCTGCAGAATGTCTGCCTTGGTTTGTCCCCCATCACCGGTCTGGCCTCCCTGGACACGGTAATTACAAAGAAAACTCTAACCTGCACAGTTCCCGGCGACTGCACTAGCCAGGCGGTCTTAAACTCTTAATTCCTCAGGCTCAAGACTCCCCTGCCATACACTGCAAGGTACTATCATCATCATCATCATCATCATCTTCCACTTCTGCCGTCAAGCGTCGTGGGGAGGAATAATTTGCGTTCCAGCGCCCGGTGGACGGCACTGGATAGTGTCATTCCGTGTGGTTGTACAATGTCTCTGATGTCGTCAATCCATTTTCTTCTTGGACGTCCTCGTGGTCTCGTCGCAGATGATCTTTGATGTAAGGCCAGTGATGGTAGTTGCTGATGTTGCATTCTAACAACACTGCAAGGTACTATATTATCAGTAAATGACAGTTATAGCTGTGTCACATGTCGGATTCACCATGAGCGCATTTCTTCCCGCGGAATTTATTCTGTCGTGATCAACTTTAAATTGTAGACTGCTATTTTTTTTCTACTCATGGCATCTCTCTCTCTCTCTCTCTCTCTCTCTCTCTCTCTCTCTCTCTCTCTCTCTCTCTCTCTCTCTCTCTCTCTCTCTTGAGACTATGACTGCCCATATCCTCTACGTTGTTATGTTACTGTTGTTGTTGTTGTTGTTGTTGTTGTTGTTGTTGTTGTTGTTGTTTATAAAGCGCCTATAAGACTGAATGTTGACTCTAGTCTGATGCACTGGTTTTCAGGTCCCTGAGCCTGGACACGGGCTTGCATCTCTGCGAGGGAGGTCAGTGTAGAGACTGTTCTCCCGAACAGTTCCACAAGCCCATATATACCAGATCGCAGCAGGTTTTTAAAGGATGATGGTGATTTTCATTCTTGATTATTCTCATAAATGCTTTGACTAACAGAAAATGGCTTGATTTAATGGACTGGTCTTAAAGTAGAACTATTATTGCCATTTGTGGTGAAACTACTGAAACGAATGTTATATAAGTGCTTGTTTTAACAGGAAGAGAGCTCTCCGACATGCAGTAGTATATACTGAATGAATGTAAAATGTAGTATCTCCCAAAGTTAATGCAATTTAATTTCTTAACTCAAACTGGGAACAAGGAAAAGTCATCTCTCTGAAAACTTCGTTTTAAATTGGCGATTACAGACGGGATAACAAATGCTCTATATTCTAACAGTATCAGTGAATATATATTTAAGTATTTCAGCCAAAGTTTAATTCCTATATGTTTAATTCAATTATGGAATATTACTCAGCAGTGTGCACCTAACGAGGTACAACGAAATATGTCAGATAATAAATCGTACAACTTATTATTGTTTGTGGCTTCACTAAAGGAATTCAATGTTTTTAATTTCTCAAGATAGTCACACAAATCGCTCTCATATAGTCAAGAAGTTAGCCATAAAAGGCAATATAACTAACACTGCATACAAATGGTGCATAGTAGCCGCCGAAGCAATTTCATGCCAGCTTTGAAATAAAATGCAGTTGGTAAAGAAACACAGAACAAAGATACGACACCAGCCTAGGTGAGATTGTTCCCCACTCAGCCACAGACCACATATGATGAGACAAGTGATACAACTTCCGTTACTTCAATCAGATCTCATTGCTGGGCCAACTCTACACACAACCTAGCCACTCTCTAGCACTTTACACCGTTGCTATTGTATTCATCCATCCATCATGTGCCATGCCGGAAAGTGTGGGCGGTCATGACTCGCCATTTCATTCGATCACCAGAGTCGTGGATCAGCTCGGTGTTACTGTCTCGACCATGCCATGTGGCCAAGCCATCCTGGTATTTACTTCTCGGTCTTGCCAGTTGTCACCAAGTTCTCCAATTCATTTCTTCTCATAACATGTCCAAAAGATTTTGACTGTCTACGTCTAATTTTTCTAATCAATTTACGATTTTCATTTGTTTCCTGTAGTACTTGGACATTTGTTTTTCTGTCTGTCCATGAAATTCTTTGCATTCTTCTCAGAAACCACATTTCGACAGCCATCATGTTTTTTTTTTCCAGCTTGACTGCTCATTGTCCAAGTTTCACATCCATACAAAAGTACAGAGTCTATATAGCACCCCCATACTCTTTTTCTCGTTTCAATTGACATCTTGTTATTGGTCAGTATGTTTTTCATCTGGCTAAAGGCTACTTTCGCCATGGCGATTATTGTTCTAATCTCTTCAAGACATCTCCCATTAGATGTTATGACTGTTCCTAGATATATGTATCGATTCACTTGTTGAATAATATTCCCATTTACTTGTATATTACATTATGGTGCTTCTTTCTTCCTAGTGACGACCATAAGCTGTGTCTTTTTACAATTTAGTTCTAACCCCAGTTGTTCACTGTGTGCAACAACCGCAGCTACTAATTGTTGCAGATCCTGCTAATTGTCTGCAATCAATACTGTATCATCTGCATATCTAATGTTATTGATGTTTCTTCCTCCAATGATGATTCCATTTATATCTTCTACATTTCTGAAAATATTTTCACTGTATAGGGAATAAATATCTGGAGGCACTACACATCCCTGTCTCACACCTCTCTTAATGCGCTGATATTATCATACTTCATTATCAATCCTTATGACAACTTGTTGTTTCCAATAAATGTTTTTAATAATTCTAATGTCTTTCCCATCAATTTGTAGGTCTGCAAGCATATCTACCATGTTGAATGTCTTACTCAATCGAAAGCTTTTGTGTAGTCAATATTGCAAAGATGTATATCTTTGTTTACTTCTATAGAACGTTCAATAACTGATAGCAGCATATACACAGCATTTATTGTACTCTTTCCTTCTACAAACCCACATTGTTCTTCCCCTATTTCATGTTGTATTTTCTTACTCTCTCTTTGCATGATAACTCGTAGCAAAATCTTCATGATGTGACTCATTATACTAATTGTTCTATGTTGATCACATTCCAAGGCTCCTGATTTCGTAGGGATTGCAATAAATACAGAATTACATAATTCAGAAGGTATATCTTCGGTATCATATAATGTGTTCAGCAGTCTGGTGACTTGATCTATTCCATATTCGTCTAAAGCTTTAATCGTTTCTGTTGTGATGTTATCTGAACCGAAAGTCTTGCCAGCGTTCATATGTTTAAGAACATTCCGAACCTCCATTTTCAAAATTTGTGGTCCTTCATTATTAAATCGAATATCATACTATTCGTCTTTGTTATCATCATAAAGGTTGTTTTTTCCCCCACATAATCTGACCATTCATGTAGAATCTGATCTTTTTCTATTATTATTTTGCCATCTTTCGTTTTTAGACAGCCTGCTGATATTCTTGTTCTTTTATTAGTAAGTTCCTGAATTCTTTTGTGGACTAATTTGGTATTTTGACTGTTGTGTTGTTTTTCAAACAATATGCAATTTTTCTCAAGCCATGCTTCTTTTGCCTCCTTAATAATATTCTGACTTGTCTGTGAATTTCTTCATATTTGGCAGGATTATTTTTGTTGAGTCTTCTCGACTCCGTTTGTTGTAAAATTTCTTCAGTCATCCATTTCTTACCACCCACCTTCTTTAAATTTGGAATAGTTGTTTCTGCTGCCAAACTGATTTAATTCTTCAATTTTTCCCATTCATCATCCACACCCTGAAATAGGATCTCTAGATCAAACAATACATCAAATCTGTTCTGTACTTCTATGTTGAATTTGTTTTGTATTTCTATGTCATTTCTCAATGTACACAGATCATATTTAGTGTTTCCTGTTATATACTTGACTTTCTTTAACTTTGCCCTCAATGTACCAGTAAGTAATTTGTGGTCACTATAACAGTCAGCACTGGGAACTGATTTTGCAATTGTTAACGCATTTCGAAACCTTCTGCTAATCAAAATGTAGTCAGTCTGGTTTCTAATCCTGCTATCAGGACTCCCCAATGTCCATAATCTTCTAGGGTGTTGTTTAAACCAGGTGTTTCCTACAATCATTTCCTGCTCCCTTGCCCACTCTAAAAGTCTGTATCCTCTTTCGTTTCTCTGTCCCAAACCATGGTTTCCTACTGTGTATCTATCACCTTGATTTCCTACTTTTGCATTGAAGTCCCCTATTATGATGTTTATTTCTGAATTTTGATGTCTGCCGATCCAAGATAATTTCCACCCCTCGCTTTTGATCTTCTCCTCCGGAATAAATAATCTTAAAACCTTCATCTATCTTAATGCCTGCTCCTGTCCATCTCGTTTCACACCACACCCCTAAAATATTAATTTTCTCTCTTTCAATTGCTTGTTTGATGTTATCTAATTTTTCGTCGTCGTATAACGTCCTAACATTCCATGTTGCTAATTTTAATCTCTCTGTCCTTGTCTTGCAGTGATCTGTAGTTAGACGAATCATAATAAACTAGGCAATATTAAAGAAGGTAGTTTGCCGTTGATTTCCTTCCTTGGCAGTGACCATACTGGCCGGGGACCGCAGCCATTGCCCCGTGAAAGAGATCTTCTTCCTACCGTCGCGAAACTTGAGACCATAACCAACAACTATCTGTCAGCTGCCCTCAAAATTTCATCCGCCAACTGTCTGCCGTGGCTTCTTGTTAAAACTTCCAATAAACGAATACGAAATAACACCACGTAATCCACAGGAAAACATTAATAACAGCGTCTCCCGAAGAATGAAGGTTACGTCGTTGCCATTTTTCTGGAAGTACATGTATATACAGAGAGAGGGTTAAAAACATAGATTTAGGCAGGGGCGGGGTTGATAGAGGTTTAGGAAATAAAAACTGATGTCCCTGGCAGCCGCCACGCTGTCTTCAGACTAGAGATTTTTAATTTACTCCCAAAAGGCAAGCGTTTTTGTTTACCGGCAATTAAAACCTGGAAGCCCTGATATGTGAGAATGGTATCCTAACTCGCCAACAAACCGTTGTCGCAAAGCGTAGCGTCATGCTATAGTCCAATCTGTCACGTTGCAACCCTGCCTCTCACACTGCAAGCTACCTGTCATACTGCAGTACAACCTGTCATACTGCAGTACAACCTGTTATACTGCATCCCTCTTCCCGTTCCTTCAGCACATAACCCCACAAACACAGGCTTCGAACAACATGATAAAACATTTATTGCAGAAAAGTGTAATTTGGGTGTGCGATGTATCGGTGTGGATATATGTGGTGTAATCTATCTTGAATGTGCGACAGGATATAGTCTAGGATCAGCATCACAGTTGTCATCATGATACAGCCATTCGACTTCACAAAGCACAGAACAGGAAATATCTCACCCAGCGGTGTGTCTCTCTGACTGATGCTTGTTTTCTTCCCACTATGTTCTGGAAACTTTTGAATAATATAGTCTCCACTGAATTATTTTTGTTAGTTCGTGTCTGATCACCACTGCTTGATTGAGTTACTTAGGGTCCTTTAGTTCTACAAACACGATATACCGGTAGGTAATATAGTCCTTGTAGTGAAGAATATAAACACCGGTCCAACAATATATCGTCCATACACTGCGGTTTGTCACTCAGGGAAAATGTTAATGATAGTCTTTTCCTTTCTCTATTGTTTAGAGTAAATATTACTGTTCATCATTATCTAGTTGTATTGAAACCTTCATTGAGCACCTCACTTATAGTGATTCAGTTTTAGTGGTCATTTTAACTCAGCATTTGTCTGACCTTCTTGCTAAACAGGGTTCACAGCTTGATATCAGTTATTACTTCACCAGAGTATGACCAATTGCTTCTGCTCAGATTGATAACTACTTTCAGTTTCAAGTGCGGGGAACCTGTCGAAGAAAATACACCCTGTGAGAGAAACTCAACTCCGACCCATGATATGTGAATGTAGGTCTAAGGCTATATTCAGTATGTAACCTCTATATATCATCCTAGAGCTACAATCTGGCATAAGACAGAATAGTTCAGCACATTACCCTAAACACGGCAAAAGAAAGAAAAAAGCCTCAGGAAAAGCACGGACACCAGTAGACACTTCTACCAGAATATCCTAGTATAAACCTATCCTTCCGAGAGCAAGGACACCTTACTCTACACAACTTAAGTCACTCTTCAGCCTAATGCTGTCGACACTCTATACTACGGTTACACACGCCAGTTCACTATGCTAGAGTTCTAATCTACATCCATATAGAATCACCTTATTTAATCTATTTCATTCCTAGAAGTAAACCACCTAGTCCCATCAAGGAAAATGGCTTGTTGTCTTCAAACAACCTAGACATCGTGATTTTATTCTTATTTCGGCACTGAAATAAATCTACACTCCAGCCGGTGTTAAGCCAACATGTATGCTGAATTTAAAACTAGATTCTCATTCCGTCGAATTTCGCCTGTAGGACGTCATGGGTTTTTCCTTCCCCCCAAATCACTCCTGCTCCTTCCTCGTCTTTTGATCCTCGTACACCAACATGCTAACAATATTCTTTGATAAAGACGATCTCCCGGTATATCGTTTTTTTCCGTTGTTCAAGGGACTCGGTTCACCGTATTTCAAAGAGATCCAACTGTTTGATCGTGCTCCGAACTTACTTGATATAAACGATCTTTCTGGACATCGATGATTATCCTTTGATCTCGACTAGTTTCCCCGTTGTATTTAGATTGCCGAAATCTATCTTTGAACTTTTCCGGTCGACAATCTTCCGTTACCCACGGGACTTCGCTCCCCGTCTTCAATCGTTCCGATCGTTCAATCGGGGCTCTAATCGGCACAGGCCGCCGATCGCTGTTCTTTGAACATTTCGGATCGTTGACCTCTAGCATCGTGACAGTGACAACTGGCAAAATCGAGGGGAAGAGAACAAGGGGAAGGCAGAGAAGTAAATATCTGGATGGCTTGGTACGTGGCGTGGTAGAGGCAAGAACACTGAGTTGATCAACAACTCTGGTGATCGAGTAGGATGGCGAAACATAACCGCCCACGCTTATCGGCATAGCACATGATGATGATAAATGTCCATATTCATTATACGTTTTTCCCATGTGAAACTACCAGTTTTCTGTATTTACACTGGCAAAGACTATTATCTTACCCACTCTTCTGTTACTTCAAATTATATCCCAAACCACGAGAACGTACATGTAATGCTGCGATCGCTTTCTCTCTGGTTGCCAAAATGATTGAAATGTGATTGGTTACGGAACAAAGCCGACTTGTATATCTCCAAGTTGAAATACTCTCAAGGGAATTTGAGCACTTTTTAACATGTTACTCTCTACGCTCTCTCAGTGCATGCTTGCTTGGGTTAGTTATCCCTGGAGGAAGCTGGGATATAAACGAGGTGTTGAAATGGAAACGAACACCATTGTTGGAAACACCAGAATTCAGTACAGTGTTCCACAGAGATTTGCTCTGTCTTCAGAACGATCGGTATACTTCCTTGTGTAACAAGACCCCCGGGTCTTGGACAGGTAATGTAGACAGAGATATATTCCCCGCACTTGCTCCGACCACCTCACTAGGACTTTCCGTCTACTAGGCTCCCTTCGAGCCGGGACACCTGTTCTCTCTCTTCCCATCTATGGATGCCCACACACAGGGGTCTCGGACAAGACGACAGTCGTACCCTCACTCAAAGGCATGATAACAAAATCAAAGTTTAATTTCGAAATAATTCAAAATAAATTCAGAGTGGGATGGCTGAAAAGTCTGGATAGAAGAATGTCTATGTACATAGTTAAAGTAGAGAGGTGAGAAGAACTAAAGATGATCTGTCGTTCATCATGTAGCGTGTGAGATCTGTTCGTGCTTCAGTCCAGTCGTTCCTGTGAACTAACCCGGCCAACTTTCTTTACTGTAGACCTCTAACGTGTCGACACCGCCGGCGTCTTCCAAGTTCACCTGGTTTAAGATATCGGATCAGCCATGCTCTTGCCCGATATCCGACTGATGCTTCAACACAACTACTTGATGTCGTCACCCAGTGACGTAATCAACCACAGCAGAGTTCTCACTAATGATGAAACAGGGCGACCCTAGGGTTCTAGGCATCCCCTCTGATATTAACCACTGCAGAGCAATACTAGAGCGTGGTAGCCCTTCAGCAGAATAAAGTCAGTTAAATTATCTTATCAACAGCACACAATAGGAGCATGGTGGCTCCGAACACTAGCACTGTCACTGGGTTGTTCTCAACAACCTAACCTTGGAGTGTGGTAGCTATCTACCAAAACAGTGTTCATGAGTTCATCATATCTGCAGAGTTGGATCACTTCTGTCAAGTTCAGTGTTGCAAGATGTTCAGACTGGTAAGCTAATCTTGAAGCTGGATAGCTCTCTACACTGTCAACATCACTAAGACCCGGCAATGTCCGAAACATTTTGACACTTGCCATCTTCGGTGTGTCTTAACAACAGTTCACTTCAGAATACTCCCTTGGAATATGTATCATCACTAAACCATAGAGTCCTCACTCTAACCCATAGAGTAAAATTATCAGTATACCTGAACACCTTATAAGCGCAAGTCCATTTTAGACGCATCAGCTCCAGATCCCATCTGGATCGGTCAACCTAAATTAGTCAGACTCTTCACAGTTGTCCCTGGATGAACATACCGTGATATATCTCATAACTCACGTGTCTCGTATGCATTGACTCTTAGATATTCCTGATCATGGAACCACTCCCAGTATAGCCACAATACATCATAATGACTTGAACTGGAGCGAGCTGGTCCATAGGAGTTTCACAGAGTAACTTTAGAATCTCCAGCGAAAAAAAAAACAGATCCTGAAAATAAGGAGGTCGGTGAGAGCATTCGGCTACAACTGCACATACACAGAACATATACACATACATGCACATAAACATCATCACACACATCAGAAATATGTATATATACTCATAAAAACATGGTATATACAATCATCTATCCTGACAAGGATGTTCATGCATGAGAGTGCATCAGTAAGCAGGTAGCTAGTCGGATATCTCGTCTGGGCACCATTTGTCTCGCAAGAACTGATGTAGTCCGTATGACCCTGGTCATGGGAACTTATTACCTGGTTTTATCTCCTTTTTCCATCTATCTCCATCCGAAACCGTATAATAATCTACTCCCTAATTCAGTGTAGTAGTTTTATTTCCTTGCGAGGTGTCCAGCCGAACAATCCCCCCTCAACATCATAACTAAACAATTAATTAATAATTAACCCATTAATTAATCAGTTGAATCATATTCCATTAATAACTGAAAGTAATAATAAATTAAATAACAAAGCAACGCTTTGGTTCTAGGATCTTCTTCCCAGAACAGATAGAACATCTCTTGATGATCCTCTCATCCTGAAGATCAAGACCGCACATATTGGTGGCAACCCACCCCCGTTGTCTTTTCCCCAGATCAGCTGCGTATAAAGAGTTAACGGGTTCCAAGGCGTGTTAGGCAACGTCATTCCATTAGAATGACACCCGACAACTCATCCTATAAATCCTCATGTCTCCTTGTAAGTGAAGCAAAGCCCACTTCTGTAGCACCCTCTCCCTAGTAGATATGTCCGACACTAACTGGATCAGGTTTACAAAGAGGAGTAGAGCAATTCCTTAAACGTCTCGATCTAATCTCAGTTCGGCCCAAACGCAAACGCCCTCGGTTACGACGCGTCGTCTCACTACCGGTTGGTCATTCGGATTTAGCAAGTAGTAATAGCATCACAATTCCTCAGGCAATAAATAACTACCATAATCATTGTAACTACACGCCACTCATATATAGAAAGAGTAACAGCATTGTTACCTTAACACAGCATTCACTTCACTGCACGTCCATATGGAAATCACACAACACCTTGGTTCCTTGAAATAGCACAGCTTCATCTAGTTAAGCATATCACACACGACTAGCTATCAAAAGCCTTTGCCACATCATTAGCAAGCTACAGCATACATCACATTATTAACTAGCTACAGCATTTAACACATTACTAGATAGCTAAAGCATATACCACATTACTAGCTAGCTAAAGCATAGAACACAACACTAGCTAGCTAAAGTATATATCACATTACTAGTTAGTCAAAGCATATAACACATCACTAGCCACCTAATGCATCTAACACATCACCAGCCAGCTAGTCAATAAATAAGCAAGTAGGTCAACTCACATGTTAAGCGTAAAGTTATTAGATTGACAAAAGTATCCTCACAATTAGCCGTGGAAATGTCCTAGTAATTATATAGCTTAACAAATAAATGTGAATATCATCAAAATACCAAGATTATGTTTATTTCCTTTATAACAAAGTCCGAATAAAAAGGATTAACTGACTCAGTTGGTTCTTTATAAATGGCGTTTTATTGCATTTTGATGACCACTACACGATTCTTGTTACAATTCCAAAATCAGGGACTTCTTTCTCTGGCCGTAGATGTTTACTGACTGCCCTAACAACAAACTACGTCACGACTTGAGCATCTCTCTCCTCATCCCATCCTGATGCTCAAGCGTGCTGTAGCTTTGCACACCTACTTATTACATTCTGCTACACCTTCCTATGTTTTTGAAAGACTTTTTTCCCTTCAAAAAGTCTTTACCCCTAATCCCTCTATTCTATACCCTCTCTTTCCTCTCACAACCCCTCTAATCTTCCCCTAAACCAACAATCTATTCGTAACTCTTTTCCCTGCAATATAGTAAACCACTATGAACTTCTTCTTCGTTTCTGACTCTTCATAACACATATTAATTACATATCATTAATAACATTTAAATCTCAACTTTATACAATACATCATAACACATATGGTTACCTTTTTGAAATAAACACTCCCTCTTCTCTTCATAAGCAATCCGCTTAAAATTTCAAACGCTGTACTCTTCTGAAACCAACTCCCTATTGTCCTCACCAACATTACTCACTAATTCTCTACTTTCAATCAACCTGAGAACACTCGCACATGATAGAAAGACAAGGAATCGGTGCGCACCGTAGATTCAAAGAAGTAGAACTCTTTCTCTCTAAAAAAAACCACACTTAGCTAAATCACACACACCTTTACCCCCCTATGTCATTTGAGACTTTATGTAATAAAGTCTAAAACAATTATCTCTTCTACAGTACCACTTATTATGGTAACAGTTTACGCTGCTATCTACAGCATCAAGTACCAACCATCAAAAATTCACTCCCAAATGTCTATATATTACAGACAGTACACAATTAACAAGGTCCATCATCCCTCTAGACCTCTTCCAACTTTATACACATCACCTCATAACTAATCTTCTCGTATACCTCACTCAGAATTCTCTCTTAATTTCGCCGAAAATTTCAGCGACCCCTTAATGTCCATTTATTATGGGCATCCCTACTAAAATCTCTACTTATGCCGTTATCAACAGCAACAATATACCACCCCTGAACTCATGTCTGTGACTGCTTGCAACCAACGTTATTCTATTACAGTCCATATATCCCGGACCCTCAAAAACCCCATGTCATTTTGTCTCCACAATATTCATTTCTCATTGACACCCTTACAACCCTTTACTATTGTACTGTTATCCACAGTATCTAATCATTCTTCGGAGTCAAACATGGATTTAATTCATGTTTTGCTAATTGCCTGGCGTAGCACGTTACCCACTTCTTCTTCTATAAGCCAGCAATCTCGTGTCTCTTATGAAAGTACATCATGGCTCTTCTGACCCCATGGAAACTATGTTCTAAACTTTCCCCTCATTTATCCCACTGCTATATTCATTAATCTTTTCTTCCCCAATATGGCGTCCAATCCATATATCTTCAATTAATGCTCATTTAAATTCCCCATAACCTTTTTACTTGTGTAGTAACCCCGTCACTTAAGTATGTTTCCACAACTTAACCTCCCAACGCTGATTATCACAGCAATCTTGCTAGTAGAATATACTCATAAACTTGTTATTCACAAGGAGAATGTGTCTCTCTTCTAGTCCACAGTAGTTTATTACTATTTTCTGAACGAAGTGTTCTAAATAAAGCCCGATGTATTGTCTTTATTCTAGACAAAACCATGTAAATTAAACTTAACTTAATTAATTTCCAACATATATATAAACATACAAGACAATTCACGTAACTTATGAGTGAAGCGAAATAAAATCACAACAGGATATTATACCCCCCCCCCCCCCCCCAAGTTTTTATACATTATTTATGTTTCCCCTCATATCAATTAAAGGTATTAACTCATTCAAAGAAAAACATATATTAAAATAATACAACATACATCCTAATCTATTGTTACCTAACACTACTGGTCTCTTTTACGGACCAATAGTTTGTACGCAAAAGTCCAAGAACACAATAACCCTATTCTAAAATCAAATAATAACAATCATTTTACAGGACCAAATCAAGCAAAAAAAAATATTATATATAAGGCATTAAAATCTCAATTTCAACAAAAACAACTGTCTTCTCGCTAAAGAGAAGGTTTTCAAAAAAATATAATTCACTTAGAATTAACTACGTAAAGTGACCCAGCAACCTTGGCCTCCTATACGAACCAATGTAACACATATCTATTCACACAAGTCATGCCTATTCCGTTAACAGATAAAACAAAACAACTCAATGTTAAGCATTAACCTCAAAATATCTCTCTCTATATATATATATATCTGTTATCTACAGAACAATTCTTAACTTAGAACAATATCTGTTCTCTCAACAAAAGTCAATAATTAATAAATGACCGTCAATCATTGATTCTCTCCCCTCACAATATTCTACCTTTTAGCAGACTAACTCCTAACACATCACAATATCTGGAATATCACCCTAACCAACCGCTGTAAACTGCAGCTCAAATCACTTTACTTACTACTATTGTGGCGGCTATCTCAGCACACTACAACTCATTTCTCTACTAAAGGAAACCGTACCTCGACACACTAATTGTTTCCCTTGGATTTGTTCCAAGTATTACTACAACTACTTAATCATTATTACCGTTAACTACGGTATCTCCACCCTCTTACGTCCAACAAAACTTTGTCTATTTACTATAGACTTCTCACCAATACAACTAATTCTACTTTTAAGTTTCTCGTCTACCCGACGCAATTAATATTTCATTCTCCTGCATCAGTACTTTCAACATCACCACAACTACTCTAAACTATCCTCAAGTCTCTCCTAGCGTTCTTGCACCGCGATGATACTAGTCACACTTATCGGAACACGTTCTCATGTTCTCCAACATTCATTAATCTTGTTTACCTCCGTATCTTTCACTCCTCTTCCATTTATCGGGATTCTTACAGAACAGCAACTCACACCACTTATAACTGACAATGGACCTCATTTTCCTCATTTCTCAGTATCAGGCATTCATACTTCAACCTGTCCCTGTCAACAATACTAAACATATTTTATGAAACGTCATTCAGAATGTTAACTCTCTTTCTGTCAACCTGTCATAAATTCCGTCCAAGATCACACATTCCAAACAAAAGACATCACACCTTTCTAATCATGTTCTTTCTATCTCTCAATTTTCATATACTCAGTTACTTTATGCTCCACGTTTTATCAACATCACTTATCAGCTACTCTTCGCATATTCACACGGTATTCGTATTTTATGTTTACTCAGACAGTGATACCCAATTTCGCTCTTATCTCACGACTACTCTCGCATCGCGACGAACACCTGTTTATCTATACTTATACTCACGTACTAAACGCCTCGTACATGCATGCGGTACTTATCACTTGTCATCATCCTATCCATACTCGACGCACATATGTTTGTCTACATTTTTACACCTACAAGACAACGGATTATCAGACAACCTACTTCAACACTCAACATGACTTTCACAATTCAACTGTTTTCTTATTTCTACTTTTCTCACTCATACTCTCCTTTTCAAAGGTCATAATCTAAGCATTATCTCCTGCAAACTATATCTCTCTTACACACTAACCAGCACTATCAACAATCTCTCAGAACAAACTTCACTCCGACGAGCCACTACCCTCGTAACTATCATTCTATATTTCTCCACACAACAAGTTTCTCAGATTTAATCAGCTCTTCTTTCTCCTCAATTGCCTAATCCCCCTCACCAAGAACTCGCATCTTTCAAGCCTCAACTTCTACAGTCTTTTACTCTTAATACTCTCGCGCTCAACTGACTATTTTACACACGATACTCAATTTCTCCTCAATCTATATCTCCTCATCAGACACTCTCGGTTCAGCTGTCAACAATACTATACTTATTTCTCAAACTACCAAGCGAAACTATCTCAGACATCATGTCATAGCTCTAAGTCGAACCATTTCTAGTACGAACATTCATACCTAGTTTATCTCTCTCTCTACTAATTCTGTGCTGAATCTACTCTACTTTAATCACTCCAGTTATACATCACTCAACGTGATTAACTCTCTGTATCTATCCATTTCGGACAAAGGACTATTTTAATTTCTACCTTGTTTACTCTCCCTACATCGTAACTAAACACAAGATATCCTGTATTACGTATCCACGTAGAATATCATTTGTCGTGACTCTCTTTCCTCAACAACACTATTGCCTATCCTGTACCATGTGATGCTACACCAAAAAATTCGTCCGCCTATTTTAGACAGCTCATATGTTTACTATAAATTAAGTTGCTCTAAGTTTTCTCAACATATATATATTCAACATTTATATTGCCATCCACAACCTTGTCTATATTTCTGATATCTCATCTCCAACCACGAATCAATGTTCATATTCCATGAACATTTTAAATTAATTAACGCTGATTTTTCACAGCTCCTATATCTTACCCCCTTAGAATTTTAACAGCCATAAAGCGAATCCAAGCCAAATATTTCGTTGTCTCTTAATACTGATGTGCGTCTCTTTTCAACTATGTCATCTTCACTATCCGTTGTTAACCTGTTGTTAAAGTACTCAGGTCTTAAGGTCATATATTCTTCTAATTTTCCTAAGTCACTTTCTGTCGTTGAGTAAATTCCCGCTATCTGTCTATTATTATTCTTCTTCTTAAATGATTTCTTTCTATTTTCTTTATTTGCGTCGGTCTGCTCACTGTTTCCTGTATACCTTACGTAACGTTTATATTTCCCCATCTCGTCTTCAGATGACACACTTATAATAGTTCCCTCATCAGATTCATAATAGTTTACTGCCGACACCTCGACCCTATTCCCATAGTCAGCTTTAGAACGTCTGTCCGTCTGTCCACCAGCAACTATACCGTATGAGGGAACATCACGCTTCGATTCAGGATCTGCTCGTAGTGCAATTCTCTCATTCTCCGAATCATCAGTATTCACAGTTGTCTCAGCATCACGGTATTTACTATAACATGCGGCGGTAGAAATATCTTCTCCGTAACCTGAACTCTCACACCTAATATTTCTACACCATTTAGGTATTAATTTAATGTCTATACCTGAGGAACTTGACATGGCAGTACCTCTATTAACTATCATACTACTATTTCTTTCTTCAATACTTTTCCTCTTTGGTTTCCTTTCATCTTTGGTTCTCGTCTGTCTATCTTTCTTAACTTCAACTGTGTCTTCTTTTTCTAATTTCACCTGAGGTGGTTCCGCATTTCCACTTTCCAACTAGTTTGCGTTCCCTTTTCTATTTTCTTAATTGACTGTACCTGGGTTGTCTTCTCTACAGTATCAATATGTGTCTGTGTACTATCATTTATCGTATTACTTGTCTGCGTCTGTGTCTCTCGGTCTATTCTCTTTATTAACACCGTCGTGTTCTTTTCCTGTCTAACAGTCATATTGGCAACCCCCTTAGGAATAGTTGAATTTTCACTTACATTTCCTACTCTGTTCTTTGACCCTGACCTCAAATACTGTTTCCGTCTTTGTTCAAACCAGTCGTCACGTTTTTTCCTAGCAGTCTTGCCATGGGATGGCCATTTCCATAATTTCTTGGAAAAGTCTCTCTCAGGACCATTCTTGTATCTATAACAGCTATACCAGTCCGACTTTTCACCATTACGTCTATTTTCACTGTCTTTTACTCTATATACATCAAACCTTGGTTCATCATAACCATATTGTCTTCTGTCTTTATTAAGCAATGGCTGTCTCCTGTTATTCTTTCCTACTCTATTACAGTCTACCTTAAATCTATAAGGGTCTTGTCTAGAAGTTCTGTTCTGCAATGTTTCTACAAAATTTTCTACCTCACTAACTGCCTCTTTTAATTCTCCCAACCATATACTAATACGTTGTAATTCTACATGTAAGTAATTCATATTAACTTCTTCTTCTGTATATTCCTTGGTACCTGAAAAAAAAAACTCGTCCTGAGCTCAGCTGAAACAAAAATAAAAGAAAACTGTTTCTCTACTGTGTTGTGACGGTCTGCCTGTTGCCATATCCTGTTGTTTCTTTTGCTATACTGAAATATTTATGCATACACTAACAAAATCAAATTCACATTTATAACTATCTAATTTAAAGACATGACCGTTGTTACTTTACACACTAAGAATTGTTCAACCAGTCAATAGTACTTAAAATGATATTTAAGGTTTACAAATTACCCTAATCTCTGCTCCCGATCCAAGACAGACGAATTCTTCTACGTTCGCCGAAAGTTTTCTGGTCAGGTAGAACTCAAACGATAGGAGTCTCTGTTAGTTGAAATGCTCCTCCAACCGATCACGCACTTCAGGGAGTTTCTTCTTCGGACGCCCCAGTAACTTCAGCCCCTGGTTGAGCCTCTACCAGACTTCTGGCTTCTTTTTCACCCTGAACAGGGCACTTCAAGCGACGTCTTGAAAATGACTCTCACACGCAACAGAGCCCAAAAGGATTAGCCAGCGGCTCTCATATGCAGCGGAGCCCAGAGATAGTCTGACTGCGTCAAAAAGATATGGGCCAATCAATGAAGGAATGAAGTATTTAGCTGCTGTCTTGATTTTCCCTAGACAATATTCTTTTTCTATAAAGACTCAATTGCCAGAGAGCTCAAAAACTTATTAACGTTGTCCACAAATCTTAGATAATATTTGATTTGATGACACGAGTTGTCCGAATTCATCACCATTCTGGAAAAAATTTTGATTTTTGATTATGACTGTAGACGAGTAAGTCTTAAAGTTTTTGATTAACTTCTGCAAATTTGATTTGAGGCAAGGGCTGAACTTGATTGAGCTATTGAAATTGTTTTTGCTCACCTGAAACAACGATCAGACTGGATTGACCTTCAACAAAACTCTTGCTCGCTCGAGACAACGATCAAACTGGATTGACCTTCAACAAAACTCTTGCTCGCTCGAGACAACGATCAAACTGGATTGACCTTCAACAAAACTCTTGCTCGCTCGAGACAACGATCAAACTGGATTGACCTTCAACAAAACTCTTGCTCGCTCGAGACAACGATCAAACTGGATTGACCCTCAAGTTTCTTGAGCCTCTTGTTTCGCAGGAGCCCGAGAAAACGTGCTGGTTGTTCCTATTCTTTCGCTCAGCAGGATGATGACAATTGCACGCACCGCAACCCGTTATGGCAAGCTGGTTTTCATACCTCTCCTGACAACAACCGCGAGGTTCACTGAAGCACGCTTACAGACAACCACCCCTAGCCGGGCTTTTGGCTGCTGTATCTCTCATAGACGATGTAGTGGCCATTTACCAACTTGTTTTATGTTCAATATGCGTATAGAACCGTGCCGAAATCCTGTCTCCGGACAATTGGTATGATCAGAACAAGGATCTTTAACATTTTGAAGCTGCCTCCTCGTGTTTCTTCGATGTTTCGATGTAGGCAGTGTTCTGAAATTTCACGACAACCCAACTAAGAATCCTGGTCACGGCACCATTTCGACTGTATAACAAACTCCGAATAAAAAGGATTAACTGACTCAGTTGGTTCTTTATAAAAGGCGTTTTATTGCATTTTGATGACCACTAAACGATTCTTGTTACAATTCCAAAATCAGGGACTTCTTTCTCTGGCCGTAGATGTTTACTGACTGCCCTAACAACAAACTACGTCACGACTTGAGCATCTCTCTCCTCATCCCATCCTGATGCTCAAGCGTGCTGTAGCTTTGCACACCTACTTATTACATTCTGCTACACCTTCCATAACGCCTGTTAAAGGACTTAGAAGTAAATCTAATGTACACACGCGACAGTATGCTAGCGCTGGGAAACACCTGTAATTAACAGTGGGACTTTGGTCTAGATTCGCACTCGGCCGATCAATAAATCTAATTAATTATTTATGAGATCGGACGGAAAACATAGCGTGCCGGTAAATGTTATTTTCGCGGATTGCGGTTCGGTCAGAACAAATACTAACGACTTATTTCCATTACCTTATGTCTCGAGACACGGCAAATATCAGCTGTAAAGTTGTTGGGCTCTGGCTAGCCTTAAAGACTGAGGCAAACTAAGCTAACCTGTGGAGTTTCGAATTCCAATCGACCCTCGAATTTCTAATGTCTCCCAGAGAAAACCAAATTCCCGTGATACACCGGTTGGGTGATGTCCTACGTGACTAGAGACATCTCGTAAACTCAACCAATCATTTCTCTCGGCGTTTCGACAAACGTGCAGAACAGATAAATTTAGACGGGTTTTGCAAGGTTATAATTAGCATGGACGGGAGACCTCTCGCCTAGCGCCGGACGATAGAGGATTACCAAGCGTGAAGCCACGTGTACTGGGTCATTTCGTAACACCTCGGCATATAATCTTTACAAGGCTAAAGAAATGTGACTTTTCAACTTCTGTGTATCTAAATATACAAAAACATAAGTGTACGCAAGGAATGTCTTGCCCTCACGTGTAGAATTATTACTGGAGCTGAGGGAATCAGAAGAATTATCCTGCACATCCATAATCACCTCTCGTTTCTCATTATGCACTCCATTGTTTAGTTGTGGTTCTGGCTGTAATTATTAATCAGTTTGGAATAACGTAAGACACATATAATTTATTGTTGCTATAATAACTTCGAACTTAACATGAAAGAAAACTAGCTCATTAACTTGGAACGAACTGTAATGGAAGGAGTTATTCCTGGAAACAGAGAAGAGACCATAATGAAGGGGGGCATACAAGACAATAAACACACACTGAGCATGCCAATGCATAAGGCAGATGAACTGCCAAAAAAAAAAAAAACAGTCTTTCCAGTGGATTATGCAAAATACCTGCTACGTGACCGTAACATTACATGTGTTAAAAGCTTATATCACAATCTTCTAAGAAGGCTTAAAAACAACACCCTTTGCTTTCTTTCTCATGTATTTATTCAAACTTTAGATCTTTCAACTAGTCAAAGTCTTGTGTTAAAAACACACTATAAATTGTTGAATATTTTCTGTCATCTGAAGTAAACCACGTGTACAAAAAGATTGCGAGAGTTGAAACAAGTGCCATCATTGAATGATCCATGAAAATAACACCACCACAGACAGTTTAGCACTGTCTCGTGTTTATGAAAACTAACTATATTTACCTAAACAGAATAGTTCACAAGGGTTGTTTGAAACAGATGCATATGCTGTCAGTGTAATGCTTATTCATCATTGTGATGTAAATCTTCTGTGCTTGAAACCAGGCTACTGCAAAGAGTGAGGTAAATTATGCTGTCAACTTTATAGTGCATAGTTATCAGTAAACTTTGATATACAAGAACAGATGTACATTTCAATGAAATGTATTTAATGGTAAATATCATTCACTGCGTTTTTGAATTATAAGAATTGAAATCGTATAACTGTCGTGAGCTGACATTCAGTTCAAACAGTGTCTCTAAGGCAGGATTGTCAAACTCAATCACTCAGCGGGTCAAAACTAAAATCACACGTAAGGTTGCGGGCCGAACAGGATAAACATTCAATAAGTCGACAATTAAACCGTTTTTAATCAATATAAATTAAAACATAAATAAGTTTTAATAATAAAAATTCATTGGTATGCACATTTTCAGTCTTATGTCGATTTTTCAGAGCATTTTATATGGCATCTTTTCATTGCTACAAGTTCGTTTATGTTGGGAGTAATGTTCTGTGTCATTGAGATTCTCATGACTGCAAGTGTTCATCAGTGAGACGACTTCTGTGTGATGTTTTGTTAATCTTGATCACAGAAAACAACTGCTCACACAGATATGTGCTACCAAACACGCTCAAGGTTCGAGACGCATGTAGACGAAGCTGTGCATCTCTTCAGAAATGAAACGAGTGAACTGTGGAGGTCCCACGGTGTTGTACATTGCCTTTAGTGTCACATTACACTGTAGCTCTATTAACTCCATCTGCAAATTTACAGATCGACATCTATAGCAAATGGATAACGAAACAGCTCGAAGTTACTTTTCTGTGCTTCAAAGTCACTAAAGCGCCGCGTGAACTCGGCGCGAAGTAAGCTAAATTTTTCAGCAAAGTGTGCATTGGGAAACACCATAGCGTTAATTTGGTGTAACATTGTTTCTCAACAAGAAATGTGAGACAGGTTGTATTGGTGCATTTGTGTCTCCCATAAGCGCTGCTTCACTTGAAATGCCTTCACTGCATCATGCATATCAGTGAAAAGTGATCCCGTCCCTGGAGCTACAGGTTCAAGTTGTTGAGATGACTGGTTATTTTAGACAGAAACGCCAACTCACATTTCCACTTTTTATTCCGAAAAACTATGGAATCTTTTCCTGTACTGTCCATGAATTGACAGATTTCCTCGATCAGCCGGACAAATCTACTAAGGACTTTTCCCCGACTTAGCCACCGCACCTCTGTATGATAAGGTATGTTGCCGAACGCCGACTCTATTTCCTGCAAAAAAGACTGAAATTGGCGGTTATTTAAACCTTTGGCTCTGATAAAGTTGACGGTTTGTGTTACAGTGCTCATTACATCTTCCATGTTGCGGACTTTACCACACAGTTATCTGTTGTGTATGATGCAGTGATATGTTATCAATTCACCAGTAAAGTTATCCTGCATCTTTAACCGCATACTTCCAACTATTCCACTTTTTCGGCCACACATCACCGGTGCTCCATCTGTTGTCAGTCCAACGAGTTTGTTCCAATGCAGGTTCATGTTGGTTAAACTTTGACATTTTTAAAAAAAAATTTTGTTCGCATATGCTTTACAGGACATCGCTGTCAACATGAGCATCTTTCAGCTGATTGTCGATTTCTTGGAAAGATTACGCTCAGTAGTTTGCCATTGCTTTCTGAGCGACCGACTCACATACCCCTAAGCTACCGACGCAGAGAGAACCGCTACCGATTCTTACGCTGATCGCGTTACTCACGAGAGTATAGGGATTACGGAGAAAGTCGTGTAACTCCTACCCAGGGAGACCGGCAAACTTTGACATACCTTGTCAAAAAATGTCTTTTCCTGTCGTTGTCCCATGAATGGATTTCATGTCCAATATTTCTTCTGTAATATTCAAACTGGAGTCCACTCCACTGATGAAGATGGCGAACTGTGCAGTGTCAGTCGTGTCATTACTTTCATCGAAAGCAAGGGAGAATGCAACAATGTCTGTGCCTTTTTCGATCAGCTGTGATTTAACATCAATGGCCATCTCACAAACCCGATCAACAACCGTATTTCTGCTAAAGTTTACATTTGCAAACATCTGCTTTTTGTCTGAACACAAGACGTCACACACGTTCATCATGCAGAGCTTCAGAAAGTATCCTTCTGTAAATTGTTGGCCTGACTGTGCGATCTCCATCGCCACAATAAAACTTGCTTTCACAGCAGCTTCAGTTTGTGATTTTGCTTTGGTGAAAAACATCTGCTGTGATGTTAGATACCCTTTTAATTATTCTGCCTTCTGTACACTTTTGCTCTGCATTCATGCTGTTTAACTTGTCTTGATGTTTAGTCTTGTAGTGCCGTCTCAGATTATATTCATTGAACACAGTCACATTATCTCCCCAAATTAGACACACAGGTTTACGGCTAGTATCAGTAAACATGTATTCAGCCTCCCAACGGCTTTTAAAGGCTCTTATTTCAGAATCAAGTTTTTTCTTGGTCACTTTAAAGGCTAACTTCGATTTAAAAAAGCTTGTGCATCGACCAAGAGACGCTTGATTGATATCAGGTTAGCCGTAGCGGGAAAATGTGATGTAATATCCGGGCACTATACACTACTTTCATTTCTTATTCGCCTATCCAAAACGAGCAATTGAACGTTGCTAGGTCACTATAACGACGAACATCCACTCACTACACAACTTTTATTTTCGCTTATTCTGATCGAAGCGAGAACGCTCGCAGATAGCGTATCATTCGGCTGCTAATTAGGGAATTTGATTTGCACTTTATATCGTGGCCATTAAAAAATATGTTTGCCTAAAATTCTCTCTGGGGCCGAAATTACAAGTACCTCAGAAGTCGGAGTGATTTCATCTGATGGTGAGAGAGACCGGTAATAGTTAAAGCTAATCCACATGCAAAAATATGTCAAGTGCTATTAGAAGTAGTAGCACGTATATGTACGCAAACAATAAACGTGTAACACAAAGTATAAGTATAACTCAAAACAGAGACGTAATGTGTCGTGGAGCCACTATCTTTAACCAAACATTTGGAAAGCCAGGTCTTTCAGGCAGGGTTTCAGAAGTTGTTTCCTTGTTACACTGTCTGTTTAGGCAGGCTCTTTCCTTTGCCTTAGGAAGTCTTCTGACAGCAATATTTTCTTAGTTTTGAGCATAAATCTTTATTTAACTGGAAACTGTGTGAGAATTATTTATTTTGTCTTCCTTCGTTCGTTAACATAGTGATAATTCTGTTTCAGCGACACGAACACACGACAATATAGAACTATTAGAAAGAAGCACACGCTGTTTCTTAGTCGCCTAATGACAAGAGACTCGGCGCTGTGGCAAAGGAGTTACGAACGTAGTTCGTACTCCCGCATACCGCAATCACACAATTGTGAGAGATTTATAAGCTGACAGCCTTGCGCTGATTTGTTTACAGTGGTATGAATGCCTGTCATTCAGAAATAAATAGCAAACTACTGACCGTTAATTTGTCAAGAAATCACAAATAGCCAAACAATGCTGGGCACATTGCTAGGCTCCGTAAAGGATATACAGTCAACTTGTTGTTTCTGGAGAAGAGAAGCGTAGGAAAATATGTGAGGATGAAAAGATCAGCGGCTGTTTTGTTTCTGCACTCGCTCGTATTTTGAACTCGACATTTTAATTCAACTGACCGGTGTAGGGTTTGAACCCGCTATATCAGCACATCGGATGTTTAAGAAAGGGCTCTCTTATTCATTCGGCCATGCTGATCTCAGATAAGTGGTTTAAGAGTGAGTAGCAGGATGAGGTAGACCGAGAGAGTAGCAGGATGAGGCAGACCGAGTGAGTAGCAGGATGAGACAGACCAAGTGAGTAGCAGGATGAGGCAGACCGAGTGAGTAGCAGGATGAGGCAGACCGAGTGAGTAGCAGGATGAGACAGACCAAGTGAGTAGCAGGATGAGGCAGACCGAGTGAGTAGCAGGATGAGGCAGACCGAGTGAGTAGCAGGATCAGGCAGACCTAGGGAGTAGCAGGATCAAGCAGACCGAGTGAGTAGCAGGATTCTGGCAGGCCTAATACGGTTGTATGAAGGAATAACACCTGCGTAATTAGTCCACCACACCAAGGACACTATATGTATATATAAGCGCACGCGAGCGTTCGCACGCGGGCGTCTGTGTGTGTGCCTCAGTCAGTCAGTCAGCGTATCTGTTGATTTCTACAGTTGTCTTGTTGGCATATGCACAAGACTTGTCTTTCATTCTCTCTCTTACGTTGACACTGACAACTTTTCCTATGCATCCCATTTCACACCCCATAAAATTCCTCGCTGGTGTTAGAGCAGTGACCATGTTAACGCAGCGGTGGAGTGAAATTCCTTTTTTTGATTAGTCATCATCTGGTTAGCTAATTAAATTATTTCATTAAATTTGTTTATCCAAATGTATCACACAATGTTCATTCACATGCTGTTATTCCATCGTGTGCACTGAGCATGAGGTTTTCTTGATGTGCAATGCAACAGTGAAATGATGCAAAGTAATGAGGGACCAGCACCCAGTCGCCAAATTGTAATGAAGAAGTCTTTACAAGAGACAAATGCAGTCCCTCACATTTAACTCACGCCTAGGTAGAACTTCCCAGGAAGGAACCAATGAAGCAAGGATTAGGCGTGCTGATGTAAATGGCCTCCTGGAATAATCAGACACATTCATCAGTGGAACTCGCAGGGAACTGCAGGGAACGAGATAATTAGAGTGAGGCGATGTTATACAAAAACGCGGCACATGCATTGCAGCTCTATAACAGCGCACACAGACCTTCCATGCTGAATGCAGTCAAGAAATCGAGACAAAGAGAGAACTGTGTTGAAAATAACTGACTTTTCAGATCACTTACCTTTTTTATTGTATCTGGCTTGCTTGCTTGCGTTCGCTGGCTGTGAACTCCAGCGTTAAGTCCTGTATGTCGGATAAAGACATCCTGTTGTCCAACATCAGTGTGATGTCATCCCGGACTGAGGTTTGCGTGAGTATCCGTTGTCCCATGTCTGGCTTATTGGTGTGCAGACTGGTGGTTCCTCGCCGTGCAGGCAGATACTCTCCGATTTCGGAAGAATCAGCGATCCTACTACATTAGCCAGGACCCCGAAGGGACCTGTTGCCCAGGACGTGCTAGTAGGTCTTGGCCAGTATAAAACCTGGCCCTGGTGCCTTGGAAACACCTCTGCGTCCCATTGTATCTGGCAGATATAGGACATGTGCCTCTGTGTCTGCTGTACACGAAATCCCTTGAACAGAACGAGTCTCGGATTTTTTTTTTTTTTAAACTTCAGTTGCTTTGAGCCATCATGTTGAATGTGTAATCAAATTACTGTCAATACAAGAGGGTAACTCTATTCAGACTATGATTTATAGTGCAGACTACATCAAGTGGGGTTTTGAAGCTTCAAGAACATGAGAACACACATCTTGAACGAGTTAAGCGATATCTTTATCGACGAATGCAAGATAAATTCGACACAACTTAGAAAAATTGAACATTTCTACGAATGCCAACGAATTATAAATGAACACATTTAACCTAACTAAGGCAAAGTCGAATAACCAACTATGCTAAACACAGTGTTAAAACATGTAGGAGACTAGAGGAGTTGTTTCAAAAGACCGGAAGTTATCACGATGTGTAAGCTGTAAAACATTAGAAGATGGATACACATATAAATAGGTCGTGCAGGAGTATGGAGTCAGATAAAGAATTCACATGTCTAAATAACACTAGTCAATGGAATCAGACAAAGAATCCACAGGTCTAAATAACACTGGTCAATGGATTCAGACAAAGAATTCACATACTTAAATAACTCTGATAAATGGAATCAGACAAAGAATCCACATGTCTAAATAACACTGGTCAATGGATTCAAACAAAGAATTCACACGTCTAAATAACACCGATACATGGTATCAGACAAAGAAAGAAAGAAGACTAAATGATGCTAGTACAATCAATCGGACAACTAGACATAAAATTAAATCAAGCTGGCGAATAAAATCAGACATAGGGAAATCAAGATTGCACATTCGTAGAGCTTTCAAAGAAACATTTGTTTCACGGCGTGAATAACCGCTTTTTTTTTTTTTTAAGCATATCCTTTTACAGGACTTAGCTGTCAACACCAGCATCTTTCAGCTGTATGTTGATCTCTTGGCAAGATTACGCTCAGTAGTTTGCCATTGCTTTCTGAGCGGCCGGCTCACATACCTCGTAAGTTACCGATGCGATTCGAATCACTGCTGATTTTAACCGTCATCACGTTACCTGGCAAGAGTATACGAGATTACGGAGAAAAGTCATAACCTCTAAGCCACGAAGCCGGCTGAATAACCGCTTAGCGGTTAATTTATACTTCTTCTTATAGTCCGTGCAGAACATCCGGTCCCCAGCATGGCGGTTAGGCAACCGCTACGGCCTCTGGAGTATTTATCTTTGTGGCTGCGGTTTGCATTTCTCATTTTCCTCATGTTGGACTGGTAGTATATGATTCCGTCGCCCTTCTACTAGTGAGTGCGTGGTGCGACTCTGTGAGCTGTGATATTCACATGGAATGCTTCTACATGTCCGCTTTTGTTTGTACAGTGACCTGCGTATTAGGAACAATGGCTTCCGGCTGTTGCCGAATTGACTGATTTGCCTTTTCGGTTCACGAGTGCATTTTTCAGGAGACTCCTGGGAGTCGTGCTGGAGCTACGGAGTTCATGCTTAATGCGACGCTTTCGGCTGGTCGCCCTGCGGATAGAGACAGCGCCATGTGAGAAAACCCGGGTCAAAGAGGTCTTTCTGGTGACTGCCGATTCCATCGACGATGAACTGTGGTTTTCGTGGAGGAGTTTTGTGTTGGCATTCTGGCGGCGGCATTATGCACAGTGTACCTGTGCGGGCTGTTGGATAGCCGAGACTCCTGTCTGTTCCACTTTTCACATTGGACAGTGGGAAGCATTTTGTGTGATATTCACTGGCACAGGAGCCGAACATAATGGGGACAACCCGTTGCCGTGAAGTTGGAACCTCGACTAACTAACTAAATAGCTAAGTCCGTGCAGTGTGACGTTGGTGATCACGTTTGTCCACAGCCTTCTGTGTATCAATTCTATTTCCGACGTTCTTCGATGCCTTGATGTCTGAAGTGTCCAGAATCGTCTTTCTTGGTTTCCCCTGATCACTCTTGACCTTCAACTTTACCGTTGAAACATTTTCCAGCCAGTCGAACCCAGCCGATGATCTTGGCATGAGTTTTGATCGTAGCCTGTCATTCAGAGATCATGTTGATTATGTCATAACGAAAGTTCAAAAAAGGTTTGTCAGCAACGAGAGTCATGGCAACTGCCACTATTGAGCAAAGACTGTTAATACTCCTATTCCAAGGACTGGCACTTTCACCAATCGAGAATGCCCTGGCCATCCTCACTGTCAGCCCTATAAGGAAGACTTGAAAAGGTACAAAACGAAGCCATGCGCATCATTTTGGGCTGCACAAGAGACACCAGCTGTGTAGCAATGAGATACCTCCTTGACTTTCATGACCATGAACCACAGGATCAAGATCTGGAGAGCTCGTGCATACTTAAAAATAAGTGCAGATGAGCAGCACCCTATGCATGAGAATATATTCAGAGAAAAGTGCGACAGGCTAAAGAGGGGCAAATCATGGATGGGTGGGCGGAAAATATCATCAGACAAGTCTGCAGTCATACCAGTATCAACCCAGGCAAGGAGTGGGTGCCTGTTCCTCCAGCTTTTAAGTGCACCTTCTCCTGCATCATCACACTTGGCAGACGATGCAGAGAACAGAACCCTTCCGCATTCAATGCAGAGGTCAACGCGCTCATCAATGAACACTCAGACAACCCCGAAGTGCTCATCTATACAAATGGATCTGTTGTAAAGCAGCAGAGAAGTGCGTGGGCATGTATAGCCCGTTCAGCGGGCCGTACCGTTCAAGAATCCAGTGCTGCCCACTACAAGACCACGAGCAGCATGACGATAGAAGTGATGGCAGTAACACAGGCTTTCATATGGCTAGAATCACAGCATTATACCAACGTGTGTGTACTATGTGATTCAATGAGCATGATTAGGAAGGTCAATGCAGGTTCTGTGCGTAGACAGTGGACTGAAGTCCCTTGTCCGTAAGGTCACCTTCATCTTCCTCCCAGGACATGTGGGAGACGAGGGAAATGAACGAGCTGATAAACTGGCTGGCTCTGCATGCCCCGCAGATGGCCATCCAATGGATAGCCCCGATGTTATTAACATCCTTAAAGATATGTCGAGAAAGAGGACTTTGACGTCAGTGAATCCATATCGTTGTCCAGGATGAAAGACTTGGAAGTAAGAATTGGCACGGCCAGACACGAGAGGTACATTGGGAAAACGAGGGGCCTCGTCAACCAACACAGAACTGGCATTATTAGCCACCGGACGCTGATGCATATGCTGGGGGGGGGGGGGGGGAGGATCTGAGCACCTATGGACCTCTCCGGAGTGCAATGACGATACCTCAACTGATAACTAAAAACTCCAGCTTTCCCTTTCTCATGACATGCCCACATAATGTGTGCTGTCTCCTTCTGATGCGAGTAACCAGTTCTCTTTGTGAGTTAACTTCTCACCATTCTTCTATAAAACATCTCCACAACTTCGACATACTTCTTCACTTGTCTACTAATTGTCCATGATTCATTTCCGAACGTCAAGATTGATTCATTATCGCTCTTTAAAACTCATTTCCGCACCTCGACTGGCAACGATAAATGGCAGAAAATATGCTTCATCTTGTCAAATGCTACCTTTGCTTGGGCTACTCTACGTTTAACATCCTTAATACAGCTTCCTTCTTCTGTTATTAAAGTATACAAATACTTTAATTCATTGACATGTTTCAAAATAGTTCAATAAACTGTAATGTTACACTTGGGAAGAGAATTTTTCTTTGTAATTACCTTTGCTTCTGCGGATCTCTTTTTCAGACCAAGTTCTTTATTTTTATTTTCTGTTACAAGTGTGTGTGTGTGTGTGTGTGTGTGTGTGTGTGTGTGTGTGTGTGTGTGTGTGTGTGTGTGTGTACGTAATATATATATATATATATATATATATATATATATATATATATATATATATATATATATAATTTCTTGTAACTGAGTCTATTTAGACCAACAAGCAGCGGTTAGAGTATATGGCGAGACATCAGATTGGTTTGACATCAAGCAAGGAGTCCGTCAAGGATGTGTAATGTCCCCCTATTTGTGTAACCTGTACGCCGAAAATACAATGAGAAATGTAAGAGATGATATAAATAGGTAGCTATATGATGCCCTAAATATCGGTGGTCTTGACATACCAGAGATTCGGTATTGCTGATGATACAGTATTGCTATCCACAACACAGACTGGTATAGAAAACCTAATAGCCTCAACTCAATTGAATAGTGAAAATCACAACTTGTATCTCAACATTGCAAAAACAAAGATAATGCATACAGATAAAACCACTATGGATAAAGAAATATACATTAATGAGGAAAAATTGGAGGTGGTGAAAAATTTTGAATATCTTGGGTCATTGATTACCAACAACGGTGACACAATGAAAGAAATTAAACGACGACTATCAATTGCTCTTCAACCACTAAAACAACTAAATAAACTATGGAATGGGACAGACAGAACTAAAAAAATTAGATTTTTAAGAGCATGCACCTTTCCCATTGCAACATACGCCTTGAGACCTGGACACTTACTAAACAAGCTGAACAGCGCATAAATGCCTTTGAATATAAATTTTATAGACGAGTTCTAAGAATATCTTGGGTAAAGAAAAGAACAAATGCATCCATACTTCAAGAGCTGAATATTGAAGAAGGTTGGCTATTAAAAACGATAAAACAAAGAAAATTGAAATATTTTGGTCACTTGAAACGTCACGAAAGTTTGGAGAGAACAATAATGAAAGGGGAATATGCCTGGGAAGAGAGGAAGAGGAAGGCCAAAGAGAAGATGGGTGCAGGATGTGGCGGATGGTCTCTAGATGGGTGTATCGGACGCGTGACATTTTGCTTATGATCGAGAGGTTTTCCGGAAGGTTGTTATGGGAGCGAGGTTCTGCAAAGGACATGCTACTGAATGAATGAATGAATGAATGAACTGAGTTTCATTTTCAGCGATCAAAATTATGTCATCAGAATAGCGCAGGTTGTTTAGATTATGCCCACTAGCTGACATTGCTGGCGTGAATCACATCGTTATTTCGCTGTACAGATTGAACAGATCGTGTGATGTAACACAACCCTGTCTAACATCTTGTTTACTGTGTAAAAAGTTCCTAATTGGTTGTTAATTCTGATGACTGCTCTTTGTTGCCATTACATGTCCTTTATTACTCTCAGAGATTTACCATCAATGTAACATTTCCAGCATTGTTATTGTTTGTTTGTGTTTCGTCTTATCACATGCATGAGTGTATTTAATAAAGCACAGTCCTCATGATGTGCCCTTACCTTCCACAAATCGAGACTGCGGTTTCCAATTTTCGCCGCATCTTGCCGTCTTCATAGACGATAGTGTGTTCATCATCATCAACTGCCGTGCCGACTGGCGTTAGCGTTCATGACTCTCCACAGATCTCTGTCTTTGGTTTTCTGGATCAACTCTGCCGTTGATATTCCTCTATGCCACCGTCGCAATCCATCCAGCATCATTTCTCGTGGCCTGCCTCTGCCTCTCTTTCCCTCGATCTTTCCAGTTCTCACGATATTTTTCAGCGCCTCTCTTTTGTGTATAATGTTCTAGTTTCGCCAGCTTCTTTAAGGCATTCGGCGTTAGTTACTTTAGCAGTCCAAGGAATTTGCAACATTCGTCTAAGGAACTACATCTCTGTTGCTTCCAATCTCTTTCTAATTTGTTCATTTATATACCAAGATTCACAGCCATACAGCAAAACAGGTTCTATATAGCTCTTCAGAACTTTCTTTCTTACATTCAATTATAGTGGGTTATAATATAAAATAAGAGAAGCAACGGCTGCAGCAGGATATAACAATACGAAATAAAAACACTTAGGTACATGTAGCTCCTGCAAAAAGATGAGATATACTACACACAGACACAGTGTACTGTCGTGTGCGTAAAGAATGAATGTCGTAGTAGTTACTTGTTCTTCTTTACCACTTTAGTGTCGTCCCTGGAGTGAAGGGAATCCACACCCACATTTGTTTTAATTCCATATCTCTATTCTGGAGATATCCAGCAGACTCCGTTCACACACTCCCTCAATCTGAGGACACCTTCTTCTCACTCTTGCTCACTCCTGGATCATGCCCCCTCTCATTCTTCCCCAACCTAACATACTTGACAACTCTAGCCTCAACAAATAAAAACAAGAAATTTATTAAAGCAAAGAGTATATGTAGGAGAAGTGTGTGTGTGTGTATAAGGTGTAGAATGTGTGACGTGAATTCTAATGGTAGACCAGTGATTTAGAAGCAAAGTCTGTAACATCCTAGTGCTTGGCACACAACAGCACCATTTATTCCGGACAGTGAACCTCACCCAGAAGATGACAACTTTCTCCAATCACTCGAACAAACAGGATGCTGGTAATCCGATAGACACTGTTGATCTTGGTCTTCACTCTACCACACGGTGAAGTTACTCTGTTTCATAATGTTTGTTGAACTGATAATCTTCCAATTAACTGAAATGTCACTTGGGGAAAATCTAATGTTCATAAGTCTCTGATTTTAACATTTTCCCGTCTTTTAGAACACAACCTATTAATGTTTGTTAGGTAGATGTGTATATCTATATATATATATATATATGTCCTTGGTATGTGAGTTATTAATCTTCGGTGATGTAGCTTATCACTCATTAAACACAACACATATGTTTAATTAAGTCCTACTCAGCAGAAGTCAGGTTTCTGCGGAACAACTAGGTTCTGAGCCCCGTGTAAAACCTCTCAACAACCTCAGTCTTCTTTCCATGAGTCATCATTGTATAAAACTTTGAACTGCTTCTTCGTAATAAATCATCTCACACTCACGTGGAACACTCAAGGGGAACTGTAAATGGAACCATATGCTTATTTCTGTTGCCACTCGAGAAACTATGCAATCAAATTGGATCTGTGTCTTCGGATAACTATCACCACTAAGACATTATAGTTTCATTCATGTAACGCAACTCGGAATAATACCCCTATCCTAACACTTCAGAATGTTTTTCTCGACTCCCTCCACCTGTTTACCGCAACTGGGTTTTATCTGGGTGCTTGAGTGACGTCACCAAAAGGTCCAGACGCCAATCAGCCCAGAATCTGTCTTTGTCCTCCTGTTTCTAGACTAACCAGAGTCAATTAGCTGTCAAGTTTCCCTTTCATCTGGGGAGTTCTTTGTCTCATCCAACAAATATCCTGGCTGTCTGTGAGCCAGAGACCTTTCCCTCACATCAGAGAATCCTTCCGACCTCTAGCAGACATTCTGTCTATCACTTGCAACGGCCAACTCCCGCTGTGTAAACAGATGACGCCAGTCTACACCTCTCGAACAACAACCTGTCAACAAACTGTCAACCAGATGTAGACATCGTGACGTGGCTCACTTTGATCTCATACCAAAAAAGCCGACCAGGTGCAGACAGTTCCAACGACGTATTTTCTCAGTCTGTTCAACAACATAGGGTCTATTGTGTTTGCAGACCAATGTCGGGCTTGGTTGTCATCGATCGACACGAACAAGTTTATTTATCTCGTGACATAGGCCCCCTCCTAAGAGAGTAGTCCGCAACAACTCTTCCTTCTTGGAGGTTCGATCCAGTTGATCTATTCCTCTTCCTCATGAGCTGGATGTCTAGACAGGAAATCAGCTCCAACATTTTCCCTCCCAGGTATATACTCCGCAGTAAAGAGGTATGGCTGAAGTAGCAACGACCACCGCATCAAACGGGCGTTGAGCTTCTGAGACGTGGCCAGGAACATCAAGGGTTGATGATCCGACTGAACTCGAAACTGAACTCCATACAAATAAGGCTGGAATTTTTGTACGGCCCATACCAGAGCCAAATACTCTCTCTCAACGGTCGAATAATTCCTCTCAGCCGGGAGAAGTTTCTTGCTTGCGTATGCCACTGGTTTCACAACTGAAGCATCGTCTTTTCCTTCCTGTAACAAAGCTGCCCCAATCTCAATCCCACTTGCATCCGTTCTCAACACAAATGGTTTGGAAAGGTCCGGGAGCTGTAACACAGGTTTGCTGACCAAGGCCTCCTTCAACTGACTGTAGGCACTCTCACATTCTGGTGTCCAAACTAGTTGGTCTGGGAATCCCTTTTTCAAGGTTTCTGTTAAAGGAGCTCCCAGTTCAGTGAAATGTGGGATAAATTTGTGGTAGAACCCCCACAACGAGTGAAAAGATCGCACATCCTTCTTCGTTTTTGGCCTTGGAGCACTTCTGATTTTCTCTAGGTTCTTTTCCTCTGTGACAATGTGTCCTGGAGTGATGGTGTGACCTAGAAATTCCAGAGTCTGGTAACCGATCATGCACTTGGTTGGGCAAGCGGTAAGCCCTGCTTCCCTGAGTCTATTAAACACTCTCTCCAAGAATTGCAAATGGTCATCCAAGCTGTCACTGGAAATCAGAATATCATCCATGAATGAGATGATGGCCGGATCCTGTAAAGGATCTAGTAAATTCCTCATCATGCGTGTAAACACACTGGGTGCATTGCTTAGTCCAAAGGGCATGACCTTGAATTCGTAATGTCCACTGGGGGTACTGAAGGCCAATAGGGGTCGAACCTCTGGTTTGACCGGAATCTGATAATACCCGCGACTCAGATCCACCTTTGAGAAATACCTAGCCTTATGGAGCCTCGCGAATAGCTGAGTTGGATTCGGCAAAGGTTCCACCTGAAATTGTGTATGACTGTTCAGAAGTCGGTAGTCTATACACAACCGGTGCTCTCCACTTGGTTTTCGTAACAAAACTACCCCCGCATTGTATGGGGATGTGGATGATGCAATCACGTCATCCTCCAACAGTTTCTGTATTTCCCCCTCCAGGGCCTTTTCTTTAGAGAATGGCACTGGATAAACCTTCTGGCGAACAGGTTCTTGAGTGGTCAAAGTCATCTGGAACTCCACCAACCTCGTTCGTCCTGGTTTATCAGTCAGTATCTCCTTATGAGACTCGAGAACCTGGGTTATCTTTTCCCTCTCCTTGGAAGTCAGATCAGGGTTCACCTGTACATCCTTGTAGGTTTCCTGGTGTACCAGGGGATATTCCCTGCCCTCGTTGGTTCCCACTTCTGTCTCCACTGCAACTGCCATTGCCAGGAGGTGAGCTGCTTTTTCCCCGGGTCTCTCTTCGTATTTCCGCAAGAGATTGATATGGAAAATCTTCGACTTTCCCCGGATCCGGATCTGATAGTTGGTTCTGGATATCACCCTTTCCACGGGTAATGGTCGTTGCCAACCTATCTCCAGTTTGTTGTTTCCCGTTGGAAGTAGCAACAATACTTTGTCTCCTACCTCTAGAGATCTGTCTTTCGACCTACGGTTGTAGTAAGCCGCATGTCTGTTTCTGGCCTATTTCAATTTTTGATTTGCCAGAGTCCATCCCTTGTGAAGTTTTTATTTCAGTTCCTCCACATATTTATAAGAAGAGATCACTTCTTCTGACGTCCCCTCTTCAGTCCAACTCCTCAACATGGCTTCCAACGGTCCCTTGATTGGACGACCAAACAGCAACGTAGCGGGTGGTTGTCCTGTTGAGCCATGAGGAACTTCCCGATAGGCAAAGAGGGCTGCTGGGATATATTCATCCCACCTATCAGGTTTTTCCTGCGCTAGTTTCCTGAGCATTGTCATCAACGTGCCATTGAAACGCTCTACTTGGCCATTGGCTTGAGGGTGGTAAGGGCTGGTATGGATATGGTTAAAGTGGAACACCCTAAATACCTCCTACATAAGTTTTCCACAAAAATGGGACCCATTGTCCGTCAGTATTTGATCAGGAAAGCCTAATCTTGTAAAGGCCTCCATCAGTGCGTCCGCCACTCTTTTCGAATCAATTGTGGTTAACGGTATGGCTTCACCCCACATTGTACAGCAATCCACCATGATGAGTATGTACATGTTCCTCTTCCTAGTCCTAGGAAGTGGACCCACAATATCGATGGCTACCCTCTCGAAAGGAGAGTTCATGATGGGCATTTCACCCAAGACCACTGGCGCTGTCCAGTGTTTCGGTGCCACCCTCTGGCACTCAGGGCATGACTTCACATACCGACGCACATCACCTGTCATTCCCGGCCAATAGTAATGGCAGGAAATTCGCTGCATTGTGGCGGCAATACCCATATGCCCACTGAATGAGATGGTATGCCCCATATGAAGAATCTGGGAACGATGGGCCTTTGGGACCACCAACTGACCATGTAGGTTGTCTACCCTTCCGGCTCTCCTGTAGAGTATCCTATTCTTCATATAGTACTGCCCCCGTTTGGGTGGATCAGCACTTTTCTGCAGCTTTTTGTAGCAAGGACGTAGAGTAGCATCCTCACTCTGGGCAGTTCGCAACTCCCCTGGCAGTGGGTTAGTCACATTTGCTTCTGCCTCATCCGTTTTCGTCTGAGAGCGAGTCTGTATTGCTCCCATATGGATTGGCTCCCTGGGCATTCCCAGAAAGACATACCGGCAACCGAGGATTACGGGGAAAATGGGATCGGTCAACACCGCGGCCGTGATGGTGCCGATGACATATCTTGAATGAATCTCCACTCTGGCAATGGGCAATTTCATGGCTACAGCACTCTTCTGTGCAGGCTGTATCTCCATGGTTTCCCATGTGAATTGTTCTGGGTGTACCAGATCCGCAGAAATCACGCCCCCCCCCCGTCCAGTCCAGTGTCGTATAAACACTCCACTTGACGACCGTTAATTTCTACCAATTCCACTACAGGTGGTTTTTCCTGGTCTGGAGTCTCTCCTTCGGCCTCGACCTGTTCGGTGGGCTCCACCTTAGGTTTTCCGGGGCACCCGACGAATTGAGTGTCTCCTGACTTTCCCCTGCAGTCAATAGCATTGTGTGTATTCGACCTGCAGTGTTTGCACCATTTTCCCGTCCTAGATTTTCTTGTGCCAGACTTGAGTGAGCTCTCCTGGTGGTGGGCATCCTTGTCGACCTTGGCATTGTCAGTGTCCACCTGCTTTGAAGTCACTTGACATGCCGCGAAGTGAGGGTTCTTAGCCTTCGATTTGCATTCCTTCGTATTGTGAGAAGGTGACTTACATATCGAACACCACTTCTCCGACCATGGTCGTTTTGGTGTAGAGCTCGAAGTTTTCTTGCTTTCCCTCTTCGTCTTCTCCGAACTCTCCTCTGAAGTTTTAACATATGGTTCCACCTTCTTAGTTCCTGTACTTTTTGCTTTCTTCAGGTTATGTTTTTCCTGACTTTTGGTGTTTGTAGAAATGTTTTCTGCTGCCTCCCCATGGACCTCGACGAACCGTTCTGCCAATTTCGTCACCATGTCGATTCGTTCCGCCCCTTGTTCTCCCAAGAATGTCCTGAGAGGTTTCGACATTTGCTTCCGCATCTGGTCGACTACCGTGAGCTCTTCCAGACTCTCATAGTCATGCGCGAATCCAGCCAAATCCATCCACTTATGGAGATATGCTTTCAGACGCAGACTATAGGCGGCGAACAACTCCCCCGGTTCCCGTTTCGCTCCTCGAAATTTTTTCCGGTAGGTATGTGACGTAACTTCAAAATCGTTTCAGCAAAGCCGTCTTCAACTCGTCATAATTGTTCTCGTGTCCTGGCGGCAGGCGAGAATAAACCTCGTAACCGGTCCCGCGTAATCCCTGGGATAGCTTGAGATTCCATTTGTCACGCTCCAGACCCATAGCAACTGACATAGCCTCGAAGCGTTGAATGTACTGGTCAATCTTCTCCTTGTCCTCTTCGTAGATCGCTAGAGGGAACTTCATAGCATGGTAGCTATGTCCACTTACTGGTGTTGAGCCAGGGAGAGAGGAACCTCCCACTGCTCCCTCAGCTTCCCCACTAGATTGCCTCTTGAGCTCGAGTTCCCGCATCCGGTATTCGTGCTCCCTTTTCTGAGCTTCCTGTTCAGCTTCAAGTTTCTTAGCTGCTTGCTCAGCTTCAAATTTCTTCGCAGCTTGCTCTGCTTCCAATTCCATCCTTCTCAATTCCAACTCGGCCTTTCGATCTTCCCTTTCTGCTTGACGATACTCTCTCTCCACCTCCTGTATGTAATCTGTTAGTGCAGAACCCGACAATCCCATTTCTTCCCCCTTTGCCCTAAGTTCCGCCGTAGTCAGTTTAGGAGTGGCCATTTTACTGAGAGGTACCTCAACAGATAGAGTATAGATTATCTCTAAACAACTATATAGATAATGACCAAATACAATATATATATATATATATATATAACACCACACAACACAACACAATCACTCAGTGACAAGAGTAGAATCAGGACCACAGACATATGCAGACGTGTAAAGTGTGAACAGGTAAGATAAATCCTAACACCTATCCACATTCACTCTAGCTGGATTCTCACTAATAGGATATCTCCATCCTCTAACTAAAGATCCCGTGTTAAAAGATGCCGTTGTCTAAAGATCCCGTTTACAAAAGATCCCGTTTACGAGCCCCCAATAAATGTCGTGTGCGTAAAGAATGAATGTCGTAGTAGTTACTTGTTCTTCTTTACCACTTTAGTGTCGTCCCTGGAGTGAAGGGAATCCACACCCACATTTGTTTTAATTCCATATCTCTATTCTGGAGATATCCAGCACACTCCGTCCACACACTCCCTCAATCTGAGGACACCTTCTTCTCACTCTTGCTCACTCCTGGATCATGCCCCCTCTCATTCTTCCCCAACCTAACATACTTGACAACTCTAGCCTCAATAAATAAAAACAAGAAATTTATTAAAGCAAAGAGTATATGTAGGAGAAGTGTGTGTGTGTGTATATATAAGGTGTAGAATGTGTGACGTGAATTCTAATGGTAGACCAGTGATTTAGAAGCAAAGTCTGTAACATCCTAGTGCTTGGCACACAACAGCACCATTTATTCCGGACAGTGAACCTCACCCAGAAGATGACAACTTTCTCCAATCACTCGAACAAACAGGATGCTGGTAATCCGATAGACACTGTTGATCTTGGTCTTCACTCTACCACACGGTGAAGTTACTCTGTTTCATAATGTTTGTTGAACTGATAATCTTCCAATTAACTGAAATGTCACTTGGGGAAAATCTAATGTTTATAAGTCTCTGATTATAACATTTTCCCCTCTTTTAGAACACAACCTATTAATGTTTGTTAGGTAGATGTGTATATCTATATATATATATATGTATGTCCTTGGTATGTGAGTTATTAATCTTCGGTGATGTATCTTATCACTCATTAAACACAACACATATGTTTAATTAAGTCCACACTCACGTGGAACACTCAAGGGGAACTGTAAATGGAACCATATGCTTATTTCTGTTGCCACTCGAGAAACTATACAATCAAATTGGATCTGTGTCTGCGGATAACTATCACCACTAAGACATTATAGTTTCACTCATGTAATGCAACTCGGATTAATGCCCCACATCCTAACACTTCAGAATGTTTTTCTCGACTCCCTCCACCTGTTTATCGCAACTGGGTTTTATCTGGGTGCTTGAGTGACGTCACCAAAAAGTCCAGACGCCAATCAGTCCAGAATCTGGCTTTGTCTTCCTTTTTCTAGACTAACCAGAGTCAATTAGCTGTCAAGTTTCCTTTTCATCTGGGGAGTTCTTTGTCTCATCCAACAAATATCCTGGCTGTCTGTGAGCCAGAGACCTTTCCCTCACATCAGAGAATCCTTCCGACCTCTAGCAGACATTCTGTCTATCACTTGCAACGGCCAACTCCCGCTGTGTAAACAGATGACGCCAGTGCACATCTCGCGAACAACAACCTGTCAACAAACTGTCAACGATGTGACGTGACTAACTTTGATCTCATACAAAAAAAGCCGACCAGGTGCAAACAGTTCCAATTACGTATTTTCTCAGTCTGTTCAACAACACAGGGTCTATTGTGTTTGCAGACCAATAGCGGGCTTGGTTGTCATCGATCGACACGAACAAGTTTATTTATCTCGTGACATGTACATACCTTACAGCTCCATAAAGGTGAACATAAATCACAGAGTGAAAATCCCCCAAAACAAAAGAGAATCAAAACATACAATATAATAAAATAATGAAATAAATATATGTATTCTAGGACACAACAAACGAAGTTTCAATTATATAATTTTCATCAAGGAGGCAACTACACAAACATATCTGAAGAAATGTCTACACCAGCAAAATTGCAGCTATTGAGACACCAGGTGTGGGTAGAATCTTAACATTTGCAGATGATGTGCTGGTGTACAAACAGGGCAGAGACAGGGCCAGTTTGGCGAAAGACTTACAGTTTTGGCAGTAAACAGAGTAGCGGAGTGGTGCAGGGACGCAGGGGCCATAATATACCCAGACAAGGCATCGGTTGTGTGGTACTCCATGGATAACCGGATCACGAAGGCAGATGTCCCAGGTATTATGTTGAATAGATGTCCTCTTAGTGAAGAGAGTAAATTGAAGTACTTGGGTATCATCTTTGACAGGTGTTTGTTTGTCTTTTAAAGATCATGTGGAGGCCTTGGTTGTGAATGCTGGTAGGGGACTTAATACAGTGAGGGCTATGGCAGCAACCGGGGTAGATCAGAGGATGCTTTACAGGCTCTTTCAGCAGTTAATAATTTCTGTCATTGAGTATGGCTGCTGACATTATCAAAGAGCCAGCTTGAAAGGTTGGAGCGCATACAGAATGCTGCCATGCGGTTAATCTTGGGGCGCACAAAGGACACACCAATTATATGCATGAGGCATATCCTGGCGCTACGAACAATTACGGATAGGCATAGGGTCCTTCAGGCCAAATGGTACCTGAGAGTTGCCGCAGACAGGGATCACCCGCTGCATGCAGCTATGGATATGGTAAAGGGTCATAGATTAAGACGAGGCAGGTCCTGGATGGCACAGGCGGAACTTTCTGTACGTCAGGTGTGTGATCTAGAAACCATCATTCGTAAAAGAGAGTGGGTTGAAGGTCCGGAAGACATCACGGACTAGCACAATGTAATAATAACACTGGGTCGTGAGTGCAGAGAATTGGCAGAGGGCCGCACTGAGTTTGAAGAACAACAGCTGATCCAGAGCAACACACATTAAGGTGACATAGTCATCTACACCGATGGGTCAGTGGTGAGAAACAGACATAGTGGCTGGGGCTTTAATGCAAAGGCTAATGGAAGAGTCTTGAAAAATGAGAGTCTGGCATATGAGACTACGACCTCTAGCATGAGAATGGAGGTGGAGGCAGTAACAGCGGCATTCCAGTGGCTAGAGGAGACCACTGCAACACACGTTGTATTCATTACGGATTCAAAGAGTATTCTTAGTAATGTGGAGAAAGGAATGTTTCGTGTGGAATGGCTCTCGTCGCTTCAGAGGTCACAGATTGTGAGAATTGTATGGATATTTTGCCCTGGCCATGTGGGGGTACGAGGGGAATGAAGAGGCTGTTGAGAACCCATTTGTGGAAAGAATGAGATTGTGAGGGATCGGCAGGGGTTCTAAAAGAATCTCAAAACTGAGAGGGAAGACCAGGAGAACTTTTAATCAGATAGCGGTGGGAACGATTAGTAGTATGACTCTTCGCAGGATGTTTAACGAGGGTACGGAACACGTATGGGAATGTCCTGAGTGCAGTGATGTCGGTTCTTAACTCAACTCAACTCAACTCATCTGAAGAACAAAAAAACATAAAATTGTAAAATAATATTAAAACACAACTCCTTCGTTGTCAAGAAGTCACAAATGGTGGGTTCAGTTCGGTTTTGAAAAGTGCTCTTTTTCTACAAAGGTCGAGTCCAATTCAGCTGTAAAAGTGCCAAAAAATAAATGTTTGACAAAATGTGTGCAAACAGTCAGATATTAATATATAGAGTTAAGTCAGCAGAGTTATACAGTTGCATCTACAACAGCACTGACTCCCGCTGGGTGGTTGTATCCCAGTGAGTTAATTAATTAGATTTCAATTGAAAGCCTAATGAAGCTGTTAGAGAAGCATGACTTCAATGATTCTCTAACAAGGTAAGGTATATTATGTTCGTGTTTAGTATGTCTCATCTTTTCGCGGGAGCCACATATACCTAACTGTTTGTCCGATATTGTGTTATGTTATGCTTTCATAAAAGGATAATAACTACAACCCATGGTGGTAGCCAATGTGACTGATCAGACCAATTCACTCGGTAAATGTTTATCTACAATGGATGCGTGTGAACACATGGTCACTTCCACCATCACGGACATCTTAAGTCTCATATACTCTTTGTGTCACCAATGTGCAATAATTTTGTCCTTTGTCTTTATTCCATTCTTGATCAGCTCCCTCCATGCAACGTGATTATCGGTGACTTGCTCCCACTGTTCAATACCAATGTCTGTATCAATCATGTACCGTTTACACATCTCTGTACAGTTGTAGTGGCCGGCCCCGAGATCATTTACTCATCATTTTAGTATTCACTAGGCTCCAAATGTTGCTGTATGTAGCCGGGGGAAGGGGAAGGAGGGGGGGGGGGGGTGAGAGCCCAACCTACCTTGCATAAATACCCCAATGGTTACTGCATTCATCACCTATGCAGAAAACATGCAACTGCCGGGCTTCTCGTGGCGGAGCTGTTTTAACTAACAGGAGAAGGGGCGGCGGCGAGTCACTGGCGTCGAGAAATACCCAGAACGCTCTAGATATGTATGCACGTACATGCATGCGCAGACGCGTGTGTGCGTGCCTACACACCTAAACTCGAGTAAGACCACAGTCTGCACTAGCAAAGGAAAGGTGCTGAAGACGGAGGCAACCAGCCAGGAGGCGCGCCACAGAAATCATAAAGCTGCATATTTTACTACCTATTTAAAATTTTTAATTAGGTCAGAACATGTGTTAAAGAATAATAATGAAGTGTACATGTTTCTTACTTTTAATAAGAAAACAACAGTTAATGGTGTATATATATATTTTTCTTTTGTTGCATATTCTAATTACAGGAAATAACTGTCAACACCAGCATTTTACTGCTGTTTTTGATGTTCAGAAGTTTGCCATTAATTTTCTGAACGACCGGCTCCCAAACCAACACGTCAAAATCCAATTGCGACACGGCCTGCTGCCAAATCGGTCGCCGCTGCGTTTCGAACGCGTGGTAAGTTGGTCTCGAATCGCGTTCGCAAGCCTTTAGGCCACAGAGACCGATATATATATATATATATACTTTTTTGGATACCTGTTTACATACTTATCCGAAAGAAACCGTATATCCGTGTGTGTGTGTATATATATATATATATATATATATATATATATATATATATATATATATATATATATGTGTGTGTGTGTGTGTGTGTGTGTGTGTGTGTGTGTGAAGGCGTTAAGGACGGCTGTTAGTAATCCCGTATACCCAGGTACAAAACACAGCTGCGCGAGATTAGGAAGCAGACCGCGTCGCGTTGGTTTCTGGGGAATAACAAGGCGGACAGATTGGCTGGCTCTGCCAAACTTGGTAGAGTATTGACGCATGATAAGGAAGACGTGGTTGCGGCCTCATGGGAGCACGTGTACACCTCGAAGGAGCAAATGGATCATTATGGTCTGGCAAGAATGCGACAGCGATGGATGACGAGGGGATCTGGCCGCCGATCGGCGCTCAGAGGAAAGGCGAGACGGACATATAATCAGATTGCTACTGGTACTATTAGTGTTGGAACTCTTCACTGGCTGCTGAGGATGGGGATGGAGCGCTTATGGGAATGCCCCGAATGCTGTGATGTATGTTCCTAAATCAATCAATCAATCAATTTAGGATCCCATGATGTTTTAAAATAAAAGTCCTTCTTTGAAACTATGACCAGAGTTCAGAGTTAATATGTTCTCAGTCTTTGTTTCCAAAGATTATAAGAATTAATCTTGTAAGATGTTGACAATGGTTCTTCTCAGAATGGTTTTAAGGTGGTGGTATGGAATGATGATGTTGATTGGACCTCCAAGTAACAATTCAGCATCTTGATAGTAGGTGGAGATATTGGGCTTGGCAGCTCCTCACTAGAATGTATGACCTTGTCTGAGTACTTTATATTAGTGATGACTGTCCAACGCTCTGACTAATGGTGAGCTTTCCCTAATTTCATCTCAGACTAATCTTTGTGCATAGTTTGTACTGGATTCGTCCATCTCTATTCATTCTCCATCCATCCATCTTCTCTTCTCCGCGAACACCGTCTTTCCTCTCTAAATTGAATAAACATAATGCGCCTATTCATATATGATCACACTGAATTTTCTAGTGGAGTTGACAAGAATGAAAAGGGGCTACAGATAGAAGGTTTGAGAAAGAAGAAGAGCAAGGCTGTGTCAGAGGGTGAGATCTACTGTTCTGTGTCTCTCCTCTGTACTGGATCAACACTAACTGCTAACAGGCAAAACAATTTTCTGTATTGCCATTACTTCTTGCCCTTGCTGGGTTGGTGGTCTGCATGTGTTGTTGATCTCATAGAAAACACAGACATCAGAGAATGACAAGGCTTTAGAAGTCTGATAGTGAATAATGAGCAGGTACATACACCAAGGCTAGAACCTAGATAGTGATGTTACAGGATGACAGCTATGATTGCATGATCCGCTATTAATGCTCATATTACTAATCAGGGCAGTACCAGATTGTTTTGTTGCCGGTCTACAGCTTATGTTCGATTCTCGAGTGCTTCTTGCTTTCCTCTCACATCTCATCGCTTCATCTAATCTTCCAACTGAAGTATTGTATTCTGAACGATTTCCCCCATAATAGTTAGAAGTTTCAGTTCATTACAAAGCATATAATGAATATCTCGCATTTGAGATAGCAATTGTTATGTTCATGAAACAAACACATTAAGAATGCAGGTGAAATGTTCACACAAGAAAATTCACACTGGCTATCTTTCATGAACGTATAAGACGTTGACACACAACATGTATACATGGATATGAGAATGACAGAGCAAATAGTTCTCTCATTCCTATACCAAATCAATCTTCTTATTAATTTGCTTGAATGCATATGTGTTTTGTCCCTTCAGTTTAAGCTGGGGACAACGGTTTGTGTCCCTAGTCTGGTCAGATAAATTGACGTCAGTTTCGTCATGGACGCATTGGATTGCATTCAGTCACCAAGGCAATTCTGAAAGAAATATTACCACAGCGTGATAATTTCAGCTGGTTCCGAACACCAATTCTGCCAGTCGTGCAATATATATCTCACCCAACGCCTCGCACAATTAGAGATTGATAAGGAGAACGAAACGCTCACTCCTGCTCTCACTACGTGTGTGTGTTTTTAAGATTTGCTGTTTATCAGAAAGAAAGCGATTGTCTGCATGCAGACAGCAAGGTTTTGGTTTTTCCTACTAGGCCCTTAGATGAATAAGGAGGATAGAAGTTTTCATGTTAAGAAAAGCATGGAAATACCCACACAGTTTCCTCTTACAGCAAATGGTTTTATTGCACGAGAATGCATTTCTCAAGAACTTGAAGATTACAGACTAGATTAAATATTTTAGTGGAGCGAATTCTGCGATCGCAAAATGGAGTCAGGCAAGGATAGAAACAGGCGGCTGTCTTCAAATTTAAAGATAGCATTTCGATATGCAGGGACACCAAAGAAACACATAATCCACAGATATAAAGCTCTACATTTACGCGATCATCTTAATACAATATTCACATATATATATATATAGATTATATATATATAATCCAGGACCATATCTGGCTGAATCACAGAGAGGGGCACAGTACTTTACTTAATCCACAGAAAACACATCCTGTTCCCGTGAAAGATAACTACTTAGTGCGCGCTATCTAGGTTTGGGCTATACCAGAAGCCTTTGCACGACGCTTCAGGACGTCACCCGTCCAATCAGATATCATATCATGAACGCAACCTCAAGTGTCATTTTATGACATGTCTAATTATAAGTATCATTTCATGTCGCAGGGTGCAAATCGGTGTAAAGCAATGCGTGTGAATTTCCATTACGTGTTTCTGTCGCAACTGGTGTTAATGAAAAGGACATGTCACAAGCGTGTCAGATATACCCCAAGATAACGGCAACAACAGCAACAGGGTGAAATCGCACTTAGCATGATAGCAAACACATTTATCCCAACAAAATCTGTACTAAGAACGGCAAAGAAGTGTAGCAATTATCTTGGATCGGAAAACATCTAAATCTGTTCAAGGATATTGTGCTGTTTCAGACAGGGTTCTATTGGTAAAATTACTCGGCAAACCTCTCAACATAAACATCATTCAAATATATGCCCCAACAGGAGAATGCAATGAAGGCAGTATAGAGGAATTTTATAATCACACCTAGTCTGCTTTGAAGAAATGTAAAATTTCAGAAGTAAATATCATAATAGCTGGCTTCAATGCAAAAGTAGGAAATCAAGACATGTATGCACAGTAGGCAACCATGGTGTTGGAAAGCGAAAAGAAAGAATATACAGACTTATAGAATGGGCAAATGAGCAGGAGATGATTGTAGGAAATACATGTTTTAAACAACATCCTAGAATATTATGGACATGGAGGAGTCCTGATAGCAGAATTAGAAACCAGATTGATTACATCCTGATTATCAGAAGGTTTATAAACGTGTTAACAATTACAGTTCCCAATGCTGACTGTTACAGTGATCATAGATTGATTACAGGAACATTACGGGTAAATGTAAAGAAAGCCAATTATTCTCCAGGAAACACGAAATATGATCTCTGTACCTTGAAAAATTACAAGGTAATACAAAACAATTTTAACATAGAAGTAAAGAAAAGATTTTATACACTGTCTGATCTAGAAATCATATTTCAAAATGTGGATGATCAATGGGAAATGTTGAAGAATTCAATCACTTTGGCTGCAGAAACAATTATTCCAAAATTAAAGAAAGTGGGCCGTGAGAAATAGATGACTGAATAAATTTTACAACTAATCGAAACAAGAAGACACAACAAAAATAATATTGCCGAATATGAAGGAATTCTCAGAAAAGTCAGAACATTATGTAAGGAGGCAAAAGATGCATGGCTTGAGACAAATTGCATAGTAATTAAACAACTAACACAACGGAATTAACTATAGAAGTATTCAAGCGCTTACTAATAAAAGAACACGTACATCAGCAGTCTGTCTAAAAACTAAAGATGGCAAAATCATAATAGAAAAAGATCAGATTTTACATGTATGGTCAAATTTTATGAAACACCTTTATGATGATAACAGAGAAGAACAGAATGATATTCGAAATAATAATTAAGAACCATCAATTTTGAAGATGGAGGTTCAGAATGTTCTTAACCATATGAACATTGGCAAGACCCCCGGTTCAGACAACATCACAATAGAAATGATTAATGCTATAGAAGAATATGGAGTAGATCAAGTCACCAAACTGATGAATACAATATATGATACTGGAGATATACCTCATGAATTATGTAATTCTGTATTTATTGCAATCCCAAAGATATAAGGAGCATTGGGATGTGATCAACATAGAACAATTAAAAAATAATGAGCCACGTCACGAAGATTTTGCAAAGAATTATCATGCAAAGAGCTAGGTAGAAAATACAACCCGAAATAAGAGAAGAACAATGTGAGATTGTAGGGTGCGAGGTTTATCCACCCCAGATTCCGGATACAAGGGCAGCGCGTGATACGTGTAATGACGCACGTAAATTCTACGTGATCGACCTTTGTACGGTCAGTAGTTTTGACCAGGTTAAATCTCTATTCAGTGTACCGGGTGCGTGGTATTTAAGCCGGATTAGGGGACAATAGCAATTGTAGGTAATACTGAGAATGTCCCCTGCGTTGTTTCCTGTAGCAAGGTGACTCAGCTTAGGGAACAATATCACTTTTATTAACACTCAAAGTGACCTCTGGGTTGTTTCATGTTTCCTGTAGCAAGGTGACCTGTTATTGTCTAAACAAGTAACCAACAAACTGCTGACGTGGCATGAAAGTTGTATAAATACTAAGGGGGCTGCCGTGCTATTTCATTCTGCAAAGTCTCAAGCCTCAGGTGAGCTACTTGTTGTGACTGTATATTTTCTGGATACAGGTTTGCTTCTTGGCTGATCTTAGTATTATATTTTCCTTCTATGTAGTACTTCAACACTCTAGTGGCAATGGACAGATTTTTTTATTTTGCTCTTTTGTCTTTGTTTTTCATCATGTCGATTCTTATTCTCTCGTATAATTGTTCAGTTTCAACTGTTCAAGAATATTCCCGTGTTTGTTCCATTTTATTTCTTTGTCATAAAATAATACTACAGGTACCTTAGTGTAATTATTATTTTGTATCTTCTAGATCCGTGCTAAGATAAATACACACGTCAAAGAATTTAAAAAATTTTAAAAAGTTTTAAATATTTTTAAAATTTTAAAAAGTTTTAAAAATGTCAGAAACTGAAAGTTAAGCAAGTACCATGCGTTCAAAGTTTAAAAAACATAAGATTTCAACCAATTTTAAAAAACTTTAAAAAATTTAAACAATTGTAAAAAGTTTCAAAATGTCAGAAACTAAAAGTTAAGCAAGTACCATGCGTTCAAAGTGTAAAAAACTTAAGATTTCAACCAATTTTAACAAATTTAAAAAAGTTTTAACAATTTTAAAAATTTTTAAAAGTTTCAAAATGTCAGAAACTGAAAGTTAAGCAAGTACCACGCGTTCAAAGTTTAAAAAAACTTAAGATTTCAACCAATTTTAACAAATTTAAAAAAGTTTAATAAATTTTTAAAAGTTTCAAAATGTCAGAAACTGAAAGTTAAGTAAGCACCATGCATTCAAAGTTTAAAAAACTTAAGATTTCAACCAATTTTTAAAAAGTTTAAAAATTTTTTAAAATTTCAAAAAAGTTTAAAAATGTTAGAAACTGAAAGTTAAGTAAGCACCATGCGTTCAAAGTTTAAAAAACTTAAGATTTCAACCAATTTTAACAAATTTTAAAAATTTTAAAAATTTCAAAAAAGTTTCAAAATGTCAGAAACAGAAAGTTAAGTAAGCACCTCGCGTTCAAAGTTGAAAAAACTTAAGATTTCAACCAATTTTAACAAATTTAAAAAAGTGTAAAAGATTTTAAAAATTTCAAAAAAGTTTCAAAATGTCAGAAACTGAAAGTTAAGTAAGCACCTCGCGTTCAAAGTGTAAACAACTTAAGATTATTTCAACCAATTTTAACAAATTTTACAAAGTTTAAAAAAATTTAAACATTTTAAAAAGTTTCAAAATGTCAGAAACTGAAAGTTAAGTAAGCACCATGCATTCAAAGTTTAAAAAACTTAAGATTTCAACCAATTTTAACAAATTTAAAAAAGTTTAAAAAATGTAAAAATGATTCAAACAGTGTCAAAGTTAAGGAAGTAACCACTGATCACTACAGTATTTTGTTTTGTTGTCTCTACAGATTGAAAACTTTGCTAACACGGAGGGAGAAGTCTTTTGAGCTGTTTATAACCAGAGAAATCTCAACCAGTCTCGGCAACATTCAACGTTATCACAGACATACAGGTTTGTTGATGCTCTTGTTCCATCACATAACCACATCTCTGCCTCGTCTTTACTTGTTTATGTATATGTCTTATGAAACATTAGTCTTGTATCGTGAACATGTATGATCACTAACCTGTCTTATTTCTACAGCTATGTATTGTTTACTTGCCGTTCACTAAAGAATTTTGATTTGTTTTCTACACACTGAAACTTTGCTAACACTGGAAGTATCGTCTTGAGTTGTGTATAACTGAAGAAAGCTTGATACAACTATAAATGTGAGCTCGACACAACTGATATTTTGTCACTCTCGGTACAAGCGGACATTGTCTCAAATATAGGTACGTGTGCTAGATGTTTTACTCATTGTGTGTTGACTATATTAAACGAAACATCAGTATATCACTATTCTGCTGTCTATATGCCTTCACACTGTGTCATTGTATATATTATACCAAGATACTTAAAATGTCACTGACTTAAGCTTCCTTAATGTTATAGCGCTTACACACACACACACACACACACACACACACACACACACACACACACACTTCCATTCTTCTGCTTGATATCTCATGCAGAGTTGTTTGGTAATTTCAACAGATTGTCGTACTGTATCACTGACCAGTATCTACCAATAAGGAGAATCATCATCGCTACAAGTGGACAAGTTGTCATCACAAAGTTGGTCCGGACAGTACAATCAGGTTGGCTCTTTATTACTCTCTCTCTCTCTCTCTCTCTCTCTCTCTCTCTCTCTCTCTCTCTGAGTAATATATGTATATAATAAAGAAAATTTAAGAGTATTGGAATTTCACATCTGTTTCTTGTAAAGTGTACAGCAGTAAAGTTAAATCATTAAAAAAATCTTGAGAAATTTTAACGATGTCTGAGCATTTAAAATATAAATCTAACATTGAAATATTCCAATATAACTAAATAAATATTGAACACTAAACATATAAGTATGTCAATACGGAGCATTTAAAAATATAAAAGTCATATTTAAATATTCTAAAATAACTGAATAAATATTTAACACTAAAATATAAGATGTATACGAAAACATTTATATATTGAGCATTAAAAATGTGATATGTGTTGTGTCTTTTGTTCTCTGACAGATACGTGTGTGCCGTATTCAGACCAGTGTCTTCCACCATAAAAGATGGCTTCAGCAACAACCGACATGTCCAACACAAAGAAAGGTCATTTGTGTATCATTTGTGGGAAAGTGTTCAAAGCGAGTAATAATCTGCTGCGTCACATTCGGACCATCCATGAAAATACGCAACGGGTGTCTTGTCCTACGTGTGGTAATCTTTTTAAACGTCAAGACGATCTACAACATCATATACAAACACTTCACAGGATACCATCATCTTCATCGTCATCATCATCAACACTCTCTTCATCATCATCGTCATCCTCAGCAATACCCTCATCATCAACAGCACCATCATTATCAACTCCATCATCATCACCATCTTCATCACGCAAAAGAAAAACAGATACAAACACCAATAAAACACAGAAGCACCCAGCTAAAAAACAAAAACAAGAAAACATACTTTTCGAACTCATAGACGAGGAAGCCGACATATTGTTTTATGAAGAACTGGAGACTATATATAACCTACCCAAGGACGTCCAACAAAAATATAAAGAACACTGGACAGCCATTAGGACTCATCAGAACATCCACAAGCATATATCGACATATAATTTTTTTTCACCAACCAGACTCAACACAACCAATAGATTGGACCAACTAGTTAGAGACGATATTTACTAGTCAGACCAGTAGATTCAAAATTAACTACAGTCACCACATCATATTAAGACACATGGAGACAAGGGACCTTAGTTTTTATCATGACTCATCGAACAACGCCTGTGAATTTGACGTCCCCATAGTAATCAACAACGAACAAGACTTTGGCGAATTTATAAAGATAGTTAAGGCAAGCGATATGTTTAACTATGCATTACACACTAGACCTGACACCAAATACCTTGTAGAGACGATTCCAGCGACTAGTGTTTACATATATCACATGACAGAAAACCCCATCGGCTGCTGTCTAGAAGACATACCATTACACATCACAAACAATAAAGCCATCAACACACTGCAACGCGATGCACATCATGCTACACCTTACACTGATAATTTGTGTTTCTTTCGTTGTCTGGCATTATTCCAGGGTGAGAATATAAAGGCTCTGAGTACACCCACTCAAAATTTAGCACACCGGTGGCAGAAATTCCAAAATATGGAGTCTTTAGATAGATTTCCCGGAGTTAGATTAGTTGATATCCCTAATTTAGAAAAATGCTTTTCCCTTAATATAGATATTTTTGAATACGATGACACCCAGTCCCTGATCCCAAAACTTAGGGGGAGTGGTAGTTATGATAAAACATTAAGATTGCTAGCTTATAGAGACCATTTTATGTATATTAATCACATTGACAGAGTAGCTAGGTCATTTTCTTGTCCTGGTTGTGGGAAGATATGGAGGGGGTTCTGGGATATGGATAGACACTATAAAACCTGTAGTGGAGGCAAAACCAAACATGCCTATAAAAGTGGGGTATACAGTGTGAAGACCTAAATGGAATCAGCATTGGAGGACGAAACATAAATAACATTAGATATGCAGATGATACAGTATTGATTGCAGACAATGCACAGGATCTGCAACAATTAGTAGACGCTGTGGTTGTACACAGTGAGCAGCTGGGGTTGGAATTAAATTGTAGGAAGACACAGGTTATGGTCGTCACTAGGAAGAACGAAGTACCACAATGTAATATACAAGTAAATGGGAATATTCTTCAACAAGTGAATCGGTTCAATTATCTCGGAACAGTCATAACATCTGATGGCAGATGCCTTGAAGAGATTAGAACAAGAATCGCCATTGCGAAAGTAGCCTTTAGCAAGATGAAAAACATTCTGACCAATAAAATGATGTCAATTGAAACGAGAAAAAGAGTGTTGAGGGGATACATAGAGCCTGTTCTTTTGTATGGATGTGAAACTTGGACAATGTGCAGTCAAGCTGAAAAACATCTGATGGCTGCAGAAATGTGGTTTCTGAGGAAAATGCAAAGAATACCATGGACAGATAGAAAAACCAATGACCAAGTACTACAAGAGACAAATGAAAATCGTAGATTGATTAGAGAAATTAGACGTAGACAGTCAAAATTTTTTGGACATGTTATGAGAAGAAATGGACTGGAGAACTTGGTGACAGCTGGCAAGATCGAGGGGAACAGACCAAGAGGAAGACCGAGAGGAAAATACCTGGATGGCTTGGCCACATGGCATGGATGAGACAGGAACACTGAGCTGATCCACGACTTTGGTGATCGAGTGAAATGGCGAATCATGACCGCCCACGCTTTCCGGCATGGCACATGATTGATTGATTGATACAGTGTGACCGAGACTATATGGGAAACCATTCAGTCACATGGTATAGACGTAGATACGGACTTTGCGTATCCCTTCAGAGCCACCTACGACTTTGAGTGTTATTTTGATAGTAGCAATCTCCCCAAGGAAACCAAGTCCACAAAATTCTTAGGTAAACATGTCGCTCTTAGCTGTTCAGTGGCGTCAAATGTCCCTGACTTTAGGGACCCGGTTTGTTTTATCACAACGGGTGACCCTCTGGACTTGGTGAAAAGGATGCTTGAGCATCTGACGCTGATTGCTGAGGCAGCTTTATATTCTCGCTTCGCAAGAAATTTGATACTGAGTACACAGAGTTATAGGAGTACTCCCATTAAGTCGAAAAGTTAGATGAGTACCTGAAAGTATTACTGGTCATTGGGTTCAACTCGGGGAAATATGATATCAACGTAATTAAATCTTAATTTATAGAGTATTTCCTCTCTGCCACTGGTGTTCCCTTTAAATATGTGGTCAAAAGAAATAACAATGTTATGAGCATCGCGTCTGAAAAATTAAAGTTTCTAGACATAATTAATTACCTAGCCCCGGGGTTTAGCTATTCCAAATATTTAGCGGCCTATGAGGTAGACGAAACCAAGGGGTTCTATTGTTACGAGTATGTCACCTCATTAGATAGATTAAAGGAGACTAGTTTACCCCCACACAAGGCGTTTTATTCACATTTGAAAAAGTCCAACATTTCAGATGCTGACTATGCCTACTGCCAACGAGTATGGAGCGAGCACCGTATGTCGACACTGGCAGATTTCTTGGTCTGGTACAATAATAAAGATGTAGGTCCCTTTATCGAGGCGTTAGATAAGCATGTTGCATTTTACGCGGAAATAGGGGTAGATATTTTTAAAGATGCCATCTCAGTTCCCGGAGTAACTATGAAATATCTGTTTAAGACCATCCCCAAAGATGTTTCATTTTCTTTATGCGGCAAGACTGATAGTGGGCTGCACACCACTATTAGAAAGAACATTGTCGGGGGTCCCTCGATCATTTTTCACAGATACCATGAGGTAGGTGAGACTTTGATCAGAGGAGTGAACAAAGTGAAATCCATTAAGGGGTATAATGCCACCGCTCTTTATCTGTGGGCCATAATGCAGCCAATGCCCACAGATTTTCCTGTAATACGAAACGCAGAAGATGGGTTCAAGCCCCATAAGGTTGGTTTTTACACAATGCAGTGTAGAGAGTGGTTGGCTTGGGTGTCCCATAGTAAGAACATAGAGCTAAAAACCCAGTTTAATGGACGGGAGATGTCTCTAGGCAGCCGACACATTAGAGTCGATGGGTGGGATAAAAAGTCTAAAACCGTCTACCAGTTCCACGGTTGTTTGTTTCACGGCCACCAAAACTGTGTGCTGACTCGTGATAAAGTGATTAACCCCGTCAACAAGAAACCTTTGGTAGATTTGTTTGCCAAAACGCGTGAAATTCGCGAGTATTTGGTGAAAGAGGTCAGTGTAAAAGTGGTGGAGATGTGGGAATACGAGTGGCAGAAACTAAAAAAGGCTGATAAAGACCTTAAGAGTTTATCAGACGCGGCTTTTCCTCGACTCAAACCAGACTATGGCACATACCCCATTGACATACAGAAAATTCTCGCGGCTGTAAGAGCTGAGACTTTGTTTGGTCTAGTCGAGTGTGACATTCATGTGCCAGCCGAGTTTAAAGAGCGATTCTCCGAGATGACGCCTATCTTTAAGAACACAGAAGTGTCTAGAGCCGACATTGGTGACTTTATGCGACAATACGCCGAGTCACATAAGTTGTTGACTGCCCCACGTCGGACTCTGATAGGTAGTTATATTGGGGAAAAAATCTTGTTGGCCACACCATTGTTAAAATGGTATCTGACGCATGATCTAGTTGTCACAAAGATTTACCAGGTGATTGAGTATCAACCAGTACGTTGCTTTCAAACGTATGGGGATAAGGTGTCTGATGCCAGACGTGAAGGTGACCTTGTTACCGCCTGTACCATTAAGGCAGAGACGATGAAACTGTTGGGTAACGCAGCCTATGGAAAGACACTTACCAACAAGCCAAGCATACCAACGTTTCGTATTGTCGTGGGGCTGATGCGCCAAAATTAATCAACGAGCCCCTATTCAAGAAGATGACCATGCTGTCAGATGATATATATGAAGTAGAACTGCTGAAGAAGACGACGGTCTGGGATCTCCCCCTCCAAATAGGTTATTTCGTTTACCAATACGCCAAGTTGCGCATGTTAGAATTTTATTATGACTTTTTGGATAGGTTTGTAGATAGGAAGGATTTCCAGCTGTGTGAGATGGACACAGATAGTCTATATTTAGCACTTAGCAAACCGCCCCTAGCAGAAGTAGTTAGACCCACCTTCTGGAAGAGTTTTATAGAGTTTACAATAGGTGGTTCCCCTCTGAGACTTGTGATGCCCATAAACAGTACTTTAGAGGTAGTGTACCAGACTGTGCCCGGTGTAAAAGTAAGAAAGTATATGACAAAAGAACCCCTGGTTTGTTTAAGTTAGAGTATGAGGGGTCAGGGATGATCTCCTTGTGCAGCAAGACTTACCACTGCTTTGGAGACAATAACAAGACCAGCACGAAAGGACTCACCAAACAACACAATACCCACCTAGACAGAGACACATTCTTAGACGTACTCAACACACAGACAGCAGCCGGTGGGACAAACGTAGGCTTCAAAGCACAGGCTTCCTCGGTCTACACATACGAACAACATAGACAATCATTATCCTATTTTTACATAAAACGTCAGTTACACAAAGACAACGTCACCACTTCACCATTAGACATATAATACACGTTGTTTTCAAGACCTTCTCTGGTCACACATTTCAGACATGGATAATGTTAGTGTATATAATGTACATAGTTTTGTAACCTGTTTTCTACTAATAGCATATGTTCACGGTGGTCACTGTAAACCTTCATGGCGGTTGTCTTATGAATATTGTTTGAATCAATGAATAATTTTATATCTGTCTACATTTTATCATGTTTATGCGAATTGTAAATTTTGATCATAAATACGTTTATGTGAACTGTATGTCACTTGTCTTATGAATATGTTTATGAATATTGTTTGAATCAATGAATAATTTTATTTCTGTCTACATTTTATCATGTTTATGCGAACTGTAAATGTTATCATAAATACTTTGTGTGAATTGTCTGTAAATTGTGATCATAAATACTTTTGTGTGAACATAATGTCACTTGTCTCACGAATATGTTTTATGTGGGGGACATAATATCACTGTTCGAGATTTATGAAAATAAAAAATACTATTATTAAACGGTGTTTGTTGGTTCTTTTTTTTTTTTAGTGTACTGGTATGGAAGCTGTCTTGTTTTTCCTATCTTGTTTTCATGTTTTCTTTTTATATGTTGTTCTTGTTTCTTCCTCTTTCTGGTTTTCCTGGTGTTCATGTCGTTCTGGTAGTGAGAGACTCAATTTTATCTGTGGAAGACTTGATACATACACAGAGAGACAATAACAAATTCACAAACACAAGTAACACATACACAATGGAACAGTGACAAGAACAATTTCGTATACACAAGTACAAAATCCCAATGGAATACAGAGACAAGTACAAAAAAACATATATTTAAAAAACCACAACAAAATGTTTTTCTTTTTTCTTTTTTCCGTTAATAAAGATCTAGAGACGTGGTTTTTTTTTCTGATCTTCTTCTCTGGAATACAATTGTCTGAGTAGGCTGGTTGGTAACTTGGTAAATATCGGTCACATGGCGTGTAGTCAGAGGCTGGTTGTTGGTCTCCTGTTTGTTGGGCTGACATCTGAGTATTGTAGTCAAAGGTGGCGTCAAACATTTGGCTGTTGGATACATCAAACATCTGGTTGTTGTAGCTTGCTTGAAAGACTGGGGCTGCACACGGTACATTATTGATGACTGGAATGGGGTGAATATCTTGAAGACAGTTGGTGATTTCTTTTAATGGTTTGTTTTGATTAACTTGGTTGAGTCGATCAAAGTCAGCGATAATCTCACTCTGCATAGCTATTAACTGCTCAAATTCTTGCCGACTGAGTGTCATCCCCATCTTGGTTAGAAACTTGTTCTCGGAATCACCAAAGAAGCGACGGATGTGTAACGTGGTCGTTCCTCTATAGGATGAGACAAACACTGCCTTGACACCAGCGCCCACGGGTCTAACGGTCTCACCACCACGAGTCATGTAGACCCAGTTATCAGGCACAGTCTTGAGTTCAGTAGTCATCTTCGGAATGAATTACTGTTACCGACCGAGGGTTTATATATACTAGTGTTTGAGCGTAAACCGGTTTAAGCTAGTTTTAGTTCAAGCGTCTCATGTTAAGGTCACCTTGCTTTGTGTAGATGTCAGCTAGTTTTACGTCAAGCGTAACATGTTACGGTCACCTGGTTTTATGTATGGCGTGACTAAGCGCCCTACTACCCGATCGTTGAACCATTGTTTGTTTGAAAAGGGTCGGATAATTCGGATCATGCTCGCCCCACGACCTTTCGTCATAATGAAATAGATAGCGTAGAGGCCACAGGCGTTACTTAATACGTCTTGTAACACACGTGTGCTATACATAAGTGGTCTGTCTGAGTGATGGTCTATAAACTTGAGGAGGTCGTCGTGTAAGGGCGGCAGACCAAACGAATCAAAGTACTCAAATTTGCCTGAGCTATCATAATACAGGGCGATCCAGTGGGAACCGGGTTTATCCCTGGGGTCAGTGTTTACGACAAACGCCGCAGCTCTGGTTCTATCTAGGTGTCTAGGTAACTGATCTCGATCGCACACTCTAACCTGTAACCGACGCACACACGTATCAGCTAGTAGTATTCTGGTAATCTGTTCTGTGTTCATTATGAGGCGTAATCTGTTAGCACTTGTCTGGTCTTGGAAATTTCAATTATCCCGTCGTGCTCGGCGTAGACGATAACTTGTAATGGTTCTGGGGTGGGTGTGTTGAACTTAAATTCTAGCGTTAGAGGTCCCGTCCTCGGCATCTCAAACTGGTCTCCGTCCAGTAAACTGGGACTCACATCAAAGGCATACAGAGTATAACCCTGTTTATATTGTGTATAGTCAATTGAATTACCGGCGTCCTTACCCACCAGACCCATGGCTATATTAGTACCAAAAAAAGCTCGTACGTACTGATTACGTTCAAAATCCATGGTTAACGGTTTGCTGGTGGCAGATCGTCCATCGACAGTTCTGTTGAGATACGTCAGTCCAAAGGTTTGATAATTATATGGGTTCTTGTTGTAGGCACCGTTAAAAGCTGATGATGTAATAAGTCCAATCACGATGCGAGTGGGTGTTTGACTCATAAACAGATTGTCTTGGGTATGAGATAACATTCCTTGGGGGATAGCTAATGTTTTTAGCGCCACGCGCTTGATCGGTAGTTTCGCGTTGGTTCTCATCAAGGCTTTCTCGTGGGCGAGAACGATGGCCGGATTCAGTCTGGCTTTACGAACCACCAGCGTGGCATATGTTATAATGGATGAATAACCCAGTGCCCCATCGGGAGCCAAGAGGTTAAAAGTGGCTTTGGACGGAGTCAGCTTAATTTTCACATCCACACCGTTTATCATGTAGCGGTCTTGCAAAAAAAATGTCGGCATGTAGTCGACCCATCATATCTATTTCTTGACTCTCGCTGGCTAGTTGACGTCGGGTTTTTAGTCCTTTGTTGTTATCGACTTGCACGTCATCGAGGAATTTGGCTGTATCATAGGGCGGCCGAGAGATGACTCTTCTTGGCTTCCTCACCATGGTTTAGCGTAGCTTCCATGTAGGCTCTATAGGGATATGTATTTTCACTAGGGGTGATTAGCGTGTCGTTGAGTGAGACGTCTACTTGAGAAAACAGACTGTGGAGGTAATATAGTTGACCGGAACGACGTTGGCAGTGGGTGGTAGATTGTCACCATTGGCTAGTGTGACTTTAGCTCTGACGTGTAAGAAAGTGTTAAACAGATACAGATACTCTTCACTGGCACCAGATATAACAAATTCTATAGCTGCGCCTGGAGCTAGAGACGCGAGTGGGTGTATCTCCACACACTGTCCATATTCTACCGCCGTTTGCGTGGGTGGTACGCTAAACAGATCCAAACCAGAATGAAGACACTCGCAAGAGTTGGGGTGAATCAGAGCCATTATGCTAATATATCTGAGTGCTGTGGCTTCTTCTTCTTATGAACTCGATGGGGTGCGGGGGTCAGTTTTATACGTTTACTGGGTTCTCCGAGTGGCGCTGGTCGTCTCTTTCTTCTAATACCACTACCTGATTGGCTAACGTGATCGACCGCTCCTTGCAGTAGACGCTGACCGGCTTGTTTTGCATGCTCTTTAAAGGATTCTCCAACGTTCCTGCCAGCTAAAGCATCTTGGGCCACTCGCAGACCCGTACCAACACCTTCTCTGAGTAAGGCCTTACCACCGGTCTTTAACCAGGGTAGAATCGTGCGACCGAGTCCACTGAAGAAACTACCGATACCACGTCCTCTCTGACTCTGACCACCCACAAACACCGGCATACCATGTCCAGCTTGATTACGGTAAAAGTCTTCGTACAGTCTGGGATTTCGACGTAATGCCACATATTTCACCATTATTCTAGGTCTGAATGTTTCCGAGTGCGAAAATGTAACGTCAGCACTGAAGTTCCGGTAGTGAATGAAATCTTTATGCCCGTATCGGTGGTTAAAAGTATTTCCACCGTGTCGAAGGAGTACGGAATCAATAGTACATAGTGAGGTTTGTCGTAGGCGCGAAACACTGAGGCCTAGAGCTGATTCATGATAGGGACTGTCCTTAGTAGTGGGACCATGGCGTCTCCGACTGGTCTTGCCGATATGAGGTCGCAATAGACGTAGATATTTTGCAGGTCGTTATTCAGATCTACCGCCACTTGGCCTTCCATTATTGGGTTGGCATGCGATATCTTCGAGGAGTGAAGCCCTAATATATCTTTCAACTTTTCGCTAAATATAGCCACGGCCCCCACTTCGAATATTTTCACGATGACTTTCTTTGAAACTTTGTCGAAATAGAATCTGACCCGCGTCTGATCATCTACCTCCGACTCTTTCATTAGTCGATTCAGCTCCGTTATAAAAGCTTCTGGTGAGCTGTATAGGCCTGGGGGACACAGATTTCTGGAATTTCCTCTGGTTGGTGAGGCGTATCTTATCCACACTTCATGCTCTAGCACATTGCAGTAGTAGTTCGGAAATTGAATTTCGGCCAGACCCACTTCGTAATGTTGACTCACCTCAATAGTCTGCGGTAACTTGACGAAATAGTGACCTGGAGTATTATTGGGAAACATATTCGGCGAAGCATTGCTCGGTAATGTCACGTAGAAACTCATAATTTAGGATTAGGAAACATGTACCCCAGACAACTGCTTAGAAGTGCGATCCACAACTTGCCCTCGGGTGCGTCGACGCTGCCTCGAGACAGATTGAATAATGAAACGCCAATGATGGTGTATATAACTACCATCTGACAGAAGAAGACAATCTCTAGCCGCGGTATTCGTTCTCCAAACATCCACCAGAACGAGGTTCTTTCCCTGGGTGAGTTAATTTGTGGGTTCAATACCGTAGTCTCCCCGTTAGTTTCTTCCATTAGTCTCGGTATCTGGTTAGGTCTGAGACCCAACTGTTGAATGACGAATTATACCCGAACCATTTAACTAAATACTCTTTACCACCACCTCTTCTGGGCCTTTCTTGTAAGACTGTTTCGACCCGATACACTTGCTTATCTCCAACTGCTTGAAGCTCTTCACGGTAGAATGAGCCTCGTAGTTCCTCTCCCGAATCGTCTTTTAGCACATACGTCACCGGACTGGTCTGGTTTATACGACTGACGGTAAAAAGTTCTTCTGTCCACGACGGCGTATACCCTTTTTTAAAAGGTTGTTTGGTAATGGAGTGTAAACGAGTTCACCTTGGGTAGTGAGAGTGAACCACACCCGAGGTGTCTCTGGCACTCCCGTGTATTCTAGCCCCAGGGGTTGGACGAGCAGATACACATTTTTACTCTGTGGTTGATCTCATGTTAGTTAGTTACGTCTACACGCCCCTCCAGATTCTAGACCCCCACTAACTACCTACACCTGTTGAAAAATGAACACTTAGGCATCGTCCGAGACCACACTCAATCATTATACAAAGAGCAAGTCAACTTACATAAAGTTTATTCAACCCTTGAGAATATAGAACTGAAATGACCATCCTGATAGAAGAATCTATTTACACAAATAGAAGATAGAGTAGAGACAGAATTAGAGATGTAGGTGTCTTCATCGAGTTGAGAAGTAGAGTGGATGCAGATGTCCCGTCCAGTCGGTCCGCCACTCACCCGGCTTCCTTCCAGTGAGATAACTAGAACCTTGGAGACCACTCCGTCTCCCGAACGTGGATCCACAACAATAGAGTCACTGCTGGACTACACTTCACTGGACCAACTGCATCTATATCACTCCCACGGAGTCACTGTTAATACAGTTCTCGAACACTACCGGGTGGGAGACAATCCTCCTGGACTTGGCTCCAAGTATTCGTTACTGTGATGAACTTAACTAGTCACTGACCAATCGAATGGTCCGTCACTCATAGCACAGTCCCACTGCAGAACCGATATGGCATAGACCAATCCAATGGTCCCTTCATCACATCACCGGAAAATGAATGAACAAATGTCACTGACCAATTCAATGGTCTCTTACAGTCACCCTGCTTGTAGAATCAGATATGGCTACTGAAAAATGTTACTGAGTCCTACTCGAACACAGGTTATATCTTCATACAGAGACAGTACATTCATAGAATCAGACATCTATTTCACGGAAACAATTCAGGTTGGACTATAATCCATAGTCCCTTCCACCGGGTTACACTTGTCCCAAGTCAATAACTGGTGTAGTTCTTCTCAAGACCTGCCCCTAGAGCTGTCCAAAGAACCATTCAAGTGTCTGAAGATCAGTTACGTCTGCGTTTAGGCAGAACCCCCGTCCTAATAGACGGACCGGTGTTTCCTTTCGTTGAGCATGATTACTCAAAATGCTGAAATGTTCCTGGCAAAAACAGAGTATCTTCTATTATTTGAAAACGATCACAACCATCACTTCCCACACGTGCACCTTCAGGGCAGTTGTATGTCCTGAAGCAAACTTCGCGCATGGTGAATCACATGGGGTACCTGGTGTGGTTGAGTCTGGCGTGATAAGTAAAGAACTGAACCCTTCGCTCTGTCACACGAAGTGGTTTCCTGCCAACAACATTATAGTTGACTGGTTCCTCAACAGGCAAACTCCTGAAAAGGAAGAGCGACCGGTGAGAGTATACTGGCCCAAACATTAGTCCACATGCATCCTACCAATAACTACTCAACCCTCAGTCCTGCTACTTAGTTATGCATATAACTAAAGCATTATCTCTATATGGAGAGTAGTAAAGCATGGGTTCACAAATGTCAGCTGGCATCACCGAACAGCCCGTCAAACAGAGCCAGAAATCAGAATGACGAGTCTGATCATCGGTCTCACCTGTCCCTAATCATCTACCAGTCGTCGCTAACGTCAGTAGTGATACAAGGCTGTTATTGTTCTAATTTAATCGAACTAAACAAATAGGTAAAGAGTCCCTGGACTCGTTCCTAACATCATCAATGTTCATTAAGAAACATAATCTTGATCAATATACCATCCCTCGGGATATAGGAATAGGACATGATCACATCCACTATGTACACAAGCCTGTTTGCTGGTGGGACCACCTGCCCACGCCACAGCAAACTCTTCTTATCAGACTCTGCCTTAGAGTCAAGAAGCCTTCTTGAGAATACATGTTCCCCACATGTTCCAAGGGTACTGTTCCAGTTCTGTCCTCCCAAGTGGTTTAGCCTTGGCATGGACTGAACTTCATCGTTGGTTTGGTCTACCTACACATACTTTCATAACTTGCTTTCACATCCCCCATATCCTATATTTCCCCAGTCTCATACAGCCTCCTTGCATCCTTCCATACTTCCAGCACCTTAGCATTCACTCGCAATAGCGCCAGTATGAAAGAAACAGGATAGCTCAGACAAGATTTCAGAACGCATATTTACATCGCGACGGCACGCAGTGTTATCACGCGTTGAGCTATTCGGCGTTCGGAATTACCCCAGGAAGTATCACATGCCATGACCTAATATATATACACAATGTCACATCATATATATATATAGATATAGCACCAAAGCCACTTACCTCTCCACAGAAATCCGCTGTTCCACACAATGAATTTACTATTAAGTTTTTACACAATAGTTACATCATTCCTGGTGGCACAGAACTAAGTTCTTCCTTTACTTAGTAACTAAGCACAATTTTGTCTGAATCTCCACCTACCAACTTACCTGGTTTTCTAACCGTTCTTCTGGCTTCAGCAACTGACTGACATAATCTAAGTTTCCATCCGGCACCAGTAACTATGTTTTATTCTAACACAGCAACCTAATATATGCAACGATTGGCAGTATATGGTACATATATTTGGAACCCAAATCGCCCACATCACATTACGGCGTTCCTAACAGCTGATTCGCGAGCACACGGTAAACAAACCCACGATTCACCGTCAACTACGTTATCGATCGGTTTGCTAATTAGTATGCAAGGGCATCCGCATAGGTAATGAGGTTAGAACAATGGCGTGTGGAACACACGTACAAAGTTAAATGATTTAAACAAATATCTACCTGAATGATAAGAAACCAGCTCTCCAGTCAGCTTCCGAACTGTTCAAGGGCTTCTCAGCTTCCTTTCCATAACAGTCAGCCGAATCATGGTTGAGTTGAGACGCAACACAAAATTGGCTCACATCAGGCCTGCGTCTGTTCTCGTCGAACACAAGTAAGTGAATGACTGGTTTAGCCACATTCCCGCTTCGTGCCAACTCAATGCGCACTAGAAGCGAGTGCTTCTTGAGAAAAGATACTTTCTCGGGAAACCGTCATTCCCCGCCTAGAGTTTCTAGATCTCTCTGCACGAGAATTTAGAGCGATACCCAGCATCACGGGTTACTCGAATTCCGGTGTTTCGAGAAGATTCTAGATAATAAGTCCTCCATCGGCTTCCCTCAGTCTATTTTTAGCTGGGAAAGTCCCCGATGACGCGCCAAAATAGTGCGGGATCTTGACGACCCAAGACAGATAAACGCGTTTCATCACAGTTGAGCCAACCTGACCCGATCCCCGGCTGTAAAATGAACTTTTCTTGAGGCGGCTGTCTTCTGGTACATATTATTCCACACCTCCTCTTGATTGTGGTAGTTGACTTGCACGGGCGCCATGCGAATACTTCTGTGATACGAAAAGTTGTAGTTGCGGATCAGTTTATCTATCACGTCTACGTAGCGAAGTGTGTTGGTCTTGGTGAAATACCGCCACATTTTTTCTTTAAGGGTTCGATTAAATCTTTCCACTATGGCGGCTTTAACGTCTTCGTTCTCGGTCGTAAAGAAATGCACACCTCGGTCTTTCAGAAATGTTAAGAAGGTCCGGTTGACAAATTCTGATCCTTTGTCAGTCTGAAAATTTAACGGTTGTCTATCGGCAAAAATTTTACCCACGACCTCCACTAACGCTTTCTCCGTCTTCTTCTGGATCGGGATGGCCCAAGCATATTTACTAAACACGTCGAGACACGTCACTAGGTACGACATCCCATCATTGTATCTTTGTAATTGTCTCATATCTATACGTATCTTGATGCCGTAGCCAAGCCTCTATCTTTTTAGCGTTCAGTTGACTTTGCCTTTTTTTAAGGCGGCGGCCCCACCATAGGCTCCGGGTTTCTTCGGGTCGTAGTAATACTTTCTTATTTGCGCGGCCATTTGTCCCACTATGGCGTGGGTATCCTACTCTTCTTCTTGCTTCGCCTAAGTCTGTACGGTGGTGTGGTCTCGACAACTTGACTTTTAGTCGGTTGAATGGGTGTTGGCTGAGCAGGTGTCTCAACTACTGATGCCGGTAAAACGCTGACTTCGGGTTTTTGTATCGGTGGCGGTTCCTTGATATCCACTGTGCCTAAGGACTTATGTCTGTATTGATCGAGTCGATTCAGATAACGCTGCAAGGTTTGCTGATACACTCGGGCTTTTTCCCGCGGTGGTAGATCTTCGGTTTCCAGGACTTGTTGCATTTGCTGATCCAGGTCACGCAAGTTATCGGTTAGTGTGTCGGGTGGCACATAGGGTTTTTCCAGCAGCCGGGGGTCGATCAAGATCATTTTCTTCATTACAAACCCACGACGCCTTTCAACACGTTAAGAATGGGACCTAATAAAGCGCCTATGAATCCACCTTGTTGCAAGATTTGTTTCCGTTTCTTGGTAGACAGTTTCTTACCCGTGAGCGCTCTCAGCCAGTTTTTGTGTCGCTGCAGTCGCCCTTCTGAACCGGTGTCAGTGGAACATTACCTCTTAATGCATTGTGACATCATTCACAAATTGATTGGACGAGGTCCGGGGACGCTGTTTTAATTACGGCTTTTACGGCAGCTGGCTTCGCCTCACCCAAGAATCGTAGCATGGCCCCGTGACGTTTCACTCGGTTAGACATACTATTTGGGCACGTAGACGACTTGACGCTGATCGGGGAAAATATTACTTCGTAAACGGAGCTGATCTGGTGTTTCCTGTCGAAGGTCAAAGAGCAAATACCCGTGTGGAGCCGCTGTCGCGTTCTTAAAGCTCTCTTGGACATATGACACGCGACCGGGGTACATCTGTTTGGCCAGATTGGTAATCTGCGATCCGTCTCGAGGGTTCTTAAATACCACTAGGTAATACGAATTCAAGCTGATGGTTCTGTGTTCTTTATTCTTACCAAAGAGGTTCTGGACTATATACATAACGCTGAGGTTGCAATGGTGACTACCCTAGTAAATAGTTTAGTCACTCTATCATCTATTTTGGACATTAGGTCATCTATCACCACTAGTCGACGTCTATCTCCTGTCCATTTTTCCATATCCGGTAGACCTTCGTTAAACTCGACACCCTTCAACGTCTCATACAGGGGTTGCCATTCTCCGTAGCACCATATAACTTCCTCTGACAAAGGTTCTATCATTTCTGGAAGATGGGTCAGGAACTTTTGTACAAAGACGGATTTTCCACTCCCTGTTGGCCCCGCAATCAAAGCCGTAAAAGGATTCCACCTCGGATCCATGACTAATAATAAACACCTACCCAGTGACGGCACACCTTTTATTGGGTTCGAACACCGACCACCCGCGCACACGCACACGCACACCCGATCACCGGCTTTTAAAGGGATGTAATAAGACCAAAAAGTGAGTTATACCCCTTTGACTCCCCATTTAGAATCCGGATCCATTTTTCACCGGATTGTATGACGTCACATAGAGGTTATATAAAGAAATATTCCGGATTGAATCCGGAATCTGGGGTGGATAAACCTCGCACTATACTACTTAGGAGGCAAGGATACAGTAAATGATGTGTACATGTTGAGAACAGTAATTTAACGTTCTATGGAAGTAAATAAAGATATACATCTTTGCTTTATTGACTACACAAAGGCTTTTGATAGAGTAAGACATATCTATATTATAGAGATGCCTGCAGATCTACAAATTAATGGGAAAGACCTTGGACATATATTGGAAAACAACATTGGAAAAAAATTGGAAACAACAAGCTGCCATCAGAATTGATAATGAAGTAGGTTAATATCAGTCTACTAAGAGAGATGTGAGGCAGGGATGTGTAACGTCTCCAGATCTGCTTTTCCTGTGTAGTGAAAATATTTTCAAACATGTACAAGACATGAAAGGAATCATCTTTGAAGGAAGAAACATGAATAACATTAGATATGCAGATGATACATTATTGATTGCTGACAATGAGCAGGATCTGCAACATTTAGTAGATGTTCAAAGTGAACAACTAGGGTTAGAATTAAATTGTAAGAAGACACAGATTATGGTCGTCACTAGGAAGAACTAGGAAGTCAACCTACAAGGCAGCAGGTTTGTGTGTCTCTTCGTCTGGTCCCTCTCCCTTGACCTGTCCGACATGGGTGACCCTACCAGTAGCTGTGCTACCGTCGGCATAGCTCTTGGGGTCATTGGGACGCACAAGCCCCTCTACCTCTGCAACATTTAGTAGATGTACAAAGTCAACAACTAGGGTTAGAATTAAATTGTAAGAAGACAGATTATGGTCGTCACTAGGAAGAACGAAATACCACAATGTTTTACATTTGTTTTACAGTATAAGAGCAATTAAGGAAAACCGAGAGTCATTGAAGTAACAATAGTTAACTGACACGCACTATTAAATCGAGCAAAGTCAGACCTTGAGGAGACAGTGATGATGAATCAAGGGAAACGGCTCAAGTTTTGTAGTGGCGGATTGATTGCTATAATGGCCTGTGTTTTTTGCATATCCTTTATATGACATCGCTGTCAACACCAGCATCTTTCAGCTGTATGTTGATTTCTTAGCAAGATTGCGCTCAGTAGTTTGCCATTGCTTTCTGAGCGGCCGGCTCACATACCCCGTAAGTTACCAATGCGATTCGAACCACTGCTGATTCTCACCGTCATCACGTTACCTACGAGAGTATACGAGATTACGGAGAGAAGTCGCTAACCTCTAAGCCGCGATGTCGGCAAAATGGCCTATAGTCATCCAGAATCATTTAAGAGGTTGTACATTGATTCAACGTTAAGTATCCGCGATGGGCGTTTACGTCAAGACTGTTAAAACGCACTGCACGAAGGTTGTCGCAGTTGGCAAAAAGAATGGCAGCCCAATGTCACCGCTCTCCAGCCACCAAGAATGAACTGTCAGTGAATATTTTGTAGATACTCAGCATATGTGAATGCCGTAGAATGATAGCCTGCTGTATCAATTTATTTATTCTGAAAAGTATTTAACTGTTTACAGCAGCAATATATATATATATATATATATATATATATCGTCTGTTACGAAAATAATAATCGTTTTTTTTTTTTCCAGTTGAAATCAAATAATTCCCTTAATTTGAAAGTAACGTGGACAATGAGCAGACAAGTTGAGAAACGTGTAAAGTTAGTGGTAATGCAGTTTCGAAGGAAAATGTAAAGCCTTCATGGACTGACATAAAAGCAAAGGAAACAGTTCAAGAGACATGAGAATCCTAAACTGATTAGAGAAATTAGTCAATATTTTATAGACACATTATGAGGAGAAATAAACTTAAAAGCTAACAGCTTAGTGACAACTGAAAAAAACTTGATGGAGGAAAGCTAGAGGAATGCGAAGAGATAAATACCTGGATGACTTGACTACATAGCGTAATGGGGGGGGGGGGGGGGGAGATACCGACCTGATCCACGGTTCTCGTGACTGTGTGAGATGCTGAACCATGACCGCCTATGCTTACCGGCAAGTCATACGACAATGATGATAAAATGATGATGTGGTTATCAACAACACACACACACGCGCGCGCGCGCGCATGTGCACACACACACAAGCATGTGAACACACACACACACACACACACACACACATCGACACATACATATAAACGCGTGGATATGTCAACCACGAACCTAGCCGTACATAACTTGGTACAGGAGAACGAGCACACACACGCGCGAGCACACGCACACACACATACATAGACACACAGACACGCTGATGTGTCAAAGACCAGCCTGGACGAACATGAGCTGCAAGAGGAGAATGAACGGAGGGACACACACACGCACACACACACACACACACACACACACACAAACACACACACACACATCCATGCCATGCCACAACACACAGAGAGAGCTGATGTGTCAACCTCCACACACATACGAACATTCAGATCACAACACACGGAGACAGCTGATGTATCAACCTCCAGCCTGGCCATACATGAGCTGCAAGACGAGAACGGACACACACAATCGCACACAAACACATATACACCACACGCACACGCACACACACACACGCACACGCACACACACTCACACACACACACACACACACAGGCACACACACACAGGCACACACAGACACGCTGATGTGTCAACCTCCAACCTGACCGTGCACGAGCTGCAAGACTAGAAGCAGTTAACAAAGGTTGCCGCCAGACAAGGATGATTATTATCATTATCATCATTATTATAGAACAATTTGTCCAATACGCTGAAAGCTTCCTGACGTCGCTCATTAATTATTGGCCGCTGTGTGCATAATTAAGAATGATTAATATCAGTGGCTGAAGCGATGCGAAACACAAGATCTACAATCGATGGTTGTAAATGGTTGGGGTAGGACAATGATGGACGTAAAAAAGAACTGTTTCTCAATGCTGTGAAGAACATGCGACATTAGCACATGTACCTTGCCACAGCTCAGTGTTCTTTCTTATATTTATGCACTGTCTCCACAGTCTAAATAGTTCTTCATTTACTTAAGCATTACCATTCTTACCTTAGTGTTTCCTCTGCTACTGTAATATTTCACAGCTTGCTTAGTATTCTCTTCCCAACCTCTCTCTCTCTCTCTCTCTCTCTCTCTCTCTCTCTCTCTCTCTCTCTCTCTCTCTCTCTCTCTCTCTCTCTCTCTCCAAAACCAAATCCATGCTAATAACGACCAGACAAAAACTTCAGACCCTAGCCATAACTGGGGCACCGCTCGATCTCCACGTGGACACGTTACCTATAGTTAAAATAAATGAACACAAAACATTAGGTCTTTTAATTGACAGACATCTAAACTGGAGCTCACATGTTCACTTCCTCGCCAAAAAGTTTGCCAACTTATAAAATTCAGCACTTCTTGGATGAAAGCACACGAAAAATATTCTATGAATGCTATATCCAATCACATCTCGACTATTGTTCCACAGTCTGGGATGGGTGCCCTAAATCAAATATGAAACGACTGTGTTCGCTTCAAAACCGCGCTATACGTCTAGTTTCTGGCATAAAGCACGTTGAAAGTAATAACTTATATAGTCATCTAAGACTTCTACCACTTAAAAAGCGACTCCTTTTTAACAAAGCCAAATTAGTGAATAAAATTATATCTGAAAATACCCCAGAGTATCTTCTATCGTTAATACAATCTAATGCAATGAACAGTAAGCGCTTAAATTTATTACAGATTCCAAAGCCTAGATTGGACTTATACAAAACATGTTTCCCGTATTCTGGTGCTCACTTGTGAAATAGTCTTCCATAAGATCTTAAAACGCCAATGAGTCCCTACACATTCAACCGAAAACTCTTTCAATACTTACTTCATACCAACTATATGCCTCCATAAGTCACCTACTGTTATCATTTTTTTCACTATCATTTTTCACTGTGTGAGTGAGAGAGTGGGTGAGAGAGTGAATGAGAAAGAGTGTGAGTATGAGACAGAGAAAGTGAGAGAGTATGTATGCGCATGTGCCTGAGAGAGTGAAAGAGTAAGTGAATGTCTGTGTACACGTATGTATGAGAGATTGAATGAGAGAATGAGTTAGATTGAGAGAGAGGTTGTGTTGTGTGTATGCCTGTCTGTGTGAGAGAGTGAGAAAATGAGTGAGTGAGTGTGAGTTAGAGAGCCAGCGAGTGAGTGAGTGAGTAAGAGAGAGTTAGTGAGTGAGAGGGAGAATTTGTGAGTATGTGTGTATGTGCGTGTGTGAGTGAGTGTGAGAGCGAGTGAGTGTGCAAGAGAGAGACTGTGGGTGAGTGAGAGAGTGCATGAGAAGTTAATGAGTGAGAGAGAGAGAGAGAGAGAGAGAGAGAGAGAGAGATGGTGAGTGTGTGTGTGAGTCTGTGCACTTGTATGTGCGAGTAAGAGAGTGAGTTAGTGTGGTTTAGAGAGTAAATGAGTGAGTGTGAGTGAGAGGGTGAGATTATGTGAGGCAGCGTGTATGTGTGAGTAAGTGTGTGGGTGGATGCGTGGGTGTGTGTACGTGTGTCCTTATGTGTGTATATGTGTGTTTGTGTGTGTATGTGGGTGTATGTGTGTGCACGTCTGAATGTGCCAAATTTGGGTGTGTATGTGTAAGTGTAAATGGGTGTTTGTGTCTGTACTTGTGTGTGTAAGTATGTTTATATGTGTGTTTATGTGTGCGTACATGTGTATGTGTTTATATGTATGTGCCTGTGTATATGTGTGTATGTGCGTGTGAATATATGTGTATGTTCGTGTATGTATGTGCATATGTTTGTGTGTATGTGTGCATGCATGCAGTGTATGCGAGGGAGTGTGTATTTGTGTGTATGTGTGTGTGTGTGTAAGTATGTGTGTATGGGTGTGGATGTGTGTATGTGTGCGTGGGTATATGTGTGTATTTGCGTTTGTATATTGTGTGTATGCTCGTGTGTGTATGTGTATATGCTTTAGTGTGTATGCGAGGGAGAGTGTATTTGATAGCGAGAGGGTGTGTGTCTGCCTGTGTGTGAGTGAGAGTGAAAGAGAGTGTGATATAGAGTGAATGAAATATGGAGAGAGTGACTTAATGGGTGAAATAGTGATTGCGAGTGAGAGAGAGAGAGAGAGAGAGAGAGAGAGAGAGAGAGAGAGAGTGAGTGAGCGAACGAGAGAGAGAGAGAGAGTGGAAGAATGGATGTGTTAGTGTGTCTGTCTGTATGTGTGCGCGCATTGTTTGTGAGTGTGTGTGTGTGTGTTGGTGAGAAGAGAGAGAGAGAGAGAGAGAGAGAGAGAGAGAGAGAGAGAGAGAGAGAGAGTGAGAGAGTTGAGTGCACACATGTCCTGTAACATGCCATTCCATATTTTTTGTGTATTTTCATCTTTCACATTATCATTTTGTATGCCACTTGATTTTATCATGTATAATATAACATTACTGTAATGTGTGTGTGGGGGGGGGGCGGAGGGGAGAGAGAGAGAGAGAGAGAGAGAGAGAGAGAGAGAGAGAGAGAGAGAGAGAGAGAGAGAGAGAAAGATAGAGAGTTGAATTGCATAACCGATCTTTTACGCTTCACAATGTATATGTACAATATTTTCTCCATTTCTTACAATTTTTGCGAGAATGCTCACGACAATCGTCAGTGTCTCAACTGTGTGTAAAGTGTGGGAGTTTGTTCCTATTAGTTTCAGTGATCATGTGAGGCATCATGCATGTGTCTAGATGTGAGGATGCGTGTGTGGGTGTGTATGTGAAGGATGTGTGTGGGGTGTGGGGATGTATGTGTGGAGTGGTTGTGTGTGGGGGATGTGTGTGGGTTGATGCGTGATGTGTGGATGGGTGAAGGGATGTGTGGTCGGTGGGGGATGTATGTGTGTGGGTGGGGATATGTGGGAGGATGGTTGGAAGTATGTGGGTGTTGGTTGGTTGGTTGTGGATGTTGGTAGGAAATGTGTATTTGGGGATGAATGGGTGTGTGGGAGATGTGTGTGGGTTGGGGCATGGGTGTGGGGGATGGGTGTTCTGTGAATGGGATATGTCTGTGTGAGTCTGAGTGTATGAGTTTGGATTGGGTAAATGTGAGTGGGTGGAGGATGTATGTGTTTGTGGTGAGGATGTTTGTAGGTGGGGGATGTGTGGGTGGGTGAGAGATGTGTGTGTGGGTGAGAGATGTGTGGGCGGGGATGTGTATGGGGAATGCGTGTGGGGGGATGTGTATGTGTGTGGGGGAATGTGTTATGTGTGGGGTGTTGTGTGGGAGGGGAGATTGTGAGAGATGGGGAGGTGTGGGATGTGTGGGTGGATAAATGATGTATGTGAGGATGGGGGATTTCTGTTTGGCTGGGCGGTTGGTTTGTGTGTGGGTGGGAGGGTAGATGAGAAATGCTTGTGTTATGGGTGGGTGGGTGATTGTGGGTCTGAGTGGTTGATGGATGAGTGCGTGAGTGGGTGGATGTGTGTGAGAGATGAGTGTATGGGTGGGGGATGTGTGTGTGGGTGAGAAGGCGGATGTGTGTGGGAGGGGTATATGGGGGTTATGGGGTGTTTGTGGGTGGTTGGTGTGTGTTTTTGGATGAAGAATGTGTTGATCGCTGGGGATGTGTGTATGGGTGGGGAGATGTGTGTGTGTGTGTGTGTGTGTGTGTGTGTGTGTGTGTGTATGTATGGGTGGTGAGATTTGTAGTTAAGGGATTGTGATTGGGGATTGGAGATCGGGGGTGGGGGGGGGTGGTTGGCGAGTGGGTAGGTGGAGGAAGTGTGGGAGGGTGAGTGTGTGTAGGTTGGGGGTGGGAGGGGATGTGTGTTTGTGTGGGTGCGGGATTTATGGGTGGGGGAGATTGTATGGGTGGGTGGTATGTGTGTAAGTGGGGGATGTGTGGGTGGGTGCTGGTTTTGTGTGTGTGGGTAAGTGCAGGATATGTGAGTTGGCGGGAATATGTGTACGGGTGTTGGATATGTGGTTGGGGGATGTGTGTTTGGCTGAGTGGTTGGGGGTGTGTGGGTTGGTGGTGGAGGATATTTGGGTGGGTGAGTGGTTGTAGGTTATAGGATGGGTGGAGGACGTGTGCGTGTGGGTGGGGAGATGTGTGAAGGTGGGAGATGTGTGGGTGGTTATGGATGGATGGTTGCATGCATGTTTGCCTGGATTTGTGTGTGGGAGGGTGGGGGATGTGTGTTGGGGGTGTGTGGTGGGTGGGAGATGTGAGTGTGGGGGGAGATGGTGTATGTGGGGGGGGGGGTGGGATGTGTGGGTTGGGGGACGGGTGGATGGATGGGGGTCATGTATTTGTCTGTGATTGGGTTGTGGATGTGTGTGTGGGGGACACGCGGATGTATAGGGGATGGGTGGGTGGGTGGGTGGGGGAATTTGTCTCATAACATGGTAACATGCATTGTTTATGCTTACAACATACATTCATTTGACAATGTTTTTTTTCCTGTGTGAATGCACTGTGCACTGATGAACAAAAGATGAGTGATTGGAAGGGCCGAATGTAAGACGGGCCTGCGTGCCCAATTTGTTACCCTTCGAAAATAAAGTTCGTTCGTTCGTTCGTTCGTTCTCTCTCTCTCTCTCTCTCTCTCTCTCTCTCTCTCTCTTTCTCTCTCTCTCTCTCTCTCTCTCTCTCTCTCTCTCTCTCTCTTGGTTTGTCCGGTCATTTTATACGCAGCAACCTCTAATTCCCAGCCATATTCCATTTCTCTGCACTAACTCAGGATTCTCTGGACTTTCTATGTATTTTTAGCACTAACTAACTAACTAACTAACTCCCTTCTCTATGTCAGTATCCTCTAATTGTCGCTCAAATTATTTATTCCACTACCATTCTACATACTGCTTTCTCTCTCTCTCTCTCTCTCGCTCAATTTATTCATCCCACTACCTTTCTATACACTGCTCTCTCTCTCTCTCTCTCTCTCTCTCTCTCTCTCTCTCTCTCTCTCTCTCTCGCTCAAATTATTTATTCCACTACCTATCAATAATACCCTGCTCACTTCCTCTCTGACTCTCTCTCTCTCACTCTCTCTCTCCAATATTCTCTGCTCTCTCTCTCTCTCTCTCTCTCTCTCTCTCTCTCTCTCTCTCTCTGTTACCTGCTCGTCGCTTGCCGCAAGCTGCTTCGTGCGTGCAAGTCATCTTGTGTTAGATTTCCAATGTGCTTCATCGTGATTACACATGTATCATGCCGATAAGTGTCAGTGATCACGGTTCGCCATCTCATATAACTACCAATGCGTCCACGGCTCTCAGTTCACATCTCTGAGTTCATATTATCACTCGTCTCTCTTTAGAGAATGTATTTGTCCTGTTATCTGGTGTTCTTGTTAATGTGTTCCGTTATTTGCCCCGACTGTGCCAGATAAGCCGTGGCCTTAAACTTGCTAGAGAAACACAAATATAAAGGACCTGGTTTTCATGTCAAGATGCCATGTCAGAGGCATTTTTCTAGGTCCATACTTTTTTGACCAAACATCACTCAATGGGCGATGTGGTAAGTGCCACCCGGCAATCTGATCTCCCCCCTATGGCCAGGTACTCATTCAATGAGGCTAGACTCCTGAGCCATGTAACGAAACTACCGCGGAAGGGATTTTTGAACCTGCGGGCCACCAGGCCTACGGTCGCGTGCCTATCACTAGACCCCTTCTTCTACAAACTAAAATGATGATAGTATTTAGGCCAACATTAGAGTATTTTGAAATTGGATGCTGCTAACGGCGCTGACATGACTGTCTGCCTGTGGCGTCTGTCGTTGTCTGTGCAGAAATGCCAATAGCAAAAATGTATCGAGCTCTCTGTTCGAAATGGCGCTATCCGAAGCCCGATTGTTGCAGAAACTGCGTTTCTTTCATTACGTCTCTATCTATGTGACCCGACGTAACCTTTGCCCGATAGGAAGCTGAGAAACACACGCGCCCAGGGAGCCAATCAGCTTACGGAGAAGACGTGGCGTGACCCACTTTGTCTGGAACCAGTCCACAAATTACTAAGGACAGTCTTGGCATTTTGTTTGGCGGTCTTAAATTCTCAGAGAGCAACCCGCCCAATTTCAGCTCTAAGTATAATAGGTAGCCCCCTGGAAGTTACTTCCAGAGGCGTCAAGTGTTGGCCTTCTCATATACTGGAACAGGGGAGTCAACTGTTAGCTTTCTGATACACTAGAACAGGGGGTGGGGGTGGTGGGGGTTTGTGTGTGTGTCAAGCGTTAGCTTAATTATACACTAGAACAGGGGTGTTAAGTGTTAGCTTTCTTATACCTTAGAACACAGGCGCAACGTGTTGGCCTTCTCATATACTGGAACAGGGAAGGCAAGTGTTAGCTTTCTGAAACACTAGAACAAGATATCCAAGTGTTAGCTTTCTGAAACACTAGAACAAGATATCCAAGTGTTAGCTTTCTGAAACACTAGAACAAGATATCCAAGTGTTAGCTTTCATGTTTACTAGAATAGAGGGGTGGGGGGGGGGTGTCAACTGTTAGCTTTATTATACTCTAGAACAGGAAGGGGACGGGGGTATGAAGTGTTAGCTTTCCTGTGTACTAGAACAGGGTGGGGGTGGGGGGGGGGGGAGGGGGTTTAGTCAAGTGTTAGGTTTCTTATAAACAGAACAGGGAAGTCAAGTATTATCTTTCTCATATACTAGGTTACGGTACTATAATCAGATGTGTTGATCTCCACTCAGCGGCGATGTTCCTTCCCATGAAATCTGTGTTTGTCAGATGCCATGATGACGTTCTGAGTCTTCTGTTGAGGTCTGTGGGAGTCGACTGAACCACTTATGGAGATAGACATAGTTAGTTAGTTAGTTAGTTAGTTAGTTAGTTAGTTAATTATGTGGTTGTTTCGGGATTTGAAATTTAAATATTGAGCACAACCCACTACTGGCAACGCCGATCGCATTAAGCATGAACTCCGTAGCTCCAGCGCCGACTCCCAGGAGTCTCCTGAAAAACTCACTGGTGAACCGAAAAGGCAAATCAGTCAATTCAACAACAGCCGGAAGCCATTGTTCCGAACAAACAAACAAAAGCACAAAAGTGGGAGTCGACTGAACCACTTATGGAGATAGACATAGTTAGTTAGTTAGTTAGTTAGTTAGTTAGTTAGTTAATTATGTGGTTGTTTCGGGATTTGAAATTAAAATATTGAGCACAACCCACTACTGGCAACGCCGATCGCATTAAGCATGAACTCCGTAGCTCCAGCGCCGACTCCCAGGAGTCTCCTGAAAAACTCACTGGTGAACCGAAAAGGCAAATCAGTCAATTCAACAACAATCGGAAGCCATTGTTCCGAACAAACAAACAAAAGCGGACATGTAAAAGCATTCCACGTGAATATCACAGCTCACAGAGTCGCGCCACGCACTCACTCAGTAGCAGGGCGACGGAACCATATACTACCAGTCCAACATGAGGAAAATGCGAAATGCAAACCGCAGCCACAAGGATAAATACTCAAGAGGCCGTAGCGGTTCAATGCCTAACTGCCATGCTGGGGACCGGAAGTCCATGGAGATAGACATGTCTATTGAAAGTATCCTTATGTTTTGTTTTAAAGAAAAATACATCCATATACATTGTGGTTCTCAGCTTATGAGGATGAGTCAACCCAAGAACTGTATTAGTCGACGAATAGTGAGCTGAGGAATCATTGTGTAGATAAGCCTGTGCACTAACCACTACCTTAATACGCAACGCATCTCTCAGAAAAGTAGAATGTACCATATATTGTAATTACTTTCATAAGGTAACGTTATTGTGTGGATATTGTATAATATCATGGTGTACCCTTTACCTGTCTTATCTAACCCACAAATATTGAATGGCAAACGTAGAAGTAGAAGACAGACGTAGAGATTAGACGGCACATTCATCTTGTGCCATGTTGGTAAGCGTGACGGTCATGTTTCCCCTTGATCACCAGAGCTGTGGATCAGCTCCGTGTTCTTGTCCCTACCATGCCATGTGGTCAAGCACTCCAGGCATTTACTTCTCTGCTTCTCCCTTGTTCTTTTCCCATCAGTATTGCCAGCTGTCCAGTGGTTTTCGCGACCGTGTGTTATCTGGGTCCTTAAGGCAAACAAAGAGGAGCAACACCGTCATCTACCACGCATATCGTAAAAGGTTGGCTGTGACAGGTTGGGCTGCCCATTCCTGTAGAAAATGTATGTCAAATTCAGTTAAGTCTAAAGATAAGGAAAAGGGAAATCCTCAGCCAACCAATGGAAAAGAGGTCATTCTCGATGCGGAGCAAACCACAAGTAGTTTGGATTGACCAATTCCTCCCTTTAACATTGGAACATCTCCAAAATCGGCAGTTTGAATGTTAGAACTTGTATGCTTTTGTGAAAACAGAACAGGTGGTCGAAGAAATGACATAGTATAGGATTCACCTTTTGGAATTATTCGAAACGATTTGGAACGGCGCAGACAAAATGCTTCTGAACTCAGGTGAAACAGTCCTGCTCTCAGGCCATATTGAGGAAAATTCCCCTCATAGTGAAGTTGTGGTCTCTCCTCTTCTTCGTACACCTTCGGACGTCACCTTGAAAATAACCAAAGAAAGCAACAGTTAAATTGATCTTGTTGACATTTCCATACAGTTTGTACTGAATTGGAGATGGTCAAAATTAATGTTTTCTAAAGAGGCAGAGAAAGCACCAACAAGTATTTCTCCTACTTTCTTTTGTCTTCAATAAAGTATGTGTGATCTACTTATTTCCAATGTCTGAATTTCTGGTTTCATCTGCTTTCTCTGTCTTCTATGATGAGGGTCTGATTTCTCATTGCTTCCTAACTGTTCTTTTGATTAATGTCTATTTCTCATTCCTGTTCTTGTCTTCTGTGATTTCTATGAGTGTCGATTTCTCAGTCTTTTTCTTGTCTTCCATTAGTGTTGATGTCTCATTCTTTCCCTTGTCATCGATCTTGAATACCGCATTGCTAATAATTCCTTTGCCTTCTTTGATGGATGCTTAATTTCTCATATTTTTCCTTGTCGTTTATGATGATGGCTAATTTCAAGTAATGTCCCCTAGTATTTTATAATGAATGCCTAATTTCAGTTAACTTCACTTACTATCCTACAGATGTTAAACACATTTTGAAAAAGGCAACAGACATGGCACCAGGGCCTGATGGGGTCAGGTATGGCCATATGAAGGCTTTGAGCGATGTAGACCTGAAGGAGATGGCCGGCTGCTTAAATCAGAGCATTAGGACATCAACAGTACTGCAGGATTGGGTACACAGTTATCTCATCCCTTTCCCAAAATCATTCAAGGATCATTCAAAGCTTGGCGGCTTTAAGATCATCACCCTTCAAAATACATTTGGGAAGATTTTAGAGAAAATAGTCGCTGTTAAGCTGCAAGAGTTTTTGGAAAGGGGGAAGCTTCTTCCAAGAGGCCTGGGGAGCTACAGGCCAAGAAAAGATACCTGGTCAAATGCAGCCACTTTTGCTTTTGACGTTTATGAGCGGTTCCAGAGTAGACAAGAAACGATGGCGGCGGTACTTGATCTCCAGGATGCGTACAATAGAGTTCGATATGATATTTTGATGACCACACTGATTGAGAAGGGTGTCAATCCCTGGTTGGTGAACTGGATAGCAGCCGTCCTACATTCTCGCCGGATTGCTCTCCGTCTGGGTGCATGGATCTAACAGACACATATTTTAACCCCAGGGATCCGCAATCACACCGGTGATCTTTAATTTGTATACGAGCAAAATTGCAAACCTAGAAGCACAAGGGGTTGGAAGGATACTAACATTTGCAGATGATATTCTTGCATATAGGCAGGGGAGAGATCGGGAGAAAACAGCCAGGAGATACAGGCGACAGTAAACAAAGTGATTGACTGGTGAACTGAAATGGGTGCTGTCATCCACCCGGAAAAGGCAGCTGTTTTGTGGTGCTCTCTGGACAACAGGATTGTGAGAGCTGATGTTCCAAGCCTCACGATAGATGGTGGAAGCGTCAACAGAGAGAACAAACTGAAGTATCTGGGAATCACATTTGACAGGAGCCTGTCCTTCAAGGATCATGTGGAGACGGTTGTGACAAGATCTCAAAAGGGACTCAACGCACTTAAAACTGTGGCTGCAATGGACATAGAGCAGAGAATGCTTTTCAGACTATACCAGCACTTGATCCTCGCAGCGATTGATTATGGACTATGCTCTCTGTCTCAAAAAGTCAGCTGGTGAGATTGGAGCGCATACAGAACGAGGCTATGCGGGTCATTTTGGGATGCACCAGAGACACCCCAATGGTGTGTATGCGGTAAATTTTTGATTTGCCGACTGTTGCTGGTAGGCTCAAGGTGATGCAGGCGAAGGCCCCAATGCTGGGGAGTAGCTGCTGACACAGATCACTCGTTGCATGAGGCTCTGGACGCAGTTAAGAGCCAGCGACTGATAAGAGGGAAATCATGGATGGCTCAGGCGGAGGATACGATCAGACAGGTGTGCCCCTTGGAGAACATTAGGCGAGGAGAGGAGTGGGTCAGAGTGCCAGCGGAGTAATCAGACTTGTGCAGAGTTATAATCACATTGAGCCGGGAGTGCAGGTAGTGGCCAGCAGGGGCCACGGAAGTGGAAATCCAACAACTAATTCAGGATAATGCTCGCCCGGGTGATGTGATTATCTACACAGATGGTTCCGTGTTGAGAGGTAGTAGAAGTGCCTGGGGTTTCTTGGCAAAGGCTAATGGTCGACGTTTGGTGCAGGAGCGCTTGGCATATGATACCACAACATCTAGATTAAGAATGGAGGTGGAGGCAGTCTGTGCAGCTTTCCGCTAGATGGAGAATACGATACACACACACACACACACACACACACACACACACACACACATCGTGATTGTAACTGACTCAGAAGGCATGTTGAGTAGGATGAGGACAGGCAAGCTTCGTGCCGAGTGGCTTGCTTCGCTTGGGAAGTTACGGGTGGCAAGCATCGTCTGGATCTTTTCTCCTGGGCATGCTGGTGTGCTGGGGAATGAACAGGCAGTCAGATTTGCTGGCTCTGCAAAACTTGGTTGAGTATTGATGCATGATAATTCAGACGTGGTTGCGGCCTTGTGGGAGCACGTGTACACCTCGGAGGAGCAAATGGATCACCATGGTCTGGCAAGAATGCGACAGCGTGAAGTGACGAGGGGATCTGGCCGATGCTCGACGCTTAGAGGAAACGCGAGACGTACATATAATCAGATTGCTACTGGTACTATTGGGGTTGGAACTCTTCGCTGGCTTCTGAGGATGGGGACGGAGTGCTTATGGGAATGCCCTGAATGCTGCGATGTCGGTTCCTAAATCAATCAATCAATCAATACTATCCTACAGCTGAATATTGACGAGGGTTGGCTATTAAAGACGATAGAACAAAGAAAACTGAAATATTTTGGTCACTTGAAATGTTATGAAAGTTTGGAGAGAGCAATAATGGAATAGTATATGCCTGGGAAGAGAGGAAGAGGAATGTCAAAAGAGCAGATGGGAGCAGGATGTGGAGGTTGATCTCCAGATGGGTGTATCGGACGCGGGACATCTTGCTTGGGATCGAGAAGTTTTCTGGAAGGTTGTAATGGGAGCGAGGTTCTGCAAAAGACATGCTACTGAATGAATCCTATGATGAATGCCTAATTTATGATACTCTCCCCTAGCCTTCTATGATGAATGGCTAATGTCTAACATTGCCCTGTGTCTACTATGCTGAATGCCTAATATTGAATAGTTCTCTCATCTTCAAGGATGAATGCCTAATGTCGAATAATTTTCTTCCATGTTGTATCCAAACCATCACAGTTTTTTCATCATGTAGTTGATCTTTCCTTATTCTTGAAAAGTTGTCTTCATTTATATCTCCATCACATACTCAATTCGTCAGCCAGAGAGAAAAATGATGGGGTTGGAATGTGGAAACGATGTTGGAGTAACATGACTAGTTAAGAGAGAAAATATCGATAAGTTATCTGGTTCTGTTAGACCGAGTCTGGCGTTTGTTGTTGACACGGGTGCTAAAATTGACTAACCAAACTCCAGCTAGCAGATTAAATCGTTTGTCTAGACAATCTGCGTCACCGATCAATAAGTCTGGGTGTCTGCATTTTATTTTCTTTCCAGTTTATTTTCAGATATGAATTGATCATATCTTCAGATCTTTTGTATGCTTCAATTTTTGTTACTATGTTTTACATTTTGTTTTGGTTTTGTTACCAATATAATTATTCCCCTCCCCCTCCCCTCTGACACTATCACATTCTCCAAACCCTTCCTCACTTTATCACTGTCTGGTTGCGTCTGTGTTCCATAGATTTATTTTCACCTCATGGAACACCAGACTTCAGTTATTCTGCAATCGTTTCGCAGTTCCTGGATTGTTCCAGTTTTCATCCAGGCTGCATTCTGGCTTTATTTATATATTGGCTTATTTATTAGAAATGTATAATTTCTAATTGGGTTTGTTTTTGTCAGAGGATTTGTAAGGAACTCTCATTCTGTGCGGAGCCTGCCATGTCATTTAATAAAATAGCCTTTAGCTTCTTAATGTCTGTCTGTCTGCCTGCCTGCCTGTCTGCCTGTCTGTCTGTCTGTCTGCCTGCCTGCCTGCCAGACTGTCTGTCTGTCTGTCTGTCTGTCTGTCTTTCTGTCTGTCTGTCTGTCTTTCTGTCTGTGTCTGTCTGTCTGTCTGTCTGTCTGTCTCACACACACACAAACTCTCTCTCTCTCTCTCTCTCTCTCTCTCTCTCTCTCTCTCTCTCTCTCTTTCATTCACCTTTATCGATCAGATAAATCTTAGAATCCGGAATTACGCTATGTTGAAAGCTCCAAGACTGAGTTGCCAGCGCCAGCACGTGTCTTTCCTAGACAACGTGACCTCCGATTCTCCCGCTCTCACCCGTTCTACGGCGATATGATACAAATAAAACAAAGTCACAGACCGAAAACGTACAGACAGCTAGATCAGTTAGTGGATAGGTTCATGAGTATGTGGGTAGACAACCAGGCTTGTAGGTAGGTAACTAGATAAGTTAGTAAGAACATATACTAAGCAAACAGACAAGCAGGCAAACATTCATTCGTTCATTCAGCAGCATGTACTTTGCAGAACCTCGCTCACATAACAACATTCCAGAAAACCTCTCGATCATAAGCAAGATGTCCCGCGTCTGATAAACCCATCTGGAGACCATCCGCTACATTCTGCACCCATCTTCTCTTTGGCCTTCCTCTTCCTCTCTTCCCAGGCATATACCCCTCCATTATTGTTCTCTCCAAACGTTCGTGACGTTTCAAGTGACCAAAATATTTCAGTTTCCTTTGTTGTATTGTTTTAATAGTCAACCATCTTCAATATTCAGCTCTTGAAGTATGGATGCATAATGTATATTCAAGGGCATTTTTGCGCTGTTCAGCTTGTTTAGTCAGATTCCAGCTCTCACCTACGTATGTTGCATTGGGAAAGATGCATGCTCTTAAAAGTCTAATTTTTGTAGTTCTATCTGTCCCACTCCATTTTTTTCCCCCGCGTTTCCATCCTGTTTCAGGATATTGCGGTCAACACCAGCATCTTTCAGCTGTATGTTGATTCCTAGGCTAGATTACGCTCATCAGCACGCCACGACTTTCTGAGCGACCGGCTCCATACTCTCATAAGTCACTTTTGCGATTCGAACCACTGCTAATTCTCGTCGCGTCACGTGACTAGAGTATTCGGGGTTAGCGGAGAAAGCTGCTAACCCCTAGGCCACGAAGCCGGTCTGTCCCACTCCATAATTTATTAAATTGTTTTAGTCGTTGAAGAGCAATAGATATTCGCCTTTTAATTTCTTTCATTGTATCACCATTGTCCCACGATATTCAAACCTTTCCACCACCTCCAATTTTTCCTTATTGACATACATTTCTTTAGATATTGAGCACAACCCACTACTGGCAACGCTGATCGCATTCTGGTATGAACCTAAGGCCTATCCATGTCAATATGGAAGCACTACGATGGGTGACGTTGTAATATTCTGTTATGATAATGTGGCGCGTCCAGCGTGTGCCGCGTGGTTACACACCCGCTTCACACGCCAGTGATCCGGGGCTTGTTTCCGGATCCGGTCAGGGATATGCACTACTGACGAGCTCAAAAGAGAGCGAAACTCGAGTATAGTGCTTCCATATTGACGTGGATAGGCCTTAGGTTCATACCAGAATACGATCAGCGTTGCCAGTAGTGGATTGTGCTCAATATTTACATTTCAAATCCCGAAACAACCAAATAATCAATTTAATTATTGCTCACTGGATTTTAGGAGGCCTGGTGTTCCTTGCCAGTGAGAAGTCCTGATCGTTCGGGTCCACATCGATTGACGGACGTCAATCGCGGCGATTGGGCAATCTTGAGCATAGCCTACGATGGGTGACGTTGTAATATTCTGTTATGATAATTTGGCGTGTCCAGCGTGTGCCGCGTGGTTACACACCCGCTTCACACGCCAGTGATCCGGGGCTTGTTTCCGGATCCGGTCAGGGATATGCACTACTGACGAGCTCAAGCGAGAGCGAAACTCGAGTATAGTGCTTCTATATTGACGTGGATAGGCCTTAGGATCATACCAGAATACGATCAGCGTTGCCAGTAGTGGGTTGTGCTCAATATTTAAATTTCAAATCCCGAAACAAACAAATAATCAATATATTTCTTTCTCCATTGTAGTTTTATCTGTATGCATTATCTGTGTTTCTGCTATGTTAAGATATAAGTTATAATTTTCACTATTCAATTGGGCTGAGGTTATTATGTTTTCTATACCATTCTGTGTTGTGGATAGCAATACTGTATCATCAGCATATCGAATCTCTGATATGTCATGACCACCGATATTTAGGGTGGTATTTATACTCATTGCTCCATGTTTATATCGTCTCAGACATTTCTCATTATGTTTTCGGTATAAAGGTTAAACAAATTCGGGGGACAGTACACAGCCCTGACGGACTCCTTGCTTGATGTCAAACCAACCTGATGTCTCACCATCTATTCTAACCATTGCTTGTTGGTCTAGATATAGCATTTTTATGGGTTGTATTACATATGATGGAAAATCCATATTCCTCATGATTTCCCAAAGTGTCTGATGTTTTACACAGTCAAATGCCTTTTAATAATCCACAAAACATGAGAATATGTCTACATTAAATTTTCTTCACTTCTCTATTAAATGCATGTTAAGTATGTGATCTCTTGTTCCTCTTCTTTGTCTAAATGCAGCTTGAACTATGTTAATTTCTCCTTCCATTTTCTTACGAAGTCTTCCTATTATGATGTTTAATAGAATTTTACTTGCATGACTGATCAAGGCAACAAGTTCTATAGTTGGTGCATAATTTCAGGTTGCCCTTTTATTGGTATTGGAATGAAGATAGTTCTCTTCCAATCTTTTGGCCATATACCATATTTCCATATATTTTTACATAATGCGTGATAGGTTTGTATGCCTTCTTTTCCTCCAGTTTTAATTAGTTCAGCTGACATCTCATCACATCCAGGTGATTTACCATTCTTCAGGTTCTTTATTGCTTATTCAAGTTCATCTAATAAGCGTTTCGGTTATGTCTCTGCTGTCATTAGTTCAGTATCTCATTCATATCTTCAGTTACGTTCATATCATACATTCCACTGCAGTATTGCTGTCATATTGCTAGAATTTGTCAAAATTCTGTTACGGTATTTCCCAACTTATCACATATAACATTTAATTGAGGTTGGTCATTTCTTGTCAATAACTTCATTACTTTCAACATTTCGTAATCTCTTCCAGTCTTATGATATTGCTCTACCCACATTCTCAAGAACCTATCTACTAGCTGATCTAGCTGTCTGTAAGTTTTTGATCTGTGACTTTGTTTTGTTTCTATCATATCGCCGTAGAACAATATCATAAAACTGGTACAGCAATCTTGTATATATTGGTTTTTGTCCTTCTGTGTGTTCTTTCTTATTTCTCGAGCTAAAGATTTATACTTCATCCTGCTATTATCGGACTCACTCCCTTTCTGTTTCAGTTCCCTTCGTTATTCTAACGTGTCTGGTGCAATCCATGGCTTATGTTGCTTTTTCTTAGTAGTTATAAAGATATCTCTAGCATGTACAGCCAATTCATCAGGTGTCAATTCCTCCTGTATAGATATCAAGACTCCAAAACGATTCTTCACTAACAACGGAGGGACGGACAAATGGACAGACTTTCTACAGACAGACTACAGACAGGCTGCCTACAGACAGTCAGACTGCAAAGTGATGAATTTCTCCGCGCATTTATTCTACCTCCTAGAACTAGTCCTGCAAGCTTGGAGACTCTGAAGTGTAGGTCAGTTTGAGATGGGGGTTTTGTCACCAACAATGTGTGCCACAAACTGGGGATACTGTGGCGATGATAAGCGGGTGCTTTGCTAATAACATTCATTGTGAAGATTGTATTACGTACAAGACAATAAACAATACACACAAACTCACAGACACTGATAACGTGGCATATGGTGGTAAAAACTTTGCCGCTGATCATCAGAAGCCCCTCCCCCCTATTTTTTAATCAAATGATTCTGCCGCTTTACCGAAATACATTCTCAGGGGGCGGGCCCTCCCGGGTCATGACTCAGGATTCGTTTTTCTTTTTGTGCCTTAGAGACGTTGTTATTTCGTACTTATCCAACATCGGCATCGGTAAGTGTGCTGCCCAGAAGCCATCCCGCCCTTGGAAGGCGAATAATGGGCACCAGCGTAATCTTTGCACCGTGACTAACCGCAGGAAAGCCAGCTTCCCCAGAAATTTGTCTCAGTCTTCGCCACAACCTCGGTGGCTAGCTATTTCCTGTAGACGTTATTGCAGCCATATTGCTTTCGTTGTACCCTGTTCAGCGGAAGTCATATTGAACAACGTACAAGAAAGTAAGCTATCTCGAACTGGCAATCATATAAGACATGGGGATCTACTGTTGAAAACACTAAAGGGCAAAATCCTGGTCTGGGCAAAGAGACGCTGAAAACAGCAAGATCAATGACGTTGTGTTTCAGACATAAGCAAACGTGCAAAGAACTGCAGAGGAGAGGATGCAGTGACGTGACTTGGTCACACGATTATAATGCAAGTCTTCCGACTGAATAACGTGATCATGATGATATGATGATGATGATGATGATGATGATGATGATGATGATGATGATGATGATGATGATGATGATGATGATGATGATGATGATAATGATGATGATGATGATGGTGATGAGAGCGATATTAATTTTTGTGTGGAGCACCCTAAGTTGGTAGTAGTGATACGTTACAAGCACTTTTGACTTGTTAATGAGGTGTTTGCGAAACAAAAGAGCCGCAGATAGAAAGGGAAACCAAATGATTATATTACTATTGGAAACAAAATTTAAAAACAACGTACAAGCAAGTATGCATATTCTGTCTCATCGGTAAATGACGGGGTTCAACGTTTTGCGCTTATAAAAAAATATAGTGTTATTAACAAATTGTTTCGGGTATTGTTATTGTTCTATTTTCGTACAGTGTTACTAGGGTTAGAGAGGGGGAGGGCGGATTAAGGGTTGCTGAAACCTCTGGACCTAAACAATCTGAATCCATGTCAACTGGTGATATTTGCGTTTATGTTGCCTCTAACTGCGCTTGTGCCGTCAGCGAAACAATGGCGTCATGTGGGGATCTTCAGCTCTAATCTAGTGTGTCTATAAACTTCATGCCTCATTATATTCAGGGTATCATCTAATATCTACTTCTTTCTCTTTGATTCTAAAAATGTCAGTCATACACATGCATTTATTTCGCATGCCACAATGAAGGTCACGGAGCTTTCCTGACAGTCTAAATGGCATTGCCTGAATTAGAAACAACCACACACATTGCTGTAATACACTAGAAAGGGAAAACGCCATAGAAGACTAATCACGCCCACTGGTCGGGACTGAATCGATACTGGGAGAAGATAAGTGCAGTAACTGAAGTTTGATAAGCTGACTTTATGAACTAAAATTACACCTGACGTAAACAGAACATATCGATTCCGCCTTTGCACGGGAATCGTACGACTACGACGATTTGCCAGACGTTGGCAACTAACTGCCGTCTGCTAAAGATATCACACAGCAGTGGTTCTCAAAATCTGTCTCTAAGAGCTGCATTTTATGAATGATACTTTTGTGCCTTAAATGCCAGCTTTCAATAATTAGTATGACTTCGAATATACTTATAGCACGACACCTAGCACCAGATGCAACACAGTTTCTGTCGCAATCCCTAAAACAGCACCTAGCACAACTTTTAGCACATCTTATATCACATCACTTAGCACAACGACTTGAGCTCTGCTTGCACAACTTGTAGCGTAATTACTGGCACACCTTCTAGCGTAACATCTAGTGTGTAACCTAGCACAGCTTTCAGCGTAACAGCTAGCAGCTCTCTTTTCACATCTTCAAACACAACATCTTACTGTCTCCTAGCACAAGATCTAGCAAATCTCCGAACATGCCCTCAAGCACATCTAGTAGTACTCCTAGCATATCTTCCAACGTAACAGCTAACGTTCTCTTAGCACAGCATCCATCGTATCTTTTAAGGCGCCTGCTTAAACAAAATGTAGCGTATATTGTAACACACATTCTAGCACAACGTCTAGCACATCTCCAATCACACCTTCTAACACAGCTATTAGCACAACCACTATTCATGACACTACATCAATGTAAGATCGTAAAGTTTGAAATATGCTTTACATATTCATGCTAAAGCCACTCGCTTAGAGCGAGTCGGGGCGGTTGGGTATCATTTGTAATATTATTTTCTGCCATAAGCCATAGGTTTGTGACATTAATTATTGGGTGCTAGCGTTCAATAAAATAACCCAAATATTGAAATTAACCCTAGTTAGATATCATATAGAATTGCAAGGTTATTTAACTATATTCAGAAATAATATATAATTATAAGATAGCCATAATATCAATATTATTTAGTTCCTTTTCTGCCTAGAGATTTATATATATTTATTCTGCTTGGCATGTTGACACATGGCATGGTCGAGACAGGAACACGGAGCTGATCCACGATTCTGGTGATCGAGTGAGATGGCAGACTGCCAACGCTTACCGGCATGGTACATGATGGATGGATGGATTGTGCTTTTACGATACAAAGCCCTAATATGTGCAGATCCGTTTGTAATTTAGAAGCAGGCAACAACTCTTCAATGCCAATATAAGGAACTGAACTTCATCATTATCATCATCATCATCATCATCGTCGTTTGCTGTGATTCGAGCACTGGCGTCGGAAACAGTTAAGTGTCTTAATTTTGAATGCTATTTTCCAGGTCTGTACAGGTAATGGTTGCGTCCAGTTTACTATCGTTCATATCACACATTTTGGGGACATCGACACCATGTTTTCAATGAGGTGACTCAATGAGTAAACTGTGTTAGTAAACAATTAATTGGTAATTATTAAATTGGAAGGTGATGTATGTGTATACATTAATTGCATGATTCATATATGATTTTTGGAATACTAAGTATAATTTAAACAGTGATTACAGAGTGTTGATCAGTATCATTATTTTTGTAATTTTCAAAGTATCATCGACCTACAACAATGTTATCATTATGAGACTTTGTTGAGTTGTGTATAAAACGTGGTTTCACAAGTGAACAACTTGTAAAATGGAGTGAAAATAAGTATAGTGAACACAGTGAAAGAGAAGAGCGAATGAATGACAGTGAATTAAGACAATTATATAAAGAACTAGACACACAAACGAAGTAGGCTAAACTAGTCACACAAACAAAGCAAGATGAACTCGTCGCACAGACAAAACAAGCAGAGTATGATATGCAAGTAAAACTAAAACAACTAGAATTGGAAAAGACGACTGTCAACGCTGCACGGAGAATTGAAACAAAAGACTATGAACCAATTAACAAACAAAACCAGGGAATAGTAAAGAATTTTTGTTCAGGAGATAGTATTTCCGCATGGAAACAAAATGTTGAAACTTTGATGTCCCACTACGAGGTGCCAAAGGTAGAACGGCATAATGTTATATTTAAAACATTTAGCGTTAGAGCCATTGAAGTTGGTGGAAACCATACCCGATCACCTAAGAACAAACATTAGAGACATCCCAAATATCGCTACATGCATTGATGACATATACATACATACAGACAACATGACAAAACACTTTAAGATACTGAGACAGGTTTTGGACAGAATTACATTATTTGACTTAACAGTCAAACCAGATAAAGTAGTCATTGGATTTTCACAAATTGATTTTTTGGAACTCAAAATTTCTAACGGGTTCACCACAACCGATGGCAAAATTGTTTTAGAATCGTATTTCTTAACATCCCTAAAACAAAAACAAAAAACAAAAAACAAAAAAAAAACTAAGAAGTTTGTTTGGTTTGGTCACTACTACAGTACACTCATCCCTAAATTGTCAGAATTAACACATATGTTCACACAAATACTATCCAAAACCAACCAGGCAAAATTGTGCACTGTGCAGACCTCGAATTAGCACTTCAAAAGATAAAGACATGTTTTTCAAAACCTCCAATTTTGAGGTTACATAATCTAAAACTCCAGTTAATCCTCAGAACTGATGCTAGTGACGTCGCAATGTCCGGTGTGCTTCTTCGGTGCTACATCCCATCTTCAATGTCAGTCGAAAACTACTTCCAGCTGAACAGAGATAGTCTGCACCTGAATTAGAATGTCTTGAGGTGATCTTCGTAGTTACAAACTCATCAAATATTTGCTGGGCACTTACTTCACGATACAGACAGACATAAAGGCAGTCTAATTATTAATCGTATTGCCAGAAAATTCACACCATCGGACACTTGAATTGCGTTACCTGGAAAGTAATTATAGATATCCAAACTTTGATGGATCTGGTTAATAAACTGCAACAGTTTGATATATCCACAAGAACATTGCAATATTTCCTAAGGCTCTCACTGGATGCAAGAGTCTAACCTATCTAGATGCCTCATTTAACTACATTACTAGAAACATTCAAACCATTGAACCACGTAGACTACTTGAACATCAGCAATAAACACATACATGGCTTTCCCAAAGCGGACATAAAGGTTTTGGCTTCACTACTAACACTGGATCTCAGTTCACATCAACTGACTCGAATTCCAAAAACTGTGTTATTTTTACAAGTTATAAACATTAATTCTAGCCATTAATAAGCTGTCTTAACTACCTGAGTAAATGGTTGACATGACAGACCTTGAATTGCTTATTCTAGAAAATAAAAAACTCGAAGTATTGCCAGACGGGCGTTACTTTCTCAGTGTTACTCGTTTGAAATAAACACATCCAGGACAAGAATAAAAACATTTCTGATTTACTATCAAGATTTTAATCCTGCAGTTATTTAAAACATTTAGCACAACGTATCACGACTTAAATTTCAACATCCGGTGGAAACGAAATTCATCAGCATGTACCTCTCTGTTGAGTATGAAGAAAATGCAATTCCGATGAACTACAATTGAATTTCAGTCTTCATTTCAAACACTCTCACATAACCAGAAATTTCAGATATAAGCCAAATCTAATGGATCTGCTACAACCATTCCTTCAATTGAATATTTCCAAGTTCCCGTTTCAAAATTACAACGTTACTATATGTGTACTTTGGTGATAATGAAAGCAATAAGATTCCGGCCATCATTAACACAATTGTCAGCTACGTCATTTGTTCTTTGTCAAAGCAGAAATAATAAGATGACATCTTTGCCAAACAACCCATCAATAATGATACTGGATCGCGTTGCCCTGATCTGACGGATATCTGAACAAGAATTTGAAAAATCCTTTATATGAACTAAAACCCAAAGCTAACTTGCACTAACAACTAGATTCATTGCCATTGATGAAAGTGGCATAGCTAGCTCTACAAGGGTGAACATAGCTCACAATGGTCTTGCCAACAGTCTTCACATAGTGACAAAGTATACACAATGTTTTATCTAGATTTGACTTGTAATAATATAGAGGACATGTTTGCAGATCTGGTTTACACTGAAGGACTTACAGAACAAACTATACTTCATAAACTGTTAACTGATATCACGGCCCTATATTACACCTGTTGACTGAATCTAATATAACACATAACTACTGGCCCAATACGTGCTTGGGTTTGCGCATTGCTCGGTGAATGCGTGGTGCGCACCATTTGTATAAGAGAGACAACGGAAGACGTCGTTTTTGATGCGATGGTTAGAGATTAGGATAGCGTTGGGGAACGGTCGGACTTTAGAACCATTTAGTTACGGGGCTGTTTTTGATAGGCATAAAATACTTAATAGGAATAGTAGGTAGTTAGTGATTGTGTGATTCTCTTGGAATAGGGATTTAATTCACGGTTTATGTAATTTACGCTAATAATCATTAAACATTAGTTTTAATGTTATCATAACGTTGTTGCTATTTGATTTCCGTGGCAACCAGTTCGGGGCGGTTGGGTGTCATTAGTAATATTACTTTCTGTCATAAGACATAGGTTTATGTCAGTCACACTGCCTGGCGAGTTCCAGGGGCTCTATAAACAGATGAGTCTAGCACCAAATGCAATACACCTTACGGCGGGTAGCAAGGCCCTTTACATTTTTACTATTGGTTGTTTCAAAAGGATTGACGTAGCAGCTGCCCATAATGGACACATACAGGATGCATATTATTGGTTAGTCAACTGTGTCTAATTTGAATGGTTAATCATCACTCTCTAGAAGTACTGAGAAATTTGTGGAGGTCACGGAAAGCTGGTGACATCACCAAACTTGGAGCTGTTAACTACAATGTTGAATCGGTGTCTGTGAAGTGGAAACAGAGCACGCCAGGAATAATTACTGATAGACTGCCGATATTAGATGGTTGGTCTCCGAGTGGGATGGTGGGAATGCTGTAGTGTGACAGAGTCACCGATGTGGAGCTCTTGGGGGGGGGGAGGTAAAACTAGACAGATTACAGTGAAAAGGGAGATGGGTAAAGGACATTGGCGGTGGATAGAACACACAGTGAGAGAGTCTGGGGACAGTGGATGTGGACACTTTTGTCTGGTACCCGCAGGACAGACAAGACAATTTAGCGGGAGATCTAGGGACGTGTCGAGATGGGAATTACGGGCAGCGATGAATGTTCTTGGGAGGACATGGAGAGAGCTGCAGGAGATAGCGAAGACAGGACGGCTTGGCGTGGATTGATTCAGGACCTATGCCCCAGTGGGGGATAAAGGTCAGATGTAGAAGAATATCTAGGGCTCGGGGTGCCTTATAGGTGTCGCGCAGGCCACTAATAGAAAACATGCCGAGTGCCAATACAGTTATGCAGTGTTTACACGGATGTTATGCTCTACAGCAGCACTGGTGATCTCTAAGCTGTCGATCGGATATACAGTTTTCTCGAACAAAGTTAAAACGCAATAGATCCTTTGCGCAGGTTAAACAAAAATCGTTAGTTGCATATCCTTTACAGGACGTCGCAGTCATCTACAGAATTTTTGTTTGCTGTTTATGATACAGTAGTTTGCCATTGCTTTCTGAACGATTGGCACTCATACCATTGTATGGAAACCAGGGCAAGACTGTTTGCTTCCAATTCGCCCTCAGATGTGTTTCGCATTTGGTATTGCATTCGTAACCCCTTCGCCACAGAACCGGACACTGCAGGTAGCACACGTTACCAAGAGTTTCATATTGTCAAACGTAGGCTTTAGACATGCACTGCTCTGACAAAATGTCAAGAGCAAGAATCTACCCACAATAATCTATTCCAAACAAAATAGCCGGGCAAGGGTGAATTTTCCTCGCCAATATCACACATTGGGATGGTCTCAGGCCTATATTTTATGAGCCAAGCTGCACTCGAAAGTTTATGTTCTCTGTGTTGCACAGGCCAACTTTACTCTCAATGTACCCCTTTTGAGAAGCTCACTATTCCATTAAGCTATGTATTTTCAAGTGAGAACAGGGTCCGTTTCTAGAGACGAGGCGTAATGGGTATATTGTTCTAGCTCCATACTTTAAGAAATTTTTACTCACTGGATGATTTTATCATTACCACGCCAAACATTTACTTTTCCATAAATTTCCTGGTACCAGTTTTAGGCTGGGCGACCTGGAAGCCCAGGTTAGATAAGAATAAAAATGTCCACCTAGGTGAGGATTACAAGAGATGCGGCGAGGCTGTCAAGCAAGCGTGCAAGCCACTGCCATACTCCTTGTGGAACCATGTAGTCACAAATACCCCACCGTAAGCGGATGTGCAACCCAGGACCACCACATCTGTAGGCGAAAGCAGTAGCTGATACGCTATGTAGTTTCTAGAAAGTACCCAGGTATCATCTCTACGTTGCATTAGAGTTCCCTGATACAGCACCAACATAGTCATGCTGCCATTTTCGGAACACATTTCGTCTGTCCACTCTCTACGTGACGGTTTTTAGAGTCAGATCGGGAAGAGCTGTGTGGGAGTACATTGTCTTTGCAATTATGCTAATCATTCCCTTACTGAGTACGGCTCTTTTCCTGTTTTTGTTTTTAAATAACAATTGTTTGTGGTGCGTTGTCTAGGTATAGTTGTGTCAACTGACCTCACAATTTGACTCGCTGTTTTCCAATGCCACAAGTTCTGAATCTTTTTCTTTTCATCCCATTCTGTGTTCTTTGGTTGCACCTGCTAATTATAGGAAATGTTGAGCTTTTATTCTTCAACGTTTCCCATTCCGTATCAGTTTATATCATACCTGTTAAGCCTTCTTCGGTCTCTCTAAGAAATATTAATCTAAAGGTAATCTAAAAGCCGATTGCCAAGCCAGTCCCTGCTTCTAGGTTACATTACTCATGTGGTTCCCATCCTATATCCAAGGATCATGCGCCCGTCAGCCTAACAGACATTGCGGTCTAGGTTTGCCATTGTACACCGCATGGCGGTGCGTCTGCCAGCATGGACTATTGTTCACAGACACATGACTGCTGGATTGCAATGCCTGACGAATTGACTTCTCTTGCAAGCCTTGGGAACCACTGCCACGAAATGTGGCGGAATTGAACCGAAGACAGTAGAGCAACGGTAATCGATACATTACGTTGTTAGCGTTATACATATTACGACACTAGCAAACCTTCTAAAGTAATCATAACAATATTGCATAGATACATCGAATTGAATAAAGTAAACGATCAAAGAATTCTTCAACACTCACTGTGAAAATGAAATCCTTCATCTTATATATAAAAGGCGTTCTCCGTCTGTCCGTATGTCCTTTATGCGTTCGCTAACGGCCCATCCGATTGAGATGAAATTTTCTACACCTCTTCCAGCGCAGCCCACTGTGATATTTTTTTAGTGTGAAATCGGCTGCTTACCCAATATTATTTCATTTTTCATTTTTCATTATAATTTCATATATCTCAGGGGACTTAACTCTGTAAAAGTTATTTCAAGAGGCATAACTTTTCTGTATAACTTATAGTCATATTGTGGCATTGTTTTCAAAGATTTATAAACTCTTTGTCCATAGTTATGTACCGGCATATGAGTTATAATAAATAATGATACAATCTTTAAGGCATTTTCAAAGTTTTCATAAAAATAATGCATAATGCATAACATTGTAACTCATCTTTTTATGCTTAAAGAATAAATAAATAATAGTTACCTTATCTCTATCAAGTTTGAAGATTTTATATTTCTTTACACTGTCGCCAACTCTAAGAAGACATGGAACAACTTCAGCCATTATTAAATCTACAGGCATATGCGTTATATTCCTCCTCCTCCTCCTCTCCCCTCCTCCACCTCCTACCCTCTTCCTCTTCTCCTCCCCCTCCTCCCTCCTCCATCCTCCTCTTCTCTCTTTCTCCTCCTCCTCCCTCCTCCTCCCTCTTCCTCCTCCCAGCTCCTACTCCTCCTTACAAATCAACACTTATGCGGTTGTCAGCAACACATTGAAAAGTTAGAGGCAAGTTTGAAGGTACTTTTAGACGCCGCCTCTGACAACACAGACAAGATCGCCAGGATCACTAATGACTATATCAACCTCAAGTCAGAGGTCGCTCTCCTGAGAGAGGAAAATGATATCCTGAAACTCACTATTGATCAGACAGCACAGACTAACAGCTTCGAAACAACACAACCATCCCTGGGAGCGCCAACTATACAGCCAACGAATACACATCAACAAACAGACAAAGCCATTGAACAGGACTCGACATTTCCCATAGAAGTGAAAGTCAGCAATCGATTTGAACTACCAAAAGAGCAATTGGTAAGCGGCAGTCAGTACGACGAAACATTGCCGACAGACAACCCGCCTATTCAAGAAACGGCTGGTAACCGGCAAGAAGGCAGTCCACAGCCGGATAATTATCAATGGCAGAATCAACGTGCAAAACGTACCAGAAGCCAGTACATACAGAGACTACCAATTGACTGCACCCACTTGATAATTGGCGACTCCTTGATGAAAAGCATATACAGTGATCGTATGTCCTTATCACACGCCGATATAGCTACAACAATTCCACTTCCAGGTGCAGGGTTAGACAGTCTAACAAACAGTATACGTAGAATGGAGATCAACGAAAGCGTCAAGAGGATTACAATACATATAGGAATTAATGACACTATGAGAAACCAAAATATTACCATTTCTCAGTTACGAAAACTACTAGACTTATTACGCCATAATTTTCCAAATTCTAACGTGTTTTTCTCTTCCATCATACCACCATGTTATGGCACCGAACGTCGACTAGCCGACATAAACAACAACACCCTAGAGAAATTCTGTACTCAGTATAATGTACAATTTATCAACAACACACCATTTTTTACATCTCAAAGAGGTGCGCCAAAGAAACGACTGTACAGCGACCAGATCCCCGCATCCACATTAGGTTATAGCTTCCTTGCTAAAAATATCAAGTTTCCGGAGAGGGCACAAAACAAGACCAACACACAAACACGACGAACATTGACTACTGAAGCCAGTCGAAATATCCCCATCACCCCGGATAAACTTCAGCTGACGACTGACCCCCGAACGCCTGCTATTCAAGGTGCACACATGCTACCAAGAATAAATCAACCTCTCCTTCCTACCCCCACCCTCACTCGTGAAGGAAATAACTACCAGGAAGATTTCCCTAACCTCACTTCCAACGAACCCTCGTTGCAAGCAGCGGTACACACGCACGGCAGTAATACCACCTTGACACACCAAGATCAAGACAGCTATGGGCTCCATAGCAGACAACAAGAGGTTCCGCATCACCAAATTCACGTCAGCAATGAACGAACAAGTAGGCAACAGGTTCCGCATCACCAAGTTCACGCCAGTAATGAGCGACCAAGCGGACAACAACAGGTTCCGCATCATTGGAGTCCAGAACTGCTATACTTGATGCGTTTTAGTCCTGCCGCACTGAATCAAGCCCTCATGATGTCTCTACAATACAGACCTGTGTGATAGGATACGTATTAAAAACGGAACCCTATATGAATTGATACCAGCAACACAGCTTCCTCCTTGAACTCTAATCGCTTACTGCTTAACGTTTTATTTCCCGTGTGGGATACACCGCTTTAAACAGAGACATTGACTTGTATAGTCATTTATTAATTCTTTTGGATATCAGTTGGTTACTTAGCTTGTGAAGTAGTTTATTTCAGTTTAATTATTTATTGTATGTTCTTTAATTCGTTTTGTTCCGTGTTTGCATTATATTCGTTGGTCTGATTAGTTATATCGTTATAATACTGTCATTTACTTATCGATTTGTATTACTGATATTTTGTAAGTTAATGTAATTGTGATTTTTTATTATCTTTTATTTTTGCTTAACTTTGACTAATTTACACTTTCTTCGTGGATAAAATGTCTGAGAAGTGGCAACACTGGCTCAATAAGTCAGGAATACGCCTTGGACACTTAAACATTTGCAGCTTATTTAACAAGCTACCAGAGTTATCTTCTATTCTTAATCAAAATTTTCATTTATTCGGCCTTAGTGAAAGTAGGCTTAATGATAAAATTTCAGATGAGGACATCTCTATTAAAGGGTACAAAGTGTTTAGAAGGGATCCCTGTAGGAAACAAGAGACAGGCATAGTAACCTATGTTTCTAATTTACTAAATGCTCACCGTAGGCTAGACGTTGAAACTTGCGAAATAGAATGTATTTGGTTAGAGCTGAAACTTCAAAACCGCACACCCCTGATAATTGGCTACCTCTATCGAAATCCCAGTGCTGGAAACGTCTGGTACGAAAACTTCACTACCCTGATGGACGTGGTTTTCGCTTCCGGGAAGGAAATTATACTACTCTGAGACTTTAACATTGACACCAACAAATTCAACATAATATGGGGAAATATAATTGCATCATACAATTTCCAACAAATAGTACAACAAGCTACTAGAGTAACAAAGTCATCTTCAACAGTCATAGATCACATTTATGTAACTTGCTCAGACAACATCATAGAATGCACCGTACCCAATTGTGCAGTGAGCGATCACTACCCAATATGCTGCACCTGGTCTAAAAAAGGAATTAAAACTCCTAAACCTAAACACATAAGTGTAAAATATAGAAGTTACAAACATTTCAACCAAAACGCATTTTTACAGGACTTGCTCAGTTCACCTCTAGACAATGTTTATCAGCTTTCTGACCCGGACGATGCTCTGGAATTCTGGATGAAAACCTTTATCGATGTTTTTGATAGACATGTGCCAGTCAAGGAAGTTTGAGTAAAACACCACGTCAAGCCACCTTGGATCACTCAGGAAATACTTGAAATTATGAGAGATAGAGATAAAGCACATAAAAAGCGGGATCTCAGTGCATACTGTACTCTTAGAAACAAAGTTCAATATACCATACGACGGGAAAAGAAAAATTACTTTAAGAACTTAGTAATGGATAAAACAAATAGTAAGGATATATGGAAGGCAATTAACACCTTGACAAACAAGAATAACTTCCGCAATTCTTTACCATCAAATCATATTACATGCGACCAATTCAGTGATTTTTTTCAAACTGACATAGACCAGATGAAGGCTTCAATACCTAATTCTCCTTGCAACTTATCTTTATTGTCATCGTTTTGCGAGAATAGATGCTCCCGTGATATTCTTTCCGACATACCGCTAATGACAATCACTGAAGTATTCACTTACCTCAGTAACCTAAAAAAAACACAACCTCATCTGGGTTAGATGGAATCAGCAACCGGATTCTCCGTTGTGCTGCGCCAGTGATCTGTATATCACTAACCTCTGTATATAATCAGTGTCTCACCAAAGGCCACTTTCCATCAGCTCTCAAAATCGCCAAAGAGTACCCTCTTCTTAAATCTGGTTCATTAGACAATGGTCTCCCGAACAATTACAGACCCATTTCTTTACTATCATCACTATCTAAGCCACTAGAAAAACACATCCATAAAGTAACATTACAGTATTTAGTTCGCAACAAGCTTATTGTGGGCAGCCAATCAGGATTTCGACCAAAATATTCTTGCCATACGGCCCTAACAATCATGATAGAAAATTGGCACCAGAATATAAACAACAACAGTCTATGTGGAACCGTGTTTATTGATTTCAAGAAAGCATTTGATATGATAGATCATCTTATTTTAATTAAAAAACTTGAGACAATGAAAATTGGCCCTAATGTAGTCACTCTAATATCATCTTTTCTATCAAACAGAAAGCAAGTAGTATCACATAATAAATCTCTGTCTCAAACCACTACCTTCAATATTGGAGTACCGCAAGGCTCTATTCTTGGCCCTCTACTATTTGCCATATATATTAACGATCTACCTTTGCATCTTTCGTCGTCCTGCGATCTATTTGCAGACGACTGTACAGTGTACACAAACGCTGAAAACTGTATTTTACTTGAGTCGTATTTACAACAAGAATTAAATAATGTAGTTAGGTGGAGCTATTCAAACCGTATGCAAATTAACATCACTAAAACAAAATCAATGTTATTAACAACCAGACAAAGACTTCAGACTCTAAGCTCACACACAACACTTCAACTTCACATCGATAACATGCCAGTAGAACGTGAAATTGAGCACAAAACATTAGGCCTAATCATTGATAGAAACCTAACCTTTAATTCCCACGTTCAAGTGCTCATTAAACAAACAGCGAAAAAAGTCTACCAACTCGCCAAAATTAAAAACTTCCTTGATGAGAACACAAGGAAACTATTCTATACTTCTCATATACAGACACACTTTGACTACTGCTCTACGATCTGGGACGGTTGTTCTAATTCAAACACCAAGCGACTTTACTCACTCCAGAAACGGGCCATGAGTCTAATTTATAGCAAACATTTAACTGACAATCCTAGCCTGTATAAACGCCTTCAGTTACTACCACTCCGTAAACGCCTGCTTTTCAATAAAGCTAAACTAATTCACAAAATCCTGCATCGGAATGCCCCAAATTACCTTTGGCCATTGTTTAAATATAATGCTAGACACAGTTAACGTTTAAATATATTACACATTCCGAAGCCTAGGATTGACTTATACAAAACAAGCTTAACGTACTCTGCAGCTCAGCTGTGGAACAATCTTCCACAAGAAATCAAAGACATCACCAATCCCTTTTCATATAATCGCAAATTATTCGAACACTATCTCAATATGGATTACCTTCCCCTTAATAATAGAGATAATAATAATAATAACAAAACCCTAGTATAACAGCCAGTCCCCTTTTTGTAGGCCAGTATATTCCACATGGCTAACAACAAGTGTCAGACCATTATCTAATATTACTGTGTCGTGTAGTTTTGATGTTCGCATTTTGCCTATGCCTTTATATTGCATATCCTTTATATTGTTGTTGTTCTCTGTTAGCCTTGAATGATGTGTCAATGAAATAATGTATGAAAGAGAGTGATAGAAGGGCAGAATGTTAGACGGGCCTGCGTGCCCAATTCTTAACCCTTTGAAAATAAAGTTTGTTCGTTCGTTCGTTCGTTCGTTCGTTCGTTCGTTCTTCTTCTGCTGCTGCCGCCGCTGCTCCATATACCCAAGTTAATTGTTGGGGAAGATGTAAAGATCTTTCAAGTGCTCTTTCTAATGCTTTTTGTAAGTTGGTCTTCGTTTATCTAAGGTTGTTCTAACTGCAACCAATAAATGATTATACAGACAGACAGACAGACAGACAGACAGACAGACAGACAGACAGACAGACAGACAGACAGACAGACAGTCGGGAACGGGAACTTATATGACTACTCATATGAATTAAATGAGATGCTCCACACCAGGAACTGGGCGATGCCGGGCCGGGTCAGACAGACAGACAGACAGACAGACAGACAGACAGACAGACAGACAGACAGACAGACAGACAGACAGATAGTCGGTAACGGGAACGGGAACTTATATGACTACTTATATGAATTAAATGAGATGCTCCCCACCAAGGACTGGGCGAAGCCGGGCCGGGTCAGACAGACAGACAGACAGACAGACAGACAGACAGACAGACAGACAGACAGACAGACAGACAGTCGGTAACGGGAACGGGAACTTATATGACTACTTATATGAATTAAATGAGATGCTCCCCACCAAGGACTGGTCGATGCCGGGCCGGGTCAGACAGATAGACAGACAGATAGACAGACAGACAGACAGATAGATAGTCGGGAACGGGAACGTGAGCTTATATGACTACTTATATGAATTAAATGAGATGCTCCACACCAGGAACTGGGCGATGCCGGGCCGGGTCAGACAGACAGACAGACAGACAGACAGACAGACAGACAGACAGACAGACAGACAGACAGACAGACAGACAGACAGACAGATAGTCGGTAACGGGAACGGGAACTTATATGACTACTTATATGAATTAAATGAGATGCTCCCCACCAAGGACTGGGCGAAGCCGGGCCGGGTCAGACAGACAGACAGACAGACAGACAGACAGACAGACAGACAGACAGACAGACAGACAGACAGACAGTCGGTAACGGGAACGGGAACTTATATGACTACTTATATGAATTAAATGAGATGCTCCCCACCAAGGACTGGTCGATGCCGGGCCGGGTCAGACAGACAGACAGACAGACAGACAGACAGTCGGTAACGGGAACGGGAACTTATATGACTACTTATATGAATTAAATGAGATGCTCCCCACCAGGGACTGGGCGAAGCCGGGCCGGGTCAGCTAGTATTTAATTAACATCAAACTGGGGTAGTGGTTATTATGTCGCAGTCAACACTAGCATGTTTTGTTACAAATGCATTGGGTGAAAAAATTTGGCGTGACAACAACTGCATACAATTGAAATATTTGTTGTTTGTCCATCAAGAATGATGATGACCATTAATTTCATCCAGTGGTGTTGAAAGTATGGAGCCGTGAGTTCTACGATGGCTGATAAGGCATATTTTGGCTCGAAATGTTCTTTGACAATGTGGGCAAAGAATGCTTGATGTTCCAGGAGGATCTTCTGCAGTGGTTTTTCTGTCCAGCCTTTTCTTCACAGCTCTTGCAGTCCTGGTTGCTTCACAAGTGATTGCACCCTTGCGTAATGATGTACGCCACGAATTTCGGTCTTTGACAACAGTCTCCCAGGTGTCATGATGAATTCCAAAAGCTTTTAGTGAGATTTTCAGTGTGTCTTTAAGGCGTTTCCTCTGGCCGCCTTGGGAGCGTTTACCACAACACAGTTAGCCGTAAAAAAAAAACATTTCTTTAGGGAGCCTGTGATCTGGCATGCGAGTTAAGTGACCAGCCCTGCGAATCTTATTCTTCATTAGTAGAGTGTGAATACTGGGCATGGACGTTCTTATCAGAACTTCAGTGTCTGGGATCTTGTCTTGCCATTTGATCTTCAATAGCTTCCTAAGGCACACTGTGTGGAAGTGGTTTAATTTCCTAGCGTGTCGCGGGTAAACAGTCCAGGTTTCACAAGCAGTGTGGATAATAGGACTGCTTTGTAGACTTTCAGCTTTGTTTGCAGGCTTATTCCAATTTTGTCTCATACATTCTTGTACAGTCTGTCAAAGGCCTCGCTGGCCTTGGAGATTCTTGCATTCACTTTGTCATCAATTGTGGCAGCTTGTGACACAGTGCTGCCATCCATCCATCATGTGCCGATAAGCGTGGGCGGTCATGTTCTGCCATCTCACTCGATCACCGGAGTCGTGGATCAGCTCTGGGTTCCTGTCTCGGCCATGTAGCGTAGCGTCAGCTACGATGATGGAGAATATATCAAAGTTGCTGCGGATAGACTTTCTACGAATAGAAAAATAAGTCACTGGAGAAGACAAGACTGAATAGCTCGTAATTCTAGAAGGAGTAAAGGTCCCAGAACAGGTCTAATCTTCTGACAGTGTTCAGGCAGACAGGGATGGCGTACAACTATACTTGTTTGATAAAGACAGTCGGCCAAAGTTGTCTAGCTACGTTGCCTGAAAGAAAAAGCTCGATCCCCCAAACTAATCACTCTCACCGACACGGAGAAAGACAGAGTAAAATATTTAAAAGAGACAAACTTTCGTAACTTATCACTCTACTATGACTGAGGTTACTAAGTAAGGTAACTACTAGCCGTTGTAAATTTTAGAAACTAACAATGTTACATTTTAATCATATAAGACACGTTGGGTGCTCCACGGGAGTCAGCTCTGTACATAAAAAGGGTGGTACAATTCCCTCTATTATATTATTATCCTATCTTGCTAGAATGTTGAATAAACTAAACTTTTTAATCACTGAGGTAACTTTGGTCTGAAATATGTAGATGGTGGTGGCCAACGGTAAGTTTGGCCACTTATCTTTGCATCTGGTCCTCTGAGTTGCACAGTGTGTGTTAACCCTATTTGGTAGGTATTATAAGTGATATGGTGATAAGTGATGCTTCACAAAGAATCAGTCACACAGGTTGGCGCATCCAAAGTTTGGCGCTGAATGTGTTAAATCTGTGAAATATAGTGAGAGTACGTGAATCTTCTGTCACGACATCTGTAAGCATCGGCCATGGTCTGTTCACTGATGGTCGAGTTTTGCTATCTCTCCCCTGACCGGAAGTGGCCGTGCCAGGGAGTTCGTTGCCGTTACAATCTCCGACCAAATTGTGAAATTGTCGTAGCCACATTTGTAGATTTGGCTGGGTACACTAATTTGTAAATTAAGCCTCTTACCCCTATACTAATGTAACGTATTTCTTCATATTAAATTAATAACATTACCTAGCCGTTGATGTATACTATAGACAGGGACTATCTATACATAGATATCTAGGAATAAAATCGAATATAGATTCTTATATAGATTCTTACATAAGGGTTTTTAAGAGATTCTTCCCCAATTTAAGCAAAAGAGGATGGGGAAGCTGGAGACTTCGTCTCAGGCCATGCCACGTGGCCAAGCCATCTAGGTATTTACTTCTCGGTCTTCCCCTTGGTCTCTTCCCTTCGATCTTGCCAGTCGTCACCAAGTTTTCCAAGTCATTTCTTCTCATAACATGCCGACAAAATTTGACTGTCTACGTCTAATCAACTCTAAACTCTAATCAGGTTACGATCTTCATTTGTTTCTTGAAGGACTTGTTCATTGGTTTTTCTGTCTGTCCATGGTATTCTTTGCATTTTCCTCAGAAACCACATTTCCAGATACATCAGCTGTTTTTCAGCTTGACTGCTTATTGTCTACGCTTCACATACATACAAAAGTTTGTTTTTTTCTCGTTTCAATTGATATCTTTTCATTGGTCAGTATGTTTTTCATCTTGCAAAAGGTTACCTTCGCAATGGCAATTCTTGTTCTAATCTCTTCAAGACATCTCCCATCAGATGTTATGATTGTGACGAAATAATAGTATCGATTCACTTGCTTCAGAATATCCCCATTTACTCGTATATCACATTGTGGTATTTCCTTCTTCCCAGTGACGACCATATTCTGTGTCTTCTTAATATTCAGTCATAACCCTAGTTGTTCACTGTGTGCAACAACCGCATCAGCTAAATTTTGCAGGTCCTGTTCATTGTCTGCAATCAAGACTGTATAATTTGCAAATATAATGTTATTTATGTATCGTCCCCCGATTTTGATTCCTTCCATATCTTCTATAGTTCTGAAATTTTCAAAGAACAGGGAAACAAGATCTGGAGACATTACACATCCCTGTCTCACCTCTTTTAATAGGCTGATATTGACCTACACTGTTATCAATTCTGATGGCAGCTTGTTGTTTCCAGTATATGTTTTTTTTACAAGTCTAAGGTCTTTTCCATCAATTTGTAGATCTTCAAGCATCCTTATCATGTCGACATGTCTCACTTTATCGAAAGCCTTTGTGTAGTCAATAAAGCAAAGATATAGATCTGTGTTTACTTCTATAGAACGGTCAATTACTGTTCTCAGTATATACACAGCATTTACTGTGCCCTTGCCTTCTACAAACCGCCATTGTTCTTCTCCTATTTCGGGTTGTAATTTCTTCCTGACTCTTTGCATGATAATTCTCAGCAGAATCTTCTTGATGTGGCTCATTATACTAATTGTTCGATGTTGATCGCATTCCAAGGCTCCTGATTTCTTCGGGATTGCAATAATCCATGGATATAGCCTCCCTATTCACCAACGTTCCATTAGATGAGACAGTGAAAATAATAAGTGAACGCATCAGAGACAAACAACTAAAACTAGGTATATCAACATCTATTATGGAGAGGCTACTATTACTATGTACTGCCAATATAAAATTCAATTTTCTGAATAAGTCATACCGCCAAATTGACGGAGTTGCCATGGGGAGTCCTCTTGGTCCTATTCTAGCGGACATCTTCTTGGCACACTTAGAAGAAAAGAGATCCTCAGAAATCAATAACTTGGCCTTTTACCGTCGTTACGTGGACGATATACTAATTATCGCCACAAACGAGCTACAAGCAACGTCGTTACAGGCCACAATGAACGAGACACATATAAACATCTCTTTATCTATGGAACACGAACACAACGAAGCGTTGCCGTTTCTAGATATCCCAATGAGACGTAGAGCAGACGGCACAATTCAAAGATCGGTGTACCGCAAAGAAACATGGGCTGGCCAATACTTAAATTTTCAGAGCTTCGCACCTGTCCAGTACAAACGGGGCTTAGTACGGACCCTGTTTGACCGTGCTAGGAAGATATGCACCCAGGACACACTGACAGGAGAATTTAAAACTCTGAAGAATGCCTTAAACCTGAATGGGTACTCCACAGGATTTATAAAGCGCCACTGTCAACAGCCCAAACCGAAATCAGAAGTAACTACAGACCCTAAACTCAAAGTATTCATCCAGCTAACCTTCCGAGGAGATGACGTAAAGCAACGTCTGCGGGACCGGCTCGCCACAGCAGTCGAGCGAACATTCTGTGCAGCAGCTCTAGTCATCAGGTACAGAAACACACCGATCCCAGTCCCAGCAGTAAAAGAACCTGTAGTTTTGTACGCCAAATCAAATTGTATTTACCAATTTACATGCAGATGCGAGGCCATCTACATAGGCAGAACTGAGCGACAGTTACATTGCAGGGTTTCGGAACATATTCCGAATTGGTTGGACAAGATACTACACACAGAAGATGGTAGCCTAGGCAGGCCGACACACCGGAACAGTCCGGCTTCATCGGTCGGGAGACAGGTGCTCGAGAGTGGTCACGTGGTTGAAAGAGACAGTGCCTTCCGTGTGTTGTTCAACACACAAAGTAGTCGATTGTTAAAGTTTGCTGAAGCTATACTAATCAACCTCCGTAAGCCGTCCTTGTGCAAGCAGAAAGACATGTTAGTCAGTTTAAAATTACTGTGGTAGACTATCGACATTACTGTGCGAACATGTGTATATTTCAGTTTGAAGGATTTATCTAATTAATTCACGTAAGTTGTGTGATTTCTGCAGTATGTACCTGACGAGATGCAGCGAAATATGCCAGGCAATAAATCGTGCAATCTATTGTTTGTGTCTTCATTTCTAAATGCAATGAGTATTTACTTATAAACAATATAAGTACATTATGGCATCATCTCTTGTGTGACATTCAGGTGGATTCTTCCCAATCAAATGCTTTGAGAAGGCGCATCCTCCCTCCTCTTCAACATGTAGGTATATGCCTTTATCTTATTCATCTATAGAATTCATAATCATCATCATCATACATCAAACACAATTTCAAAAAACCAAACCATATAACTGTAACATTCGTGATATGGAATACAGAGTGGCGTCATGCGTCGAAGCACACTAAATTATCAATTAGTGTATGGGTTATCACTATCATCTTCTCCCGTGACAGACATGGCAGTATGCATCAAATAGCCTACTATCAGGTGATTGATTGATTGATCATACTCATCTCAGTATGTCATTTCTCCTCACTCAATTCACAATCATTTATCAGAAATCATAAACATACATGCATGGATGATGAATAGGCTTAATGTTGTGACTCACAATCAATAAATTAAAAGATAAATTCACAGATTTAACACCAATGAAGTCAATTGCATCATCACATGATGATCTTCCATAGAATACACGGGATTATTTTTTTTGATAACACATTGAGACCTGTTTAACATTTAATGTGCCCATGTACTATTTCCAGGACGAATTACACTAATTCCTCCTACTACTGATTTCACATTTAAGATAATTCCTTACTACTAAGATAAGAATTCTAACCTTCTAAATCCTAAGTTATTCACAAACTCCTAAATCACTACTGACTTAGCTTAATTGCTTAAGGAGTAAAATGCACAACTTAGGCACAATGCTTAGAAGCTGCATAACTAGAAAAAAAACTTCACTATGGCTACACCTAGTACACAGATTATCCATGAACTACGACATCTGAATATAATGCTTAGTCTCTCCTGAAATAAGTTCTTAAGGACTAACCACATTTTTACAACACACCAACTTATCATCTTCTAGGAAAGGAGCATAACTATCTTAATATTTCAGTGTGCTTACCTTCAACATAGTTGAAAGCCTTCTTCACGCATACACAATCAGGTTTTAAGACTCCAGACTGGGCTTTGATTTTCCCAGTACTCTGGCTGCTTCATAGGCTGGCACTTCTCTCTCTCTCTCTTCTCCTCATCCAAGTTATGTATTTCAGATGGCCGTCAGTTCCAGTAGACTGTCTCCTGTTGCTGAAAGATTGTAATTCTGCACACACACTGAACTTTTTCCGGTCTTTCGCCATTTTTTTAAAAATTCCAGCCCGTCCTAGCTTGGGCTCTGGCGTCACGACCAATGGCATAGCTCCTGTTGGGCTATAATTATAATATTGTAGTTTCTTTTTTCAAATTAGCGCTCCATTTTTAAATTAGGATGCTGCGAATTTCATCTTTCGTCTTAACTTTCGGCGCTAATTCCTTCATTCTTGAAATTTGGATTTGAGTATAATGGTGGTGGTTGTTGGCGCTGTTGCTAACTGGAGGGTAGTGCGGGTAAATTTAAACAGCGATGTGGCGGTTTGCAAGAGGTATATTACAGTGATCCGCAGGCACTTTTTATATTCAGTAGATTGCCATTGCCTTCTGAACGATCGACGTTCATACTGTAGAAATCAACGCATGACGGTATGCTTCCAAATCGGATGCAGCTGATTTCGAACCCTCGACTCGTTATGTCGGGAGATTTTGAAACGCGTACATTATGATTACACACTTCAGACAATGCAATGACTGATCCGAGACCGCAGGTCATGTCCAAGGTGGAAAGCTATGAACGCCTGTATTTGCATGGCACAGGATAATGTCGACGATGAGTTTCACTAAGTGTTGCCGATTGTTGAGATCTCACTCCCATCTTTAGTGACTGTAGAGCAACATAATCCTTCTTAAGTTCTTTTCCACGTGGAGACTCCAGCAACACAAACCCTCAGACGTTGTGGATATTAATCCGTTTTAAAAATTACACAAGCACAGTTTGTTACTCAAAGACAAATGTCCTTTTATTTCACCGCTGACAGTTTCCCATTGATCTACTAGGTAGATTGGAAAATCTCTAGTCCAAGTTGATTTTAATCCCTTCTATGTCAGAAAAAAAGAATTTGAATATCAATAACACATAAACAATGATAATATCAATACAATAAATAAGTAAAAATATACCAAAATGTTATTTTATCATTAGGAGGAGAAATGCTTAACAAAGTTACTAAATTCAAATTCATGGGTTAATCATTGCATCAGATGGAAAATGCGTGACAGAGATTAAGAGCAGTATAGTTCAAGAATACGTTGATTTCAGAAAATTAAGAAGTTCTTATTTAAAATAAGAAAGTATTTTGATTGCCAGAAAGAGAGTACTGAAGTAATATACAGAAAAATATGGCCGTAAATTAGAAAACATCAATGAATAAATTGGGAAGAGCTCAGAGGTAACGAATATGTGGTTTCTGAGACGCATCCTGCTAATACATTGAACTCCTAGAGTGAATAATAATGAGTGCATAGAAAAGGCTAATGAGAATTTATAAAATTATGTAATTTTGTAATGACAGTCGTAATGTAATTTTGTAATGAAAATAGACACTACGACAAAATATATATATATATATATATATATATATATATATATATATAAGAAGGAGACAAACAGTGTACAAATGATCCTGTAATGAGAAGAGAGACATCTGAAAACAGAAAACAACAGCAGTAGAAGAGGCAGCCATTGAGCACCAACAATTTAAAAAAAACATGATGGATGGACTGAAACAGTTTAGGCATATCATCAACGGAAATGGAACACCAAGGACCGAGATGTGTGGAGGGACCTGAACATTGTTATGGTGAGGAGAAAAAGCGGCGATATGTTAAGAAAATCAGCTAAACGGAGATTCCTAATCTGGTATGGTTCGGTGCTGCAACAAAAAAATATAAGTTCCAATGTGGCTATATCAACACATCCATTGTGGCACCTTGACAACCCAAACATCCAGTTGCAAGACAGAAGAGTAAATGACGGTTGTTATAATGTAGCCGCACCAACAATGTAATTAGAACACAGCAGCAAACATGATTTGCAACAAATCACCGCTGTAGGGAAATATGAACCTTAGCGAAAGGCATCAGTTACAACAATTAGGTTGCTAACCGTTCCCCTGCATCCATGACTCCATTGTGTCCATTAGATTCTGAAAGAAATCCTGTAGCAGCTCGTTACTAAGTTATTTTTCCCACATGGAGACAGTGACAAACCGCATTCGGTCTGGTTACTTTGTCTTAGAAGTTACTTAATGTGAAACATTCCAGAAACTCGTTTGTATTTGTACAGAGAGATGCAGAATGCGTTACCGGGAGGAATGTTAGATGGCACTTTGTCGGCAGATTCCACAAGCTGAGCCCGAAGATCTGGGCAATCATTTAGAAAATAAACCTCCAGCCAGTAGTTGCTAAGGACAGTTCGTCATGTTTATTATGTACTAGCTGACCCGGCCCGGCTTCGCCCAGCCCCTGGCGGGGATTTATCTATCTATCTGTCTGCCTGCCTGCCTGCCTGCCTGAGGAGGTGTGGGTAGGGAGTGTGTGTTTGGGTGGGTGAATGGTTGTGTAGGAGATTGAGTGGGTTGGGGATGGGTGTGTAATGGGTGTGGGAGATGAGTGTGGGGGGTGTCTGTGAATGGGATATGTCTGTGTGGGTGGGAGTGTGTGAGTGTGGATGGGGTAAATGTGAGTGGGTGGAGGATGTATGTGTGGGTGGTGAGGATGTTTGTAGGTGGAGGATGTGTGATTGGGTGGGGAGATGTGTGGGCGGGGATGTGTATGGGGAAGGTATGTGGGGGATGTGTGTGTGGGGGGGAATGTGTTTATGGGTGGAGTTTTGTGTGGGAGGGGAGATGTGTGAGAGGTGGGAGAGGTGTGGGATGTGCAGGTGATTGAAGGATGTATGCGAGGATGGGGGATGTGTGTTTGGCTGGGTGGTTGGGGTGTGTGTGGGAGGGTAGATGAGAGATGCATGTGTTGATGGGCGCGTGGGTGATGTGTGGGTGTGAGTGGTTGATGGATGAGTACGTGAGTGGGTGGATGTGTGTGAGAGATGAGTGTATGGTTGGGGGGAGGTGTGTAGTTGTGAGAAGATGTGTGTGAGCGGTGGATGTGTGTGGGTGGAGTATATGTGGGTGGCGGGGTGTGTGTGGGTGGGAGCTGTGTGTTTTTGGGTTATGGGTGGGGGTTTTGTGTGGGCAGGTGGGGAGATGTGTTTATGGGTGGGGATGTGTGTATAGGTGGGGATGTGTAGTTGAGAGGTGGCGAATATTGAGTGGGTGGGTGTAGGTTGGCTGATGTGTGTGTGCGTGGGTGAAACTCAGCTCAGCGCACGAACACCGTAGCACCGGCGAGGATCTAAACTGAAATATTTGGGTAGATTTTTAACTCGAAATTTTGCCCGGGCAGCGCCGTTAGTCTTTTCTTTTTCGATTTCCAACTGCCAAGGGATTTTTAACGTGCGCAACAATACACACGGGCGTCCGATCTCTCTCCCCAGAGACCAGTAGAAATTTTATTACCAGAAGTCCACGTGAAAAAAATCACGATTGAGGGAAAGTTGTGGAAGGGGGAAGGGGAGGCAGGAGGAGACCAGGAGAGAAAATATTGGTCAGTTGGACATCAGGACATTGAGGGAAAGTTGGGGGGGGGGGGAGAAGGAGGGGACCAGGAGAGACAATACTGGTCAGTTGGACATCAAAACATTGAGGAGCATCAGTATCAGACATGTTTGGCAGCACACGGGGCAGAAGGCTGTGGACAGTCATGGTCATCAACGTCACAGGGCATGGATACAAAAAACATGTTCACCAACGTCACAAGGTATAGATACAAGAAGAAGACGGCCTAATTAACACCGGCCGACCGGCCGACAGGCGGACAGGTGGACAGGCGAACAGACAGACAGACAGACAGACAAACAGGCAGATAATATGTTGACGCGGGTCTCCCTGGCGTAGGCGTTAATGTTTTTCTCCGTAATCCCGTATATTCTCGTGAATAATGCAGCTGCGCGAGAATCGGCAGCGGTTCGCGCCGCGCTGGTAATTTACGAGGGTATGTAAGCCGGTCGCTCAGAAAGCAATGGAAAACTACTGAGCGTAATCTTGAATGGTACATCAACAGTAGCTGAAAACTGCTGGTGTTGACTGCAACGTCCTGTAAGGGATAAAGGATAAAGGATATATAAGGGATACAGGACAGGGGCAGGGTAGGACAGGACAGTACGCCTAAGGACAAACGGTTAACATGAGTGAACTAAATGACCGTTACCATCGACGGTCTGACTAACCCCAGGTTAAGGACAGGACAACACTGAGACGCAGTACTGACCACGAAATACATGAGCATCACGGAGGTCATGAGACACGTGATGCGAGGCTCAAAAGGAAAGCTGGGCAGACTGGACTGAGACTTCTATGTGGACGGATGTGCCTGAGTGTTGTTGAGCGAGTGTACAGCTGAGAAGAGCAACTGCTAGTTTGCGCTGTGAAATTGAACCATTGATAGTGTTTGCGTGCGCTAGCTGTGAATGCGCTTCTGGCATCGTTCAGCATGAATGGAGTGCATTGCTGCGTGTGAACGATCATTGTGTGATCATTGTGATATGTATTTAATTGAAGATTAAACTTACTTGTGTCATTTGTTTGTCCACCGGACTCCGACTGATGTTTATTTATATGTCACTTAATGTCAGGGTAATCAACTCTTGAGCCACCCAGACAAATTATTGGGATGCTCGCCGGTTAAAAATTAAACTAACTAACTAATTACCAGGGACAGAATAAGATGGGAGCTACGTCTTAAAACAACCCATCACTTATTACCCCATAATTGATAAAATAATAAATACTACGTCTCAAAAAATTAAACTCATTAAAAATAATGGGAGTATTCACTAACTAAACCATTAAAACAGCGCGTTCTCTAGAACCATTACATAAACATATTAAATAATGGGAACTTCACCCGTTAAAATCCATAACTAAATAACTAGGACATTCGCCCACTAAACCTACAATTTAATTTGACTGTAACAGTTGAATGACGTTATTTAATACGTATAAAACATTAATTATCATACACTCCATCACCGACCGAAACCTACGTGACAAGCACACTAATATTTTCTTCCTCCACAGCAGATTGTCCCAGAAGAAACGAAGAAATTATTACAAGTACATACCTTGTGGTGCTGGACAAAAACATCATGATTAGTTAAGTCCACTTGTTGATTGGTGTCTTCAAATTAGCACCTATTTTTCCAATTATTGTAATTGTTTTTGTCATAACTTGCAACATTGTTTATCTAAAGGAAATAACCCAATTGTTTTTCCTTAACTAAGTTAAACTTAGTATATTTCAGTATGTCCACACTAAACGAGTGCATTGAAATGGGCATTAAATTAGGATTTTAAGGCGATAAACTAGCCCATTGGAGCGAAAGTAAATTTAAAGAATATCAGGAACGTGAGGATAGAATGCAAGAACGCGAACACAAACAACATCTAGCAGAACTACAGTCAAAACAAGCACAAACAGAAATTGATAACAAGCTAGCAGAATTAGAAATAAACAGCAAGAATAAGCAGGCAGAATTAGAGACCCAACTTAAAATGAAAGAATTGAAAATACAATCTCAAATGCATATTGCATCAAAAAGGTCAGCACTTAAAGAATAGGAACAGACACTAAAGAAATATCAAGGCATAGTAAAACCTTTCTGTGCAGGTTATAGTATCTCAGCTTTTTCTGCTTCTTCTGCTTCTTCTTCTTCTTCTTCTTCTTCTTCTTCTTCTTCTTCTTCTTCTTCTTCTTCTTCTTCTTCTTCTTCTTCTTCTTCTTCTTCTTCTTCTTCTTCTTCTTCTTCTTCTTCTTCTTCTTCTTCTTCTTCTTCTTCTTCTTCTTCTTCTTCTTCTTCTTCTTCTTCTTCTTCTTCTTCTTCTTCTTCTTCTTCTTCTTCTTCTTCTTCTTCTTCTTCTTCAGCGTTCCGAGCCATTGAGGTTCTTTGCTGCAGATACAATCCGTCTCCATTCGTCTCTCTGGTTGACCTTCTCTTGCCAGTCGTTGATTTGTCATAATCTCCCCACCAGTTCTACCGCGTCGTCGTCAACGACGTCTGACAATTACGGCCAGGTCCGCCTGTGAGCGACACTAACCACGCTGTGACAGGAATGGTCAGTCGGTGCATGCGTGGGACATGAAGTCTACGTAGGGACACAACCCCGACTAGCGAGAACTCACAGTGGTTAGCGCCAGACAGCTTGGGACTGTTGTACAGGACAGACGGATTGAATGGTGCTCGTATGACTTGTGTGTATGAAGGCAAATAGATAGAAAGCCTGTGTGAGTATAGGAGACTGTGCTCCTGGTATGTATGATTGTGAGTTGTATACATTGCATTTATATATCTATTGATTGTTTTATGGCATCGCTATTGTAATTGCGCGATGCATGTAATGGTTGTGATGAGTGAGAAGTGTGAATAAAGTGTTTGAATTGTATTTGCAGTGTGTCACATAAAGTCATTCTGTGACAGTGTTTGTATCACATCTGTTAGTGATTACGAGCCTATGTTATTGCTGATGCAAGATTCTGACATGATTCCAAGTGTTTGTAGGTCTGTATATATATTATCTCTCCACCACCTTCTTGGTCTACCTCGGGGTCTACGGTCATATATTTCCTGAGTTTTTCAGCTTGGACCTAAAATTTTGAAACTTTAATGAAACATCACGAAATTTCAAAACAACATTGGTCCGTGATCTATATAAGAAATCTTGCACTGGAACTTTAAAAGTGATTGAAACTATTCCACAAGATCTACGAACAGACTATGATTACATTAGAGACAGGATTATGCAACACTTTCTTCATGATTCTTAGGTGTATAGATTGCAATATGCAAAGCTAAGTCAAAATCCTAATAAAACATTTCTTGACTAAGTATCAGATGTCCAGGATATTTTTTTCTAAATGGGTGGCGGCAGCTAAGGTTAATAATAAATTTGAACTCTTAAAAGACCTATGCTAAGGGATAAAATCATATCATCTTTACCCACCTCATTTGCTAAGTTCCTACAAGAAAATGAGTGTGACCATATTGCTCAGATGGTACGTAAAGAATCAGCTTACTTTACAACCAATAGAGATATTTTCACCATAACTGCTAATATGCTAAATGTCACATCAGCAGTCATGTTTACCAAACCCAAACCATTTAGCTATACAAATAAACAAAAAGGAAAACTAAATCATTGTAAGTATTGTCAAACATTATATGGAGAGTATGAAATGTGCGACAAAAATCCTGGTTATGAATCACATTTACAAAGTGTTATAAATAAGCAACAGTCTAACAGAAAACAGTATAAAAGATCAACTAAATGCTACTTTTGTATAAGCTTCGGACATTGGTTAAAAGATTGTGCAGGTTGAAAGGTGCTTAAGAAGGCAAACGCCGTAATGATAGAAACATCCAGTTCTGAAAGTGATCTAGAAAGTGACAGAGAGCAAGAGAGCGTGAATGCTTTACAAGTCATTGATGTATTGAACATACACAAATGTGAAACATGCAATAAGTTCCATACAGATGGCGTTTTAGATTGTGGCCATACTGTACCATTGTCATATGAAAATTGTAATGCTATCATTTCCTCAAAAAGGAAACTGAAATTCCATAAAGGTTTTATAAACAACAAACCTTGCCGATTATTACGCGATTCAGGTTCCACGTTAACAGCTATTCACAGATTATTTGTAGATCAAAAAGTCTACACAGGGAAACACGTAACATGACGAACATTTGCAGTCAACATCAAAAGGTATCCTTTAGCAGTAGCACAAATTAAGACAGCTTTCGTTACAGGCAACATCATATGTGCAGTGCTAAATGAACCATGCTTCGATCTGATTATAGGCAATCTGCCTGAGGTCATAGACTGCTCTGAGCAGCAAATTAGGGCTTGGGAGAAAGAACATCTATTAACAAACACAGTTACTAGATCTACTGCAAAGGAAGACCGAGTGGACAACCAATCAGAAGCCTTAGAACTAATAAATCCAAAGATTGGTTCTAGTAACAAGACCAGAGAAAACTTTATTATAGCGCAGCACACAGATCCCGCCTTAACTAACTATTTCAAATTGGTAAAAAAGTTTCATTCCAATTTAAACTAAAGAACGGAATTCTAACAAGACTATGAAAGAAATAATAATATTGTGCAACAAACTGTTCTACCACAACAGTACCACCAGAAAGCACTACAGATCGCCAACGATTCACCATTTGCAGGGCACATGGGCTATTTGAAGACCAGAGCCAGAATTCTAACATAATTCTACTGGCCGAAATTCTGTACTGAAATAAATAAATACTGCCAATCATGCACAACGTGCCAAAAATTGGTTAAAAAGAGGAAGCACCCGAAAGTAGAAATGCAACCCTCAGAATTGACCTCAAGACCATTTCAAAACGTTGCTGTCGATATTGTAGGACCACTTAGTCAGATGTCCAACAAAGGAAACAGATTCATCCTAACTATGGTAGTTTTAACAAACAAACAAAAATAGATTCATCCTAATTACGGTAGATTTTTGTACCAGATTATCTGAAGCAGTGCCTCTTAAAAACATAACTTCCACAGATGTAACAGATGTATTTTTCCACATTTTGTCACGCTTAGGTTTCCCAGATGCCAGTTTATCCGATAGAGGGACACAATTCATATCAGCCTCTACCCAGGCAGTAACCAACTTACTGGGTATTAAACAGTATTTTACAAGTGTTTATCACCCTTCGTCAAATGGTATTTGTGCTAGCCAAAGTTACTACAGAATGCCCGTCAGATTGGGACGCATTACTCCCAGCTGTTCTATTTGCGTACAGAGAAGTACCACTACCCAGTACAGGGTTCTCACCCTTTGAGTTAGTATATGGCGCCAACCCTCGAGGCCCACTCAGCATTTATAAAGAATTGTTAACAGGTAGCATCACTGACGAATTAACTACCTCACTTTATAACATGGTCGCTAACATCCGTGACAAAATTATGACATCTTGTACTACAAGACAGTGGTTACGAACACATAAAATATGTGGATAAGAATGCCAAGACTTTAAAACTGCAAGCAGGACAAGAAGTCCTACTTTTACTACCTGACACACAAAACCTATTGTCAGTTTCATGGTAAGGGTCATTTAAAGTCATCAGACAGATATCTGCTGTTGATTATAACATTTTCATAAATGGGAAACATAAAATTTTCCAAATAAATATGTTAAAACCTTACAATTGCAGAGACAAAGACACCAGTTTCGACGACACAATGGCAATGACAACAGTCATCGACCAAATAGACACAGATAAATTAGAACTTCCATTCCCAATAGTTGGCATTTCAGGCACTACAGACGACATTGTGATCTGCACAAAACTGACTGACGTATAAAAACACGAAATTCAAACACTACTGACAGAATACAGCACTATTTTTTCCAACAAACCTGGGAAAACGAATAGAATTTACCATCAAATTACATTGACAAACCATACACCCCATCAAATGTAAACCATATTCAATACCACTGCACTATAGAGACCAACTTGACGTAGAAATTATGGACTTAGAAAAACATGGCATCATCAGAAAGCCGCAGTCAGAATATTCATCTCCTATTGTGTTAGTTAAGAAGAAGGATTCTACCATTCGTTTACGTATTGATTATAGAAAACGCAATGCTGTAATAAAATAGGATGCTGAGCCAATACCAAATTGTAACGACTTAATCATTAATACGGAAAAGTCCAATATTTTTTTTTTCAAAATTAGACTTGACCAAAGGATACTTGCAGAGACAATTGCATGAAGATTCTATACATCTGACAGCCTTCTCTACATCACTAGGACTCTATGAGTGGGTATTTCTTCCTTCCGGACTTGTCAACGCTCCAGCCAGCTGTGTACGACTGACACGACTATTATTACATACTATACCTAACGTAGAAACCTACATCGAAGACATGTGAATACACACTGACAACCTGACACATCACATGACAATAGTCAAGCAGATATGTGACAGGATCACACAGTTCGGACTGACAATCAGACCCGCCAAAGTAGAAATTGCTTTTAACGAAATATAATTCCTCGGCCATAAGATCTCAAATGGTCATTTAACTAGTGATAGCAAAATTTTGTCAAAACTTTTAAATCTGATAGTACCAAGCACTAAGAAACAAGTCAGAAGTTTGTTAGGACTTGTTAATTATTATGGAAAATTTATTCAAAATCTTGCTGAAATAACAAGTGCTTTTTTTCAAATTTGTTGTTGATATGTCAACCAAATGCGATTGTCAAAGTTGCTGATTTGAAAATGGCACTCAATAAAATTAAAAATGTTTTCTCCACACCATCCATCCTTAACTTACCCGATTTTAGTCTACCGTTTATTCTCAGATCAGACGCCAGCGGCACATCCATCGCTGCAGTTCTACTTCAGCGCCACGAGGATATAGACCATTAGAACAGAATAATTAGAGGGCTTGGGTATGGGACCCTGAATGTCAACGGATCGAGATGCTACCATTGACTAGACATGAGAAGGTACCAGTTTCGAACGCAGATCAAACCTTTCGAGCCACAGTTGTCTCCATAACCAACAAGTCATAACCATATAGTGACTTTCTACAGGCCTCTGGCTAATTAGAACAGAATAATTAGAGAATACACAGGAAACTAACTCCAGCCGATAAGAAGTATAGCATAGCAGAGCTTGAATGCCTCGCTCTGGTGTTCGCTATGACCAAGCTCGACAAATATCTACTCGGAACTCGAATCATCGTAGAGACAGACAACAATCCACTACGAGTGATCCAGTAAGGTAAGCCCAAAAATCACCGCATCGCTCGATGGGCCTTGATATTACGAAATTATTCGCTTACTATACAAAGGAACGGAAAACATTCCGGCAGATTTGTTAACCAGAATCCCAGATACCGAATCCACATAACCGATTCACATCTACAAGATTATTTGAATTATATTAGTCTCAGAAAATGTTAATGACGGTGATATTTTATACCGTTTTATTGACAGTAGTAAAGTAAATATAACTTACCACTCGTTAGAACATTTCCAAATTACAAACACTGTGTTGCTATTTTAAGGACCGTGTGACTAGAATTTAATATACCAACAGTATTACTCATGTGTAATCATAGTGCACCACGTGAATTCATGTTCGAACTATAATTTGCAAATACCTAGGACAATGTGATCATTTAACTGATTTATCGTGAACACAAACAGTGTATTTTGATAACTTACTTAATTATTTAAAGCTTTTTAAAATGACAATTCAACTTTAAACTTCAATTTTGATTTTGTGTTAAATATAAGATTACCTTTTGTTCTTTACAAATGTCAAAGAACGAACATTTAATGAACACTTTAGTTATAACTTTGTAACTCTTTACCACGACTTAAATTACATTTTTTTTATTGTGATGACGAGAATGACTGTAAGAATGAAAACTGAATGAACAAGATAACTTATATATTAAAATGTTAGAGTGATAGGATATTGCGAGATTGTTTTGCACACATGAGTTATAATTCATTTGTTGCGTTTGTTATAATTGAATGAGAAAATTACATTACATGTATGGTTGTAGACTAAGAATCATTGCTCGGTTGTCAACGTCATGAATTACAAATATTTGACAATTCATGACCAGTGAAAACCAAACAAATGACGCTTTATGAACATAACCACATATCCTATGAATGTATGTGTGTGTGTGTGTGTGTGTGTGTGTGTGTGTGTGTGTGTGTGTGTGTGTGTGTGTGTGTAATTACCGTATACATTACAATGATTGGGTACATACGCAGAGCACTTAAATTGAAATGGAAACATCCATCACCCCAGGGAAAAGGGGAACAATCCAGAAACAATTTACAGGGGAGGGGACGTAAGTGACTAACAAAGGGGACAAAACTTGATTCTACGCAGAAACCTCACCTACAAGCGGAATCTAAAGTGCTAAACCAATGAGTACAAACATCCACGACCATAAATGTTGAACTAGATAACCACTTTGTGAGGACCTTGGGAAAGACTATTTTCCTTGATGATGCTCGGCCATAAACTGAACACATTGACCGTAACACAGATGTGACGTGAGAGGAGTTGCAGTTTGAGGCTCAGCCAAGACAACATAAGTCAACGATATCCTTGGTCCGGTACAGTCCCCAGTAGCAAAGCGGGCTTGGGTATGGGACCCTGGATGTCAACGGATCGAGATGCTACCATTGACTAGACATGAGAAGGTACCAGTTTCGAACGCAGATCAAACCTTTCGAGCCACAGTTGTCTCCATAACCAACAAGTCATAACCATATAATGACTTTCTACAGGCCTCTGACTAATTAGAACAGAATAATTAGAGAATACACAAAGCAGTGTGGCACTTCTCTTTAAAGAGGCAAGTGACACCGAGAGGGCAGGGGTGCCTTGTCAGGGTCTTGTATGTAAGCAATAGTGTAATTGCCTGTATGTAAGCAATAGTCAGTGTAAGCAATAGCTGAGGTCAAGGACAGTAGGAGACACCACGGCTTGGCCAACGGACGGTCAGGCAAGAAGTCCGTGGACAGACCCACGTGATGTGGGAAGGTCAAGGAGGAGGGTGTCAGTGTGTGTGAGAAAGCGGATAGAGACGGACGTGTGGAGAATAGCGAGTGATAGAACGATCGAACGATAGTGTTGTGACGGATAGATGAGATGAACGTTGTGTATTAATATTCGAGGAATGTACTAGCTGTGATATGTGCGGGATGATGTGAGACTGTGATTGCGAATGGTCATACGGGCGACAGTGTAAATATCGCCCAGGTGGATGTGAGCGAGCGTTTGGCTGCCTGTGTAGAATGATTGCTTAATCGTGAAGTGAGACCATAATGTTATCCTGTAGTATAATGTAATAAAGGTTGTTCAGGAGACAGCTCCTGTGAGTTTCCGATTGCAGTCATTGTTATTGGTATATGTGTCGTGGATGTTGTAATTTGCCTGGCCAAGTCCAGTGAGCTAGAAGGAAAAGATAGATAGGACTCTGACAGGTATAATGGTGTCAGAAGTACACACGAACCACATACCCAAGTAAAATACATAAAAGAACGCTACTTATTGAAAGAAGAAGATCTATGGAATAAGATCTATAAGAAATTGTAAATCAGATAGTTGTTAATAAAATCAGAACGAAAATAACGTCATTTCTTTCCACAGCAGGTTTCAATTCTACAAAGCGACCGACGTAACCAGAACAGGTCAACTGTAACCAGTACGAGAATCACGTTCCTGTACATCAAGCGTTCGAGTAAACAGCAAATAAAGATAAGTTGATTAATTTTGATTGCTAATTACCCAAATCTGCTTTCTTCGATTTGCTTGTATAAATATCATCATTGGGAGAGTTAAATATTAATTAACATAAAATGTCGTCAGAAGACGATCACAGTCCAGATAGATCAGGATTCTGGGGCACAAAACAGTACAGACAATTGCAGAGCTATTTCGAAGCGACAGAAGCACAAGTCAAAGAAAACCTTAAGATCTCTGAAAAGTGTAATAAGAAAAATAACATAATCCGGGATTGGACACAGGAATTTGAAAAGAAAATGCAAGACTACAAAATTCCAAAACATCATTGGTATTTATGGTATAGGGGATTCGTCCCACTAAGTTGTAACAAACTACGAGAGATCATACCAGACTTGTCAACGGCAGATTTTGAATATTATAAAACAAACATATTAAAACACTATGTAAACTACTTCGAGACTCTAAAATTAGAGGTACAAAATCTTAAACCGGCCCAAGACAAGTCGTTTACCCAGTATATACAGGAAATAGAAGACTTTTTCAGGAAGCTAACATCCGAAATTAAACATACAGACAACAATCAAGAAGCAATACAATTCTTAGTAATGGAAAAACTTAAAGCAACACTGCCAGCCGAATGCGGAAAATATTTAGAAGAACACAATACAGAGCCTATCAAAAATGTACTAGAAAAATGCCGCGAATAATACAACCAAAGTATGAACCTGGTTAAGAACACTCAACAGGAGAGTACTGTGAAGGCAACGGCATCTTCAGCTACAGATTGCCAAAACAAACCACATAAAACAAAACCAGTACTGTGCAAACATTGTAGCACTCCGCATACAGAAAATGGAATATGCGATAAGAATCCCACTTATCAAGAATACCTGAACACTGTTATAGCACAGAAACTGGGAAAGGTAAACCAGAGGAAATATAGAACCAAATGTCATTTTTGTTTAGCGTATGGCCACAGACGTTTCGAATGTGAAGGAGTAAAAAGAATACAGAAAGCAAAAGCAAATGCAGCCACAGACATTACAACAGACAGTTCAGCAAAGAACCTAGAAAAAGTAAACATCACAGAGACGAAAACAAGTAGAACAAACACTGCAAATACAGAACAGACTGAGTTTTACCCAACAGACTTCGTACCATATTTCAATAATGTTGTTAACATCAGTCAGCCTCATTCCTTATTTAAAGAGGGTAATACTCAACAAGAAAGGGAGGAAATGAACAAAACCTCCAGACTGTCGGTAGGAAAACTAACATTCCATGAGGGATACATTAATGACACAGTATGCACATGTGTACGCGACACAGGGTCCTGTCTTATCGGTCTTCGGAAGACCCTAGCTGATCCTAAAGACTACCTAGATGAGTACATCTATTGCAGAACTGTTTCAGGGACAGTAGAGAAATATCCTATGGCATGGGCCAATATAAAATCACCTTTCCTATCAGGCAGAGTAACTTGCGCATTATTAGACAATCCATGCTGCGGTTTATTAATTGGAAATGTATTAAATATAATAGACCACACAGAGTCCAAAACCCAGATATGGCAGAAAGTTAACACCACACCACTCATCATACAACAACATGATGAACAGACCAAAGTACCACACCAGACCAACTTAACTACCATCTCACAACAAGAAAAAACAGAAACTGGTGTTTATCCACAAAGAAAAGAAGGTACAGATAACAAACATCTTACTAATGCTATAAACGATCACAAATCATCATGGTACATGCTATACCTCCTGTTAACAACACACGCGCGCAAGTGCACACAATGGATAATTCTACTCGCACTACTCATAGTAACACAGATGACATTATTCATGACAAACCATCTAACCTCAATACTTACATCATTACTGGTGAACCAAAGTTTGTTGTTACCATGGATAAGCACTATGTCAAATCAACTCATACACATACTTATGCTGAACAAAGTAAAACATCAGTCGGTGGAATTACTGACGAAAACCAGCAACAAAGTACCCTACACATTTTGGAAAATATACACAAATTGCAGAGCAGTGTACAAACATGTACGATTACATTTCAAAACTATACATGGTGTATTATTATTATTATTATTATTATGATTATTATTATTATTATTTGAACTATTGTATGTATACACACATGTACGAGTGCAGGTTTGGAGATAGCACTCAAAATGATCTCAACATGAAATTTGAAAATCCCCACCCGTCGGAAAATTAATTTTAACCGTAACCCACTTTATATCCTTAGATCGAGGAACTCCAGAGTTGCCTTGTCTGCTGTACGACTCCAGCGCTATGATACTAGCACACTCCATTGTATAGACCAACATAAAAGTTCCTTCAACGTGAAAAGTGTCATCGGCAGAACAGTAAGACTCAACATGTGATTTCAAGTATCTAACAGTAAGCTATACCCATATTGACTTTGTTTCAAACGAGTATCTACAGAATCCACATTTAGAAATCGACCAACAACGACAAGAACTTCACAAGTACAGACATCCATTCCCAGTTTAGTGAACCAGATGCCAACCTACGAACTATGGCAAAAACAGTCACAGACAGACGCACCATGGCCACACTCATAAGTAAGGCCACCGAACTTAAAACATTAATACATATTTTACATGTGTGAACTCCAATGATTTTATAGAACGGACTTACAAATTGTCCAAACTTGGTGCAAATTCATAACACTATGCAGAGGAAAGGACAATATCACTATATACGGAGTACGTCAATAATCGGTTGAGAAGGAAGAAATGCCAAACATTCCAGCACCGCAATGAACATTGAACACCGGTAATTTAATTACGTGTGCATAATTTTCACAGGACAAGAACAGTATCCTATAAGCGTATAAGGGCAGCGACGATGAACATTTTATTGTAAATTTATTAATTGTATGACATCCAATGTTTAATTTTATTATTAGAGTAGTGTGTATTATTAGAATGTGATAGTTACAGATAAGCATAAGTACAGCTGTGAAAAGTATAAGTTGTAATGCTGAGAATCAACGCCTGGCAATCCCAATGCGCGAGTGTTACCAAACTTGCCTTCGCGTATGGTGGATAGCCCGACGAATGACGCTTAGCAATAGTATTACAAAACTAATACCACAATATTGTAACAAGAAGGAACATTCCAACAGGGGTATACCAACAAAAGAGATTAATAATAACTCTCCAAAACAGTAAACGAGGTGTGCCCGAAAACGTAAACAACTCGCGGTCTGACATAAGATGAGGTAAGCGGGACTATGACATACATGAAGTATATTCGAACCATGACCACAACATTGACATAGCGTGCTCATAAAGAGAATCGATTAGGGTGCATTAAATAGAGACGAGGGGGACCACGTCTAAATAGAGAGAAAATCTAAGAATGCTGTAAGAGGAAGTTGTAGCCTTATTCCAGGCGTGAATCAATGGAGAATCCTTAAACCAGCATAGCCACAATAACTATGAGATGATAGTACACAGCGAATCGATTGGGAAACATGAACAGAATGTAATGTCACGGAGTGGGGATTGAAGAATATAACGAGGTATGGCAAGTAGACCCAACCAGAACATTTGCCAGACCACGACAAAACGTTGAGAGAAACCTCAGTACTGAAAAAGAGAGAACAATAGTTATAGTTAATCTCGGAAAAGACCAGAGTAAAAAGGGACGCAAGCGTATACTGATGATCATACAGTCCCCTGACAAGGTTAAAAAGATGTATAAAGAGTAACAACAACAGAATGTGTCACATTTCCAAGAGAAAGTGCCACATTGTTTGTGCGGGGGGGGGGGGGGGAGAGTGTCAGGGTCTTGTATGTAAGCAATAGTGTAATTGCCTTATGTAAGCAATAGTCAGTGTAAGCAATAGCTGAGGTCAAGGACAGTAGGAGACACCACGGCTTGGCCAACGGACGGTCAGGCAAGAAGTCCGTGGACAGACCCACGTGATGTGGGAAGGTCAAGGAGGAGAGTGTCAGTGTGTGTGAGACAGCGGATAGAGACGGACGTGTGGAGAATAGCGAGTGATAGAACGATCGAACATTTGTTGTGACGGATAGATGAGATGAACGTTGTGTATTAATATTCGAGGAATGTACTAGCTGTGATATGTGCGGGATGATGTGAGACTGTGATTGCGAATGGTCATACGGGCGACAGTGTAAATATCGCCCAGGTGGATGTGAGCGAGCGTTTGGCTGCCTGTGTAGAATGATTGCTTAATCGTGAAGTGAGACCATAATGTTATCCTGTAGTATAATGTAATAAAGGTTGTTCAGGAGACAGCTTCTGTGAGTTTCCGATTGCAGTCATTGTTATTGGTATATGTGTCGTGGATGTTGTAATTTGCCTGTCCAAGTCCAGTGAGCTAGAAGGAAAAGATAGTTAGGACTCTGACAGCCTGTCAGAGCCCTATATAGCTATATACAGACAGGACAGATCCCTGTGACAGGATATATCCCTGAGACAGGACAGGGACAGGGTAGGACAGGACAGTACGCCCAAAGACAAACGGTTAACATGAGTGAACTGAGTGACCATTACCATCGACGGACTGACTAACCCCAGGTTAAGGACTGGACAACACTGGGACGCAGTACTGACCACGAAATACATGAGCATTACGGAGGTCATGAGACACGTGATGCGAGACCCAGGAGGAAAACTGGGCAGACTGGACTGAGACTTCGATGTGGACGGATGTGCCTGAGTGTTGTTGAGCGAGTGTACAGCTGAGACGAGCAACTGCTAGTTTGCGCTGTGAAATTGAACCATTGATAGTGTTTGTGTGCGCTAGCTGTGAATGCGCTTCTGGCATTGTTCAGCATGAACGGAGTGCATTGCTGCGTGTGAACGATCATTGTGTGATCATTGTGATATATATTTATCTATATATATATATTGTATATTAATTGAAGATGAAACTTACTCATGTAATTTTGTCCACCGGACTCCGACTGGCGTATATTTATATGTCACTTCATGTCTGGGTAATCGATTTGTGATCCATTTAAAGTAATAACACCCTGACAAAATAAGCAACATTTAAAAAAGATTTTGAAACGACTAAATCAACTGATCGGCTGTTGCGGGATGAGCCTCAAACAGGTGTCTCCAGCTCATTTAGGTTCCGAAACTCCAATGCACGCTTCATGTTTACGAGATAAGCAATAACGCGACAGAGGTGACAGAGAGGAAGATCAAGACAGCCACGAGGAAATGGTTAGGAGTGGCCTGGGTCTTTCGGACTGCAGGAAGGCGAGGCTCGTGTTACCCTTCAAGCCTGAGGATGTGTTGGGATATACCTAGGGTAGCCAGTTACGTGGGCACCAAAAGGAGGACATAATAAGACAAAAAGGAGGACAAAGTATGACATATTGAACGTTTCATTCTCCCCCCCCCCCCCCCCCGATGCGTCTCCACCTTGTCGCGGGTTGGGGAGGAGGGAGGGCTTGCGTGTTCCAATGACCCCAAGAGCCAAGCCGACGGGGAAGCACAACTATGTGTCAGACAGGACTTGGGTTAGGGGCCAGACTAAGCGAGACACAACCTGCTGCTCTGCAGGTAGACTGAGGATAGCAGTCAAAAGTTCAAATCAGGCGTAAGTATGACATATTGAACGTTTTATTCTTCCCCTCCCCCCGATGTATCTCCACCTTGTTGCGGTTTGGGGAGGGGGAGGGCTTGCGTGTTCCAATGACCCCAAGAGCCAAGCCGACGGGGAAGCACAACTATGTGTCGGACAGGACTTGGGTTAGGGGCCAGACTAAGCGAGACACAACCTGCTGCTCTGCAGGTAGACTGAGGATAGCAGTCAAAAGTTCAAATCAGGCGTACGAAGGTAGAAATTCTTGGTCCGAAAAACACAAACGCTAAGGCTCTCAACTGAGGGATATATTGCTGAACGCCTCTAAGCTATAAGTCCTCGGATGTGAGAGCCGAGCCGATACTCACCTAGTGCAAAATGGAGGTGAGATGCTGAGCACGCTACATGCTTAGTTTAGAAACCTGTTCGAAGGCTCTCAGCTGGGTCATATGAGGGATCCCCGGATGAGAGGGTCTGGCAGTTACTCGCTCACTGATGCATAGAGGTAATATGCTGAACAGGCAGCACGTGTAGCCTACCTCGTGAGCGGTTACTAAAGGTGCAAAATGCGCACCAGTCGCTCGTAATGGTTAAGATGAAAGTCTATATCTATACACATAGAATGAAAGTAGACAAAGGTGGAAATGTCTCGTTTACACGAAATGGAACGCTAGGCTAGCGAATCCATTACGTGTAAGCCAGAAGAGAAAGCTTTCTGAGTCGCCCGCAGTCTGTCCGTCCTTGATTTGAGCCTGAGCGACAAGTGGCAAAAAAAAAAAAAAAAATATGCCCAATACATGGAAGTGAGGGATTAAAGCAGCCATGAGCAGGACGTGACAATTCCTCGGGTGTGCCCAGTCTCAGAGCAATATGTGCCGGCTCTGCAATTATGGAAGCCTCCTTGGATATCGGGAAATGCCCATGGTCTAGCCCTGCCTTCCCTTGAGGCGTGACAGTAATGTCTCTGGCCATTCTACCTTGACCAGCTGAGATGTGGGCGACACCACAACAGTAAGAGTCAAACGTCCCTCGAAACCCGAGGAAGGCTAACCTCAGTAAAAAAAAAAAAAAAAAAAATACCCGCCGAAGTCAGATGTGCCGGCCTAAGGGTGGCAAATAAAAACTGATTGATTGATTGATTGATTAATTGATTGATTGATTTAGGAACCGACATCATTCGGGGCATTCCCATAAGCGCTCCGCCCCCATCCTGAGCAGCCAGCAAAGAGTTCCAACACCAATAGTTCCAGTAGCAAACTGATTATATGTCCGTCTCGCTTTTCCTCTGAGCGTCAAACGTCGGCCAGATCCCCTCGTCACTTCCTCAGTCTTGCCAGACTATGGTGATCTATTTGCTCCTCCGAGGTGTACACGTGCTCCCACAAGGCCACAACCACGTCTGCCTTGTCATACATCAATACGCCACCAAGGTTTGCAATTCCGACGGAGTGAAATGTCGATCGTGCTCGGAACAGCTCTGAATAACTAATCTTCCGAATGTAACGGAACAACTCTGACTAGTTAGTTTTCCGAATGTCCCACGTGCTTGTAACAGCTCTGACTATCTAGTCTTCCGAATGATCTTCGTGTCCGAAACAGCTCTGACTAGCTAGTTTTCCGAAAGTCCGTCGTGCCTGGAACAGCTCTAACTATTTTATTTTCCGGGCACAGCAACTAAGCACATGTTCCAAAGGAATGCTCGTTGAGTGGATACCATCTACAATCCGACCGTCCCTGGTTTGTGGGGGAAGCGGCACGTGGCGAACGCAAGGCCCAATGCATTGAAGTGAGGAATTAAAGCAGCTGTAATATAATAAAAACGTCCCTACCCTTTCCTAAGCATTGACTCCCTTAAAAATAAACAACCCCTTTCAATTACTGTTTAAGTAACTTACTTAATGTAGGAGAAAATAAATCAGCGATTGACTGACCGTGGCAGTTAATGTATTTGGCTTTAATTTTTTCCCGTACCTGGCCAATCCCGGTGAGTGAGAAAACAAAGACTGAAGCGGCCATTTCTAGTCAAGAGAGCACACAAGAAAGTCTACCTTTCCCTTCGGGGAGAAGGTATTTTGCCTTAGAAATATATCAGTCTCTGCAACTATTGGTATGTTATATCTATATTATTAAAATGTATTCATGTATTTTTTATAAAGTACATATACCAGTGTGTTAATTAAGAATTAATTAGAATGATAATTCAACAGTTCTTGTATCTAGAGTCTGATTTTATTTTTACCAATGAAGCACATGTTCTGCCACGCTGTAATTTTTCCTATGTTTTACAATTTCTAATCCTTATGTTAATATCTTTATAGGCATTATGAACTTATATCTAACTAATAGTGTTTATAACCTATGAATATTATGTGTACTGTAGTACACATAAAGTATCAACTCTCATGTTTGAAACACATTCTAGAGATTTTCTCAATGTAGGAACAGACCCCTGATTCATACTTCATAGTAAAGAACTAGTGTCTGTCAATTTCATATTCCTATGTTAAAACTTCTATGCACTGTGAACAATAGCTCACTATTTATGCTTAGAAATCTGCAAATAATCTATGTACTATAGAAAGGTGTTTTATCCATGCGGGGACATACAAATGATTACGCGTATTCCTGACTGTTAGTCAGGGGATAAAATACTTCGCCACATCCTAATCTGTAACTTGGAACTATAGTGCTAAATTTTAGTACCATCCTTTTGTTAACAGATTAGTAACCACTCCATATGAGGAGGGACATGTAATCATTTCATAAAATATTGCTAGGGACGCCATGTTTAAGAATATAAATTCATGAACAAAGGAAGTAAACACGTGATCCAAATCAATGTTCGGATAGGATTCAATCCGCATCACCTCACCGTAATAGGAACAGAAGCGAAGATTGTGAATAAATTGCTTGCAATATTCAGAAGACTGGACCATGCGGCATAAGTTATTCTAATAAATACTCCTAATAATAGCAGTCATTGACAAAATATATGACAGCGGCTACTATCCTCATCTGCGGTACGCAGTGGGGAAAAACAATGTATGTTTTAGTTATGGATTAACCCCTGAGAAAATCCAAAAACAAAGGCTCCCTGCATCAGCATTATGATTAATTATTATGTAGGATTATCATGTACTGGATATCAGAAAAATGGACATGTATGTTTTTTTTCTGGTATGAGAATTTTCTCTGTTCTGATTGTTACTTTTTACTGTGGGAATATACATTTTAATGTTGCACCTTGGGATTAGAGGATGTTGATGTAAGAATCCATGTGTATGTCAGTACTTAAGTCAATGTTGAATAGTCTTGACCTAAGGATGATTATAGTGCCGAAAGGAAGACGCGACATTAGAAACCACAGAGATTCTGTATAGGCTATTCTCTTCAAGTAATGAGAGAGACAATATCAACATGTTGGATGGACAGAATGACTTCACTCATCTAATAGTCCCAGTAACAACAGAACAAAATATAAGTGAGAAAATACCTTACTCACTATTAAGAGTCATAATGGCTCTACTCAGCAATGAGGGACAGTGGAACATGGACACCCACTCCTTTCCCCTTCTCCCCTTGTTTTGTATTTTTGTTTGTAATTGTCTTGTGAAAGTTAACACATCACAGTAGGTTAATGCTAGTGTTGTATTCTTGTCATCCCTTTTCTATAGAAGAGAAGCAGGTGGTGGTTGAATGTGGTGGGACTATATCACTACATCTGGATCCTGGGTCAACAGCCAAAAAGTGAATGTCCTAACCATAGTCTGCATCTAGAAATACCCATGGACTGCTGCGCTCAATAGCTCCATAGCGAGCAACAGATAAATTAGAAGACAACTGACTGGGTGAGTGATTAAGTCCTATTTTAGTAGGAATATCCAGGATGGACTTCAAGATCTAATAATCTACAAAGATGAAGATCAACAGAGTAACTGACAACAGTGTATCGTCTGCTTTACGTCTGAGAAGTACCACCTATAAGCCTTATCACTCAGCAAAATCAGTGAAACTATGGGACAATCCTACAAGTTACTAAAACTAGCAACAATGAAAGCCCTTCAACTGTTGGTTGGGTTACCAAGTTAATATCCAACAATGGATAAATCTTCGAAAGAATGTCTCACAGCTGCAACAGTCAAACATGGAATTCAGCTATTCAACACTAAGTTCTGGCTCAACCAAATGGGGAGAAGACACTGAACCACATAAGCCAATACAACCAAGGTACAAACTTAATATCATCTGAAACATAACTACGAAACCAGATTACCTCAAGGTTCCAAACCCTGAACACCATCAGATAAAAGACCATATAAAAGCAGCTAAATGTCTCTACATCTGCAACAAGAGGAATCATCCAATTGTTTGCAAACCTGTTACTGTGCTGGATTTATTCATCTGTGGATATATGTAGGTATAGATCAAGTGTGGCCCTAGTCACAGATACTACCACGTGATGCCTCTCAGTCAATTAAAGTTCTACACTGGACTAGATAACAACGACTAATTCCTTGCCGGTCCAATGTCAGCCTAAATGTCATGGGTTATAGACTAGGTGGGTGAAACCTTAGTGTAAGCCAATTTGGTAGTCGGATATTATAAGCCGAGAAGCTGAATGGACGTCAACTTTTCATCAGACCTGATGATAAAGGGAATTACCTTCTGCAAAGCTTAAGTGGAACTCCTGAAGTATGACCAACCGGAGGCACCAAATTTCACAAACAGGGCACCGAGCCTAAGGCAACAGAATATTCGTGATTCTAGCCCCAAACGGAGGGGATATATGGTGTGTGATTTTTCAATTCCTGGGTTATGGAGTATTAAATAGTCACCCGCCAATTACCAGTG
>OY992888.1:51173523-51278523 GCA_963921405.1 Cepaea hortensis
TGTATTTGAAAGATAGATTTATGAGGGCTCTCCAGTCAAGGAACTAGATATAGAAAGATATTATGGGAGCTCGTCGCTAAGTAAAGATTTTCTGACGTCTACGTCCAGTATATTAACCTGGCGCTATATAAAGATCTATGTGGACGATTTAGTCCGGCGCACAATTATCACTATAATCCAGCAGACGACGCGTTTCAAACCTATCGAAGAATTAACACAGAGTTCACAGTAAACCAGGTGAGGGACAAGGCTGGCGTACAGTTCACGAAAGCCACCACAGCACATCAAAACTAGTCATCGCACGTGGAAAATTATGCATGCAGAAATCGCACAGGAAACAGGCGATTACGGGACACAGGGTTGTCCACGAAAAACAGACAGTTCACGTGAAGGTCACTACAGGTAAATTTGACACCAGACAGTATTGCTGAAGCTAGTGGGTGCGTCTAGAATTAACGCAGACAGGTCAAGAAGAGGTCAGCACAGGTGAAAAGTCGCGTGAACAAAAAGTTGTTTATGAAAGGAGCGGTCAGTCCTAGGTGTGTGTGTATGACAGGACTGGATTTGGAAAACCAAAGATAGTGACAGGTGTGTGTGGCGAGGCAATCGCACGGTGTGGTCGCAGGTCGGCAGGTCAAGAGCTTCGGCCGCATGTAAAAGGATGGGTAGGTCGCATCAGCGAAGAATATTGGTAGAATACACAAGTTTAAAAAGAAAGGTGGAAGACAGTGATTTAAGGGGGAGGACGGAGGAAATTGTGAGTCTCCACGGACAAAATGGGGTTGTATTAAAAGGAGTGTTTGTGTATGACGGAAAAGTTTCTGATTCAGTTTACAAACAGAGTCAGTGTGTATTATTTTGATAAAGAGAACTGAGAAACTGACTGAGGTGACCTGCGAGGTCAAAGCCGTGGACAACGGAAAGTGACTGAAATTTTCCATAGTAGAACTACATAAACAAGTTGTTTTGCACTGAAACCAGGATTTATGTCTCGTCTTTGTTGAATCGTTCTGTTATCGTCATCGCATCACTGAGCAAACATTCTACAATAGATAATCAAGCGCCGTCACCACAAGAGAGGTCGCATTTCTTTGCCAAAAAAGGATTTATATATACAGATTTAAAGCGCTGGACATTTGTTGCCATTTTGACTGTTTAACCTTGTCGGTAAACGTGAATCCATAACAGACATTATACAATCAGGGGCCATCTCCACAAGCAGTGTACAAAAACGGTACAGACTGTGTCGAGACAGGACATTTTGGACAGTTACTATCACCTTCAACTTTTCCGACAGTTGGAACTTACTTATTATAACCACGTGAAGGAATAAGTAACCACTCAACAAAATAATAAGTCGTTTTGGGATCGACCGTCGTAGTCACGTTAAAACATTAACAAACAGACATTTCCAGGCTATTATTGGAAACTATTAAAAACACTAAGGACTTCATTGTTGTCGGCCAAACATTTGGTCATTTTGTTTGCACTCGTCGTCATATATATTGTTTTCGGGTGTTACGTAATTATTTGTATGTGGTCCAGTATTCGTGAGAAGTAGGAAATTTTTGTGGTGTTTTGCGGAGTTCGTGAGACAGGGCAAAAGTAATTTTTCTGGGTGCACATTATATGTTGTTGGGAGGCAGCTGACAAGTCAGTTTGTTTTGCGTGGTTGAACATTGGGTCGTCTCGACATTATACACTGTGTCTAATTGTCTATCGTCAGTTCTGTGTGAGACATGTGTGAGAGTCGTTTTGGGTGTGTGAGAGACACGGGAGTCTCTGTGGTGAAGTGGTCAAGCCGTTTGACTCGTGCTCCGAAGGTTGTGGGTTCGAATTCGGGCCACACCCTTCGGTTTACGAGTTAAATGTTTCGGAGACTCCTGTGGGTCGTCGCTAAAAGCTACGGAGTTCGTGCTTTGTGCGACGCTTTCCGTGCTGCGGAAAGAGACCGGGCCATATGGGATAAAACCCGGTGCAATGAAGTCGACCCTGTCGACTTTTAAGCGACTTTTTAGTTCTGTGTATATTATTGATATGAGATTCCTTCTTTTCTGCTTATTATATTTACGTACGATATTTTGTTTCTTTGGATATATATATATATATATATATATATATATATATATATATATATATATATATATATATGTGTGTGTGTGTGTGTGTGTGTGTGTGTGTGTGTGTGTGTGTGTGTGTGTTATTATTGTAACTCTTGCGACTAAATTTCCTATCTAGATTGTTTTTGTTGAGTGTTATGCGCACTAAATTTCTATTGCATGGGCTTGTCGATGTCAGTTGTTTTTTTTTTTTGCTCTGTGTGTCACTAGCCTATGCGTGTAGCGTCTTGTGGACATCACTTATTGTTATCATTCATTCGTGTATATATATGTATGTTTAACAATATTTCGAGGAATGTTTCCACAGCTATTTAATATATATTCGAGGGAGTGGATAGAATAACCCCTCCCCCCCCCCCCTCACCACATAGTGCGTACAGAGGAACTGTGTGAGTACAGAGTGATTTTATTAGTATACGATTATTCAGAATTAAAGGAATATTATGTGCGCAAATTCAATCTTATTCACTGAGTGATGGATGTGTGCTGCAGTGGTGACTTGTAGTATGACATCGGTGGATAGCTCAGCTTCCACTCTGCAGTGAGATAGTAGAAGCATTAGACCCTAGCCAACAACATTCTTCGTGTGGTACAAAAGAGTTTGTGTCACATAGTATGCCCCAAAAATTCGGGACTGATCTTTTCTGGAAGGATTTACTAGCATCGCTCAAAAGGAAAGAGATTGTGAGCATACCATTGATTTTCTGCACAGAGCAATGCAGGTGTGTGGTGCAATGAATAGGTAGAGAGATTTAGCAGTTGGTGTCACAGTTTGCGAACATCTACTTTATGATAACAGATATGTAAAGAAGGATCTCTGCGATCGGGAAGAAAGTGCAGATGAATAGATGGAGTTCCCATAGCTGAAAATACTGTGTCAGAACGGAGTGTGTAGGGGGTCTGGACGACACTCAATGCGTAGAGGAGAAACCAGGCGGACTTTTAGTCAAATCGCTATTGGAACAACCAGCATGGGATCTCTCGGTGGCTTGTAAAGAGGGGGACGGAGCATGTGTGGGAATGCCCCGAGTGGAAGTGAAGCGTGGAAGTTAAGAGTGTAGGAGAAAGACAATGTTTACAGGTGGGTGGAGTATGAATTGGAAAAAGCCTAATGAATGGTGTTGGAGATTCATTACAGCCACACTTAAAACCAATGATGATGATGATAACTTTAATGTGCTAAGGTATGGCTTTGTCTTGTATAATCTAGTGTAGGTACGTTGCTAAGACATCCTGCTGACTAGTATAATCTATTGTGAGTATAGTGCTCAGACACCCTGAGTCTAGTGTAAATTGGTTGATATAGTGCTAAAACACCCTGTAGTCTAGTGTAATACATCTTGGGCTTGGCACTTAAACATCCTGTTGTCTTATGTAATACATCTTGGGCTTGGTGCTTTAACACCCTGTTGTCTAGTGTAATACATTTTGGGCATGGCACTCAGCCATCCTGTTGTCTAGTGTAAATCTTTGTGGTATAGCGCTCAAACATCCTGTTTTCTAGTTAACTCCGTTCCGAATGTAGAGCTCAAACATCCTGCTGCCTAGTGTTATATGGCATGAATACAGCACTCATGGACACTGTTGTGCAGTACAATCCATGTAAGGCCCAGAAACAAGCATGCAAGTGTAATCCATTTTGGGGATGGAACTTAATCCAATGTGTGCACTGTGGCCTAAGGGTAGTGAACGTGTTTCACAATTCGCAGATACACCGAGTCGAGGGTGCGAAACCAGTTCCAGAAGATTTGGAAGCAGATCGCCTGGTGTTGATTTTGATGGTCGTTCAGAAAGCAATGGCAAACTACTGAATTATCTTGCAAACCACAAACAACTAGAAATGCTGAGGTTAACTGCGACGTCCTGTAAAGGACATGCTAATAACTTTTTTTTTAAACGTAGTCAAGCATGTCAGTAACATAATACTATATAGTGAACTGACACACAGACAGTCCCGCAACAGGACCTGCTGTGGGTGTATGATGTGTTTGGACCATCATATGTTTAGCCTGCGTGCACTAGCGAACGGCGAGTGTATTCATCGAACCATCGTCCGATTGAGCTATAGCCATTGTCAAATAACCGTTATCCCAATCTACCTTATTCTCAGACACCGAATTCCGTCCCCGTATCTTTAATGAGTGGAAATCAATACATATATGTATAGAGACATTGCTAATGTTTCAGTCATGAGTATGTAGTTTGCTATGTTCATGAACTGAACTGACGTTATTATTTAGAATGTGAGGTGCTTTACTGTTTTATTTTCCAAAGATGGCACAGAAAGTATTTATTGCTTTCTTTGTTTCTGATGACACCAATCTATATCTATAAAACAAAGTGTATGTGTATATATATGTATGTATGTAAATATGTATGTCCTTTATTTGTTCGCGAACGGCCTATCCGATTGAGATGAAATTTTCTACACGCCTTCCTTTCATTCCAGAGCTGTCAACTGTCATAGTTTTTTTTTTTTGTCTTCCTCCTCCTCCCTCCTCCCCCTCCCAAAATACGTACGTAAATATATGATGATGATGATGAAAGAATCCCCGAACAAAAACGCTAGGGAAAGGGAAGAAAATGACGTGACTACACAGAATCGTCACACGGCAATCATCATCATCAAGTGCCGTGCCGGCTGGCGTAGGCGTTCATGGCTCTCCGTAGATCTCAGTCTTTGGTTTTTTGGATCAACTCTGCTGCTGATATTCCTCCATGCCACGGCAATATCAATAACAATTCATCTTTTTATGTGTAAGGAAGTTATCTACAGTCATGTAGAAGGGAAGAACTAGACGAGTATGAATTCCGAATGGCGAACTCTCTCCTCCTCTCTTCTTCCTTCCTCTCATCCCTCTCCCGACTCCCTCCTCCTTCTCCCTCTTCCTCTCCCCTCCTCCTCCATCCTCCTCCCTCCTACTCCATCCGCCTCCTCCCCCTCCTCCCTCTCCCTCCTTATCCCTCCTCCTCCTGCCTCCCTCCTCCTCCTCCTGCCTCCTTCTCCCTCATCACCCTCACTCCTCCTTCTCCCTTCTTCTCCCTCTTCCCTCTTCCTCCTCCTCCTACCTCCTCCCTCGACCTCCTCCTCCTCCCTCCACCCTCCTCCTCCCTTCTCCTCCTCTTCCTCCTCCCTTTCCTTCCTCCTCCTCCTCCCTCTACCTCCTCCTCCCCCTACATCTTTCCTCCTCCCTCCTCTTCCTCTTCCACCTCCCTTTCCTTCCTCCCCTCCTCATTCTCCCTCCTTCCTCTCCCTCCTTCCTCCTCCTTCGTCCTTCTTCTCCCTCTGCCTCCTCCCTCCTCCTATCCCCTCCTCCTCCCTCCTCCTACTTCTCCTCCTCCCTCCTTCTCCTCCTCTCCCCTCCTCCTCCTCCTACCCTCTTCCTCTTTCCCTCCTCCCTCTCCCTCCTCCATCCTCCTCCTTCCTCCTCCTCCCTCTCCCTCCTCCATCCTCCTCCTCCTTCTTCCTCCTCCTTCTTCCTCCTCCTTCCTTCTCCTCCCTCCTCCTCCTCCTCCTACCTCCTCCTCCTCTCTCCTCCTCCCTCCTCCCTTTTCCTCCCTCCTCCTCCCTCTACATCCTCCCTCCTCCTCTCCACTCTTCCTCCTACCCTCTTCCTCTTCCCCTCCTCCCTATCCCTCCTCCTCCCTTCACATTCCTCCTCCTCCCTCCTCCTCCTCATCCCTCCCTCCTCCTCCTCATCCCTCCTTCTCCCTCCTCCTCCTTCTTCCTCCCTCCTCCTCCCTCCTCCCCCTCCTCCTTCCTCCTCCTCCCTCTCCTCCTCCTCACTCCTCCTCCTCATCCTCATCCCTCCTCCTCCCTTCTCCTCCTCCCTCCTCCTCCTCTCTCTACCTCCTCCTCCCTTCACATTCCTCCTCCTCCCTCTTCCTCCTCCTCCCTCTTCCTCCTCATCCCTCCTTCTCCTCATCCCTCCTTCTCCCTCCTCCTCCTTCTTCCTCCCTCCTCCTCCTCCTCCCTCCTCCCCCTCCTCCTTCCTCCTCCTCCCTCTCCTCCTCCTCACTCCTCCTCCTCCCTCCTCCTCCCTCTACCTCCTCCCTTCACATTCCTCCTCCTCCCTCTTCCTCCACCCTCCTCCTCCTCTCTCCTCCTCCCTCCTCCTCATCACTCCTCCTCCCTCCTCCCTCCTCCCTCTCCGCCTCCTCCCTCCTCCTCCTCCCTCTACCTCCTCTCCTCCCTCCTCCTCCCTCTACCTCCTCCCTCCTCCTCCCTTCACATTCCTCCTCCTCCCTCTTCCTCCCTCCTCTCTCCGCCTCCCTCCTCCTCCTCTCTCCGCCTCCCTCCTCCTCCTCCTCCCCTCCTCCCCCTCCTTCTCCCTCCTCATTCTCCCTCTTCCTCCTCCCTCTTCCTTCTCCCTCCGCCTCCTCCATCCTCCTACTCTCTCCTCCTCCTCCCTCCTCCTCCCTTTTCCTCCCTATCCTCCTCCTGCTCCCTTCTCCTCCTGCGTTCTCCTCCTCCCTCCTTCTCCCTCCTCCTCCCTCTTCCTCCTCCCTCCTCCTCTCGCCTCCTCCTCCACACTACTCCTCCCTCCTCCTCCTAATCCCTCCTCCTCCCTCCTATTCCTCCCTACTCCTCCTGTCTCCTCCCTCCTCCTCCCTCCTCTTCCCTCCTCCACCTCCCTCTTCCTCCTCCCTCCTCCATTTACCCAAGACAGACAGACAGTCAGACAGATAGTCGGGAACGGGATCTTATATGACTACTTATATAATTTAAATGAGATGCTCTCCACCATGGGATGGGCCGGGTCAGACAGACAGACAGATAGATAGATAGATAGACAGACAGACAGACAGACAGACAGACAGACAGACAGACAGTCGGGAACTTATATGACTACTTATATGAATTAAATGAGATTCTCCCCACCAGGAGTTGGGCGATGCCGGGCCGGGTCAGACAGACAGACAGATAGATAGTCGGAACGGGAACTTATATGACTACTTATATGAATTAAATGAGATTCTCCCCATCAGGGTCTGGGCGAAGACGGGCCGGGTCAGACAGACAGACAGACAGATAGACAGACAGACAGACAGACAGACAGACAGATAGTCGGTAACGGGAACGAGAACTTATATGACTACTTATATGAATTAAATGAGATGCTCCCCACCAGGGTCTGGGCGAAGCCGGGCCGGGTCAGCTAGTTTGTTATATAATTAATCTGAGTGATTTTTGACATCTTGTGGGGACGTCTGGTGATAACGTACATTATAAAGGCATATGCTTAAATAACATGAACATTTACAATTTGCCGCAAAACAGTTTCCTGCTACCGGTCTGTGTTGTGACGGGACCATCATAATTTGTAGACCTGAATGCACGGAGAAATACAAGGGGCTTCTCGTAAGTCTTTAGCCTGACCATGAAGGAGTAGGCGGAAAAAATATTGAAATTTGGCACATGTATAGCTCATTCAATTTATATTGGACATATGAATTATGAATTTCCCACCTGAACTGGTTTTCCCGATATGGTGCATTGCACAACACACCTTAATGACCAGATCCAACGGTTTATCAGAACAATGGAGAAATCAGACACCAGGACTATGGTGAATTTTTGATGTTACAGGGAAAAACACCTATAAAAATACACCGGGGAAAGGAGCCAGTGTTTGAGGAAGTCTGTCCTTCGTATGCTTCTGTAAAAACATTGGTGTTTGTAGTTTAAGTGTAGCTGTTTCCAAGTTGCTGATCTGGAAATATCAGGGCGACCGTCCTCAGAGTGCAATGATGCAAATGCTGCATAAGTGAAGAAAATCATAGACCAGGATAGGAAAATGACAATTACAGAGATGTCGGGTTCAGAAAAACTTAGTAAGAGTACACTGTTTAGAATTTTATACAACAGACTGAACATGAGAAAAGTGTTTGCCCGCTGGGTCCCGCACGCGTTGATATGTGAACAGAAACAAACACGGGTTGATTGCCGTGGCCAGTTGCTCAACACGTGGCGATTGTAAAACATGTTGACGACCATGGTTATGGTAGATGAGACTTGAATTCACTATTATGACCCAGAATTCAAAATTGCCAGCATGCATTGGAAAACCCAAGCCAAGAGCACACACATCTTCAAGAAAGGTGATGCTGACTGTTTTTATTTTTGAGACGTCAAAGGTGTTATATTGAAAGATTACATGCTTCATATCAACACGATTAATGGCCAGTACTATGCAGATCTCCTTATCAAACAAGGAAAGACTGTGACCAGAAAACGAGGGATAGCGCATACGCAAATTCTGCCTTTGCTTCAAAACAACGCGCCCTCCCATAAAGCACGGCTTGTGCTGCAAACTGCCAACGATTTGAATATTGAAATTCTTCCATACCCACCGTATTCTCCAGATTTGGCTCCATCAGACTTTTTTTTCTTTTCCCAAATCTTAAAACAAACAGGTGAAAGGAAATCGTTTTGACAGTGACGAAGATGTCATACTGGCTTGTGATTACTGGATTAGTTCGGAAAATAGGTTGTTTTATTCTGAAGGTCTTTTCAAGGTCACACAGAGATGACAGAAATGCATAAATTCCGGTGGTGGCTACATTGAGAAGGATTAAGCACTGTGCCAAATTTAAATTTTCTCCGCCTACTCCTTTATGGTCAGTCAAAAGACTTATGAGAAGCCCCTTGTAGGTAGGTTGTTGGGTAGGTAGGTAGGTAGGTAGATTGTTGGGTAGGTAGGTAGGTAGCAGGCGACGAGCCCACTTCCGACCGACCTCTTGACGTTACCGGCGTATTTTTCCAATAATTTCACTAATGCGGTCACTATCATAAGACAAGGCAAACTGGTAATGCCGCAACAACAGGAAAGTTGGACGGGAAGAGAAACGTCGGAAAAGTTGAACTACGTGGCTTGTAGAAACATCTAATGCAGACTAGACTAACAGAACGTGAGACAGGACAGGAATAAGTGGCTGGGGAATAGCGTGGGGAATGTGTGTGCTGTGTGCAATGTTTAACCTCGGTACAGTACGATCCATATTAATAAAATGTAAATTACATGCACTCCGTCTGTCCTGGTCACATTTGTTTGAAACATAGGTTCCAAGGGATGTAAGAGGTCCGTCTGTAATGAGTGCTATTGGAATTAATGGATCTCAAATATACCCCTTGCGTCTTGTCTGATTATTGAACTATCTAGTCCTGGCACTAAGTATGCTTTAATGCATTTCGTACTTTATTATCGCACAATATTATCTTTATTATCGGCATGTCTGCCCTCACATCTTTCACATCATAATCAAGTGTAATTATGGAAGCTGTTTACAGACAATGAACATAACAAAGATGCCGTAGGTTTTAATTAACTTTCTGCATTTGACAGAAGCCTGGCCTGAAAGCTTGTAGACAATACACTATTATGGAGTCAAATGAATTTTATTGTCAGAGTGAGAGAAAAGTAAACACACACACACACACACACACACACACACACACACACACACACACACACACACACACACACATATATATATATATATATATATATATATATATATATAGAGAGAGAGAGAGAGAGAGAGAGAGAGAGAGAGAGAGAGGTGGTGGATGAAGTTGTGAGGGCAGCCGATAGATAGTTCTTGGTTACGGTCTCAAATTTCGCCATGGTAGACAGACGACCTCTTTAACGAGACAGTGGTTACGGTCACTCGGATAAGTATGGTCACTGCCAAGAAGGAAAGTAACGGCAATCTACCTTCTTTAAAGTTGCCTAGTTTATCACGATTCGCCTAATTACAGATCATCACAAGAAAAGCACAGGAACGCTGAAATTAGCAACATGGAATGTTCGAGCGTTAAGCGACGACGGACAATTAGATAACATCAAACAAGAATTGGAAAGAGAGAAGATTAATATATTAGGAATGTGCGAGATGAGATGGAAAGGGGCAGGGATTATGACATGGCAAGATTATTTATTCTGGGGGAGAAGAACGGCAAAGAGGTGCAGCAATTATCTTGGATTGAGAAACATCAAAATCTGTTCAAGGATATTGGGAAGTGTCAGACAGGATTCTATTGGCAAAATTAATCGGCATAACTTTTAACATAAACGTCATTCAAATATGCCCCAACAGGAGATGCAGTGAAGATAGTATAGAGGAATTTTATAATGACATGGATCTGCTTTGAAGAACTGTAAAGATTCAGAAATAAATATCATAATGACCTCTATGCAAAAGTGGGAAATCAAGGCGATGGATGCACAGTAGGCAACCATGGTTTAGGAGAGCGAAACGAAAGAGGATGCAGACTTGTAGAATGGGAGGAGAGATTGTAGGAAACACATGGTTTAAACATCCTAGAATATTATGGACATGGAGGAGTCCTGATGGCAGAATTAGAAACCAGATTGATTACATCCTGATTAGCAGAAGGTGTAGAAATGCGTTAACAATGGCAAAAACAGTTCTCAATGCTGACTGTTACAGTGATAACATATTGATTACAGCAACATTGGGTGTAAAGTTAAATAAAGTCAAGTATTCACTAGGAAACACTAAATATGAGCTGTGTATATTGAAAATGACAAGGTAATGCAAGACAATTTTAAAATAGTAGTAAAGAACAGATTCGATATACAGTCTGATCTAGAGATCCTATTTCAAGATGTGGATGATCAATGGGAAATATTGAAGAATTCAATCAGTTTGGCTGCAGAAGCAATTATTCCAAAATTAAAGAAAGTGTGTCGTAAAAAATGGATGACTGAAGAAATTGTACAACTAATGGAAACAAGAAGATACAAAAAAAAAAAATATGCTGCCAAATGCGAAGACATTCACAGAAAAGTCAGAACATCATATAAGGAGGCAAAAGAAGCATGGCTTGAGAAAAATTGCATAGAAATTTAAAAACAGCGCAACAGTAAAAATACCGCAGCAACAACAATGAACAAGTTAAGAAAAAGAGTCTGGGAGAACAGGAAGCTCACTGTCAAAAGAAAAGTCCTTGTCTATCAAGCCTGTGTCCTTAGTACTCTTCTTTATGGCAGTGAAACCTGGACAACTTACTCACACCAAGAGAAACGTTTAAACAGCTTTCATATGCGGTGTCTGCGAAGAATTCTTGGTATTAAGAGGCAAGACAAAATCACAAATACTGAAGTATTGGAAATATCATGCTGTGTGACGGTTCATTCCATGCTTATTCTTCGTAGACGTAGATGGATAGGACATGTTAGGAGGATGGATGATGGTAGAATACCAAAGGACATCTTTTTTGGTGAATTACAAATGGGTAAGAGATCTCAGGGTCGGCCTCTACTAAGATACAAAGATGTGTGTAAGCGGGACATGATTGATACAGGCATTGATAATGCACATTAGGAGCAAGTCACAGCTGAACGTATTGCATGGAGGGCAAACATCAGAAATGGAATAAATACAAAGGAGAACATTATTGCAGATAAGTCACACACCGAGCGTGTGAGAAGTAATATGGTGCATGATGGTGGAAATGACCACGTGTTCAGATGCACCCACTGTGAACGAACATTTACAGCGCGAATTGGTCTTATCAGTCACATTCGCTACCGCCATAGGTAAAAATTGTCATGCCTTTTTAAAGCACAAACTATCTTCTGTCAAGACAGCAAGGTGCCAATGATGATGATGATGATTATGATATGTCTCCCCTGTATTAAAAAATTATTATATACCTTTTTTGGCTCGTTTGTTTGTTATTTTGAGTGTTTTATGTTTCATATTTCATGTTGTTCATAAGATGTACCTATACATCGAGGGGGGGGGGGGGGGGGTCACTTGACTACCTCTTACGTCATCGCACACCACCACCATAGTCCCAGTTACACCCTACCTTACAGTTTAAAGGGTCATTTGACTACTACGTGTCCACACCCACTCTGACCACTAGACTACGCCTACTTTTTCAAAAATTATACCAGGAGTTATCACCCTTTGTGGAGGAATCTATACCCCACCACCACCAACACCACCACCCCCAACACCAACACCACCACCACCACCACCACCACCACCACCACCACCACCACCACCACCACACAACAAGGTGCTTTCTGATTTACTATACTACTCTTGTGTCTCCTTCTTGTTGGACATTCCGTATAGGATTTCACATAACTAGTTGTATTCTTTCCTTATGGTGGTTGAAATGCCTATATTATAGATGTGTGTAGTGTAATACCTTCTCATGTGTGTACTATTCTGATTTAGAGTGAGAATACATTATTTAAGTTGTATGTGGCAGCAGTCCAAAGGACTGTGGAGTCAATCGAACCATAATATCTTGAGTGGCCGAAGTTGGTCTCTTATATATCTATGTGTGGTGTCAGTAAGGCAGCCATCCCCACTCTTTCTGTGACACTAGGCACTTTGGGATTGGATCTCTGTCGCGAAATTGCCACTCTTTCTGTGACAGCGATTATGCCATTCCACGTTTTTTTAAATGTATTTTGCATTGGCTCTCTTTGAACTCAAGTAGTCCATAAACGTGCAACTACGTCTAGTGCAGGGAACTGAATTGTGCGCGTGAATTAGCTTTTCTTATTACTAGTATCCCTCACCATCAGTTGACTTCTGAGATACATGTAATTTACGTAACCAAGTCAAGGACGAGAAGTCAACATTTTAGTGCAACTGGCCGGTGCAGGGGTCCTACCCGCTACTTCGGCATCAGCAGTATCATTTTATCCTTTTCATTTCTTGCAGGCAAGAATGTTTGTATTTTATTTGTGATTCATAAAGACGTACAGGTCTCCCTGGCTTAGGTGTTAACGTCTGTCTTCGTAATCCCGTATATTCTCGTGAGTAACGTAACCTGCGCGTGAATCGGTAGCGTTTCTCCCGCGTTGGTAACTTACGGGGTATGTGAGCCAGTCGCTCAGAAATCATTGGCAAACTACTGACAGTAATCTTGCCTAGTACATCAACAGCAGCTGACAAATGCTAATGTTGACTGCAACGTCCCGTAAGGGATATGCAAACAAAAAAGGGCGTACAGTTGGTTAAAAATATAAATTCTGTTTACTTCCATAAATTTCCTATTTAATTACAAGATCATGTAGCCTTCTGTATTCTTATTCTGATATATTATTCTGATTCACAATCTTTGTCTGTATTGCTGTCTAAATAGGTGTATGATTCCGTATCATGAAGGGAGGTCAGGTAATCATTTGCTTGACGTATTCTCATTATCTGTGTCTGTTTCTTTGTCACAGTTCATAAATCCAATATAAAATGGTGAGTTCAGTTCTGGCTTGACTGTTTGGTATCAAGTACAAACGTGTTTGATAGCCTCCTCGACCGGTAGGTCTTTATCGCTAGATGGTGTCCAGTGTTTGAAATCTAGCGATAGGAAAGCTTTCCATCGTTCCCATACAACTTGAAAAGCTAAAAAGAAAAGCTAAAAGTCATCAGTCCTTGATGTAAAGTGGACTGTTTTGAATGACCATGGAAGTGATCACATGCCATGATCAGTCCTGATCTCTAAATCCAGGAAAGTTAAGGCTGGGAGAGCACGCAAGACCTTCCGGTATGAGTGGACCGACAGCCTTCTTGGACGCCTCAGACAGGGGGCATGCAACAGGGCTGTTAAAACTCCTTTTTTACAACCCCCATGGTGGACCCCAGAAGTAGACCAGGCTTGGAAAGCAAAGAGAGCTGCAGTGAAGCAGCTAAGGAAAGTGCGACAGACACCCAGAAGCTCACGAGAGGAAGTAGACAAGGCGGAAAATGTCAAGAATGACAAGGTGGAGGTTTTCAAGCGCTGTGCTGCAGAAGCCAAAAAGGCAAAATGGGAATGTTTCATGAATGAGATTGGAGGTGATAAAACACTGCGAAAATTCTGGAAACCGCACAGACAAATACAAAGAAAAGATCGGCCTATGGGAACAATTTATAGAGATGATGGTGTGCGCGTGACAACAGACAAAGAGATAGGGATACGTTTCTTCAGAGATATTTAGAGCAGACGAATCACGATGATGTGGACACCAGGGATGCAGTTAGAGAGGAGTTATCTGGCACCATAAAGAATATGCCTTATGAAGACATAATACGGGTTGAAGATGTTTAACATATTTTGAAAAAGGCAAAAGACACGGCACCAGGGCCTGATGGGGTCAGGTATGGCTACATGAAGGTTTTTAGCGATGTAGACCTGAAGGAGATGACCGACTGCTTTAACCAGAGCATTAGGACAGCATCAGTACCGCAGGATCGGGTACACAGTTATCTCATCCCTCTCCCAAAACCATTCAAGGATCATTCAAAGCTTAGCGGCTTTAGGATCATCACCCTTCAAAATACATTTGGGAAGGTTTTAGAGAAGATAGTCGCTGTCAAGCTGCAAGAGTTTTTGGAAAGGGGGAAGCTTCTTCCAAGAGGCCTGGGGAGCTACAGACCAGAAAAAGATACCTGGTCAAATGCAGCCACTTTTGCGTTTGGCGTTTATGAGGGGTTCCAGAGTAGACAGGAAACGATGGCGGCAGCGCTTGATCTCGAGGATGCGTACAACAGAGTTCGATATGATATTTTGATGACCGCACTGATGGATAAGGGGGTCAATCCCTGGTTGGTGAACTGGATAGCGGCCGTCCTGCATTCTCGTCGGATATCTCACCGTCTGGGTGCATGTACCTCAGAGCCACATATTTTGACCCCGGGACTGCCACAGGGATCCGCAATCTTACCGGTGCTCTTTAACGTCTATACAAGCAAAATTGCAAACCTAGAAGCACCGGGGGTTGGAAGGATACTAACATTTGCAGATGATATTCTTGCATATAGGCAGGGGAAAGATAGGGAGCAAACAGCCCAGGAGCTACCGGCGACAGTAGACAAAGTAATTGACTAGTGCACTGAAATGAGTGCTGTCATCCACCCGGAAAAGGCAGCTGTTTTGTGGTGCTCTCTGGACAACAGGATTGTGAGAGCTGATGTTCCAAGCCTCACGATAGATGGTGGAAGCGTCAACAGAGAGAACAAACTGAAGTATCTGGGAATCACATTTGACAGGAGCCTGTCCTTCAAGGATCATGTGGAGACGGTTGTGACAAGATCTCAAAAGGGACTCAACGCACTTACAACTATGGCTGCAATGGACACAGAGCAGAGAATGCTTTTCAGACTATACCAGCACTTGATTCTCGCATTGATTGATTATGGACTAGGACTGCTCACTGTCTCAAAGAGTCAGCTGGTGAGATTGGAGCGCATACAGAACGAGGCTATGCGGGTCATTATGGGATGCACCAGAGACACCCCAGTGGGGTGAATGCGGTACATCCTTGGTTTGCCGACTGTTGCTGGTAGGCTCAAGGTGATGCTTGCGAAGGCATGCCTCAGAGTAGCTGCTGACACAGATCATCCGTTGCATGAGGCGATGGACGCAGTTAAGGGCCAGCGACTGATAAGAGGGAAATCATGGATGGCTCAGGCGGAGGATACGATCAGACAGGTGTGCCCCTTGGAGAACATTAGGCGAGGAAAGGAGTGGGTCAGGGTGCCAGCGGAGCAGTTAGACATGTGCAAAGTTATAATCACACTGAGCCGGGAGTGCAGGGAGTGGCCAGCAAAGGCCACGGAAGTGGAAATACAGCAACTAATTCAGGATGCTGTGATGTCGATTCCTAAATCAATCAATTAATCAATCAAGCTAAAAAGAATCAGAGGAACCAAACATCCTCATGTACCATGCGGTATCGAGGTGAAGCACAAACAGCGGGAGAGGGCCCGTTTATTGGTGTAACAAGACACCCGCGGCTTGGACAGGTATGTTACTATAGTTAATATCCCCAGCCTTTGCTCCGACCACCCCAATAGGACTTTACATCTACAGGGCCCCACACAAGCCGGGACAGCTGACCTTCCCCTCCCCACCTATGGATTCCTACCCACAGAGGGCTCGGACAAGACAACAGTCATACCAGTACTAAAAGCCATGGCTAACAAAGCAAAATTTTATTTCTGAATACGTCAACTATAACTCAGAGAGGGATGGCTGAAAAGCCTGTATAGAAGACACTATATACAACTGCCGAATGAGAGCAGCGAGAAGATCTACAGATGATCATTCATCATCACAGAGCATGTGACTTCAGTTCGTGCCGTCATCCCGTCGTGGTTAACGACTCACCCGATGAACCTCCAGTGCAAAAGAACTCCAAGTCGTTGACTCTTCCAAAGTTCTCTCCTTCCACTGTGAGTAAGATCTCGGACTGGTCAGGTGTCTGATACCTGACTGACACTTCAACACTGTTCGCTGGTCATCCCTCGATGACGGAAGAAATCGCTCTAATGATGACTTGTGGGTCGACCCTAGTATCCTAGAGGTCCCCACCTGATGATAAGTACTGCTGCACAACACAACCGCATTTAAGAGCCTGGTTGCTCTTCTGATAATAAGTACTGCTGCACAACACAATAGAATATCAGAGCCTGGTTGCTCTTTGGCATCTCAAGTTAATGGGATGAATATATCTGGAACGCATAACTGGAATGTTGACTCCATGTAATAACAAGTCACATGTTACTAATCCAACATGAAATTGCAAGAATTCGACATAGTCACAATGTCACTTCTACACCGTTCTGTAGGCAACTAATGACTTCACAGATCACTACTGTCACAATCACCCACACCTAGGAAGGGGGTAGCTCCCTACCCGAACAAGTCTGTCCCTCCGGTGTTCACGAACATAGCAAACAACTGTTGTAGGTCACTGACCAAGTTCAGGTTTCATGAAAGATCACAGATGTAGATCCACACCGGAGTTGAATGAATTATTATACATTCGACCTCTCTTAGACCCAGGCGGGCCTGAAACATATTAAACTGGCCATCACAATGACTGTCAACAGAGGTCTTGTCTTTCAACTCAACTGGAACGAATGTCCTTGAGTGTTTCACACGTTACTAAAGATTTACCTGTGAGTCTGCTTAGAAATTTACCCGTACCTTACTGGCATGAATCAGGAGACGCATCAGTCCTAGATACAACCTGGATCTCTTGACTAAACTTCGTCGGACTCGTCACGGCAATCTTAGCTTAGACTCACCTTGATATCCTAAACTTACAGGTTCTTTCAAGAGTTGACTCAGGCAGATTCGGTTGACCGCTCCCAGTATTGCCTCAAACACGTTGACTGGCACTGGACTGAGCTGGTCCCATTGAGTTTATGGTTTAACTTTCTCGAATCTCCATCATATAAACAGATCCTTAGATCATCGAGTCACCACATTACTTGGCTGCACAGTGTTCCGCTCTGGCAAGCGACACAAGACATCTCTTCCCAGCAGTCAGTAAATTGCGTCCGTCTCTGTCGATACTTGGATGGCGACTAACAGCGGAGAGCTAAGTGCGCTATTACAATTACATCTCGGGCTTAGAGAATTCCATGGGTCACGGAGAAATCCAGAATCCCGTGCTACCCGATGTAATTGTGGTTTCAACGTGACAGCCAACATCACGTACGCACATTGCCTATTCCATTCTAGCATCTTCTAGACTTCACTCGAATTATGACGTCAGAGACTATTTTAGCAGGGGATTTCCCTAGCTAATTACGTATCTGACGGGAGACAACTCGGCTAATCCCGACCAAAGGGATGTAATACAGAATACAGATCAGAGATCTGGTCCATTTTGTCACATAGGCCCCACTTAAGAAGTTCGACCCGGTCGAACTTTCTCATCCAAGAACTGTCTGAACTCTGAACCTAACACTCTTCAGAGACTGGATGTCTGGAAAGAAAGTCGGCTCCGACATTCTCTTTCCCTGGGATGTATTCCACCATAAACTGGTATGGTTGCAGTAACAACGACCATCTCAACAGCCGCGGATTTAATTTCTGCGATAAGGCGAGAAATGTAAGCGGCTGGTGATCGGACTGCACCTTGATCTGGACCCCATAAAGATATGGCTGGAACTTTTCCACGGTCCACACCAGAGAAAGACATTCCTTCTCTACAGTCGAATAATTCCGTTCCGCAGGTAAAAGCTTCCGACTTGCATACGCCACTGGATAGAGTACAGAAGGATCGTCTCGTCCTTCTTGTAACAAAGTGTCCCCCATTCCAATCAGTCAGTACGCAAGATAAACAGTTTTGCCAGATCGGGAATTTGTAAAACAGGTTTGTCGATCAATACCTGCTTCAACGTTCCATAATCCTCCTCACATGCCGGAGTCCAGACGATTTTGTCTGGAGTCCTTTTCTTTAAGGTATCGGTCAGTGGTGCCCCAATCTCATTAAACCTCGGGATAAATTTCTGGTATTATCCACATAGGACAAAAAGTATCTGACATCCTTTTTCGTCTGCTGCCTCAGCGCCAGTCTGACCTTCTCAATATTCTTGGCCTCTGGCACTATCTGCCCGGAGTGATGGTATGTCCCAAGAACTCTAACGTCTGATACCCCAACATACATTTGTTGGGACGTGCGGTTAATCCCACTTCCCTCAATCTCTTAAAGATTCGACTTAACGAAGTGAGATGATCTTCGAAGTTAACTGATGCAATCATAATAACATCCATGAAAGAGCATATCGAGGGTTCCTTGAGGGGCCCTAACAAGAGCCGCATCATACAGATAAATACACTTGGGACATTTTTCAACCCGAACGGCATCACTTTGAACTCATAATGTCCCGAGGAGGTACTGAAGGCCAAGAGAGGGTGGATTTCTGGCTTGACCGGGATCTGGTAAAATCCCCGGCTTATTTCGACCTTCGAGAAATATCTGGCCTTGTTTAATCGAGCAAACAGCTGTTTCGCATTAGGTACTGGCTCCACCTGGAATTGGGTACAGCTGTAGAGGAGTCTGTAATCTATACAGAGTCGGTGTTGCCCGCTGGGCTTCCCCAGTAAGACCACCCCTGCATTGTAAGGAGAGGTGGAGGGAGTGATAATGTCATCATCCAGGAGTTTCTGAATTTCCGATTCCAGCGCCTTCTCCTTCGAGAACGGGACTGGATAGCCCCTTTGCCGGACCGGCTCATTGCTAGTTAGAGTCATGTCAAACTCTACTAACCCCGTCCTACGTGGTTTATCCGTGAGCACGTCACGGTTGGGCTTTGCCAGACGGGATATCCACACTTTCTCTTTCGGGGAAAGGTTCGGGTCGATCTGTACATCCTGATCGGTTTCCCTAGAGACTAATTGGTATTATGTATCCCCATCTGCATGACGCTATATTCAGAGAAAAGGGTGACAGGCTAAAGAGGGGCAAATCATGGATGGGTCGGGCGGAAGATGTCGTCAGACAGGTCTGCAGTCTTACCAGTATCAACCCCGGCAAGGAATGGGTGCCGGTGCCTCCAGCTTTTAAGTGCACTTTCTCCTGCATTATCACACTCGACAGACGGTGCAGAGAGCAGAACCCTGCCGCTGTCAATGCAGAGGTTAACGCGCTCATCTATGAACACTCGGATAGCCCCGAAGTGCTCATCTATACAGATGGATCTGTTGTAAAGCAGCAGAGAAGTGCGTGAGCATTTACAGCCCGTTCAGCGGGCCGAACCGTTCAAGAATCCAGTGGTGCCCACTCTATGACCACGAGCAACATGACGATGGAGGTGATGGCAGTTACACAGGCTTTCATATGGCTGGAATCACAGTATTATACCAACGTGTGTGTACTAAGTGATTCAATGAGCATGATTCAGAAGGTCGAAGCTGGATCTGTACGTAGACAGTGGACTGAATCGCTGCGGAAGTCTGTTGTCCGTAAAGTCACCTTCATCTTCGTCCCGGGACATGCGGGAGTCGAGGGAAATGAACGAGCTGACAAACTGGCTGGCTCTGCATCCCCTGTAGATGGCCAGCCCATGGATCGTGCCGATGTTATTAACGTCCTTAAAGATATGGCGAGAACAGAGGACTTTGACGTCAGTGATCCCACATCGCTGTCCAGGATGAAAGACCTGGGAGTAAGAATCGGCACAGCCAGACGCGAGAGGTACATCGGGAAAACAAAGCGCCTCGTCAACCAACACAGAACTGGCAGTATTAGCCACCGGACGCTGATGAATATGCTGGGGGGGGGGGATCTGAGCACCTATGGACATGTCCGGAGTGCAACGAAGATACCCCAACTTATAACTGATAACTGATAACTGATCCCCATCTGATCCAGGTTCCGTTTCCATGGCGACGGCCATCGCCATGAAGTGGGAAGACTCTTCCTCGGATCTCTCCTCATATTTCATGAAGAGATTAATGTGGAAAATTTTCGTTGACCCTCAGATCTTAATCCCATAGGTGTTGCGGGATACGACCCGTTCCACTTGGAAAGGACCCTGCCATCCGATTTCGAGTTTATTGCCAATGATGGAGAGTAGCAACAAAACTCCGTCTCCCACCTGAAGAGATCGTGCTTTAGTCCGCCTATCATAATAGGCCGCATGTCTTTTCCTGGCCTTCCGCAAATTCTTTGCGGCCAGCTCCCAACCAGTCATGAGTTTACTGTTCAACTCCTCGACATATTTGTAGGAGGACACTTCTTCCGCCGAAATTTTTTCGTCCGTCCACCCCCTCAGTAGAGCTTCCAGGGGACTTTTAATCGGGCGCCCGAACAACAAAGTCGCCGGAGGCAGGCCCGTGGACCCATGAGGCACCTCTCAATAGGCAAAGAGGGCGTCTGAGATAAACTCATCCCACCGATCGGGCTTATCCAGGGCCAGTTTTCTGAGCATGGTCATCAACGTTCCGTTGAACCGCTCTATTTGCCCGTTTGACTGAGGGTGATAGGGGCTGGTGTGGATGTGGTTCGTTTAAAATATCCGGAAGACCTCTTCTATTAATTTCCCCCAAAATTGGGATCCGTTGTCCGTAAGTATCTGATGAGGAAACCCCAACCGCGTGAAGACCTCCACCAGAGCGTTCGCCACCCTCTTTAAATCTATGGTGGCTAATGGTTTGACATTGGCCCACATGGAGCAGCAGTACACCATAGTGAGGATACACATGTTCCTCTTTCTGGTCCTCGGAAGAGGTCCCAGTACGTCGACGGCGACTTGTTCAAAGGGTGAGTTCATAATGGGCATCTCCCCTAGAATCACCTGGGCTGTCCAATGTCTTGGCGCCACTCCCTGGCACTCTGGGCATGACTTAACATACCTCCGCACGTCTCCCTTCATTCATGGCCAATAATAATGGCAGAAAATTCGTTGGAGGGTTGCCCCGACTCCCATGTGACCACTGAAAGCTATAGTATGTCCCATGTGAAGAATCTGGGATCGATAGTCTTTCGGGACCACTATCTATCCGTACTGCCGATCTTCCTTTCCAGCTCGACGATATAGTAGCCTGTTCTTCCTATAGAACTGACCCCGTTTTGGAGGGGCAGAACTATTGGGTAACCTTCTAAAGCACGGACGCAACGACGCATCCGTAGTTTGAGCCATTCTCAAATCACCTGGTCGAGGATTGGAGATTATCTCCTCGGAGTGTTCATTCCCTGTTTGATATCTGATCTGCATATCCTCCACTACAATCGGGTTCTGGGGGGTCTCCAGGAACACATATTCAGTCCCAAGAATCAAAGGGTAGATTGGATCTGGTAACACCTCCGCCTGAATGATACCCGTAACATACTTGCACTGAATATCGACACGAGCGATCGGCAAGGTCAAGGCTACCGAGCTCTTTGTGGCCGGTTGGATCTCCTTGGTCTCACCGGTGAAATGCTCCGGGCTCCCCATGTGTGAAGCTATTACAGCCTCAAAATGCAACCTAGTGTCATATAGACACTCTACCGGGTGCCCATTCACTACTTTCACCTCTACCACGGGTGGTCTCTCTGACTTTGGTTTATTGGAACGCCCTTCTACTTTCTGGTTAGGTCTATCCCTATTTTCGGCGAGACAAGCTAAGTGCAAGTCTTTGGGCTTTCCTTCGACAGTCTACTGTATTATGTGAAGCCGACTTACAGAAGGTACACCACCTCTTACTCCACTTCCGTTTTGAAACTCGAGGTGGGCTTTTCCATCCGGGTTTCTTACCAGAGTCGTGTATCAAGGGATTTGTTTTCTTAGGAGATTCTTTATATGATGGAGATTCTTTGGATCTTTTGGTCTTGGACTTTTTATCATGCCCCTTCCGCTTAGATTTTGGATCATTTTGACCGGAATCCCCAGTCTCACCATAGACTTCCACATACTTCTCAGCTAACTTATTTACTATGTCCAGTCTCTCGACCCATTTTCTCCTAAGAAATTTTTCAAAGGCTTGGACATCTGCATCCTCATCTGATCCACTACCATCAGCTCTCTCAAACTCTCATGATCCTCTTTGAAACCGGCCAAAACCATCCATTTCAAAAGGTAAGCGTTCAACCTCACACTATAGGTCGAGAACATCTCACCTGGTTCTCGCTTGGACGTTCTAAACCTCCGCCTGTACGCATGTGATGTCATTTCGAATCTTTTCAAAAGAGCCGATTTCAGGGTTGGATAATCATTTTCCATCCCGGGTGGAAAACACGCATACACCTCGTACGTGGTGCCCCGGAGTCCTTGTGAAAGCTTCAGATTCCATCGCTCAGGCTATAAGCCCATCGCTTTACACATAGCCTCATACTTCTCTAAGAAGTGATCAATCTTCTCTTTGTCAGGTTCGAATGGTGGTAAGGGCCATTTCATAGCATGGTAAGCTTTTCTGCTGGCTGCTGGAGAGCTAGGTAAAGCTTCTCCACCTACTGCTCCCTCAGTTTCACCAACAGAATTCGCCTCAACCTCAAGTTGCTTCTTTTGGAACTCATGTTCCATTTCTAGTTTCCTAGCTTCTAATTTCTTAGGTCAGCTGCTGGTTTCTGTGACTGGTGGTCTGCTGCCAACTTCGGCTCTTTAAGTGCTTGCTTTCGAGCTTCAAGCTCAGCTTCTGTTTTACTTCGCTCTCTCTCTCTCGCTCTCTGTCTCTCTCTCTCTTCTCTCTCTCTCTCTCTCTCTCTCTCTCTCTCTCTCTCTCTCTCTTCTGCTCTTAAGTCTCGTTCTACTTCAAGTACATACGCTTTGAATGCATCACTTTCTAATCCCAACTCAGTTGCAGATGCTCGCACCTTAGACATTTCTAAAGTCCGAGTAGCCGTGTTTAGCATAAAGAAGTACTAAGTATAGATAGGCAAAGCAAACAATATGCTGGCATATAATCACAATGCTAATTACCAATGTAACTAACAATGCAACTAAACTATACTATGCTAACTATAGTAACTAACTATAGTACTAACTATATATCTGTCCACGTCGAAGAGAAAGGTATCAGTAGTCCTACTCGTCAAATAGACATTAGGTATAGGACAGAGGACACTAGTTCCTATCCTTTCGTGATGTCAGAACAAAGAGAAGATACCGGACGGGCCCCCACTCTATAGCTGTAACAAGACCCCGGGGCTTGGGCTGGTATGTTAATATAGTTAATATCCCCAGCCTTTGCTCCGATTACCCCAATAGGACTTTACATCTACATGGCCTTGACAGCAGACCTTCCCTTCCCCACCTATGGATTCCTACCCATAGGGGGCTCGGACAAGACAACAGTCATACCAGTACTAAAAGCCATGGCTAACAACGCAAAATTTAATTTATGAATACGTCAACTATAACTCAGAGAGGGTTGGCTGAAAAAAAAACTGTATAGAAGACAATATATACAACTGCCGAATGAGAGCAGCGAGAAGATCTACAGATGATCAGTCATCATCACAGAGCATGTGACTTCAGTTCGTGCCGTCATCCCGTCGTGGTTAACGACTCACCCGATGAACCTCCAGTGCAAAAGAACTCCAAGTCGTTGACTCTTCCAAAGTTCTCTCCTTCCACTGTGAGTAAGATCTCGGACTGGTCAGGTGTCTGATACCTGACTGACACTTCAACACTGATGACGGAAGAAATCACAAGTTCTACTCTAATGATGACTTGTGGGTCGACCCTAGTATCAAAGAGGTCCCCACCTGATGATAAGTACTGCTGCACAACACAACCGAATTTAAGAGCTTGGTTGCTCTTCTGATGATAAGTACTGCTGCACAACACAATAGAATATCAGAGCCTGGTTGCTCTTTGGCATCTTAAGTTAATGGGATGAATATATATGGAACGCATAACTGGAGTGTTGACTCAATGTAATAACAAGTCACATGTTACTAATCCAACATGTCAATGCAAAAATTCGACATAGTCACAATGTCACTTCTACACCGTTCTGTAGGCAACTAATGACTTCACAGATCACTACTGTCACAATCACCCACACCTAGGAAGGGGGTAGCTCCCTACCCGAACAAGTCTGTCCCTCCGGTGTTCACGAACATAGCAAACAACTGTTGTAGGTCACTGACCAAGTTCAGGTTTCATGAAAGATCACAGATGTAGATCCACACCGGAGTTGAATGAATTATTATACATTCGACCTCTCTAAGACCCAGCCGGGCCTTAAACATATTAAACTGGCCATCACAATGACTGTCAACAGAGTTCATGTCTTTCAACTCAACTGGAACGAATGTCCTTGAGTGTTTCACTCGTTACTAAAGATTTACCTGTGAGTCTGCTTAGAAATTCACCCGTACCTTACTGGCATGAATCAGGAGACGCATCAGTCCTAGATACAACCTGGATCTCATGACTAAACTTCGTCGGACTCGTCACGGCAGTCTTAGCTTAGACTCACCATGATATTCTAAACTTACAGGTTCTTTCAAGCAGTGACTCAGGCAGATTCGGTTGACCGCTCCCAGTATTGCCTCAAACACGTTGACTGGCACTGGACTGAGCTGGTCCCATTGAGTTTATGGTTTAACTCTCTCGAATCTCCATCATATAAACAGATCCTTAGATCATCGAGTCACCACATTACTTGGATGCACAGTGTCCCGCCCTGGCAAGCGACACAAGACATCTCTTCCCAGCAGTCAGTAAATTTCGGCCGTCTCTGACGATACTTGGATGGCGACTCACAGCGGAGAGCTGAGTGCGCAATTACAATTACATCTCGGGCGTAGAGAATCCCTTGGGTCACGGAGAAATCCAAAATCCCGTGCTACCCGATGTAATTGTGGGTTCAACGTGACAGCCAACATTACGTACGCACATTGCCTATTCCATTCTAGCATCTTCTAGACTTCACTCGAATTATGACGTCAGGGACTATTTTAGCAGGGGATTTCCCTAGCTAATTACGTATCTGACGTGAGACATTTCGGCTAATCCCGACCAAAGGGATGTAATACGGAGTACAGATCAGAGATCTGGTCCGTTTTGTCACAATGGGCTTCATATATCGAGAGTTCCATGGACTCTGTAAATCCCTATATCCATCGTTTAGGTTGCAGGCCTCTTACTCTGCTTCCGTCTGGTCTATACATCATTCACTGGTCTGCCTCGTGTTCCTTCAACATTGCCGGGTCTGTAACCGTTAGAATAAGTCCGTTTATGCTTATTGTGTTTTCTTCTAGCCGGAAAGAAATCCCTTGCCGGCTTGCTAAGCCATTCGCAGGTTTAAGGCGAAAGAAATCTGACCAAGGGTTAGTCCGTCCACCCTGGTGAGCCATAGCCCTTTTGGCCCATGACATCGCTGTCATGGTTTCCCGGTCTAAACCGCTTGGGGTGGGGTTGACTTGTGTAGTCTGCGGGTCATCCGCAGGCTACTAATTTAACTTTTAACCCCTCCTGGGAGAGGCTAGCCGATCCTAACCCTGCTGGCTGCAGAGCCTGCCGCAGTCCACACCTTACACTAGTGGCTAAAATATATCATATATGCAACAATGTTGACTAAAATACATAATTTAATATGGGCTACTATCCTCTTTAACAATATTTGGATACAGTGGATAAAACGACATCAACAACCATACAATGTAACACACACACACACCCACATATTATTTATATAAGGATTCTTTTACGCCTTAAATCCCATTGAGCATATGGTGGTGGAGCCATATTTATAGACCAGTGGGCTTTCGGTGGGTGATGTGCTCAGTATCGCGCGGACACCTCTAATTGACAAGATATTTCCTGGTAGCAGTTTTACGCTGGCTGGGTTGACCGTCAAGCAGAGGTTCATTATATATATATATATATATATATATATATATATATATATATATATATATATATATATATATATATATATATATATATATATATATGCAAGTCAGGTCTTAGTCAGATATGACTGAGCTACCGTATAACAGTAGACGGTACTACCTGGTTTCTGTTAGCGCCGAACGTTGGGCGGCGCTTACCAACCCGACACCCCACATTGTGCCAACGGCTTCGGGCGGAAGAGCGCAATTGGGAGGGTACAAGCCTTACCCTGGTGCGAGGAAATGCAAGCTAAAGACAAAATTGTCATGGCAGGGCAGACCAGGCCCTAAGCCTTGGTTGGCGACTGGTCTAGGATCGAAGCTCCGACAGGCGGACAGTTAGAGCATTGCTTTGCTGATCCGGCAGCTTCTGCAGCTTGTCTTGTTCCAGATGTAGGGGTGTTACCTTTCCTCTGGAGTGAACTAGGCAGGCCGAGAGAGGGATCATGCTGCATGGGCAACACATGATCTCTATATTTTAGCCCAGGCTTTGTGCTATGGAGAGGCAATAACTCCATCCCTGGTCTTAACTGGTCTCGGAATCAAAGCGAGAGGCAACTGTTACGGGTTATAAGTCCTTGTCAGTTGGCGTAGACATGGGGCGCCACGCGTTGCCTCTGACGGTGGGAGACACCTATAGGTGTTACTGATCAGCTACCGCCCGCCTCAAGCTGGGCAGCCCCCAGCCAATTGGGTGCTGATCCGCCACAGCCTGCCTGCTTCAATGGGTGCTTGGGGCTAGCACAAAATCTGAATCGCAGGCTGTAAAACCAATGCACCAGATACAAACAAAAATAAAAATAGAAACCTCAAGCTACGGCTTGCAACCTGGAACGTGAGAACCATGTGTCCAGGATTTTCCACTGACTTGACCAATATTGACGATGTGAGAAAAACGGCTGAGATTGATGCCGAACTCAATCGTCTTAACATTGATATTGCTGGCCTGCAGGAGACTCGCCTCGCTGAGGAAGGGTCACTCAGGGAAAACAACTACACCTTTTTCTGGAAGGGTAGAGGGCAGGCAGAAAAAAGGCAACACGGTGTGGGCTTTGCAGTGAAGAATTCGCTACTGGGAATGATTGAAATTCCAGCAGGAGGAAATGAAAGACTATTATCCCTGCGCTTGGCAACCTCTTGTGGGTTTGCCACCATTATTACTGCATATGCACCGACACTCAATTCCTCTGATGATGTGAAGGATTTGTTCTATGAGGAGTTAGACTCCCTGATCAAGGCAGTTCCAAAATCTGACTACATTTATATGCTCGGTGATTTCAATGCTCGTGTGGGCAAGGACTCGAGTTCATGGCCAGTGTGCCTTGGAAAATACAACATCGGTCGCATGAATGACAATGGGCAAAGGCTGCTGGAGCATTGCACCAGTAATGACCTATGTATTACAAACTCTTTTTTTAAAACAAAAGAGATGCATAAGGTCACATGGAAACATCCAAGATCCGGCCATTGGCACCAGCTGGACTTCATCATCACACGGAGACAACATCTGAACCATATATCATTGACTCGTAGTTACCACAGTGCTGACTGTGATACAGATCATTCTTTGGTTGTTGCAAGGGTTAGACTGAGACCAAAGAGAATCTACACAGTTAAACACAAATCTAGCCCCAGGATTAATATTATTAACACTCATGATCCTGAAAAGTGCTTTCAGTTTCAACAGCAACTTGAAGACGCTTTCACTGATACACCAGAAAATTGTACAGTAAATGAAAAGTGGGGTCAAATTAAGGAAACTCTTTATAAAACTGCCGTAGGGGTTTACGGCACTGTGGATCATAAGAGGCAGGACTGGTTTGCGGCCAACAGCGAGACTCTGCAGCCCTTGATTGATAAGAAGAAGAAAGCTCTCTTAAGAAACAAGGAAAGACCAACGCGTAACACTCTGAGTGAGCTAAGGCAATCTAGGAAGGATATGCAAAAGGCTGCCAGGCAGTGTGCAAATGATTATTGGATCAAGTTATGTGAGTCCATTCAAATCGCACGTGATAAGGGAGACATAAGAAGCATGTATGAAGGAATAAAGAAAGCCTGTGGTCCAGTGATCAAAAGAAGTGCACCATTGAAAACCTTGACTGGAGAAGTCATCACTGATAAGAAACAGCAGATGGACAGATGGGTAGAGCACTATTTGGAGCTTTACTCAAGTGAGACCAAACTAGCGGATGATGCCCTTAACGCCATAGAGGCTCTACCAACTCTTGACCACCTGGACACACTTCCCACCATAACAGAAGTTAAGTGTGCTATAAATGAACTTGCATCTGGCAAGGCTCCAGGTAAGGATGGGATTCCAATAGAGGTTATCAGGAGTGGGCAAGACACACTCACTCTACAGATCCACCAGCTAATAGAGCTATGCTGGCGTGAAGGACAAGTCCCACAGGATTTCAAAGATTCAAGCATCATAACACTGTACAAGAACAAGGGCGATCGGAGCGACTGCAACAACTATAGGGGTATCTCACTTCTGTGTATTGTTGGAAAAGTATTTGCCAGAATTGTTCTGCGCAGACTTAAAGTCCTAGGAGATCAAGTCTACCCCGAATCACAGTGTGGCTTTCGACAGAACCGGTCTACCACTGATATGATATTCTCATTGCGACAAATGCAAGAAAAATGCCGTGAACAGAATCAACCACTGTTTATTGCCTTCATCGACCTCACAAAGGCATTTGATTTGGTCAGTCGTGAGGGTCTGTTCAAGGCACTAAAGAAGATTGGCTGCCCACCAACTCTTCTGTCCATTGTGGAATCGTTCCACACAGGCATGAAGGGTATAATCAAGTTTGATGGTGCAACTTCTGAAGAATTTGAAATCAAGAGTGGAGTTAAGCAAGGTTGTGTACTAGCTCCCACCCTCTTTGGAATATACTTTTCACTTCTACTGAAATATGCATTTCGTGATCAGGATGGTGGTATATACATTCACTCACGCTCAGATGGCGGCCTCTACAATGCTCAGAGATTGAAGGCTAAGACCAAAATTAGGAGGGTACTGATCAGAGAGTTGCTTTTTGCAGATGATGCTGCAGTTACGACCCACTCTGAGGAAGAATTGCAATGTCTACTATCTGCATTCTCCAATGCTTGTTCTGAATTTGGTTTGACAATTAGCAAAAAGAAGACACAGATTATGTCACAAGGTGCACATGGGGTACCATCAATCTTTATTGACGACGCCGAACTAGAGATAGTAGACCATTTTACATATCTAGGATCAGTGGTAAATAGCAAATTATCCCTAGATCAGGAAATCAACATCCGGATTGGTAAGGCAGCAACAACAATGAACAGGTTAAGAAAAAGAGTCTGGGAGAACAGGAAGCTTACTGCCAAAACAAAAGTCCTTGTCTATCAAGCCTGTGTCCTTAGTACTCTTCTCTATGGCAGTGAAACCTGGACAACTTACTCACACCAAGAGAACAATTTAAACAGCTTTCATATGCGGTGTCTGCGAAGAATTCTTGGTATTAAGTGGCAAGACAAAATCACAAATACTGAAGTATTGGAAAGATCAGGTTGTGTGACAGTTTATTCCATGCTCAGTCTTCGTAGACTTAGATGGATAGGACATCTTAGGAGGATGGATGATGGTACAATACCAAAGGATATCTTTTTTGGTGAATTACTGATGGGTAAGAGATCTCAGGGTAGGCCTCTACTACGATACAAAGATGTGTGTAAGCGGGACATGATTGATACAGGCATTGATAATGCACATTGGGAGCAAGTCGCCGCTGAACGTGTTGCATGGAGGGCAAATATCAGAAATGGAATAAAGTCAAAGGAGAAAATTATTGCAGAAAAGTCACACACCAAGCGTTTGAGACGTAAGATGGTGCATGATGGTGGAAATGACCACGTGTTCACATGCACCCACTGTGAACGGACATTTACAGCGCAAATTGGCCTTATCAGTCACACTCGCTACCTCTCTTCTCTTCTTCAGCGTTCCGAGCCATTGAGGTTCTTTGCTGCAAATACAATCCGTCTCCATTCGTCTCTCTGGTGGACCTTCTCTTGCCAGTCGTTGATTCCAAGTGCTTGTAGGTCTGTACATGTATTATCTCTCCACCGCCTTCTTGGTCTACCTCGGGGTCTACGGTCATTTATTTCCTACCGCCATAGTTAAAAGTTATTATGCCTTTTTAGAGCACAAACTATCGTCTGTCAAGACTGCAAGGTGCCAATGATATATGATGATGATATATATATATATATATATATATATATATATATATATATATATATATATATATATATATATATATATATATATATATATATATATATATATATATATATATATAAGAAGAAGTAACAAAGACATTTATGATCTGTTTAAGTCCCCGCTAATCACTGGTATCATGAAGGCTAATAGACTACAATGGCTGGGGCATATAGAAAGAATGGAAGATAATAGGGAAACAAAACTCGCTTACACTCAGGAAATAAATGACCGTAGACCCCGAGGTAGACCACGAAGACGGTGGAGAGATAATACATATACAGACCTACAAGCACTTGGAATCAACGACTGGCAAGAGAAGGTCCACCAGAGAAACGAATGGAGACGGATTGTATCTGCAGCAAAGAACCTCAATGGCTCGGAATGCTGAAGAAGAAGATATATATATATATATATATATATATATATATATATATATATATATATATATATATATATATATATATATATATATATATATATATATATATATATATATATACATATATATATATATGTGTGTGTGTGTGTGTGTGTGTGTGTGTGTGTGTGTGTGTGTGTGTGTGTGTGTGTGTGTGAGGTGCGTGCGTGTGTATGTGTGTGTTTGTTCGTGTGTTTATTTGCATTTCAGCATCTCACGCTACATATGCGACATGATAAATCAAAAACTAAAGTATGCAACAGTGGAAGACAACTGGTAAGAATAAGGATTTTTTGTTTCGTTTGTTCGCTTTAAACTCAAGCGTAGTACACACACGTTCTATTACTTCTAGTGCATTGGATTGGATTTTTGCGTGTGGATTCGCTTTCCCTATCACCAGAGTCCCTCGCCATCAGGCGAAACCTCTCCGATTTCAGAAATACATGTAATTTACATTCTCAAGTCTAGGACGAGAAGTCAATATATTAGTCCAACTGACAAGTGTATGGGTTGAACCCGCAACCTCAGCATCAGCACACATGATGTTTAAGATGTGCGTTTGTATCAAATCTGCCATGCTGAACTCCGTAAGAGTACAAATATGAGAACGCAGATGAACACACACTATGAAAAGCTCTGGGTACAACCGATTATCCAAACTTCCACACCAAAAACTTTGTATCTTCACCCATTTCCTTAAAGACGTACCCCCCCCCCCCCCCGACCCCACCCCCAATTTCCGACCATGAAATCATCGAAGCCTGTTAAACTTCCGTACTAAAGTTTCCTTAGTCATCATCGTCCAGTTAACTGTCCTGTGCAACCCCCCCCCCCCCGCCCCCTCCACCCCCGGAGTCTCGAAATTTATGTGTGTTTTAAACATTGAGCACAACCCACTACTAATCGTATTCCCTTACGAACCTAAGGTCTTATCCACGTCAACCTGGAAGCACTAGACTCCAGTTTCGCTCTCGTTTGAGCTCGTCAGTAGTGATATCTTTGAATGGACCAGGGATCAAATCCAGATCACTGGCAATTGCCACGGGAATGTAAGCACTAAACCACGCGGCACACGCTAGACGCAACCAAATTATCAGTCTAGAATATCGCAAATCACCCATCGTAGGCTATAGCTCAAAATTTGCTTGATCGCCGCGACTGATATCCGTCAATCGATGTGGCTCCGAATGATCAGGTCTTCTCGACTGTCATGGCACACCAGGCCGCCGAAGTCCAGCGAGCAGTAACCACATTGATTTATTTGTTGTTGTTTTTTCCCCCTCCAGGATTTGAGATGTAAACATTGAGCACAACCCACTACTGGCAACGCTGATCGTATTCCAGTACGAACCTAAGGTCTTGTCCCCGTCAATCCGGAAGCACTAGACTTGAGTTTTGCTCTTGTTTGAGCTCGTCAGTAGTGCATACCCTTGACTGGACCCGGGATCAAACTCTCGTAATGTTTACAGTATATACGTTTGTTTGTAAAGTCTCATTACACTATGTATGTTGAACCAATTTGCTTAGTAGTATGACTCCTGGATGGCTGTTGAACGAGGGGACGTAGCCCGTATGGGAATGTCCTGAATATAGTGATGTCGGTTCTTAGCCCAACAGAACTCAACTTACATTTTCATCCATAGAGGATTTCTGTTGTCTGAACTAAAAGAGTGTGGTAATAATCCAGAGTCAACTACTCCACGTGGTTTCAAGCATTTTTAGCTAAAGAAGACGAATCTATCTGGATACGTTAATAGCCAAAATAATAGTAGCTGAAGCCCTTTTAACCCCATTGCATTTCATGAAGCGCCTCTACACGATGAGAAAATTGGAGTATGGTGAGCTATCAGTAGAAAACGTTTTATTAGACACATTTTTTTTCCAGCTACACTGTAAATGCCTAACGGTACATTCTGGAATCATGATTATAACAGCTGAATAAACGTTAACTTGAAGAAGCGTGGTTCCAGGAAGATGGTGCAACTGCACACACCGCTAGAGAGTCATTGCGTTGTTTGAAAGAAATTTTCGCAAATCGCATAATATCACGTGACACTTGGCCTACTCGTTCTTCAGATCTAAGTCCATTACATTATTATCTATGAGGTTTCTTGAAAAGAAATGTTTACAAAAATAATGTACATACAATTGAGGACCTGAAAGAAGCAATCAGAATTGCCATTCAAGAAATAACAGCAGACACGTTGGAGAAGGTATTTGACAATATGAAGAGACGTGTACTGTCATGTCTTGAAGCCCATGGTGGACATTCCCAACACCTGTTATAATGAATACTTCATTGGTGCTTTCCAGCTCCCCAAAAACAGCGTTAGACAATAACAATGTCTATTGTAACTAATTTAATGCATTTGTTAGCACATATTTTTAGATGACGTCAAGTACTTCATTTTTCAAATTTGTTCTACATACAAAGCGTAGTAAGACTTTACAAACACCAGGCATAAGAAACCAACTTGAAACCATCGCATATTACCGCCTTTTCCTTGTGTTCATCATCATAATCATCAAGTGTCATGCCGACTGGCGGAGGCATTCATGACTCTTCACAGATTTCGGTCTTTGGTTTCCTGGATCAACTCTACCGTTGATATTCCTCCATACCACCATCGCAATACATTCAGCGTCATTTCTCTTGGTCTGCCGCTGCCTCTCTTCCCCTCGATCTTTCCAGTTGTCACGATGTTCTCCAATGCCTCTCTTCTCATCACATGACCAAAAAATGTTGTTTGCCTCTTTCTTATTGTTGCATATAATGTGATCACTGTAGAGTAATTTTATGGTCGGCAATACGTCTGATGGAAATCCCATATTCTTCTTTATATTCCATAATTCTAAATGTTCTGCACATTAACATGTATTGAGCAGTCTATAAGGCAAAAATACAGGTCTTTCTACTTATTTCTACAAATATCCTCGTGTTAAATATTTTGTCACATATTCCTCTGTTGCGCCTTAAGCCAGCTTGTACTATGTTAAAGTTTTCTTTTATTTACTTATACACTGACTTCCCATACTTAGAATACATACTTACTTTTAATAATAATAATTTAATAATTTTAATAATAATAATAATTTTAATAATAATTTAATAATAATAGACGGTGTTCTGCCAGTACTACAGAGCTCAGTGTGTGAAGTACAGTGACAGTTCTGTTTCCAACAGTGACACAATAACTTTGTAAAATGAATGGATGGTATTGTGTCAGTACTATAGAGCTCAATGTCTGAAGTACAGTGACAGTTCTGTTTTCAATAGTTCCATAATACCATTGTAAAATGGATGATGTTGTGTCAGTACTACAGAGTTCAATGTGTTAATTACAATGACAGTTCTGTTTGCTACAGTGACACAATACCATGGTGAAAGGGATGACACAATACCATGGTGAAAGGGATGGTGTTGTGTCAGTACTACAGAGATCAGTGTGTGAAGTACAGTGACAGTTCTTTCTCCAACAGTGACGCAATAATATTGCAAAATAGATGATGTTATGTCTGTACTACAGAGCTAAATGGGTGAGGTACAGTGACAGTTCTGTTTCCAACTGGGATATAATAACATAACATGGATGGTGTTGTGTCAGTACTACAGAGCTCAATGTGTGGAGTGCAGTGACAGTTCTGTTTTCAACAGTGACACAACAAAAATGTAAAATTGACGGTGTTGTGCCATTACTACAGAGCTCAAGATGTGAAGTACAGTGACAGATCTGTTTCCAACAGTGACACAACAACAGTGTAAAAGGATGGTGTTGTGTCAGTACTACAGTGCTCAATGTGTGAAGTACAGTGACAGTTCTGGTTCCAACAGAGGCACAATAACATTGTCAAATGGATGGTGATGTGTCTGCCACCACTCCACCACTCTACAACACAACAGGATCTGCCATGTAATTTACCCAAATATTATCATGTTGTTGTCTCCCCCGATGGTGTTTCCACCTTGTCGTGGTGGGGGGGGGGGGGGCTTGAGTTTCTCAATGACCCTGAGAGCTATGCCGGCGGTAGCGTAGCTACCAGCAGGGCCTCCCAAGCCGGACAGGTCAAAGGGTAGAGAACAGACAAAGAGAAACACCCTGGTCCTCCAGGTTGGGGGTTGAAGCGTGGGGTTAACATCCCCAACTTTGTAAAAACCTTTCTTTGTTACGAAACAAATACATGAGCCTCGATATCGGACTGACTTATCTGGACAACGACCTTGGAACGTTAAAGGACTTTTGAGATTTGGAACATGGAATGTACGGACACTATATCGAGCTGGAGCGGCTGAAGAACTAACCCGGGAGCTGGGTGAATATCAAATGGATATAACAGCAATTCAAGAAATAAGGTGGCCAGGAGAGGGTACTTTAGAGCAAAATGGAATGATTATAATATATGGAGGAAACACCCAAAATAAACATGAATTAGGAACAGGATTTGTCATCAAAAAAGAGTTATGGGGGAACGTTTTAAACTTTAAAGCTTTTAATGACAGGATTAGTAAATTACGAATAAAAGGTAAATGGAAAAATATAACGATGATTAATGTACATGCACCTACTGAAGAGAAAGAAGATGATATTAAAGAAGACTTTTATAATGATCTGGAAGATGTCATAGAAGAAACCCCCAAACAGGACATCCTGATTGTGCTGGGAGACTTCAATGCAAAAATAGGTAGAGAGCAAACTAATAAAAAAGTGGCCGGTATGGAAAGCCTACATACAACTTCAAATGATAATGGATGGAGAGTCATCAACCTGGCAGAAGCCAAAGGACTGCAGATTAGCAGTACCAGACTGCAAAGAAAGGATATACACAAACAAACTTGGAAATCATGTGACAAGAGAACCTATAATCAAATAGATCACATTTTAATTAACAACAGAAATGCATCAAACATACAGCAAGTCAGAAGTTATAGAGGAGCTGAGTGCCACAGTGACCACTTCCTCGTTGGAGCAAAATTTAAAATAAAACTTAAGAGAGCTTTCTATACTAAATTACAAAGATTACACCCAACATATAACAGAGAAAAACTGCAAGACATTACAGTCAAAGAGAAATTTACAGATGAAATAAAAGGTAAACTTGAAACTCTGCAAAACCCTTTGGAGGAAAGCGTTGACCAAACTTGGTTGAACATCAAGAATACAATTCAGTCTACCGCAGAAGAATGTCTCGGTGTGTTAACCACGCATAGAAAGAACAGATGGTTCAATCAAAAATGTGAAGAAGCAGTCATTAGGAAGAAGAATGCCAGACATGTATGGTTAAATGACATCAATAACATCCAAAAGGAAGAGCATTATAGAAATGAATGTAAAGAGGCTACAAAAATAGTCAGACAGCAGAAGCGAGAATATATGAGTAATATAATCAAAGATATGGAAACTAATCACCAGAAAAATGAATCCAGAAAATTTTTTAAAGAACTGAAGTCAATGAAACGAGGGCACCAACAAAACACATATGGTTTAAAAGACAAAAATGGGAATATGATAAATACCAATGAGGAAATGTGCAACACATGGAAAGAATATTTTATTGAATTACTAAATTGTGAAGCTCCAAGTCACATTTTCCCACAGGAAGAGGTTCTAACATGCGAACCACAAATTGAAGAACCTACATTTGAAGAAATCCTATATGTAATCACACGACTTAAAAACAATAAGGCAACTGGGACTGATGGAATTGCTGCTGAATTTATAAAGGCAGGTGGCCATGCATTACATCTAAAGCTATACGAACTAATAATAAAAATCTGGAGGACAGAAGAATTACCCCATGACTGGAAAGAGTCATTATTGATACCTATCTTTAAGAAAGGAGACAAGTTCCAATGTGGAAATTATAGAGGAATATCACTACTGCCTACAAGCTATAAGATACTATCCGCAGTATTACTAAATAGACTAAAACCATATTCAGAAGACATATTAGGTGACTACCAGGCGGGTTTTAGACAAAACAGATCAACAATAGATCAGATATTTATCTTACGACAAATAGCCGAGAAACATTGGGAATATAAAAGAGATCTCCATAACATTTTTGTGGATTTTAAAAAGGCTTATGATAGTGTCCATAGGAATAGTCTATGAAATGCTATGCAGGAATTTGGAATACCAAGGAAGTTAATCAACATGACCAGACTATGCATGGAAGATACTTATAATATAGTAACATATAAAGGCAGGAAATCAGACCCCTTCCAAATAACATCTGGCTTGAAACAGGGTGATGCACTATCGCCGCTACTCTTCAATCTGGCTCTAGAGAAAGTTGTAAGGAAGGTAAAGGAGGAATGTGATATTGGAGGAACATCCAAGCTGCTTGGTTATGCAGATGATATAGATATTATAGGGCAAAGTGAACAAAAGACATTGGAAATATTGACTCACTTAAAGGGAAAAGCCCAACAGATGGGGCTGGTTATCAACCAAGATAAGACAGAATATATGGTAATTTCAAGAGACAGAATGGCTAGAAACTCTGGCCACACACAAATAGATAATATGACCATTAAAAGAACGGAAACATACAAATACCTGGGTACAATCTTCAACTGCTCCAACATCATAAGGGAAGAAATACAAACTAGAATCAACTCTGGAAATAAGATATACTATGCACTACAACATCTACTAAAATCAAAGGCGCTATCTCGTAACACCAAAATCACAATGTACAAAACACTGATCAGACCAGTTGTGCTGTATGGCTCTGAAACATGGAGTACAACGAAAGGAGACGAAGCCTTGTTACAAACCTTTGAGAACAAAATTTTAAGACGCATCTTTGGACCCATTAGGGATACACAAAGTGGAGAGTGGAAAAGAAGAAGTAACAAAGACATTTATGATCTGTTTAAGTCCCCGCTAATCACTGGTATCATGAAGGCTAATAGACTACAATGGCTGGGGCATATAGAAAGAATGGAAGATAATAGGGAAACAAAACTCGCTTACACTCAGGAAATAAATGACCGTAGACCCCGAGGTAGACCAAGAAGGCGGTGGAGAGATAATACATGTACAGACCTACAAGCACTTGGAATCAACGACTGGCAAGAGAAGGTCCACCAGAGAGACGAATGGAGACGGATTGTATTTGCAGCAAAGAACCTCAATGGCTCGGAACGCTGAAGAAGAAGAAGAAGAAGTTGTCTCAATACTGCAGGGCTCAACGTACGAAGTTAACCAGATTACTGATGTAGTCACTGCTCTGTTTGGTGCTTAACTATCTACATGCGAGAGTTATGTTTCCGTTGTGTGGTGACTTGAATTATGTACTATTTAATGATTATTGTATAACACTGGTTTTGTTCCCCGTATACATGTATCTACTTTGTTCGCCATAAATGAGGCGTTGGAACCTCTTGCCCCGGGTAGATTGGGCCCGTTAGCTATTACAGCAGCCAATCTAGGAGAAGGAAAACTCGGATTATAAACCCCCAAGTTTAAGGTGGACCGACTTGCCGAGGACTGAATGGCCACGGGTGAGTTGGTCGTGAACGTGGAACGTCTGGTATGCGGGCGGGGCGGCGCCAGGCGTATGGACTCCTGAGGGACATCCCCTGCCCCTTCCCTAGTAAGCAGGCAATGCTAGGGTGACCGTTTATTTCCTGCAATATCCAAACTTTTCCTATGGATTTATTTAAACACGGGAATCGTCGCCGGAGCTACGGAGCACGTGCTCTGCGCTTGACACATCTTTCAGCGGCTAGCGAAGAGAGAGTGAGGAGGAGAAGACGAGGAAATGGTGTGAGAAAAAGGCATAGAAATAGGAGGGCAGGCGCCAGGAGAACAAGACGAAAAGTGCAGAGACTAGGTTTCAACCATGTAAGAGTGGGATACTGGAACTGTCGTAGTGCCAAGCAGAGAGGTCCTGTATTGGAGAGGCTAATATATGATTTTGATGTCCTCATGCTCCAGGAGTTAAATACAGATAAATACCATTGCCATGGGTAACTCCCGTGTGTTGCCGGGGCCCATAAGGGAAGCAAAGAATAGCAACACTGCAGCCTACCACGCATGTCGTAAGAGGCGACTAAGAAGGCTTGATGGTTCCGTCGCCCTGCTACTGAGTGAGTGCGTGGCGCGACACAGTGAGCTGTGAGTTTTGTGTGAAATGCTTTTGAATCTGCCCGAGGTCTTTTGGAACATGACTGCATGTTCGGAGCGATGGCAGATGGCTATGTCCCAGAGTTGACCGGTTTTTGCCTTATGCAGAAATGCGTGGCTGCTGGGCTTCTGGTTGACTGCCACTACCATCGATGATGAACTGTATTTCGTGGACTGTGTGGGTGAACATCTATGAAACATCCAGATGGGAAAATGACTGCCGATTCCATCAGAAATGAACTGGGTGTTTTGTGGGGGACTATTGTGTTGACATTCTGGTGGCGGCGTTATGCACAGTGTATCTGTGCGGGCTGTTATTTGTCGAGACTCCTGTCTTTTTCACTTTTCACATTGGGCAGTGGGGAGCATTTTGTGTGATATTCACTGGCACAGAAACTGAGCATAATGGGGACGACCCGTTGCTGTGAAGTTGGAACTGCGACTAACTAACTAACTAACGTCAGTTATATAAACCCCACTGGGCAGAAGAGACATGGGCAAGGTCTGTTGTGAAGAAAGGAGTAAAGCATGTGGCACTTGACTTGAGCCAATGGAATCACAGTGCAAGAGAGGTCCAGGGTATACAAATGGAGATTGGTGGCTTAAGTTGGAACATCATAAATGTATATGCCACAGTGGACTGTTTTGTCAGAAAGGAACAATGGGACTGGCTTAAGGAATTAGAGGACTTACCAGGTGATAGGCTACTCATATGTGGAGACTTTAATGCGAGAAACAGAGATTGGGACAGTAGTGGAGAAAATCGACAAGGAATTGCACTTGCGGATGCCATGGTGGACTCCGATGTGGTCTGCATAAATGATGGTAGGCCGACTAGAATGGCAATGAGGCCTGGCGATGCAGATACTGCTATTGATTTATCACTTGTCTCCCAGTCATCAGTCCTTGATGTAAAGTGGACTGTTTTGAATGACCATGGGAGTGATCACATGCCATGCTCAGTCCTGATCTCTAAGTCCAAGAAAGTCAAGGCTGGGAGAGCACGCAAGACCTTCCGGTATGAGTGGAGCGACAGCCTTCTTTGACGCCTCAGACATGGGGCATGCAACAGGACTGTTAAAACTCCCTTTTTGCAGCCCCCATGGTGGACCCCAGAAGTGGACAATGCGTGGAAAGCAAAGAGAGCTGCAATGAAGCAGCTAAGGAAATTGCGACAGACACCCCTAAGTTCACGAGAGGAAGTGGACATAGCGGAAAATGACAAGAAAGACAAGGTGGAGGATTTCAAGCGATGTGCTGCAGAGGTAAGAAAGTAAAATGGGAATGTTATATGAAGGAGGTTGGAGGTGATAAAACACTGCATAAATTCTGGAAACTGTACAGACAAATGCAAAGAAAAGATCGGCCTATGACAGTAGGAACAATTTATAAAGAGGATGGGGTACGCGTGACAACAGACAAGGAGAAAGGGGAGGCGTTTCTCCAGAGATTTTTAGAGCAGACCAATCACAGTGATGCGGATACCAGGGATGCAGTTAGAGTGGAATTATCTGGCACAATAGAGAATATGCCTTACGAAGACATCATACGGGTTGAAGATGTTAAACATATTTTGCAAAAGGCAAAAGACACGGCACCAGGGCCCGATGGTGTCAGGTATGGCCACATGAAGGCTTTGGGCGATGTAGACCTGAAGGAGATGGCCGGCTGCTTTAATCAGAGCATTAGGACAGCGTCAGTACTGCAGGATTGGCTGCATAGCTATCTCATCCCTCTCCCAAAACCATACAAGGATCATTCAAAGCTTGGCGGCTTTAGAATCATCACCCTTCAAAATACATTTGGGAAGGTTTTAGAGAAGATAGTCGCTGTTAAGCTGCAGGATTTTTTGGAAAGGGGGAAGCTTCTTCCAAGAGGCCTGGGGAGCTACAGGCCAGGAAAAGATACCTGGTCGAATGCGGCCACCTTTGCCTTTGACGTTTATGAGGGGTTCCAGAGTAGACAGGAAACGATGGCGGCAGCGCTTGATCTCGAGAATGCGTACAATAGAGTTCGCTATGATATTTTGATGACCGCACTTATGGAGAAGGGGGTCAATCCTTGGTGAGTGAACTGGATAGCGGCCGTCCTGCATTCTCGTCAGGTTGCTCTCCGTCTGGGCACATGGACCTCAGAACCACATATTTTAACCCCGGGACTGCCACAGGGATCTGCAATCTAACCGGTGCTCTTTAATGTGTATACGAGCAAGATTGCATACCTAGAAGCACCAGGGGTTGGAAGGATTCTAACATTTGCAGATGATATTCTTGCATACAGGCAGGGGAGAAATAGGGATCAAACAGCCCGGGAGCTACAGGTGACAGTAGACAAAGTGATTGACTGGTGCACTGAAATGAGGGCTGTCATCAACCAGGAAAAGGCGGCTGTGTTGTGGTGATCTTTGGACAACAGGATTGTGAGAGATGATGCCCCAAGCATCACGATAGATGGTAGAAGCGTCAACAGAGAGAACAAACTGAAGTATCTGGGAATCACATTTGACAGGAGTCTGTCCTTCAAGGACCATGTGAAGACGGTTGTGACAAGATTTCAAAAGGGACTCAATGCACTTAAAATTATGGCTGCAATGGACACAGAGCAGAGAATGCTTCTCACACTATACCAGCACTTGATCCTCTCAGTGATTGATTATGGACTAGGACTGCTCACTGTCTCAAAGAGTCAGCTGGTGAAATTAGAGCGCATACAGAATGAAGCTATGCGGGTCATTCTGGGATGCACCAGAGACACTCCAGTAGTGTGTATGCGTTACATCCTTGGTCTGCCTACTGTTGCTGGTAGGCACAAGGTGATGCAAGCGAAGGCATACCTCAGAGTAGCTGCAGACACAGATCACCCGTTGCATGAGGCGCTGGACGTAGTTAAGGGTCAGAGACTGATAAGAGGGAAATCATGGATGGCTCAAGCGGAGGATACGATCAGACAGGTGTGCCCCTTGGAGAACATTAGGCGAGGAGAGGAGTGGGTCAGAGTGCCAGCCGTGCAGTCAGACTTGTGCAGAGTTATAATCACAGGGAGTGGCCAGCAGGGGCCACGGAAGTGGAAATTCAGCAATTAATTCAGGAAAATTCTCGCCTGGGTGATGTGATTATCTACACGGATGGGTCGGTGTTGAGAGGTAGGAGAAGTGCTTGGGGGTTCTTGGCAAAAACTAATGGTCGGCGTTTGGTGCAGGAGAGCCTGGCGTATGATGACACTACATCTAGCTTAAGAATGGAGGTGGAGGCGGTCAGTGCAGCTTTCCGCTGGATAGAAAACACGATACATACACATATTGTGATTGTAACTGACTCAGAAAGCATGCTGAGAAGGGTGAGAACAGGCAAGCTTCGTGCAGAGTGGCTTGCTTCGCTTCGGAGGTCACGGGTAGCTAGCATTACCTGGATCTTTTCTCCTGGGCATGCCGGTGTGCTGGGGAATGAACAGCCGGACAGATTGGCTGGCTCGGCAGAACTTGGTGGAGTATTGATGCATGACAAGGCAGATGTGGTTGCGGCCTTGTGGGAGCACGTGTACACCTCGGAGGAGCAAATGGATCACCATAGTCTGGTTAGAATGAGACAGCGAGGAGTGACGAGGGGATCTGGCCGACGCTCGACGCTCAGAGGAAAGGCGAGACGGACATATAATCAGATTGCTACTGGAACTATTAGTGTTGGAACTCTTCGCTGGTTGCTGAGGATGGGGACGGAGCGCTTATGGGAATGTCCCGAATGCTGTGATGTCGGTTCCTAGATCAATCAATCAATCAATAATATTGTTCATTCATGACTTACACTGTACCTGGTAAATAATATCGTATCTTCTTTTTTTTTTGGTATTTGAATGTGCATTGTTGTAATCCATTTCTTTGGTCGAATCGCTCTACTTCTAAGTGTCACATGTTTTCGTTTTCTTTTTTTTTTCTTTTTCTTTTTTTTCTTTTTTTTCTTTTTTTTTTTTTTTGGGGGGGGGGGGGGGGGGGGGTCATAAATCCTTTTCGATCAGAGTCCCAAAAGATACGTTTCTCACACCCCGTCACTCGCTGACCTTTCAACATTTCGTAAAGAGAATTACAGCTTCTGCGGCTGCTGCTCTCTAGCGATTGCGTGTGATACTCAAATTTGAAGGTCATCGATTGGACAAGTGCATCTAAACAACCCGTTTATTCGACATGTCCTAATTACTAGTTTTAAAAATCTCAGTCGAAAGACAAATAAAAGAGGACAGATAACCGTATTTGTGATTGTCATAATAACACACGGGGTCATGATTCACAAAAACACATAGAAATTGGCATATCTCAGTGACTCATACACGCGCTCGCAACCGCTTATCCGCTCACGACAAGCACGGCCAAGCAGAAAACACAGACACACACTCACAGAGCGAGATTGTGACGGAGAGAGATAAACAGAGAGAGAGAGAGAGAGAGAGAGAGAGAGAGAGAGAGAGAGAGAGAGAGAGAGAGAGCACATTTATATACAGACTATTAAATACTATCAGTTATTTTAGACAACACCATCACCGGAGTGAGCGGTTGAGTGTCAGATGTCCAGTTTCCTACAATTGATTCTGTGCAACCTTTGTGATTAGTGCATTGCCTTCCTAGCTCAGTGGTCCAGGCATCAGTATCCAGTAAACGGTAATCCCAGCCTTAAAATTGATCAATGATGGACCTTTACTAGGAGACTGCATAGTAAGATTGGTTGACCAGCCACATTCCTTAGGCAATTCTTTCCAAGACAATTTCTAGAATATTCTGATTACTAACTGCTATCCACAATGCTAGCCTAAGTAATGGTTGGGAAAACATCCTGCAACTGCGGGTGACTGAACACGAATGCACTTTGTTGGTAAGCAAGCGCTCTAACCACTATGCAATAACTGTTTAATCTCCAGTACTGATGGTAATTTTGTTTCCAACAACCATATCTTTAAGCGCAACTCAAATTTCTCAGGGCCAACCCAGTCCTGTGGATACCAGACGTTTCTCTGACTAAATAAAGAAGGCTGGCATGATGCATACTATAAACAAACGTTCTGCTCGGCCGGAGTAATATCAAAGGTGTTGCAATGCTCACATTGCCAGACAACGTGACACATCGGACCTTGCCTTGCCATAAACCTTGTTTTTTAGTCTGATTTGTAATTTTTGCCGTCTATGTTTATGAAAATGGCTTCTAAAAAGAGAAAATGCAAATTCTTGAACAGTATGAACAATAGGTTTCCATGCTTCTTTAAAGAACGCAGCGAGAATGAGGCAAAGTGTACGATTTGCGATATATACTTGTCCGTTGCCAACAAAGGAACTACTGACATGGAGCGTCATTTTGATAGTGAGAGACATAGAAACCTAATCAAAGTGTCCGCGTCATCTAACAAATTGACGTGTGTTTTTTTTTTCCAGCCTAAGTACTCAAAGGTATAGCTGAAAGCGCATGCGGCTGAAGCAACTTTGGCATTTCATTCAGTTTGTCATCATCAGTCTTACAACTCGATGACCTGCATAGTTGATTTGATGCACACATTATTTAAAGATTCAGAAATTGCTAAAAATATTGCTTGTGCAAAGCCAACGAGTGAAGCAATAATAAACCAGGTAATTGTTCTCCACACTGTTGATCAATTGGATAAATCTTTAAGTGGTATTTCATGTTTCAGTCTTTCGATAGATGCTAGCAATCACGGTTCGCAGAAAATATTTCCGATCGTTGTTCAATACTTTAACTGGAAAGCAAGTGGAATCCAAACTAAGATTCTCGAGTTAGACAACACACCAAATGAAACCCCAGAAACTATATCACACTTTATTTTGAGAACACTCCAAAAACATGATTTGTACTCCAAATGTGGTGCTTTTGCTGGTGACAAAGCCAGTATGAATTTTGGAGGCATTAACAGAAGAGAAGGTAAATTGTGTTCTCGCATTTGAAGTAAGCCTTGAGCAAGCCAATCCAACACGGCGAAGATTTAATGCAGATTGACGTTGAATCTATTGTCTTGAAGATATTTAATTACTTTTACACTGTCACACTGTCAGAACAGAAACTTTAAAGGATTTTTGTGACTATGCCAACATTAACTGTCAGCAGCTACTCTATCTCTCTAAAACTAGATGGCTGTTTGTTTCCAAGCTGTTGAGAGGCTGTTGAGGCTGTTTACTGCTTTGAAAGAATATTTTCTTTCTGTAAACCAACCACCTGCGATGATTAAAAAAAAAGTTTTTGAGAACAGTTTTTCAGAAGTTTACCTTTGGTTTATGCATTCTTTGATGTTTGTCTTCCAAGTCTATATTTAGGCCATTGAAAAAGAAGAAACATCAGTGTTAGAGGTTATGAGCCTTCTTCACACAACCTTGGAAGTTTTGAAAGGCAGATTGAAGGAGACATTTATTTCACTGAAAGTCAAGGAGATGTTGAGAAGACTTAAGGAATGTGGTCGAGAAGAAGAGCGTTATAGTTTTATGGCAGACGTTAGGTTGGTATATGAAGCATGCATTAGTTACTTAGAAAAGTGGTTGAAACCTTTTGATGAATTTCAGTGCTTTGTTTTGATGTTCTTAAATAAAATCAAAGACTACATTTGATGACATTTTGACATGCATATTGTACTTGAAAGAGAAGGGTATTATTGTAGATGATGTGCAATTGTTTGACCAATACCGCAATCTTAAATCAATTGTGCAAGACAAGAATGAACAGTTATTTTTTAAAGACTCTTGCATGAACAGTGGAGTTTATTTTTCAAAAGTTGCCCAAATGCATGTTGTTTTTCAGAGTTACGTAAAATTTGTGAAGTATTCTTCTGTATCCCTGGACACAATGGCAATGTGGAAAGAGTGTTCTCCTTAATTAATGCTCAATGGACCAAGGAAAGGAACAGGCTCTTACTAAAATTGTACTGATTGTTGGTTTAATCTGGAACGATTCAAATAAAACATTCTTCTTCTTCTTCTTCTTCTTCTTCTTCTTCTTCTTCTTCTTCTTCTTCTCTTCTTCTTCTTCTTCTTCTTCTTCTTCTTCTTCTTCTTCTTCTTCTTCTTCTTCTTCTTCTTCTTCTTCTATCTTTTATCCCCCGTTGAGACACAAGCCCTGACCCAACCAAATATGGATTAAATGGCTAACAAGAATTTTTGATATAGATTGGGAAGAAACAAAAATCACAGAAGATTAGTAACAGACAGTAATAGTGCCAATATAGAATAAGAAAGGCAGTATGAGAGTGTGCGAAACGTACATAGTGATAACCCCCTTCAGTTACATACGGATTCGAACAGAGTGCTAGACCCAATGTCCAACAACAGTTAGGCAAAGTTCAATTTGGTTTCAGGAAAGAGGAAAATTGCACTGATGAGCTATTCATACTGCGACAAAAAGTATTGAGGGAAAGGGAGGGGGTGTCGAATACAGTGGCCAGCAGAATAATGTGTTTATAGGCCAGGTAAAGGCTTTCGACAGAGTAGGTAGATATCAATTATGGACCTCCTTTGAAGACTACGGGATACAGGGAGAACTTTCTCCTTCATATATTTATGAGCCCATTTACCGAGATAAGCCTAAGCATGTTTTACTCCCGTCTAAAACCTGATTTTTATTGTAGAAGTATGTGTTCCTCTTCTGGGTACAAGATAGTCTCTTTTAATTTTTCTTTCCATCTGTTTCCTGCGCAGCTTAGAAGGATGGCTGTTCTATGGCTATTGGGATCTGTGCTGAAAGGCACATAAATAAATGGCAATTACTTAGGGGGAAAAAGAATCAACCAACCATGGGTTAATCCCAACCTCCTGCAAATGACATGCACTATTCTTTACCCGCGCGCGGGCACACACACACACACACACACACACACACACACACACACAGACACACACACACACAGACACACACACACACACACACACACACACACACACACACACACACATACACATATGTAATGACTGTTAGTGTGTTCGGTCCAGCCATGTGGTAACCATTCATTTAGTGAGAAGCGCTACATTCCAGCGTCATACATAAATTGAATATTTCCCACATAAAACGTGCAGATCACAGCATGATAATTAGGTAAACAGGTTACCCATTATCAGACAGCGGATCTCAGCAGCACATGTTGATGTAAACATAGCATTAATTGATCCGATTCGTCTCATTTCGCTTAGGTTTGTGACTAACCTCCATGACACTCAATGTTTCTCTTCTGTGGCAATTGTAATTCTGGCACATAACGTAAACAGCTACAGGCCGCACATAAGCACCAAGTGCAGACAATCAAAATTCCTTCGATGTTGTGAACTAGTGTAAACAGGTGCACTATGCCGGCATTTTCTACTTGACATTCGTGCCAGTGATTCTCAGATACTGACGTCGAGACCCGTCCTGACCACGTTATCAAGTTTAATTTAATAGGCATGTTAACTTTTAAGGTATGTACACATCAAGTTGTATATTATAGAAAAAACATCCATGTGTAAATTATAGAAACATTTATTTCTATATTATATAAGCATCCATTTGTATTTTATAGAACTATCATTGTGTACAGATTGATTGATTGATTGATATAGGAATCGACATCATAGCATTCGGGGCATTCCCATAAGTGCTCCGTCCCCATCCTCAGCAGCCAGCGAAGACTTTCAACACAAATAGTACCAGTAGCAATCTGATTATATGTCCGTCTCGCCTTTCCTCTGAGCGTTGACCAAATGCCCTCGTCACTCCTCGCTGTCTCATTCTTGCCAGACCATGGTAATCCATTTGCTCCTCCGAGGTGTACACGTGCTCCCATAAGGCCGCAACCACGTCTGCCTTGTCATGTATCAATACTCCACCAAGTTCTGCAGAGCCATCCAATCTGCCCGCCTGTTCATTTCCCAGCACACCGGCATGCCCCGGAGAAAAGATCCAGGCGATGATTGTCACCCGTGACCTCCGAAGCGAAGCAAGCCACTCCGCACGAAGCCTGCCCGTCCTCACTCTCGTCAGCATGCTTTCTGAGTCAGTTACAATCACGATGTGCGTGTGTGTCGTATTCTCCATCCAGCAGAGAGCCGCAGTGACTGCCTCCACCTCCATTCTTAAGCTGGATGTTGTGGTATCATATGCCAGGCTCTCCTGCACCAAACGTCGACCATTATCTTTGGCTATGAACCCCCAGCCACTTCTCTCACCTCTTGACACCGAACCATCTGTGTAGATGATCACATCACCCGAGTGAGCATTGTCCTGAATTAGTTGCTGGATTTCTACTTCCGTGGCCCCTGCTGGCCACTCCCTGCACTCCCGGCTTAATGTGCTTATAACTCTGCACAAGTCTGACTGCTCCGCTGGCACTCTGACCCACTCCTCTCCACGCCTAATATTCTCCAAGGGGCATACCTGTCTGATCGTATCCTCCGCCTGAGCCATCCATGATTTCCCTCTTATCAGTCGCTGACCCTTAACTGCGTCCAGGGCCTCATGCAGTGGGTTGTCTGTGTCTGCAGCTACTCTGAGGTATGCCTTCGCCTGCATCACATTGAGCCTACCAGCAACAGCCGGCAGACCAAAGATGTAATGCATACACACTACTGAGGTGTCTCTGGTGCATCCCAGAATGACCCGCATAGCTTCGTTCTGTATGCGCTCTAACTTCACCAGCTGACTCTCTGAGACAGTGAGCAGTCCTAATCCATAATCAATTACTGAGAGGATCAAGTGCTGGTATAGTGTGAAAAGCATGCTCTGCTCTGTATCCATTGCAGCCATAGTTTTAAGTGCACTGAGTCCCTTTTGAGATCTTGTCACAACCGTCTCCACATGGTCCTTGAAGGATAGGCTCCTTTCAAATGTGATCCCCAGATACTTCAGTTTGTTCTCTCTGCTGACATTTCTACCATCTATCGCGAGGCTTGGGACAGCTCTCACAATCCTGTTGTCCAGAGAGCACCACAAAACAGCTGCTTTTTCCGGGTGGATGACAGCACTCATTTCAGTGCACCAATCATTCACTTTGTCTACTGTCGCCTGTAGCTCCTGGGCTGTTTGCTCCCTATCTCTCCCCTGCCTGTATGCAAGAATATCATCTGCAAATGTTAGTATTCTTCCAACCCCTGGTGCTTCTAGGTTTGTAGTCTTGCTCGTATACACGTTAAAGAGCACCGGTGAGATTGCAGATCCCTGTGGCAGTCCCGGGGTTAAAATATGTGGTAGTCGGGGCGCTCTAACCCCTCCCCCGGATAGGTGGAACCGTTAGCTTTGGACAGCAGTCCATCTAGGAGACGGAAAACTCCAAATATAAACCCCCAAGTTCAAGGTGGACCAACGTGCTGAGGAACTGGATGGCCATGGGTTAACTGCTCGTGAACGTTGGACGTCTGGCAGGCGTGCGGGGCGGCACCAGGCGTATGGACTCCTGCGGGACATCCCCTGCCTCTTCCCTAGCAAGCAGGCAATGCTAGGGTGACCGTTTATTTCCTGCAATATCCAAACTTTTCCTATGGATTTATTTAAACACGGGAACCGTCGCCGGAGCTACGGAGCACGTGCTCTGCGCTTGACACATCTTTCAGCGGCTAGCGAAGAGAGAGTCAGGAGGAGAAGGCGAGGAAATGGTGTGAGAAAAAGGCATAGAAATAGGAGGGCAGGCGCCAGGAGAACAAGACGAAAAGTGGAGAGACTAGGTTTCAACCATGTAAGAGTGGGATACTGGAACTGTCGTAGTGCCAGGCAGAGAGGTCCTGTATTGGAGAGGCTAATATATGATTTTGATGTCCTCATGCTCCAGGAGTTAAATACAGACAAATGCCATTGCACTGGGTACTCCAGTTATATAATCCCTACTGGGCAGAAGAGACATGGACAAGGTCTGCTGGTGAAGGAAGGAGTGAAGCATGTGGTACTTGACTTGAGCCAGTGGAATCACAGTGCAAGAGAGGTCCAGGGTATACAAATGGAGATTGGTGGCTTAAGTTGGAACATCATAAATGTATATGCCACAGTGGACTGTTTTGTCAGAAAGGAACACTGGGACCGGCTTAAGGAACTGGAGGAATTACCAGGTGATAGGCTACTCATATGTGGAGACTTCAATGCAAGGAACAGAGATTGGGACAGTAGTGGAGAAAACCGACAGGGAAATGCCCTTGCGGATGCCATGGTGGACTCCGATGTGATCTGCATAAATGATGGTAGGCCGACTAGAATGGCAATGAGGGCTAGCGATGTAGACACAGCTATTGACTTGGCACTTGTTTCCCAGTTATCAGTACTTGATGTAAAGTGGACTGTTTTGAATGACCATGGGAGTGATCACATGCCATGCTCAGTCCTGATCTCTAAACCCAGGAAAATTAAAGCTGGGAGAGCGCGCAAGACCTTCCGGTATGAGTGGACCGGTTGCCTTCTTGGACGCCTCAGACAATGGGCATGCAACAGGACTGTTAAAACTCCTTTTTTGCAACCCCCATGGTGGACCCCAGAAGAAGACCATGCTTGGAAAGCAAAGAGAGCTGCAGCGAAGCAGCTTTAGAAATTGCGACACCTCGAAGCTCACGAGAGGAAGTGGACACAGCGGAAAATGTCAAGAATGACAAGGTGGAGGTTTTCAAGCGCTGTGCTGCAGAAGCCAAAAAGGCAAAATGGGAATGTTTCATGAAGGAGATTGGAGGTGATAAAATACTGCGAAAGTTATGGAAACCGCACAGGCAAATGCAAAGAAACGGTCGACCTATGACAGTGGGAACAATTTATAGAGATGATGGTGTGCGCGTGACAACAGACAAAGAGAAAGGGGAGACGTTTCTCCAGAGATTTTTAGAGCAGACCAATCATAATGATGCGGACACCAGGGATGCAGTTAGAGAGGAGTTATCTGGCACCACGAAGAATATGCAGTATGAAGACATCATACGGGTGGAAGATGTTAAACCCATTTTGAGAAAGGCAAAAGACACGGCACCAGGGCTCGATGGGGTCAGGTATGGCCACATTAAGGGTTTGAGCGATGCAGACCTGGAGGAGATGACCGACTGCTTTAACCAGAGCATTAGGACAGCATCAGTACCGCAGGATTGGGTGCACAGCTATCTCATCCCTCTCCCAAAACTATTCAAGGATCATTCAAAGCTTAGCGGCTTTAGGATCATCACCCTTCAAAATACATTTGGGAAGGTTTTAGAGAAGATAGTCGCTGTCAAGCTGCAAGAGTTTTTGGAAAGGGGGAAGCTTCTTCCAAGAGGCCTGGGGAGCTACAGGCCAGGAAAAGATACCTGGTCAAATGCAGCCACTTTTGCCTTTGACGTTTATGAGGGGTTCCAGAGTAGACAGGAAACGATAGCGGCAGCGCTTGATCTGGAGGATGCGTACAATAGAGTTCGATATGATATTTTGATGACCGCACTGATGGAGAAGGGGGTCAATCCCTGGTTGGTGAACTGGATAGCGGCCGTCCTGCATTCTTGTCGGTTTGCTCTCTGTCTGGGTGCATGGACCTCAGAGCCACATCTTTGTGTATATTTGTGACATAGGGTCACCAAAATGCATTTTCTTGGGTCGGGTCGTTAGCGATGCGAATAGAACAATGAACATTTAAATTTTGCTTCATTCCGTGAGGTGACATATGATAGCGAACAGGAACTGGTGTGTAAAAGGGTTAATTAATGTGCAGTGTAAACCTACCTGGAAAAATGTCCGTACAGTTGGAGTCTAAACTGAGTAGAGGAAAAATTATGGTCAAAATCAAGCCCATTGAGTGGCATTTAATCCAAAACATCGTTTGCACATGTTTCGGGAAACAACCAGTGTCACAGATAAATTATTTAAAATAATGGGGCAAGCGACAAATGTTTATGGCAGGAGGCGTCGGTAGTAGGAAATGTGGAAAACGGTTAGCACTTGCGATCCGTTAGGCGGTCCGCCGCTAGTAAAATCCTTCTATATTCGTTGGTCAACATAAGTGGAACTAATAGAGTTCCCGCCTCATAGTTCAAACATAGGTCAGATATCTAGGTAAAGGGATAGTAAGGTAAAGTTTGATTGCGGGACAAACGGAGAGTGGAAAACCAGTATTTGTACAAACGTTCCTGGCCCATCTGCCAGAAATCATCGATCCGATTCCAGAGAAGGTTATATGGTGCTATGGAGAATGGCAATCCATGTATCAGACTGTGAAAGATATCCAGTTTATCGAAAGTCTGCCAGATATGGAAAAATAGACAGGGGATAGGCGCCGACTAGAGTTAATATATGACCGAATGTCCGAGACTGATAATAGAGTGACTATAATCTTTACTAAGGGTATTTCATCATCCCAACCTCAGCGTTATGTATATGGTACAGAACCTCTTTGGTAAGAATAAAGAACAGAGAACCATCAGTTTGAATTTGCATTACCTAGTGGTATTTTTAAAATCCCAGAGACGGATAGCAGATTACCAATCTGGCCAAACAGGTGTACCCAGGCCGAATGTCATATGTCTAAGAGTTTTAAGGACACTACAGCGGTTACACACAGGTATTTACTCTTTGACCTTCAACGGGAAACACTGGACCAGCTCTGCTTACGAAGTCATATATTTCCCAATCAGCGTAAATTCGTCTATGTCCCTAAATAATATGTCCAGTCGGGTGAAACGTAACAGAGTCATGCTGCGGTTTCTGAGTGAGGCGAAGAAGGCTGACGTGAAAGCCGTAATTAAAACTGCTTCCCAAGACCTCGTCCAATAATTTTGCGAATGCTGTCACAGCGTGTTAAAAGGTAATGTTTCTCTGACACCGACTCAGAAGAGGCGTGTGCATAGGAATACAAACAGTCTAAGAGCGCTCACGCGTCAGAAGTTATCTATCAAGAAACGGAAAATAATCTTGCAACAGGGTGGTTTCATGGGCGCTTTACTCGGCCCCATTTTAAACGTGATGAAATTTGTCGCGGGTTTGTAGTGGAAAAAATTAACCTAATCAAACCCCCGGCTGCTGGAACAACCATATATGCCATAGACACACTAAATGATAGTCCAAGTGACCTGGATCATCAAATGCAACATGTCTTGCACACCGAAGATCTACCACCGCGGGAAAATGCCCGAGTATATCAGCAATCCTTGCAGCGGTATCTGAATCGACTCGATCAGTACAGACACAAGCTTTTAGGCACCATGGATATCAAGATGCAACAACCCGAAGTCAGCATTTCACTAGCTCCAGTAGTCGAGACAACCAGTCGACCAATTCTAGTAACCCCAAAGACTCAAGTAAGCGAGCCCAAGAGTCAACTAGTCGAGACACGCCGCCGTACAGACTGAGGAAGTAAAACAAGAAGAATAAAAAGATACCTACGCACAAGTGGGAAAAATGGCAACGCAAATAAGAAAGTATTACTACGAACACCAGAAACCCGGGGCTACGGCGGGGTTTTGGGCCGCCTGAAAACGAAATACAAAACTGAATGCTAAGTAAATAGAAGCTTGGTTACGAAATCAGGAAACGTATACATTACATAAACCGATCCGTCGTCGTGTTCAAAGACGTCAGATCATAACCGGTGGTATGAATAAAAAATGTCAAGCCGACTTGATAGATATGAGACAGTTGCAAAGAAACAATGATGGGATGTCGTACCTAGTGACGTGTCTCGAAGTGTTTAGTAAATATGCTTGGGCCAGAAGACGAAAACGGAGAAAGAGCTAGTAGAGACAGGGAGTAAAATATTTGCTGGTAGACAACAGGTAAATTTTTAGACCTATAAAGGGTCAGAATTTGTCAACCGAACCTTCTTAAAATTTCTTAAAGACTAAGATGTGCATTTCTTTACCACAGAGAATGAAGATGTTAAAGCCGCGGTAGTGGAAAGATTCACCTGGACCCTAAAAGAAAAAAAAATGTGGTGATACTTCACCAAGACCAATACACTTCACAACGTCGATGTGATAGAGAAGCTGATCCACAACTACAACGGTCGTTTCACAGAAGTATTCGCATGGCGCCCGCACAAGTTAACTATACTAATCAAGAAGAGGTGGTGAATTACTTGTATCAGAAGACAGGCTCCAGAAAGTCCATATTACAGCTGGTGACCGAGTCAGAGTGGCTCAACCCAATCAGCCTTTTAAAAAAGGTTATATGCCATTGTGGACAGAAGAACTGCTTACCGTCAGTCGTGTTAACCAGACTAATCTGGTGACGTTTGTGCTAACAGACGATTCAGGGGAGGGAATACAAGGGTAATTCTATCGAGATGAGATCCAACAGATGGAGATAAAGAAATGTATCACATAGAAACAACCTTACAAGAAAGACACAGGAGAGGTGTGGTAAAGAGTATTTAGTGAAGTGGTTCAGATATCCCAAGTCATTCAACAGCTGGATTTCAAACCTAACCAGATACTAAATGGAATCTCCAAACACAAGGGAAATAACGTGGCCTTTGTTTGGACAGCGAGTACAGCCACTAGAAATTGTCTTCTTCTGTCAACTGGTCGTTATAAACACAGTCATTCCATCCATCATGTGCTATGCGGATCAGCGTTTTCGGTCATGTTCTGCCATCTCACTCGATCACCAGAGTCGTGGATCAGATCCGGGTTCCTGTCTCGACCATGCCACGTGGCCAAGCCATCCGGGTATTTTCTTTTCAGGATTTCCTTGGTCTCTTCTCTTCGATCTTGCCAGTCGTCACCGTCATTGGCGTATCACTATTCAATCTGTCTCGAGGCAGCATCAAAGCATCCGGGGGCAAGTTGTGGATCGCTCTACTAAGTAGCTGTCTGGGTTACATGTTACCAAACCCTTAAATATGAGTTTCTACGTGATATTACCTAGCAATTTTTCGCCTAACATGTTTCCCAACAACACTCCAGGTCACTTTTTTTCTCAGGTTACAGCAGACTATTGGGGTGAGTTAACAGTACGAAATGGATCTAGCGGAAATTCAATTTCCCAGCTACTACTGCAATGTGCTAGAGAATGAAGTATGGATACGTTACAACCAACCCAACGGAAGCGTGGTAAGAAGATCGTGTCTCCCCTTGGCTTTAAAGCTTACCAGACGCGTTTATTCTTGAACTGAATCGAATATTGAGAGACTGGGGTGGGCGACCAGACGCAAGTAAGATTATATTTTAACAATGCATTAAAGAAAGTAATTGTGAAAATAATCGAGCCCGGGGCCGTTGTTACATTTAGCGACAAGCTGAAAGAGATATTACGGCTTCCGACATCGAGGTTTTCACATGACAACCCGATAATGGAACGCGAAGTGGCGACAGACCTGAATAACGATCTTCAAAATATCTACGTCTACTGAGATCTCATAACGGCGAGACCAGTCAGAGACGCCATGGCCTCGCCTATCATGAATCAGCTCTCGGCCTCGGTGTTTCGTGCCTGCGACAAACCTCACTACTTACCGCTGAGTCATTACTCTTTCGACACGGTGGAAATACTTTTAAACACCGATATGGGCACAAAGATCTCATTCACTACCGAAACTTCAGTGCTGACGTTAAATTTTCGAGCTCGAAAAAGTTCAGACCTAGAATAATGGTGAAAAATGTGGCGTTACAACGTAGTCTGCAAGCGTACAAAGACTTTTACTGCAATCAAGCTGGACATGGCGTGTCAGTGGTTGTGGGTGGTCGGAGTCAGAGAGGTCGTGGTATCGGCAGTTTCTTCAGTGGACTCGGTCGCACGATTCTACCCTAGTTAAAGAGCGGTCGTAAGGCCTTACACAGAGAAAGTGTCGGTACTGGTCTGCTAGTGGCCCTAGACGCATTAGCCAGTAGGAACGTTGGGGAATCCTTTAAAGACCACGCGAAGCAAGCAGGTCAGCAATTACTGCAGGGAGCTGTCAACCATGTTAACCAATCCGATAGCTGTATTAGAAGAAAGAGACGTCCAGCGCCATCTGGTGAGCCTAGTAAATGTTTAAAATTGACTCCCGTGCAGCGTCTATCTCACAAGAAGAAGCTACAGTAATCGGATATTTTTGCATGATGGCTCTGATTCAACGCACTCTTGCTAATGTCTTCATTTTTGTCTGGATCTGTTTAGCGTACCACCCACGCAGACCACAATATAAGAAGGTCAGTTTCTACAGATACACCCACTCATGTCGCTAGCCCAGGGAGCATCTATATAATTTGCCATCTCTGGTGCCAGTGAAGAGTATCTGCATCTGTTTAATACCTTTTTTACAAGTCAGTGCTCAAGACAAACTGGGCACTGGACGAACCCACCAAGTCAAATATCAAGCCTCCACTACTCAACCCAGTCAGATGTGTGATGAACAACAGATGTGTGATGAACCAGATAGCTATATGTTTGATAGTCTTCCACACTATACTCAGATGTCAGTCCACCAAGCAGGATACTACTGCACCAAAAGTGACACTCAAGCTACCAAAACCCAGCCTGCTCAGACACTGATGTGAAGAAATCCAGAAACATTATACAATGTGTATACAGTTTTATCTGGGGGGGGGGGGAAGAAAAAAAAACATTATCGTTTTCGTTATTTTATTTATTTATTTATTTATTTATTTATTTATTTATTTATTTATTTTAATATATGGTGTCTTCTGTTCATCTTTGATTTTGTTCTTTTTGTTCCATTTTGTGTATATGTGTACTTTCGATTTTGTTCTTGTGTTGCATTGTTCTTGTCTCTCTGTTAAAATGTGTATTTGTCTTTGTTCTTGTGTATGTCAGTTGTTCCACATCTTTGCGGCACAGTCAACATTCTTTCAACAAGCAACATGAAAAACAACCTCGGGCTACAGTCAACATGAATACCAAAAAAAAAGACAAGAAGGATGATAACATGGAAACAAGGAAAAACAAGAAAGAAAGAGAGGACAACAAACCAATCATAAATTTAAAAAACCAGCAAACAAAACTTGATTTTTAATAGCTTTTATTATGTTAAACAAATTGTGTAGGGAAAAATTTTCGTGTGCAATGTAATATGTACAAAACATGTTCAACTACAATACACATTAAATCTTTTTTTTTTTCATCCATTATCAACGATATAAACGCCAGTCAAGGAGATCACCGATATCACAGTTAGTACAAATATGTTTCTCACACATGACCACTTAACATTTTTAATAGACCATGTTATAGAACGCACACACAGACACACAGACACACACACACAGACACAGACACACACACACACACACACACACACACACACACACACACACACACACACACACACGCTCGCGCTCGCAGCAATCTTCATTTATCAATGAACATTTTAGACAAATGGACATCAAAACGTAAACAAACGTATGTACAATATGTACATATGCACAGTTTGCTACATATTTACACTAGCAGTAATATGCAGTAGGAAAAGGGAGTGAATGTTATATGTGTAGTGGTGAGGTGGTTACATTGTCTGTGTGTACTTGTCTTTTAATATAGAAATATGATGGAGAGTTTATGTTTTTTGTGTGCGTAGGTAGACGTGTCTTGAGTCTTGAAGCCTGTATTGGTACATCCAGTCACTGTCTGGGCATTTAGTACATCTAAAATTGTGTCTTTGTTTAATGTGATGTTGTGTTGTTTTGTCAGCCCTTTGTTACTAGTTTTATTATATTTACTGAAACTGTGATGTCTTGCTGCATAAGGATACCATTCCAGACATCTCGTATTCTAGTTTAAATATCCCAGAGGTTCTCTGTTCACGGGCTTTGATAATATGGCAGGACTGAAATGTACTAGTACTAACTATATGACTGGGACAGACTTCAGCACGGCACCATGAGCTATAGACTCTATCAAATTCTCTCTGCAGGTTAGGTCTAACAGCTTCTGTTAGGTTCGGGGCGCTAAGAACTAAGTGCAAATTATCTGTGTCCATTTCACAAGCTGAAAATCCCCCTATCTATAAATTTATCTAAAAAGTCGCAATAAAATGCTAACATTCTTAATTGTGCATATTGGTTATCGAAAAGAAAGAAAAAAAACTATCTGTAAAGGGAGATCCCACATTGTTCTCTTTTTTACTTTTTCTACCCCAAAACTGTCGTCAGTTAGTTGAGTCACTTTCCTAAAAAGGCCATTGTTCACTAACTCCATCGTGTCCTTACTCTTATAGTAGGACACATCTGTATGTTTGGACTTGTTGGTTAATGTTTTGCCATAACCGGCATCCTCTAGTAATTTCATTGTCTCTGCCTTAATGGCATGGACAGTATATCTTTCTCCTTCACGTCTAGCATCAGACACATTGTCCCCAAACTTTAGGAAGCAGCTAACGGGTTTATACTCAATAACATGGTATATTTCTATGACCTTTAACCCATGTGTCAGACACCATTTTGAAAATGGTAAGGAAAACATAATCTTTTCCCCAATATAGCTGTCTATTAAGGTACAACGTGACCCTGACAGCAACTTATGTGACTCAGCGTACTCCCGCATAAAGTCACATATATGCTATCTACCCATTTCAGTATTTTTGATACTGTATATCATCTCTGAGAATCGCTCTTTAAGCTCGTCTGGCACATGGATGTCATATTCTATAAAGCTAAAACGTTTCTCGTCCTTTACAGCATTCAGAATCTTCTTCGGGGTTATGGGGAAGCTACCAAACCAAAGTTTGACGTATTGGAAGGTATATTTACGAAATTTTTAATGTCGCTGTCGGTTTTTTTAGGTTCTCCAAGTCGCAATCTTAGATTTCTATTACATTAACATTAACATCGTTAAATAACTAGTCGTGAATCTCACATTTGTTGGCATATAGTTCTATCAGAGGTGTCTTATTTGCTATGATAATATCAATATCACGAGTCAGGGGACATTCTGGATGTCCGTGGAATAAGCATCCGTGAAATGATACACTGTTCTAGTCCCCATAACCTATGCATATTCTCTAATAGGGCGCTGCCCAGAGACATCTCAGCCCCATTATATTGTGTCTTCAATACTATGATCTAACTATGTTCTATCGACGCCAACCACTCAATGCACTGAACCGTGTAAACCTAGAATTATGAGTCCTGGGCCCATCTTCTGCCTTTCTTATGACAGGAAATCCTTTGGGCACATTTTGCATTAGCGTCCACAGATAGCGATGACGACATACCCTTTCAAGTTCTTAATTAGCATCTCTCTGATGCGTGTTGTATCCAGTTCGTGATGTCTATTAAAAATTATTGATGGGCCTACTACAATGTTGTCTCTAAGTGGTTTATTTAAATCACTCTCCTCTCGAAACATTGTAAAAATGCTCCATTTTCGGGAAGAGTTAAAATAACATACATTAATGTTACGCCGGGGAGAGAAATGGCATCCTTAAACATGTCTACACTTAACTCCTTGTAAAAACTAACTTGTGTATCTAATGCCCTGATAAATGGAACAACGCCTTTGTTATTATACCAAATGAGAAAGTCTTCTAAGGTATCCATTTTATTTTTATCACAAATCCTCTGATACTCCTGGTACTCCTCTCTGTAATATTACTATTTTTAAGCGTTGAGAAGAATGCGACGTGATGTGGTAATTGTTTTTCCTATAATTTGCCTAAGTCTGTTATGTACTCGTAACAAAAATGTCCCTTTGTGTCACTAACGTTGTATGCGGTTAAGTATGTTGAGTAGTTAAACTTGGTAATTACTAATACCCAGGACTTTAACTGGTCGGTGGCAATACACATAACATTATTATTTCTTTTTCTACAAAGCTGCATGAAACTTCTTCAGATTTAATGAAGTATGAGAATGGGCACGGCTTAATAAGATTAATAATATGCTTTCTCTATTAAACCTGTCACCGGCATCTCTTTTAGGAACGCAACTAATCTATCAACAAGCTTGGTTTCATTTAAATCCTTTAACTCTATTTATACACCCAGTCGTACTCAAACCATATGTAAGAATACGTTGCATCAGTGATTCGGGAGAGCTGATCAGGTATTCTAATCACCAAATCTTGAGGTTCTCCAGCTGTGATGAAGCAAAAAATGGGCTTCGAACCCAAGATAATTGGACAATACTGAGCAAAACGTGGGAATATGTTTAGCTAAACATGTTATGAACATAGCGGCAAAGGGTAGTTTGATATTAGTAAAATAACCCTCATAATCATATATTGCTCTATATGGCTATTCATATTTAGTATTTACCGGAATACCGTGCACTGCTATAAATTCCGAAAAGGTCTCTGGTGGACTATAAATCACTACTTTAAAATTATCTACAGTTTCGCCTCCTTTACATGTGCTTTACGTCGTTCAATTTCCCAAAAATGCTTCCACAACTTCCCACATTTTGGACAAATAAAAGCATCAGCCACAATGTCAATATCAACAATAGACATAAAATGGCCTTTGAAATATAGTATTGACATTTCATTGTAACTTCCACTTCCTCTAAGTATTGGTACCTGGGACTGGTTAGCACCATATAAAAAAAAATATTATATATTAAGACCAGAACACTGTTATAAATTGGGATATCACCTAGTTTAACTGCAGGTAAATTAATTAAGGACTTTACATCTTTATATTCTTTCCACTGATTAGCATACTGTTTCTGTGGTTTTTGAAGATACTTAACGTTTGATCATTTGTGTACAGATAGGGCGTTAAAGAAGCAAAGATTATCCGTGTAAGGTATGTTATGTGAGTCATGTTGTAGTATGTTGATGGCTTGGTTTGGGAGATGTAGTCAGTAATGTCAGCAAAATAATAACCTATAGGAAACTCAAGAATGCGAAAGAGGTAAAGTAATGCGGCAGCTACTGTCTATAAAGAGTATATGGTGTCTGGACGTTATTGCGTGGCATAGGTAAGGGTGTCGTATTCGTGTACTGTTTTGATAAATGTGTCAAAGTCGTGTCTATTATTAACTAGAGCTGAGAATTCTAAATCTAAAGCATTGTTAGAAGGATATCCTACGACTGGCTGCATAGCTACCTGTTCCCACTCCCAAAGCCAAGTAAGAATCACTCCAGATATCGAATCATAACCCTACAAAATAGGTATGGGAAAGTCCTCGAAAAGATAGTAGCACACAGGCTGCAGCGACATTTGAAAAGTCATAAAGAGCTCCGGAGTTACTGGCTGGGAAGAACACCTGGGTCAATGCAGACATTTTTTGCACTTGATGTCTATGAGGGTTTCCAGGATAAACAAGAGAACGTGACGGGAGCTCTTGACATGGAGGATGCGTATAACACGGTCAGGTATGATCGGTAGATACTGTTGGACATCGGAGTCTGCCCTTGCCTTGTTGCCTATAACCTGTTGCTGGCTCGATGTCTCAGATTCAGATTCATTGACAGATATTAACAGGAACATCAACATACGATGAATAATGCACATACTGACATCCTTGGTACTCTTCGTTTATTGTAGACAAATGTTACAGCAGACATAAATCACATGGTCCCGTATATGTAGGAGGGCGTGTGATGAATCTTAGTAAATACATATTCACTTCTGCTGGATAAAGTTAATTCATTTGAAGAGAAGACGCCATCATTTCAATACAGCATATATTAAATTCATACAAAGATGTCTGATTATGAACTAAGGTCAGACTTACAGCCTGATCTTGGCGTCTGGTGTGCTGTATCGCTGGGCTGCCACTAATTCTGTGAAATGCAACAAACCTTCATGCTGGGGCATTCGCTCAGCCATACTAGCCGGATGATACATCTCCGATTCTTGATGGAGAATCAATACACAAATTACTCTGACAATCATTCACGGCTTCAAAACATTTTGACGTATTGCCTCTGTCAAAACCCTGACCTAACTGACTAGACCGGCCAGCATTTTCCTTCTCGTAATCTCAGCTGTTTTGATCGCGTGATACACAGTCTTTCTGAGTAGTTTCCCTTCTCTCTCGTGAAGCATCATCACTATCTGTTAAAGGTCTCGGCTTCCCTCGTTTTCTAGTGCTTGCCAGTTAACTGTCGTTAACTTAAATTACACTCGCTTTTTCTTCACTACTCCTGTACTGTACACATTCTATTAATACACAGGGCTAGTACTGTAGACCCTGCATTGCTTCATGGCACTTGTCAGATGGGTTACGCCGGTACTCTATGAGCGTAAGGTTGCAGGGTTCCTGGACTTCTGACCCCTGTACTATTACCCCTGGCTTGCAACAGAGATCTCACATGGTGTCAGTGCTCCTTAATGTCTACACCAGCAAAGTCGCAGCTACTGAAACACTAGGCGTTGGTAGAATCTTGCTATTTACAGATGATGTGTTGGTGTACAGACAGGGAAGAGACAGGGCCAGTTTTTGCGAAAGACTTACAGGTGGCAGTAAATAGGGTGGCATAGTGGTACAGGGACGCAGGGGCCTTTATACTCCCAGACAAGGCATCGGTTGTGTGGTACTCCCTGGATAACCGGACCGTCAAGGCAGATGTCTCATGTTTTATTTTGAATGGATGTCTTCTCAGTAGAGAGTGTAAATTGAAGCACTTGGGTGGCAAATTTGACCGGTATTTGTCTTTCAAGGATCATGGAGAGGCTTTGGTGTGAAAGCTGGTAGGGGACTTAATGCATTGAGGGCGATGGCAGCAACTGAGGAATATCAGAGGATGCGTAACTGGCTCTTTCAGTAGTTAATAATTTATGACATCGAGTATGTGGCTGCTAACAGTATCAAAGTGTCAGCTTGAAAGGTTGGAGCACATAGAGAATGGTGCCAAGCGGGTAATACTGCGGTGAACAAAGAACACACCAATTATATGCATGAGTCATATCCTGCGCTACCAACAATGACAGACAGGCATAGGGTCCTTTATACCAAAAAGGTACCTGGCAGTTTCTGCAGATAGAGATCACCCCCTGCATGAAGCCATGAATAAGATCAAGGGTCATAGACTAAGACGAGGCAGGTCCCGAGTGGCACAAGCAGAAATATCTATACGTCAGGTGTGTGATCTGGAGGCTATCAATCGTGAAAAGTAGTGGGTTGATGTTCCGGAAGAGATTATGAACTGGCACAAGGTAATAGTAACACTGGGTCGTAAGTGCAGAGAATGGACAGTAGGCGACGCTGAGTTTAAAGTGCAACAACTGATCCAGAGTAACACACATCAAGATGACAAAGTCATCAATACCGATGGGTCATTGGTGAGAACAGGCGTTTTGGTTGGGGTTTTATTGCAATACTTGACGATACTTGAAAAAGGAGAGACTTGCATATGAAACTACGCCTCCAGCATGAGAATAGAGGTGGAAGCAGTAACAGTAGCATTCCGTTGGTTAGATGAGACGACTGCAACACACACTGTATTCATTACGGATTCAAAAGGTATGCCTAGTAAGGTGAGGAAAGGAATGTTCGTGAGTAATGTCTATCGTCGCTTCAGAGGTCACAGATTGTGAAAATTGTATGGATATTTTGTCCTGGCCATGCCTGGGTGCGGGGAATGAACAGGCTGGCAGTGAATGCACCCCTTTGTAGTAGATTGCCTTTGGACAAGCGGGAGGTATCATGCGTTTGTTGGACCAGTATGAGAAGGCAGGGGAACAGATTAAGAACCCGTATGTGGAAAGAATGAGATTATTGGGGATCGGTAGGGGTTCTGGGAGAATCTCAAAACTGAGAGGGAAGACCAGAAGAACGTTAAATCAGATAGTGGTGAGAATGATTAGTAGTATGACTCTTCGCTGGCTGTTGAATGAGGGGATGGAACACACATGGTAATGTCTTGAGTGAAGTGATGTCAGTTCTTAAGTCAATTCATCTCAACTGTTAGTAGAAGCATGAAAGATTCTAAGGCCATGTAAGTGTCTTAGCACTAAGTGATGGTTATAAATGATCTTGAAACTACTATGTTGAGTTTTGAAAATCTTGTATAGGTTCTCTGTCTAGTCGATTTGGTGTTATGTATGTGGGCTCATATATAATGTATACACAGGCATGTGCTTGCTGATCATGTGATGTGTCCTAATTATCTGCCAGATGTATCTATATTTTTGTTGGATGTCCCGTGGGGAGGGTGTGTAGGGTCATTGACTTGTCTGCTATCGTTTGTTAATTATTGTGTTTCTGCTTTTTAGCTGTTTGTGAGTCTGATGATGTTTTCCCGTTGCGTGATGAAGCTGAGTGTGTAGTATCCATGATTGATGCTGATGAAATGGATGTCTGGCTATATGTTTTTATGTGGTGTTGAAGGTTGTCTTTTTCTTTGTATAGATTGCCACAAATGTGGCATGTTTGAGTTTCGGTGTTGTAATGTGAAGTGTAAGCTTACGGGATTCTGTAAAGATTTAACCAATTTTAGGACACAGATAGACAGATTTCTGGTTAGTGTCCATATTTATACAAAACGTAATGATCTTTGGTGATACGGCAAGTGTTCCAACACGCATAAAGCTTCCAGTATTAGATAATGGCTTTTAATTCAGCAATAAAAGAACTTTTGTAGAGGCCTATGGTTCCACGCTTTCAATACACTATATATCTATTTATAGCTCCCAGCAATAGATAATGGCTTGGTAATATGAGTCAACACAATCAATTTTGCTTAGGCTCTTGTAGTTCCACGCTTTCAACAACAACAAAAAAAGATGGCCTGATGTAAGCACTGGCCACAGAACGCCAAATCGCTGTGAAGAATGCGAAAAATCATTTTAGTCCGAAATTTTACATTTTGTACTTCACAAATATATGACAAACATTATTTTGATGACACCACGGGGTTAGCGACATTGTGGAAAGAATGAGATTGCGGGGGATCGGCAGGGGTTATGGAAGAATCTCAAAACTGAGAGGGAAGACCAGGAGAACTTTTAATCAGATAGCGGTGGGAACTATTAGTAGTGTTACTCTTCGCTGGCTGTTGAACGAGGGGACGGAGCACTTATGGGAATGTCCTGAGTGCAGTGATGTCGGTTCTTAACTCAACTCAACTCAACTCAAGCGACATTGTTCGTAATACCGTATATCCAGGTGGTGAAAACAGCAGCTGCGAAAATCGGCAGCGGTTCACTTACTGGGGTAGGTGAGCCGGTCGTTCAGAAAGCAATGGCAAACTACTAAACGTAAAAACTTGCCAAGTACATCAACAGCAGCTGAAAAATGCTGGTGTTGACTGCAATGTCCTGTAAGGGACATGCAACATAAAAAAGTGCTTCAAAGCATCTACTGAAAATATCCAGCATGTTTTTAAAACATTTACTAGCCTTTTTTAACCAAGACATATCAAAAGAAAAAAGCACCCATTGTCGTTTGATGATTATGATGTCAAACCAAGACGTCACATGTATTAAAATATTTTATTTTCTCTTTATTGCTCTTATCATCTTTTTCTCCCGTGCTTATGCCTTAAAGAGGTTCTTCTCCGTGCTTACATGTTTTGCATTTGTTTGCTTATGAAGGCTAGCATAGTCTTGTATCTTTCGCAATTCTGTAAAGCTGCATTACTTTCTGTTATTTTATATTGTATGAAACAGCTGATTTATGTACTACATTAGTGGACCATCGATGAATACGCCCACTGATGAACACTTAGAGATGAACAATAGCTAGTGAGAAATGGTGAATGCACACGTACCAATAGTTTGAGGCAAACTGTCAGAGGTTTCACTTCTTGTACACAACTCAATAAGCTAGAATTTCCCTGGTTGTGTCAGTAACTTTTCAATCTGGAGAAAGTATCAAATATTATAAAGGTGTTATAACAAGTGACATATGCATATTGTAAGATTTACACATAATGAATTTGACAGTGTGAAAATAGCCATATGACATATGCAGTGCAGCTTTGACACAATGTGAAGGGATATAGACGGAATATTGTGACTTTCTTATACATTAGTGACATACAACTGTTTTCATATGACACGTTAGTGAACAGCAATTAGTGAGCAAGGGTGCGAGCATACATACCTTGATGTATGATAGAATGTTCGTTGTTTCCAGTTGAATCTCCGTATTAATGTAAAAGCTTCAAGCCGTCAATTGAACAGATCTTTCCCTTGTTATAGACCATGTGAGGTTGTAGACGGAACACAGCATTATATTATATGTGATATATAGAAGAGTACACAAGTTATAGCATATATGCATTGTAAAATTATATACAAAGTCTATGACACAGTGTTAAGAGGTAAACAGACAGGTCATTTTCAGACATATATTTAGTGATATGCAGCTGTTTTATATAATACATTACTCACGATTAAGACGCGACATCTCAGATCATAGAGAGGAAGAGCCAGAGAAAAAACATCACATACAATCACACTGAATGACACTCTCAGTGCATATGTACGTCGTTGAAACACCAATTATTTCTCCTTACGCCACTTGATGGCATAGTGGAAGATGTCGATGATTGTGATAGATGATGATGATGATGATGATGATGATGATGATGATGATGATGATGATGATGATGATGATGATGATGATGATGATTATGATTATGATGATGATGATGATGATGATGATGATGATGATGATGATGATGATGATGATGATGGCGATGATGATGGCGATGGCGATGATGATGATGATGATGATGATGATGATGATGATGATGATGATGATGATGATGATGATGATGATGATGATGACAACGATGATGATGATGATGATGGTGGTGGTGGTGGTGGTGGTGGTGGTGGTGGTGGTGGTGGTGGTGGTGGTGGTGGTGGTGGTGGTGGTGGTGGTGGTGGTTGTGGTGGTGATGATGACGACGATGATGATGACGACGATGATGATGATGATGATGATGATGATGATGATGATGATGATGATGATGATGATGATGATGATGATGATGATGATGATGATGATGATGATGATGATGATGATGATGATGATGATGATGATGATGATTAGTGGAGACCAGTATACACACCTTTCTGAGGCGCTTTGTGGTTTGACAATGGATCCTTGGTCAGAGTGCACTTCTTCACTATACCTTCCCGCTTTTTAGCACCGTGTTTTAATCTGCGACAAAGAAAAGCATCAAACAGGTTCAGCTGGTCTGATTGCACAAAACAGTAACAATGGTGATATAAAAGACAAAGCTTACATCAAAATGTGAAATAGAAATAGAAGGGAAAATTCGTAACCAGGTAGCTAGTTTTATATACCTATTGACATTTATAACAGCAGATGGAAGATGCACAACAAAGATAAAGAGCAGAAGGGGGAAAGCCAATGCTGCATTTTGGAAAATGAAGAGTATCCTATGCAATACATCACTGTCATTGAATGTAAAAAAAAAAAAAAGAGAGAGAGCTAAAATACTATATAGAACCTGTATTGCTATGTGGTAATGAATCTTGGAATGTAAATGAACAAATTAGGAAGAAATTGGAAGCAACAGAGATGTTGTTCCTGAGATGAATGTTGCAAATTCCTTGGACTTCCAATGCAATTAACAAAGACTGTGTGAAAGAGGCTAATGAAACTAGATCTTTGTATACAACAATAAGAATGAGACAAACAGATTTCTTTGGTCATGTGATGAGCAGAGAGGCACTGGTGAATAGCGTGACAACTGGAAAGATCGAGGGGAAGAAAGCGATAGGTAGACCAAGAGAAATGATGCTGGCTGGATTGAGATGGTGGCATAGAGCAATTTCATCAGCGGAGTTGATCCAGAAAACCAAAGATCAGGATCTGTGGAAAGTCATGAACGGCAACTCCAGCCGGTATGGCACTTGATGATGATGATTCTTTATCGGAACATTACAACAAGAAAATGTGGTCTTGTAGTGAATGGGAGCTTTGTTTTCCGACAGCGCAATCGTGTAGCCGTGAACCGCTTTGCGCTGGTTTTTATAAAATGGTATGAGTGTAGGTCGTTCAGAATGGTTAGACCGTTTATAAGCGGTCACTTGGTATATTTATACAGCGTTTGTGTTATTTTTTAAATAAATGCTGACGGTAACTTTGGGCAGTATTCTTGTCTGGTTGTAAAAACAGAAGCAGCCAAGGTTTGACAAATGTGTGGAAATGTGTTTCAGAGGAAAGTGAACCACGGACTGACAGAAAAGTTATTCTCAGCTCAGCGCATCTTGTTCCCCCTTGTATCTTGCTGCGTTGACATGAAGTATACACAGCAGGAGAGTGCCCGCGGACAGCGAGAGAAGTTAATTAAGTGTAAACGCTTTCCTGCTACGAGCACTGGCCAGCGCATATCATTTTAATACGTGGGCTACGGGCGAGCGGACAGGGAGAGTGTACTTTATTTGTTCAGGTGTTGTACTCGCTCTAATCTGGTTAGACGTAGGGAAGGAAGCAACGGTGGTTAAAGCAATGCCTGGTGTGGGCGATGACGGGTCTGCTTTCCGACCGCTATGCAGAGTTAGTAGGCCACTGTGAAGACATCCATTTATACTTTATGCGTTCATTATTGTTTGCATAACAGTGCTAAACAAATCTGTTCCACGTACATGTTTGTCTACCGTATAATTTTCGTACATTTATAGTTATACATTCATTACTCATGGACGTTTAGCGCCTGGCGTTAATTTCAGTGCTAAGAGCTGTTCACAAGTTCTTTGACTAGTCATCTACATATCATACTATATTATACGCCCGTATTCAGTACACTACACTAGTGCCGCGTTACTTTCCGTAGTATGAGCGTAAGTTTATTACAGTTGACTAGTATTTTTATGACGTTGAACTATGCCGTTTATACATGTTCTGATCTGAGAGACCACGACATCGTATAGCATGACACTACTTACCCGAGCAGTTTGTGAGCGATATGTTTTCTTGACTGTGAGCATCTAATGACTATATAGCCACTGGAAGCTGCTTTTATACGGATGGCTGATGTAATCTAGAATATGGGCAGTTCAGTCCGTTTAGATTTATACTGTAAAGCATCTAACTATTCTGTTTAAAACATGCCTAGTAAGCAATTTTTGAGTATGTATATCGTTATCTGTAGCAGTACTCCCAACTGTTTTAGAGTGTTTACAGTCCCGCGCCCCCCCCCCCCCAAAAAAAAAAAAAAACTGCCAGACATCTATGGACATGTTCACGCGACTTCATACCTGCGAGATCGGTATGAGTCACCGATACTCCCCACCCCCCCCCCCCCCCCCCAAAAAGTTCTGGACACGTTCACACACGTTTGTACCCGTCACGCGAGGAGTCACCAACTGGTCAGGGAAGCACAGCTGTTCTAAACAGGATGATGGAGTGGGGACTATACGTTTTGTTACTTAGCGTTTACAGACGCACAGTCAATAGTCAGATATTGACATCACTGCTGAATACACACACACACACACACACACACACACACACACACACAGAATAAGACGACATGCCATGGGATGGCTCGACTTGATATTCCCGGGGCTTGTCTCAATTATTTGTTGGCGCAATTTCTAAACCCAGAAACATGTTGCCTATACAACGGTACTGGGGTTAGAAACCGCATCGTTGTCCAATGTAGAAGGTTAGATCTCCGCCGGATCGCCGATCACCGAGGGTCCCATCATCAGCCGGGTTCGCCGATCACCGAAGGCGAGTACGCCATCGAGGCGATAGCACACACACTCGCTCTCTCTCTCTCTCTCTCACACACACACACACACACACACACACACATCAATGCGCACCCACATTTCTGTTTGTTGTTAGGTTCCTTAGTTGATTTGCCGGTATGTTGTATGTTCCATTTGTATGTAACTAATACACCAATGCTTTCATACCATTGTGCTTTGTACTTATGTGCTAATGTACGGCTTACTAGACTAGTGAACAACACATATTGTTGTTTAGGTATTTGACTTACTAAGCTAGCCAACGTCGAGTTATCTACCTTTGGTGAATTGTAGAAACTAATTATATTCAACGCCATATTCAGTGTCTCGGTGTGAACAGGTTTCAAACCGATGTTTTCTTGTCTCAGTATCAAAAACTACTAGCGAATGTGCCTAAATATAAAAAGATGTCTACTGGGCAATCATCTGAGAACCACTTATGTGCAAGTTGTGGGAAAGGCTTCACTGAAAATCGCTGTCTGCTTCGCCATATTCGGACCAGTCACAGTACCAAGAAGCAAGTGTATTTGAGTCAAACTTGTGGTCACAATTTTAACAGGAAAGACAATCTACAACGCCACTTTACAAAGGAACACACTACACCAGGAGTATCACCAAGTGTAATACCAACAGGAACTTCAACACCTTCTTCAGCATCGCTACGTAAGAAACCAGTGGCTACTAATGGTGATGAGGCAGTCAGCGAAAAAAAGATTGAACGAGATGAAATTTTCTATCCAGTCAGCGACAAACAACCCAAGGATGAATCGGCTTCTTTACAAATCTTCAGGATGATGTCAGACAAGTATACATCGACAACCGGAGTAGTATCAAAACACACAACAAGTTAAACAAATATATGCCTGTGTATACATTCTATAAAAGTCCACACACAAACCACCCTAAAGAATAGACAGAGAATTTGTACAAAATCTTTATCAATCAAAATAGTCGGTTCAAAATAAACATAAGTTATCATACAGTCATTAGGCACAACGAAACACAAGCTCTTCGATTTTTTTCACGCATCTTCCAATAACGCTTCTGTCTTAGAACTTCCACAAGTAATCAAACCTAGACAACACTTTGACGATTTTATCAAAACAGTACACGAACACGACATTCTTACCTACGCTATGCAACAGCGTCCAAATACCAAATACACTACAGAAGCAATTCCAGTTATATGTTTTTATCTCTATCATATTCCAGAATTACGGCTTGTTTAATAAATAACCACCCTTTCATGACCCATGTTGGACACCACGGTACATGATCATGCTATGTATAACATCCCATATTTAACCATCCATTTTGTATACCGATATTATGCTTTTTTTACATTAATGGAAATACTGTAAAATAAACAGTTATATGGATTATAAGTGCGTTCGGTTGTTGGTTTTCAGTGTTTACGGTACAAATGGGTGTCATGTGGTGAGCGGGTGTTACATGTTGAATACGAAATCAAGAAATATTTCATCCAAATTTATAAAGATATTTCCTGAAATAAGAAAATGTGTTACCCAAGTTAGGAAATATCCCGACCTAACTTACTAAAAGTAGGAAAATATGTCAGCCAAAGTGATTGATTGATTGATTTAATTTTTTTTTTAAACCGACATCACAGCATTCGGGGCATTCCCATAAGTACTCCGTCTCCATCCTCAGCAGCCAGCGAAGAGTTCCAACACCAACAGTGCCAGTAGCAATCCGATTATATGTCCGTCTCGCCTTTGCTCTACGAGTCGTGCGTCGGCCAGAACACTTCGACACTCCTTGCTGCCTCATTTTTGTCAGACTATGGTGATCCATTTGCTCCTCCGAGGTTTGCACGTGCTCCAACAAGGCCGCAACCACGTCTGCCTTGTCATGCATCAGTATTCCACCCAGTTTTGCAAAGCCAGCCAATATGTCTGCTGGTTCAATCCCCAGAACACCGGCATGCCCCCGTGAAAATATCTAGACGATGCTTGCCACCCGTGTCCTCCGAAGCGAGACAAGCCTCTGTACGAAGCATGAGTGTCCTCACTTTCCTCAGCATGCTTTCTGATTCGGTTACAATTACGATGTGCGTATACCGTATTCTCTATAAAGCGGAGAGCTGCAGTGACCGCCTCCACCTCCATTCTAAAGCTAGATGTTGTGGTATCATATGCTAGGCTCTCCTGCACCAAACGTCGACCATTAGCTTTTGCTACGAACCACCATGCACTTCTCCTACCTTTTGACATCGAACCATCTGTAGATTATCACATCACCCGAGTAAGCATTATCCTGAATTACTTGCTGAATTTCCATTTCTGTGACCCCTGCTGGCCACTCCCTGCACTCCCAACTCAATGTGATTATGACTCTGCACAAGTCTGACTGCTCCGCTGGATTTCTGACCCACTCCTTTCCACGCCTAATGTTCGCCAAGATGCACATGTGTCTGATTGTATCCTCCGCCTGGGCCATCGATAATTCCCTTCTTATCAGTTGCTGACCCTTAATTGCTTCCAGCACCTAATGCAAAGGGTGATCTGTGACTGCAGCTACTTTGAGGTATGTCTTTGCCTGCATCACCTTGAGCCTACTTGCAACAGTCGGCAAACCAAGGATGTGACGCATACACAATACTGGGGTGTCTTTGGTGCATCCCAGAATGACCCGCATAGCTTCATTCTATATGCGCTGGAGCTTCATCAGCTGATTCTTTGAGACAGTGAGCAGTCCTAGTCCATAATCAGTCACTGAGAGGATCTAGTGCTGGTATAGTTTGAAAAGCATTCTCTGCTATGTGCCCATTGCAGCCATAGATTCAAGTGCATTGAGTCCCTTTTGAGATCTTGTCACAACCGTCTCAACGTGGTCCTTGAAGGAAGGCTCCTGTCAAATGTGACTCCCAGATACTTCAGTTTGTTCTCTCTGTTGACGTTTCTACCATCTATCGTGAGGCTCTGGACATCAGCTGTCACAATCCTCTTGTCCAGAGAGCACCACAAAACAGCCGCCTTTTCCGGGTGGATGACAGCACTCATTTATGTGCACCAGTCAATCACTTTGTCTACTGCCGCCTGTAGCTCCTGGGCTGTTTACTCCCTATCTCTCCCCTGCCTATATCCAAGAATATCATCTGCACAAGTCAGCCAATGTAAAAAAAAACATATGTTAGCCAAAATAGTAAGTATGTTGGTCAAATCAAGAAATATGACGGCCGACGTAATAAAATTATCTAAAAGTATGACCATACTAAGAAATATGTATGGCAAAGTAAGAAAGACAAGTTTATCAAATTGAGAAAAATGATGTTCAAACTAAAAAAAAAATGTGTATGTAAGAACAATGTTTACCAAATTGAGGAAAGTTAATGTCCTTTTTAGACAATATGTCAGCGAAATTAAGAAACATCTGATGACCAAAACAAGAAAAATATTAGCCTAAATAGGAAAAATAATGGTCAAACTAAGAAATATGTATGGAAAAGAAGTTGACCAAAATAAGAAATATGTTAACCAAAAGAGGAAAAATATTGACCAAAGTCAGAAATATGTCGACCAAAATAAGAAAAGTTATTAACCAAGTTGGAAAAAACCAAAAAATATAGGCCAAATAAAGAAATATTTCAACCAACCTTATAAATATCTCACGCAAACTTGCAAAAAGTATGAAAACTTGTTAGCCAAATGGGAAAAATGTTGGCCAAATACAGAAATATCTCGATCAAACTTATAAAAAATAGGAAAATGCGTTGACCAAAATAAGAAAACAGGTCACCCAAATTGAGAAAGATATCAATCAAAGAGAGAAAATTGCTGTCACAACTTGTCAAATCGACCTATCAACTTGACCAATTAACCTCAAAATTACCACCAGCGAACGTTGCGTGGTCTCGAGGAATGGTGTCCGCCTCGAGTGCTGGAAGTCTCGGGTTCAAGCCCAGGTGATAACCGGGATTTTTTCACGTGGACTATTAGTAATAAAATTTTCCCTGGTCTCTGAGTAGTGAGATCGGACGACCGTGTGTATTGTTGCGCACGTAAAAAATATCCCTTGGCAGTTGGAAATCGAAAAAGACCAGCCTAACGATGCTGTCCGGGCAAAATCTACCCAAAGTATTTCAGGATCGTCGCCGGTGCTACGGCGTCCGTGCACTGAGCTGAGTTTCTCCAGACTCAGGTTTGAGTTAGGAGAAGAACGGAGCACGTATGTGTTACGGCTGTGTGCCGTTGATCCATCGACTAAACTAAACTAAACCTCACAAATTCCCCCAATGACTCTCACATTTTGTCTATATGCTTGTCGACTACCACTCACAAAGTTCCCACAGGGGTTTACTGTAAGTATTATATGTCCACACTCAAGCGCTCTCGCGGTCACAAGAATAACGAAATACTTGGATTAAAGCCTGTATTTTATTCGACTTTTCTTCTTTTTTTTTGGAGGGGGGGGGGGGTTGCACGCAATGTATAGAAATTCTACCAATCACCTTGTTGTGTAACTATCCAAGTACTTAGTTAATTAGCCATATACGCACCTACAGGTTTAGCAAAGCGCTCTTCCAGGTCTTTGACATTCACATCTGCATTGTAAGAATTATCAACCAGATGCTTACCCAGCCGCTTGCCAAGTGTAAGCAGCATCATTATTCTCCCATAATTTATGACGTTATTGCCAAAGCGTGCATCACCGACTGAAACAAAAGCGGGGAAAATATAATCGGTCTTGATACTGCATAATAGACTCGCAAACAGCACATCGTGTTGTTTGGCTATTTGATCTATTATACTAGACAACGTCAACATATTTGCCTTTGGTGTATTGTAGAAACTAATTATATTCATCGCCATATTCACCATCTCGCTGTGAACTTGTTTCAAGTCGGCCGTTGCTTGTGTCATTATTATACCGATAGCTAACGTGGAAAAATTGAATGTGAAGATTTTCGTACAATTAACCTCATAAACCATATCACTAAGCTTCTGCTCAGAATCATAATGAGAAGAACCAGAAAGAAAATAAAAATGGAAATTAGTAAAGAACAGTATGGATTTGTGGAGGGAAAGAGCACAAACAATGCAATATATATATTACGGACACTAATAGAAAGGTCAATAGAGAAACAGAAAGACATATATTTATGCTTCATAGATTATACTAAGGCATTTGATAAGGTAAAACATGATGAGCTGATTAAAATGTTGGAAAATATCAACATTGATGGGAAGGATTTAAGAATAATAAAGACTATTTACTGGAACCAAGTAGCAGCAATTAAAATTGGAAATAAAGAGGGTAGTTACGAACACATAAAGCTAGGAGTACGATAGGGATGTGTCTTTTCACCAGATCTCTTCTCCCTATATAGCGAAGTAATAACGAGAGAGATCAAAGAGATGCCAGGAATACTAGTTGGAGGTTATAATATAAATAATATACGCTATGCAGATGACACAGTATTGGTGGCAGATAAATCAACAGACCTACAACAATTGTTGGACACTGTAGTAACAGAGAGTGCAAGGAAAGGACTCTCCTTGAATATCAAGAAAACAATGGTGATATCAAAGAAAATGTTGACACCAAAATGTGACATAGAAATAGAAGGAAAAATTCTTAACCAAGTGGATAATTTTAGATACCTAGGGACATTTATAACATCAAATGGAAGATGTACAACAGAGATTAAGAGCAGAATAGGGCAAGCAAAGGCAGCATTTCAGAAAATGAAGAGTATCTTGTGCAATAGGTCAGTATCACTGAGTGTAAGAAAGAGAGTGCTGAAATGCTATGCAGAACCAGTTTTGCTATATGGCAGTGAAACTTGGAATGTAAATGAACAAATTAAGAAGAAATTAGAAGCAACAGAGATGTGGTTCCTGAGACGAATGTTGCGAATTCTTTGGACTGCCAGAGTAACTAACAACGACTGCCTAAACCAGGCTAATGAAACTAGAACACTGTATACAACAATAAGAAAGAGACAAACAACTTTCTTTGGTCATGTAAGTGAGAAGAGAGACATTGGGGAACATCGTAACTAACACCTGGAAAGATCGAGGGGAAGAGAGGCAGAGGCAGACCAAGAGAAATGATGCTGGATGGATTGAGACGGTGGCACGGAGGAATATCAACAGCAGAGTTGATCCAGAATACCAAAGACCGAGATCTGTGGAGAGCCATGAACGCCTACGCCAGCTGGCAGGGCAATTGATGATGAATATGATGATGAGCTAACGTGCATCAAAAGATGTCTGACAGACAAACATCTGATCTACTAGTGTGAAACTTGGTGCAAAGGGGTCAAATGGGCTAAGACTATCGTCTGGCCCATTAATAAACAAGACCACGCTTGTCGTGTCTACAAATCTGTGTACAAAAGAAATATAACTTACTTGTCAAGTCATTGACATACCCTCACCAGGTGTTTCTGCTGATTTAACAAAGACAAGGCATTATTAAAAATTCACGTGTCCATTTACATCTGTACTTGTATACACCGTTGGACTTGTCTCTGCTGATTGGTCAAATTGTCCAACCTACTGGAGATAAAGCGGTTGTCACCTAACATACTAGACGCTTTTTAAGACAATGAATATGGTCATCGACCAGTACGGTCACTGCTAAGAAGGATATCAACGACAAAGGAGCTTCTTTACAGATGCCTATAAAATTATGATTCTACACAAAACATTAGTCGTAGTGCTATAGGAGCAATAGACACGCCCAAAACCTGGTGCCGGGGTGCTTGCTCCACGCGGTGCCAGCACGACTCGCACCACGTGGTGCCAGCACGACTTGCACCACGCGGTGCGCATCGCGACATAACCAATATAGTAGTACTACTAATTTTTTGAGTAGAATGATAATTTTATAGGCATCTGTAAAGAAGTTCCTTTGTCGTTGATAATATAATTTCCGTTTGGTTATAAGAAGTCACAGATACTTCACTACAAGGTACTGTGTTTCGTGTTAGTATTAAAAACTCTACCTTTCTGTCCTTTGCGGTCAAAACCTGTGGCCTGATATCCTTTGACTGAGAATCTGTGATTCTGTCCTCTCCTTTGCCTGTCCGACATGGGTGACTCTACCAGTATCTGTGCTACCTTCGGCATAGCTCTTGTGTTCATTGGAACAAGCAAGCCCCTCTACCTCGTCATGGTGGACACATGGCAGAGGGGACATGTATATTATAGAAACATACATTTCTATTTTATAGGAACATCTGTTTGTATATTATGGGACCATTAAAGCGTATATTATAGGAACATCAAAGTGTGTATTATAGGAATAACCGTATGAAAGTTATACGAACAACCACTTCTGTGTTATAGAAAAATCTATTTGCTTATTTCAGAAACATGCATTTTCATATTATAGTAGGTTCATCCATTTGATTTTTATAAGACCATCCCTTTGTGTTTTTTAGGAATATTAAAATATATATTAGGCTGTAGAAGTAGTAGTGGTAGTAGTAGTAGTAGCAGCAGCAGCAGCAGCAGCAGCAGCAGCAGCAGCAGCAGCAGCAGCAGCAGCAGCAGCAGCAGCAGCAGCAGCAGTAGCAGTAGTAGTAGTAGTAGTAGTAGTAGTAGTAGTAGTAGTAGTAGTAGTAGTAGTAGTAGTAGTAGTAGTAGTAGTAGTAGTAGTAGTAGTAGTAGTAGTACGGTTTCAGATTCATAGCAGCCGGTATCCCCATAATCGTTCCATTCCAGTGGCAGCGAAAAACCAAACAAAATGCTTAGCAAATTTAATCTGAGCTCGTGTAGGAAATAGTGGTTTCGACAAGCCAAATCATTAGAGCACCGATAACAAGCCGTCCCTCACTGAAATGTGCAGTGCACTGTTTATGAGACAGCCGCCTGACAAACACAATCAACACGCACACGCATTATCGCAAATGGCAACCAACCCAATATCGGCAAATTAGACGTCCGTCATTTTCTGAATCTGCATTTCACCGAAAGGGAATAAAAAAAAAATAATAAATAAAATGTCGAATATAAGAAATGCACAGCTCACATTTTCTTACCAAGCACCCATCTCAGTAGCTGGGAGACGAAACCGATTCCTCAAAATCGAAACATGGGGAAAATGCTATGTTGAAGGTTGTATTCCTTGCTAATGGAGATCCGGTCTTTCCTTTGTCACAACAGCTTAGTTGCATCTAACGGTCATTTGATTTTATAATGAAATATAACTTTCGCCGCAAACACACACACCTGCTTTCACTCCTAGTGAAACCACATCAACAGAACCAAATTTACAGTGTACTACATTAAGAAATGCCAAGGGCGAGTAAATGCAGCCAGAAGGCAGTCTAGTACCGTTGCAAGACGACACTGAGTGAATAATTCAACAAATATGATGAAGTCCATGGAGAAAAAATAAACGAAACATTAACAGTTATCAGTTATAAGTTAGGGTATCTTCATTCCACTCCGGACAGGTCCATAGGTGCTCAGATCCTTCCCCCCCCCCCCCCCAGCATAAGCATCAGCGTTCGGTGGCTAATAGTGCCAGTTCTGTGTTGGCCAACGAGGCCCCTGCCTTCCCGATGCTCCTCCCGTATCCGGCCTCGCCAATTCCCACCCCCAAGTCCTCCATCCTGGACGGCGACGCGGACCCACCGACGTCAAAGTCCTCCGCTCTCGACATGTCTCCAAGGACATTAACAACATCGGCACGATCCATGGGCCGGCCATTCGCAGGGGGCGCAGAGCCAGCCAGTCCATCAGCTCGTCCATCTCCCTCGACTCCCGCACGCCCCGGGAGAAAGACGAAGGTGACCCTACGGACAACAGACTCCCTCAGCGACCCAGTCCACCGTCCATGCACAGATCCAGCCCCGACCCTCCGAACCATGCCCACCGAATCCCGATCCCGCGACACACGTTGATACAATGATGTGCCTCCAGCCAAAGGAAAGCCTGTGTCACCGCCATCACCTCCATCGCCACGCCGCCCGTGGGCACAGCGTAGGCACCACTGGAACCCCGGACGGCCCGGCCCGCCGAACGGGCTGCAAACGCCCTTGCACCTCTCTGCCTCCACACAACAGATCCATCTGCACAGTTGAGCACCTGGAGGTTGTCCGCGTGTTCACCGATGAGCGCGCCGACCTCCGCATTGACAGCGACAGGACTCCGCTCTCTGCACCGCCTGTCAAGTGTGACAACACAGGAGAAGGTGCACTCAAAATCTGGAGGCACAGGCACCCACTCCCGCCGGGGCCGACACCGGTGGACTGCAGACCTGTCTGATGACATCCTCCGCCTGACCCATCCATAACCCGCCCCTAGCCTGCTGCCCCCCCCCCCCTCTCTGAATACACCCTGCCGCAGAGGGCGCCGCCCATCCGCACCCATTTTCAAGCAAGCACGAGCTCTCCAGATCCCGATCCCGCGGCCCACCGTCGGGAAGCCAAGGAGGCACCCCATCGCCACACAGCCGGCGCCTCTGGTGCAGTTTATGTTTTCTTCAATATGCTGAATGACAACATGTCATATATATATACAGGGCCGGATTAAGCCATCTTGGTGCCCTAGACACAAACCCACATGGGTGCCTCCTACTGCCCCGGGCCCCCGATCCTCCACTGACTGCTGGTATGTTCAATATTATGCAAAAAACTAACAAAGAAAAACAGTTGTGAAATGTAAACACATATGTTTGTACTACTATCACTCATATAAAACCTACAGTAAGGTATTTCTGTATTAAAATTAATAGTTAATTAATTTTGTAATAATAGTAGACAAAAATACTGTAACTTTTTTGATAGATAAGAAAGTCAGAGAGAGCACACATTTACATTTTAAAGTTCTTTTTTCTAGATTTACGTCTGTCAAAGTGAGTACATCATCAAAGTTAATTTTGCGCAACAAGTCTGCCTCAATCATCAGCAAAGATAAGTAATCAAGCCTTTCTTGTTTCATTGTCGATCTACTTGGATTTTTTGTACGTTTCAACTGAGAAAAAGAGCGCTCAGTTGAAAAGTTCGTAACCATTTATGTTAAAAAATATGCGCAAGGCGATTTCTACATTTGGAAAAGCACACTCGATGTTGTCTCTAACTATTACTTTGTAGAGTTCTGCATGACTGAACGTGTTGTTGTCAGATTTTGATGCACGAAACTTGTGGCGAATATATGAGTGGAACTGTTGTAGTTCAGTATATAAATTATTGTTCAGATCTTCAGGATAAGCATTTATTAGTCCTTCACAAAACTTAGATGTTTGTAATACATCGACCAAACAATAAAATCGAACTGCTAGATCATTATATACCTGTCCTCGTCTACTCATCTCTGTCTCAAGTTTGTCAACAATGGTGTAGAAAGCAGATATACGAAATTTGTCTCTGGCATTCTGAGATACCTCAGGGGCATCACCATCAATGACCACTGTCTTTCGTTTACGATTACGGGTGTTATTTCTTTTGCAGCTTATTCAAATCTTTCAAATTCATTCCTAGATTCATGCAAGTGATCTGCTAGTGAAGAATACAAATCAGCACACGTTTTCAAGTTCACGTGCTCATTTTGTAGAGCTTGACTGACCCTGTGAAAATGTAACACTTCTTCCCAAAAGACAAGCATGAAAGCAAATTCTAATTCTTGCATCTTCTTTGCAATGTTTTCTGCTTCTCTTCTGGTGTCCCCCTTCTGTGACTGGTCTTCTTGTAAACATTCTAACGCTTCTATAATCTGAGGATGAGACATTAGAATGGCTTCAGTTGCAACAGCATGTGCTTCCTATCTAGTATCGGAAAGGGACTTTACCAGCTTTTCATTCACAAGGCATCCTTTCAGAATCTTCCATCTTTTGGTTGAAGCTGAGAAAAAAGTATAGATCAGTTGCACTGTATGGAAGAAGTTTACTGCCTCTAAACAAGAGTCAACGGCACTTCTGCCTACCAGATTTAGTGAATGGGCAGCACAGGGTATGTATATAGCAAACTCATTTTCTTCTAGAATTTTTTTCTGCATGCCCTTGTAGCACCCAGACATATTAGTTGCGTTGTCGTAGGACTGACCTCTGCATTTCGAAAAATCAATATTGCAAGCTTGGACAAGCTGAAATAACCGGAAGCCTTTACTTCATCTACAATTACTGCATGGACTTTTTGGGACATAATTTCAATCAGTTCTTCACATATAGTTTTGGATAAATAAGAAGGATTTCCTTTTCCAGAATTTCCATATTTCGCAATGTGTGATGCTAAAAATGGATCAAACTGACTGACCAACTCCAGCAACCCTAGATAATTTCCATTTTGTAAAGATCCACATTTTTCATTTGTCCCTCTAAAAGCCAGACCACGCTCAGCTATAGTACAAATAACCGCTACTGCTCGCCTCAAAACATGTTCCCAGTAAATGTACTCTTCATTTATTTGCTCTTCTAGCTTTTGTAGTAGACCCGAGCCTTGTCTACGAGTTAGGTATGTTAACACGCAGTCTTTATGAGTAACGCTTTGTTCATGATTATCAACTTGAATGTTATTTTTCCACTCACTGAACCCATTTTCATCAGCCAAACTTGTGGAACCTTTAGACGCAAAAAGTTTACAAACAAAGCAGTACACAGATCCTGTGGATGATGAATACAATAACCATTCTCTCCTGTACTGCTCACCATTTGCTTTTGTGCCACAGAAGAGTTTTTGAGAACAATATTTTGTTATTTTTCCTTCAGCATAAATACGGCAAGATTTATCAAAAGGACCATAATGATGCTGACAGTTAGTGGGCCCACAGTCAACCCAGTAAGCCACATCATCAGCCGAGAAGTCAATCCACAGTCCTGGATCTACTGCTTGATTTATTTTATCATCTTCATCTTTATCATCATCTTCAGCAGACTGAAGTGGGTCACCACAAATTTCATTTTCAAGCACTAATGCAGTGTCTGGATTTGCAGAACAGCCTATAGTAGACTTATCAAGAGGGTTGATAGTGTCAGTAAATTCCTGTTCCACCTGTTGCTTAACCGAAACTAAATAATTCGTTAATTTTCTGCTCTTAGCTTTTACGACTGAAACAGTATGCTCTTTTTGTTTAGCTAGTTTTCTCTTTTGTGCACCACTTAACTGAACACGTTTCATCTTGGGGTCTGAATCTGAAAAAAAAGTATGTGAAAAGCTGTAAATGAAAAATGAATAAATAATATAATCAATATAAGTGGGTATGCTAAGGTATCATTTTCCGATTATTCATAATTACATTTTTTTTAAACGAAAATGTATTTACATAAATATTAGAAAATTATGCAAAATAAGGCTAAGGAATAATATACTTAGGCCCCTATCAATAATTGCTTTATCAAAATCGATAAAAGCACATTTAAAGCGCAGTAATGAACTCCTTCAACACTAACTATCAATAGACGTATGTGTATATATATATATATATATATATATATATATATATATATATATATATATATATATATATATATATATATATATATATATATATATATATATATATATATATATATATATATATATTCGATATTTTTAGAATTAAAACCCCTTAGATGAAAACGAAAACGAAAGTAAAAAGTGTAACCATTAACCTTACCTTCGTCAAATAAAGTTTTGCTGTGTAAGCTAAATTAGTAATATCTACATCAGTAAGTAGTTTATACAAATGTTCGAAAATGCAAAGTAGTTCTAAGCCGTTATGCAAATGTACAGTCATTCAATGACACGTCGACAAATTAGCACTATTCACAATTGTTTTCACTAGCAGACCAAAACGGAAGTGAATTTGTCGCTACGCATTAGTGCGTTACGTAGCACAAACATATCCCAGAAAAGTCAAAAAATAGCACACACAAAACTTGAAGAAATATTACAAAAAATAGCAAAAAAACTGGGTGGGGGGTATTTTACCCCCGGGTTGTGGGACCAAGGTTAAATAATGTGCGATTCAATATTACATTTGCGATTTGCTTATGCCATGCAATTACGCTACCGGGACAATATAAACATTTTTCTTGAGGACTTGTGGTGCCCCCCAAATGTTTGGTGCCCTGGGCACGTTCCTTGTTTGCCTAATGGTTAATCCATATATATATATATATATATATATATATATATATATATATATATATATATATATATATATATATATATATATATATATATATAGAGAGAGAGAGAGAGAGAGAGAGAGAGAGAGAGAGAGAGAGAGCATAATAGCATATGCTTTATTGAATGGTGCAATGCAGGGTTCTTCAGAGTGTAGATATTGGTCCTATAGGGATCCCCGAGACCAGTTCCAGGGATCCTTGAGGTTTTGAGAAAAGTTAAATAGCATGCAAACAGTATATTACAGGCCTAATAAGGCAGAGTAACTAACAACGGATATAGGGGGGGGGGGGGTGAGTTCCCTTGGAGTAAGATGGCGGGACATTTCTTCTTCACGTAAAACGGAACGTGTTTTTTCCGATATGTTTGTGGATTAAGTGTGTTTTCGAGGTGAAATGGAGTTCGGACCGTGCAACGGAGTTCGTGCACGCGCGCCTGGACTCCTTCATCGGCGCTCCGTGGCGATAGTTAAGCCTAAAATGACGACCAGACGACGCCCGGCAAGGACATACCGTGGTAAACGAGCCGGCGCCCGCTGAACGTGGTTAAAGTGTGACAGGTTGGGCTTCAGACACGTTTGAGTACTGTACTGGAACTGTGCATCACTTAATCAACGCCGACTCATTCTTGAAAAACTACTCTACGGAAACTACATTGTAGTTTTACAAGAAACACAGCTTTTCGACGGAGCAGCCAATTTTGCGGGGTTTCAAGGCTTCTATAACAGGCGGCACCTCGGCCAGGCCATTCTGGTCCGCGACAACATACTAGCTTCTGAGGTCGATATGTCCGCCTGGAACAGTGATGCGCTGCAAGTGCAGGCAATAAGAATAATGACGCCAGTGCAGCTTGTAATTGTGAACGTTTATGCGTGTAACGGGAAGGTCGACATTCGACAGTGGCAGAGATTGTTCGCTATGGAGGAAAGGCATATCATCTACTGCGGGGACTTCAATGCCATAGGCAGTCAATGGGGGAATAACATCACCAATAGACAAGGAGAAGATCTGGAGGATGCCCTGGTGTTTGCTGCTCTAGTCTGTCTGAATGATGGGAAGGTCACTAGAATGGCCACCCGACAAGGTGATTCTGACATTGTAGTTGACATGGCCCTGGTGTCACCCACCATCTCACCAAGGTGTCGGTGAGGTACACTGTGATACCACGACAGTGATCACTACCCTTGCGTCATCTTGATCGAGAAAAACAGGACCACAAGTCAAGGAAACAAGAAAAATGCCTTCCCGTATGACAAAACTGTTCAAGACGCCTTAATAAGATCAGAAGAAGAAAACTAACTCCTCCAGCAGGAGACAAGGAAGATGGTTGCAACCACCATGGTGGAACGGTGAGGTCGAGAGCGCATGGCTGGGAAAGAGGCAGACTGTCAAAGAATGGCAAAAAGCCAGAAAGGCTAACATGCCACAGGGTGAGTTGGCGAACCTGAAGACTATGGTCCATAGGTCGACGACCTTATTCAAATCCTGCGCCAAACAGGCCAAGGCCAAGAAATGGGATGAGTTCTGCATGAAGGTGTGCAATGAGCGCGACATTATGGCGCCTCCATAAGAGCATGAACGGTGCTGCACAACGGAGGGGTATTCCAGACTTTCAAGGCACAGACCTCACATGGAAAAAGTCAGACGCGGATAAAGGGAAGGCCCTCCTTGCACGCTACACAGAGGAGACTAATCAGAAAGATGAGCCCGCCAGACAGAGGACCACAACGACATTCTCTCAGTTGTGCGAGGAGGCCGGGACGGGCGAAGAATATGTAATCCCTGCTGAGGCATTACGCGCAATTCTCAAGAAATCACCCAACACTGCACCAGGCCCAGACGGCGTCCGATATGGGGACATACAGACGATGTCAGATGATGACATGGAAGAACTGGCCAGAGAATTTAACACCAGTATCCAAAGAGGCCTGGTCAAAGAGGAATGGCTAGACAGCTACTTGTTACAACTGCCAAAACCTAACAAAGACCATTCCAAGATATGCGGCTACAGAAACATAACCTCCCCCGATGTGTTTCCACCTTGCCGTGGTGGGGGAGCTTTCGTGTCCCATTGACCCCATCTGCTTGCGGATGGATGAAAACTACATATCGGACAGCTTATGGGATAGGGGCCAGACTAAGAGAGACACAACCTGCTGCTCTGCAGGTAGACTGAGGATAGCAGTCAAAAGTTTAAATCAGGCGCACGAAGGCAGAAATCCTTGGTCCGGAGAATACTGTAAGGCTCTCTGTCGAGGAGTTAGGCTGAACGCCTCTAAGCCACAAACCCTCGAATGTGAGAGCCGGGCCGATACCCACCTACCGAAAAATAGAGGTGAGATACTGAGCACGCTACATGCCCAGTCCTGATACTTGTTCGAAGACTCTCAGCTGGGGGATATGAGGGATTCCCGGATGAGAGGGCCTGGCCGTTTCTCGTTCACTGCTGCACGGAGGTAAGTTGCTGAGCCGGCAGCACATGTAGCCTACCTCGTGAGCGAGTACTAAAACGCAGAAAGTGCCCCAGTCGAATGAAATGGTTACGAAAACTGTCTGAATCTAACTCATAGAGTGTAGACAAAAGTGTAAAAACGTCTCAAATAACACTAAATGGAACGCACGGCTAGCGAATCCATTGCGTGGTCCGAAGTCAAATGCAAAAACTTACCGAGTGGATGTCGCCCGCAGTCTGACCGTTCCTGGCGTGTGCTTGAGCGACAAGTGGCAAGCGAGATGCCCAAAACATGGAAGTGAGGAACTAAAGCAGCCATGAGCAGGACATGGCAACTCCTTGGGTGAGCCCAGTCTCAGAGCAATATGTGCCGGCAATTATGGAAGCCTCCTTGGATAGTGAGGGAATGCCCATGGTCTGCCCCTGCCTTCCCTTGAGGGTTGACCGTGTTGTCGTTGATCGTTCTATCTTGACCAGCTGAGATGTGGGCGACATCACAACAATAAGTCTAACGTGTCTCGAACCCCGAGAAAGGCTAAGCTCATTCAAAAATGCCCGCTGAAGTCGGAAGTGCCGTCCTACTGGTGGAAAACTAAAAATTGGCACTACGCATTTACGTCCGAGTGAAATGTCTCGTCCGAATGTCTCTCGTGCTAGGAACAGCTCTGACTACCAGGTTTCCGAATGCCGCTCTTGTTCGGAACAGCTCTGACTAGGTAGTTTTCCGAATGTCCGCCGTGCTGGCTCTTTATCCCCCTCTTTATCCCCTGCAAATGGCCAGTCCTTGGATCGCGCCGATGTTATTAACATGCTTGAAGAGATGTCGAGAACAGAGGACTTTAACGTCAGTGAATCCATGTCGTTGTCCAGGATGAAAGACTTGGGAGTAAGAATTGGCACGGCCAGACACGAGAGGTACATCGGGGAAACGAGGGACCTCATCAACCAACACAAAACTGGCGCTATTAGCCACCGGACGCTGATGCATATGCTGGGGGGGGGGGTAGATCTGAGCACCTATGGACCTGTCCGGAGTGCAATGACGATACCCAACCGATCACTGATAACTGATAACTAACAATGACTGCCTGGGGACAGACTAACAACAACAACAACAACAACAACAAAACTTTATTTTGAAAGGGTTAAGAATTGGGCATGCATGCCCGTCTAACATTCTGCCCTTTTATCACTCTCTTTCATACATTATACCATTCACACATCATTCAAGGCTAACTGAAAACAGCAACAATATAAAAGATATGCATTATAAAGGCATGTGGAAAATGAAAAATCAATACTACACGACTCAGTAATAGTAATAACTGGTGTGGCACTTGTTATTAGCTATGTGGCATATACTGGCCTACCAAAAGGGGACTGGCTGTCATACTAGGGTTTTATTATTATTATTACTTCTATTATTAAGGGGGAAGATAATCCGTACTGAGATAGTGTTCAAATAATTTGCGATTATATGTATAGGGATTGGTGATGTCTTTTATTTCATGTGGAAGATTGTTCCACAGCTGAGCTGCAAAGTACGTTAAGCTTGTTTTGTATAAGTCTATCCTAGGCTTCGGAATGTATAATATATTTAATCGTTTACTGTGTCTAGCATTATATTCAAACAATGGCCAAAGGTAATTTGGGGCATTCCGATGTATGATTTTGTGAATTAGTTTGGCCTTATTGAAAAGCAGACGTTTGCGGAGTGGTAGTAACTAAAGGCGTTTATGCAGGCTAGGATTGTCAGTTAAATGTTTGCTATAAATTAAACTCATGGCCCGTTTAATGAAACTAGAACATTATATACAATAATAAGAAAGAGACAAACAGCTTTCTTCGGTCATGTGATGAGAAGAGAGGCATTGGAAATCATCGTGACAACTTGAAAGATCGAGGGGAAGAGAGGCAGAGGCAGACCAAGAGAAATGATGCTGGATGGATTGAGACAGTGGCATTGAGGAATACCATCAGCAGGGTTGATCCAGAACTCCAAAGACCGAGATCTTTGGAGAGCCATGAACGTCTACGCCAGCTGGCAGGGCACTTGATGACGATGATGATGAATAATGGAAAGTAATATATATATATATATATATATATATATATATATATATATATATATATATATATATGTGTGTGTGTGTGTGTGTGTGTGTGTGTGTGTGTGTGTGTGTGTGTCTAGTAGAATTAATAACTTGGCATGGTTTTGATAACAAAGCAATTTGAGGACCACTGTTATATAATGATTCCTTCGATTACCCTGTTGCTGATAGCAAGAATTGGCACCCGACGTGCATAGAAGATAATTAATAATGCATTAATATGTGCAGCAAAATAGCGCGGACATTTACAGCAGAAGCTGTCGCACCACACAGAGTTCAACACGCGGAGAAGTAGTTGGCAGGATGGAAGGTGTGTACTGACATTGCGAAGTGGAGAGGCCTTAAATAAACGGGAACGGTTTTGGCAGCGCAAGAGACAAATTCGCTTTAACGGACATTGATTCTCTGTCTCATTATTTGACCTTAATAGTTAATGAGTTCAGTCTGGTTGCCAATTGGCCTTGCCTGCGGACAAATTCTTACACATTTCATTTTTTTTTTTTACGTCAAGAAGGGAAAATCAGTGTTTTCCCTAACAGGCGTATCTTTTCAGCCTAGGGTATGTGCAAATGAAATTATTTTCAGAAGGGATGTTGTAGAGTGTTTAAACACTTCATTTAATATTTTCCACTTCGTTACCTCCGTCGGTAAAATGTTCAGCAGACGACATTAAAATGAATGGTTGCAACAAACGTTACAGAACGTCACTGATAGAATCAACAAGGGTGAAATGGCTTTCTTAAGACTTTTTAATACATCGCTGTATACATCTAGTGGTGCTTAGCACCTCATGGTCTATGTCTATGTCTATGTCTATGTCTCTCTCTCTCTCTCTCTCTCTCTCTCTCTCGTGCATACACAAGTGTTGTGCTCTGTGTGTGTGTCTGTGTGTGTGTGTGTGTGTGTGCGCGCGCGCGCGCATATGTTGTTATTTGTTGTTTTTCCATCAACAATGATGATGACCATTCATTTCATCCAATGGGAGTTGAAAGTATGGAGCCGTGAGTTCTACGATGGCTGATAAGGCCTATTTTGACACGAAATTCTCTTTGACAATGTGGGCAAAGAATGCTTAACGTTCCAGGAGGAGGATCTCCTGCAGTGGTTTTTCTGTCCAGCGTTTTCTTCACAGCTCTTGCAGTCCTGGTTTTTTTCACAAGTGACGGCAACCTTGCGTAATGATGTACGCCACGAATTTTAGTCTTTGGCAGCCGTCTGCCCGGCGTCAAAATAAATTCCAAAAGCTTGCAGTGAGATTTTCAGAGTGTCTAACGTTGTGCAAGTCCTTGAGTATTGTATATATATATATATATGAATGCACCTACCATGGACACTGATGAAATAGAATGACAACTATAATATTGGTGCCCCTTATAGGCAGATCGACCAAGGAGTCAAGGTCAGTGAACAAGAATTCCTTCCACAACAAGAATTCCTTCCACAACAAGAATTCCTTCCACAACAAGAATTCCTTCCACAACAAGAATTCAAATCCTGACCATTGACTCGGCAGGCAAGCGTGCTACCCCACTGCTCTACCGTTGCTTCCCTGCATGTGAATATGTGTGTCTAGATATGTGTCACGCCTGCTTGCCGGCGGTAGTTATCTGTTCAACTCCCCCCTCCTCTCCCCCCAAGAAGCGGTGATTTATTTTTATCAAATGGGATCTCAGGTTGATCAAGCGCAAACACGTACCAGGACATCTCAGGGAAGTAAAGACGTCTGGCGTTATAATGGCCACATGACCCATTCAGTGAGTATTGTTCTAAGAGAACATAGGGCCAGCACCATAAACACAACACGCCTTATGACGTGTCACAACTGTCTGGAGTAGCAGCAATTAAGTAACGTATGTGATTAATGTAGCCTCAAATGGACGTATGTTACATTTCTTAGTATTAATGTAGCGACAAATGGACGTATGTTACATTTCTGGCTATTAATGTAGCGACAAATGGACGTATGTTACATTTATTGATATTATGTGGAGTCAAGCACCCTTGTAAACGCCATCAGTCGCATTGGGTATATGGTGCTAGACTCAGATGTTTATAGAGAAATTAGCAGTCGGTGGCGGATATGGTCAGTTTCACGTCGGCGGCTTTATTTTCCAAGACATTTACTGGCACCTATTTTAGACTGGGTGTACCTGGCAGCACAGGTGAATTAAAAAAAAAAAAATCGAATCCGCTCTGATGCGGGTCAAATCCATGACCATCGGACCGGCAGGCAAGCGTCTAGCCAGGCCGCTACCACGGCTCCCAGTTTCTTGGTACATAACCTGTTAATTGCGAAGACGGAAGCAGTTTTGTCATCCATACACCAGTTAATACAAAGCCTACCCACCACAAGTACCTGGTGTCTCCTTGTGACAGTCTAAGTCAACATTCCTCGTAGAATCTGGGAAAGTTCAGATGTTGCTAGTGAAACTTCTCGGTCTCAGATTTGATGTTGTGCAAGTCCTTGGGCGAATGCACCTACCATGAAAACTGATGAACTAGAATGCCAACTGTCATTTAAGTGACCTGCAGTTGAAAAAGGTTCTGCCTTGATCACGGATAGGCAGTTCCAAAATCTGACTACATTTATATGCTCGGTGATTTCAATGCTCATGTGGGCAAGGACTCGAGTTCATGGCCAGAGTGTCTTGGAAAATACAACATCGGTCGCGTGAATGAAAATGGGCAAAGGCTGCTGGAGCATTGCACCAGTAATGACCTATGTATTACAAACTCCTTTTTTAAAACAAAAGAGATACATAAGGTCACATGGAAACATCCAAGATCGGCCATTGGCACCAGCTGGACTTCATCGTCACACGGAGACAACATCTGAACCATATATCATTGACTCGAAGTTACCACAGTGCTGACTGTGATACGGATCATTCTTTGGTTGTTGCAAGGTTTAGACTGAGACCAAAGAGAATCTACACAGCTAAACACAAATCTAGCCCCAGGATTAATATTATTAACACTCACGATCCTGAAAAGTGCTTTCAATTTCAACAGCAACTTGAAGACGCTTTCACTGATACACCAGAAAAGTGTACAGTCAATGAAAAGTGGGGTCAACTTAAGGAAACTCCTTATAAAACTGCTGTAGGGGTTTACGGCACTGTGGATAATAATAGGGAGGACTGGTTTGCGGCAAACAGCCAGACTCTGCAGCCCTTGATTGATAAGAAGAAGGTAGCTCTCTTAAGAAACAAGGAAAAAACAACGCGTAACACTCTGAGTGAGCTAAAGCAAGCTAGGAAGGATGTGCAAAAGGCTGCCAGGCAGTGTGCAAATGATTATTGGATCATGTTATGAGAGTCCATTCAAATCGCAAGTGATAAGTGAAACATCAGAAGCATGTATGAAGGAATAAAGAAAGCCTGTGGTCCAGTGATCAAAAGAAGCGCACCATTGAAAACCTTGACTGGAGAAATCATCACTGATAAGAAACAACAGATGTACAGATGGGTAGAGCACTATTTGAAGCTTTACTCAAGTGAGACCAAACTAGCGGATGATGCCCTCAGCGCCATAGAGGCTCTAACAACTCTTTACCACCTGGACACACTTCCCAACATAACAGAAGTTAAGTTTGCTATAAATGAACTTGCATCTGGCAAGGCTCCAGGTAAGGATGGGATTCCAATAGAGGTTATCAGGAGTGGGCAAGACTCACTCACTCTACAGATCCGCCAACTAATAGAGCTATGCTGGCGAGAAGGACAAGTCTCACAGGATTTCAAAGATTCAAGCATCATAACACTGTACAAGAACAAGGGCGATCGTAGCGACTGCATCAACCATAGGGGTATCTCACTTCTGTGTATTGTTGGAAAAGTATTTGCCAGAATTGTTCTGCGCAGACTTCAAGTCCTAGGAGATCAAGTCTACCCCTAATCACAGTGTGGCTTTCGACAGAACCGGTCTACCATTGATATGATATTCTCATTGCAAGAAAAAAAAAGAAATGCAAGAAAAATGCCGTGAACAGAATATTTGTTTTATATTGTTTGTTGTTTATTCTGGCCTACCACAGGGATCACCATTATCTCCGGTACTGTTCAACGTCTACACAGTGAGAATCACCAGTGAGCAGATCACTGGACCTGGCAGGACATTGTCGTATGCCGATGATGTTTTAGTGTATCGTCAGGGTAAGGATAGAGAGGAGGTTGCTGTGGAACTACAAACCGAACTCAATCGCATAAGTACTTGGTGTGATGAAGCTGGGGCAATGGTCAACCCAACAAAGGCAACAGTGACTTGGTTCTCGTTGAATAATCATATTGTCAACAACCCAACACCAACTGTAATGCTGTGTTCAGAGACGGTGGAAAGAACGCAGGCAATGAATTACCTGGGGATACGGTTTGATCGAAGCCTTGCTTATAATGTGCACATAGACCAGGTGATAACAAAGGCCAAGCGAGGTTTGGCAGCGATGCGGGTGATGGCGGCAGCAAACTGTGAGCAGCGCCATCTATGTCTTCTGTACGAGGGGCTGGTCATGTCTGTTTTGGAGTATGCAATGGCAATTCTGACTCTCAGCCATAAGCAGATAGAAAGGATGGAAAGGATACAGAATGAAGCTATGCGCATTATTCTTGGATGTACAAGAGATACAGCATGCAGGGCGATGCGCTACCTTCTTGATTTTCCAACCATTGAAGAGAGAATACAAGTTTGCAGGGCACGCGCCTACCTCAGAATTAACGCAAACACACAACATCCACTGCATAGTGAAATTAGGAATGTGAAGGGCAGCAGGTTAAAAAGAGGACGGTCGTGGATGGGTCAAACCGAAGACATTCTTCAACAGGTGTGTTCACTTGAGGACTTAGAACCTGGCGAGGAGTGGGTGCAATTGCCAACAGACTTCTGCACATCCTTTTCAGTTTGCATCCAACTAGATAGAAAATGCAGACAAAATCCGGCTGTTGTTGAGGCTGAAGTACAAGCGTTGATTTTCGAGAATTCGCTAGACGGTGACGCTGTCATCTACACAGATGGGTCGGTCGTCCGACATGTGAGAAACTCATGGGCCTTTACAGCTCGGGCCGGAGGGAGGATTGTGAAGGAGGACTCTGGTGCTTTCACTGAAACCACAAGTAGCCTGACCATGGAAGTCATGGCAGTAAGTAAAGCAATAACATGGCTAGAGACACAGACATTCACTAGGGCTTGTTTCCTTAGCGACTCAATGAACATGATCAAGAGGATAGAGGAGGGGTCGATCCGAAGAGAATGGCTGCTGCCTCTGATGCGGTCTCGGCTGGCAAAGATTAGTTTCATCTTCGTGCCAGGTCATGCGGGAGTACAAGGAAATGAGCGGGCTGACAAGCTCGCAGGTGAGGCTACTGTGGAGGGCGGACGCGCCATGGACCAGGCTGACATTCTGAATGCTCTACGAGAAGTGAGACTTTTGCGAGAACCAAGTGATGACTGTGAATCTACAACAATGGCCAGACTGCAGGAGCAGCAAATTAAAAGAGGGGTGGCCAAACAAGAACACTACGCAGGAAGCCAAAGATGATTGATAAACCAACACAGAACAGGCGTCGTTAGCCGCTACACGCTGCGGGATTTGCTGAGGAGGGGATCCGAGCACTTATGGACTGAATGGTTCGATGTGCAACGAGGATGATCTGTCGACTAACTAATTAACTAACTGTTGTTTATTGCCTTCATCGACCTCACAAAGGCATTTGATTTGGTCAGTCGTGAGGGTCTGTTCAAGGCACTAAAGAAGATTGGCTGCCCACCAACTCTTCTGTCCATTGTGGAATCGCTCCACACAGGCATCAAGTTTGATAGTGCAACTTCTGAAGAGTTCGAAATGAAGAGTGGAGTTAAGCAAGGTTGTGTACTAGCCCCTACCCTCTTTGGAATATACTTTTCACTTCTATTGAAATATGCCTTTCGTGATAAGGATGGTGGTATATACATTCACTCACGCTCAGATGGCGGCCTCTTCAATGCTCTGAGATTGAAGGCCAAGACCAAAATTAGGAGGGTACAGATCAGAGAGTTGCCTTTTGCAGATGATGCTGCAGTTACGACCCACTCTGATGAAGAATTGCAATGTCTACTATCTGCATTCTCCAATGCTTGTTCTGAATTTAGTTTAACAATTAGCAAAAAGAAGACACAGATTATGTCACAAGGTGCACATGGGGTACCATCAATCTTTATTGACGACGCCGAACTAGAGATGGTAGACCATTTTACATATTTAGGGTCAGTGGTAAATAGCAAATTATCCCTAGATCAGGAAATCAACATCCGGATTGGTAAGGCAGCAACAACAATGAACAGGTTAAGAAAAAAAAGTCTGGGAGAACAGGAAGCTTACTACCAAAACAAAGGTCCTTGTCTATCAAGCCTGTGTCCTTAGTACTCTTCTTTATGGCATTGAAACCTGGACAACTTTCTCACACCAAGAGAAACGTTTAAACAGCTTTCATATGCGGTGTCTGCGAAGAATTCTTGGTATTAAGTGGCAAGACAAAATCACAAATACATGAAGTATTGGAAAGATCAGGTTGTGTGACGGTGTATTCCATGCTCAGTCTTCGTAGACTTAGATGGATAGGACATCTTAGGAGGATGGATGATGGACATCTTTTTTTGGTGAATTACAGATGGGTAAGAGATCTCAGGGTCGGCCTCTACTACGATACAAAAATGTGTGTAAGCGGGACATGATTGATACAGGCATTGATAATGCACATTGGGAGCAAGTCGCCGCTGAACGTGTTGCATGGAGGGCAAAAATCAGAAATGGAATAAAGACAAAGGAGAAAATTATTGCAGATAAGTCACACACCGAGCGTGTGAGACGTAAGATGGTGCATGATGGTGGAAATGACCACGTGTTCACATGCATCCACTGTGAACGGACATTTACAACACAAATTGGCCTTATCAGTCACATTCGCTACCGCCATAGGTAAAAGTTATTATGCCTTTTTAAAGCACAAACTATCGTCTGTCAAGACGGCAAGGTGCCAATGATCTGAGTTGAAAAAGGTTCAATGCGCTCAACGACGAACAGGTAACTGCAATAGTGTCAGGACATGTTATCGGTCAGATCGCTATTTACTCCATTATGCCAAGCACCACTAGAAAGTAAACTAGCCGGTAAATGTTGCATTGCACTCATCGTAACACCACCCTGCTTGCCGGCGATGGTTATCTGTTCAACACCCCCCCCCCCCCCCCAAGAAGCGGTGATTTTTTTTTTTTTTAAATCAAATGGGATCTCAGGTTGACCTAGCACAAACATGTACCAGGACATATCAGAGAAGTAAAAACCCACTGCTCTACCGTTGCTTCCCTGTATGTGAATATGTGTGTCTAGTGCATTCAGTGCATTCAGCCCGCAGCTGGAGAAACATGGCGGTGTGTCACTGCCATCTGAAACCGGAAATAAAGTAGGTATTGATTGGTAAATAAAATGTAAGTATGGAATCCTTTCCGACCCCTTGAGATATATCGGGTATATGATGCAAGCCCTACATTGTTATTGACCAGTCGACACTCTGGGGGTGATGTGATTTATATTATGCCGGCCGCCTATTGTTCACAGAAAAGTTCCTCGTGCCCAGTTAAGTCTCGGTCGTCCGGGTTCTTAAAACATGAAATCCCTGTCACTATGGGATTCGAATACATGACCACTGAGTCGGCAGTCAAGCTTGCTGGCCAATGCTACACCAGGAGGTGGGAGGTTGATACAGAATACATTAGCCCGCTAAGGAAATTTTGGCAACAGGTGTAATAATTCTTCGTGGTATTAGAGACGCTTTTATTCAACGGGTGTAATAATTCTTCGTGGTATTAGAGACGCTTTTATTCAACAGGTTTGCCATATTTAAAAATTATTAGCTATTATTAGCTCATCGGAAATTCCTAGGTAGGACAGGTAATAATGTTAAGTGTAAGGTCAGACGTATGAGTGCCAGGCCTAAACTAAATAGACCACACAGGAAGGTACACACGATACACCTTTTGGGAGAGAAAAAAAGATGTAGTTTATCTTTCATCTTCAAGCACTGATTGGATCTATTTTCATAAGGTGTTAGGGCGGGTAGCTTAGAAATAATGACGTAATAATGCAGACCTAGTTCTGTGCCCCGTGTGGAATATATGGAATTTTTCAATATCATAAAAGAGTGATATACTTAACCCTTGATTCTAGATTAGTGAATCAGTCTTCTCCAACAAGGGTGAAAGACTCATATAATCCGTATCCATGTTGTGTATGTTAGAAATCCCTCTAAAGTATTGCATGGCTATGGAGGCCAATAACGAAGGCAGTTAAGTTGGTCTCAACGCAGCACTTCGCCAGCAGAGGGCACTGCTGAGTCGACCATTAAGTAACGCTAAATACTTCATCATGCAATCCAATCATGACATCAAAGTTCGCCGGAAAACTACGCGAGAGCTACCATGATCATTCTCTGGCGTCGAAATCCGCTGCAAATGTCAAGTATAAGAAGGAGGGGGCGTGGGAAGAAGAGGATAAAGGGAAGAACAGAGATGGCAAGCGAAGAAGAAGTAGGAAGATTGATATACTATCACTAAAGTTAATCCGTGACGGCCATTTGAATTGCTGAAGAGCAAAGAAATAAAGATACATACTGCAGAAATTGGAATATGACTTCGGCAACTCATGCAATAATTCAGGAGACCTACATGTATGATAAGAAAACCATTACATGCCCTTGTTATGATTAATACTCCAATCCTTGTGGGCGGAATTAACGGGGTCTGACAATATATGTTAAGCATGAGCTCCTTCATAGATGGACGAATACAAGTGCATACAACAGTGATAAGATTGAGATACATAACACAGTTGTATCTACAGAACTTCATGAATGGAGAATTAACGCATGGAACCACCTCCCTGATGGGTGCAAGTGGGAACTCATAAAAGATATGCCTGATTCTGATGGAGAGTTTCTGAGTGTAGGAACATTCATTATGGACACGACAGATATGCTGAAGACCATCTACGAATTGTTAAACAAAAAGTAAAGAGTCACACAACACACTGAGGCATGCTCGAATGAAGAGTAAGGAGTACGAAAAGACGAGGTGTTTAAAACCAGCGTGTCAGTGGAACGATCAGCATCTACAACTTGCAACACTTGCTGCGGGAGACGGAACATCTATGGTTATTTTACGATGGCAATTGTTGAGTCAATAATGTGTAACCTCTGCATTGCTTTGGTCAATCTACGTCTGATTTCTTTGAAAGCTCTATTGTTCTTGATTATGTAGCCAAGATATACCAAGTTTGCTAAATATTCATTTTCTTTCGTTCTTGATTATTATTTGTTCTTGATATATAGTTTTGTCTTCGGATATGTTTGTATCTGCCAACAGACGTGATCAACGATCAGAGTAGTACTTACCGGACACAATAATCCTGCTTCTGCTGAGAAATCAGACGAGAAAGATGATAAATGAGAAGGCGTGATCGACCAAGAAAGTCCTTTAATTGATTGATTGATTGATTTGGGAACCGATATCACAGAATTCGGGGCATTCCCATAAGCGTTCCGTCCCCATCCTCAGCAGCCAGCGAAGAGTTCCAACACTAATCAAGAAAGTCCTTTCTGAATAATCAGTCGGTCAACATGGGCCGAATGGATAAGAAAGCCCCATTTAAACTTTCAATGTGCTGATGCCGAGGTAGCGGATTCAACCCCTATACTTCCAGTCCCCAGCATGTCGGTTAGGCATTGATCCGCTAAGGCCTCTGGAGTATTTATCTTTATGGCTTCGGTTTGCATTTCGCATTTTCCTCATGTTGGACTGGTAGTATATGGTTCCGTCGCCCTGCTACTGAGTGAATGCGTGGCGCGACTCTGTGAGCTGTGATATTCACGTGGAATTCCTATACATGTCCGATTTTATTTGTACAGTGACCTGCATGTTCGGATCAATGGCTTCCGGCTGTTGCTAAATTGACTGATTTGCCTTTTCGGTTCACGATTGCATTTTTTTTTCAGGAGACAGCTGGGAGTCGGCGCTGAAGCTACGGAGTTCGTGCTTAATGCGACGCTTTCGGCGGGTCGCCCTGCGGATAGAGACAGAGCCATGTGAGAAAACCTGGGTCAATGAGGTCTTTCTGGTGACTGCCGATTCTATCGACGATGAACTGTGGTTTTCGTGGAGTACTTTTGTGTTGGCATTCTGGCGGCGGCATCATGCACAGTGTACCTGAGCGGGCTGTTGGATTGCCGAGACTCCTGTCTGTTCCACTTTTCACATTGGGCAGTGAGGAGCATTTTGTGTGATATTCACTGGCACAGGAACGGAGCATAATGGGGACGACCCCTTGCCGTGAAGTTGGAACCTCGACTAACTAACCCCTATACCGGTCAGTTAAAAAATGTTGAAATCTCGTCCTTGACTTGGGGGTATAAATTACATGAACTCGGAGTGGGTTCGCCTGATGGCGAGGAACACGGGTAATAGGGAAAGATAACCCATAAGCAAAAATCAGTCGCGTGTACCAGAAGTAGAAAGACGTGTATGGACTCCGCTTGAGCTCATAGCGTGCGAAAGCAAAAAAATCAATAAAATAATCAGCCGGAATCTCAAAAAGCATTGAAACATACGACAAGAACATTTGGCGGTCATTTGAAATATCTATTATGATATATGTATATTATTATATGTGTTGACAACAATGACGAGTATTTAGTTCTTAAAGGAACATAGGGCAGATAGAAACTTCCACTGTGAAGGAACTAATAGTACATGTGGAAAGATACGGGACACTGTAACACTTCAAAGCTAAAGATTAAACAGAAGATTCACTAACTGCGAAGCAGGTTCTATGTGTTATGTTATACGACTCATGTTCCTCGTATAATATCAGAAATATTTTGTGTCCAATATTGCAGAAACCAAATTCTGAAATGTATAAAATGCAGTCAATATGATTGCAATAATATATCATCATAACAATTAATCCCTAAAGGACTATTCCATACTGAGGAATGACTCTCACCATATCATCTACACAATGGGACACAGAGGTGTTTCCAAGGCACCAGGTCCGGGTTATGTACTGGCCAAGACCTATTGACGCGTCCTCGTCGAGCGTCCTGGGCAACAGGTCCCTTCGGGGTCCTGGCTAAAGTCAGTAGGCTCGCCGATTCCTCCGAAGTCGGAGAGTGTCTGCCTGTACGGCGAGGAACCACCAGTCTGCACACCAATAAGCGAGACATGGGACAACGGATATTCACGCAAACCTCAGGTCCTGTATGACATCACACTGATGTTGGACAACAGGATGCCTTCATCCGACATACAGGACTTCGCGTTGAAGCTCAAGCTAACGAACACAAGCAAACAAGCATCTACACAATATATAAACACAGCACCACCTGGTACAGGTCGGATAATTCATAAACGTGGGAGGTAGAAATATCGCAGAGCTATATGTTTTATCTAAACACACTGCTTCAACTGCCCTTAGTCAGCTTAGATGCTCAATCTCAACTCTCACTAGGCAGCAAACTGCTATTCAGTCTAGACCACTGTTTCCCAACAATTTGTGTGCTATGCCCCACCTAAACCTCTCTAACATTCTTATGCTCCACCCCCCCCCCTAAATATATGCACCATCATCATCATCAAGTACCCTGCCAGCTGGCGTAGGCGTTCATGGCTCTCCACAGATCTCGGTCTTTGGTGTTCTGGGTCAACTCTGCTGATAGTATTCCTCCATGTCACTGTCGCAATCCATCCAGCATCATTTCTCTTGGTCTGCCTCTGCCTCTCTTCTCCTCGATCTTTCCAGTTGTCACGATGTTCTCCAATGCCTCTCTTCTCATCAAATGACCGATGAAAGCTGTTTGTCTCTCTCTTATTGTTATGTATAATGTTCTAGTTTCATTAGCCTGTCTCAGACAGTCGTTGTTAGTTACTCTGGCAGTCCAAGGAATTTGCAACATTCGTCTCAGAAACCACATCTCTGTTGCTTCTAATTTCTTCCTAATTTGTTCATTTACATTCCACGATTCACTGCCATACAGCAAAACTGGTTCTACATAGCAATTCAGCACTCTCTTTCTTACATTCAGTGATAGTGACTTATTGCATAAGATACTCTTAATTTTCTGAAGTGCGGCTTTTGCTTGCCCTATACTGCTCTTAATCTCTGTTGTACATCTTCCATGTGATGTTATACATACTCCTAGGTATTTAAAATCGTCCACTTGGTTAAGAATTTTCCCTTCTATTTCTATTTCACATTTTGGTGTCACCATTTTCTTTTATATCACCAATGTTACTACTGTTTTCTTGATATTCAAGGCGAGTCCTTTTCTTGCACTCTCTGTTACTACAATGTCCAGCAACTGTTGTAGATACATATATGCATTTACATATACATAATTTTTAATATTCAAAAATTGAAATGTTCACTAAAGAAACTTGAATGATAGGTTTTAGGAAGAAATCACTGGGAAATTATTTAGCAAACACAGTATGTAAATTTTCAAAACATATAAGGGAGAACTGAAATTCAAGTACAAAATAATTTTAATGAAAAATTTTTCAATATTATTTTACTTATTAGTTATTATTTATTATTTAAATTTAGTGAGATCCTTGTGCTTGGTGCTTGCCGCAAAGAGATTTTATGTCAGGTTCCAGTTTAGTTAACTTCAGTCTCAAGTCTCCCCGTTTTATTATATCCAGCTGATTTCGTTTTTTTTTTTTTTTTTAGCAGCAAATCATTTATAGCACTAAATCCGTATTCAGCTACTTATGAAGATGGAAACGGTAACAATAGTTCTCTTGCACATTTGGTTGCATTTGGCTATTTGATTTCGATTTCCTCACAAAGCCATGCCATGGTTCCTTTTATATTAAATACAGTTTTAATTGACTCATCAGTTTGCATTACTATGAGTTCTTTTTGATACTGCATATTTATAATATCAGACAAATCCACTAACACTGGCTGCATCATCCAGGTTGGGAAATCAATTTGTTTCAAATCAGAAAATCTTTCCTTTAAATCAGCTGATAAAATTTTCGGATGATCGACAATAACATATGTTAACACTATCGGTCACTTCACATTTTTGGAGCCAATGAAACTTTTCAAATTTTTCTTGTAAATATAAGTCTAACATAATTCAATAAAGGTAATGAAACCAAACATCGTCACTTTTGCATCGACAAGAGTTTTATTTGTTCCTTGAAGTTGTTTATTTTTTCAAAGATATCGGCTGAGTAACTCACAAATGCCTTACCATCGACGATTAACAGATTTTTCATTTCAGGTTTGTCGCTTAAAACATCACTTGGAGTATCAAATAGTTCCATAAATCTTTTGAAGCAGTTCCCTTTCGAGAGCCATCTTACTTCAGTGTGAAGTATAACCCTAACGTGGTCTTCATTTTGTTCTTCCCAAAATAAATTGAAGAGACGTTCACATTTAGCACTAGCTTTCATAGCATTGATACACTTTATAACTAAATTTTTTACTTCATTTAGAACAGGCGAAATGTTTTTAGCTACCAGGTTTTCACTGTGAATAACACAATGCACAAAAAGCATTTCTGGATTCTCATCTTTCATCAATTTTAAGCAACCATTTTTCTTTCCCATCATATTAGGAGCACTATCTGCAGCCCAAGATGTTATATTTTTCATTGGTTTATTATTGACTTCTATGTAAATTTTTTTAGCTTACTATATATATCTTTGGAGGTAGTGGTGCTTTCTAATGATTTACAGAACAACATTTCTTCAGCAAAATCACCTTTATCAATCTATCTTACGTAAGTTATAAGTACGGCCTCACTGTCTCTCAAAGTTGATTCATCCATTTGCACCGAGAATTTTCTTGTTTTCAGCTTTCCAACAAATTGTATTTCAAAATCTTTACTCATTTCGTCTGTTCTTCTGCTAATAGTATTGTTACTTAGTGGCATAGTTTTAACGTCTTTGTCATCGTTTTAAAGAATCGTTTTGAGAAATGCTGATATTGCTGGTTTGAATAAATTCTCCCATATAGTATGACTTTTCCCAGATTTAGCGATGAGTAATGCAATTTGATAACTAGCTTAAAGAATACGATTGATAGTTTCATTATGAGCGGTAAATAGAGAATTTAATGTTACTCTTTTTCTCAAAATTTTTCTTTAAAGTTTGAAAGTAATTCAAATCTGAATTAATATGAGCATTATGTTTCGCCTTCAAATGTGCCTAAAGACGACCTCGTTTCATTGATTCGTTGGTCAAGCATTGTTGGCATAAAAGACAAAAAGGTGACCGTTCATAGTGGACAGAGGGACAAAATTTCAAATATTCTTCCGAATACTGACGAATTTTTTTCCCTTCCTTGCACCACTCGTGTCACTATGGGCTGAAAGATAAAAATATAAGATCAATTTAAAACTTTTTCAAAATAATATGAACTGGATAAACGTAGACTAAAAATGCATATTTAAATATGTATGGCACATTTACCTCACCGAAAAAAACATACTTTTTCATTTGACAATTTTTTTTCTGGAAACTGATGCTTCTAAAACTGAAATCAATAAAAATTAACAATTGAATTTACATACCATGTATATATCACTTATATTTATACAATGTATGTATTTTTAAACATCGAGACTTTTACAACAATTTATCGGAAGCTTATTTCAAATTAACACTAACGGCGATTGCTGAACTTTACTTCGAAACACTGCAGAAACTGAGATCCCGACACTAAGCATTCAGAACAAATAGCGTGAAATGCTTAGTGCTGGCCCAGTATAACCAGTAGTTCAACTCTAACATCTAACAATGAAATCACGGCTCCTAACATGACGGACAGAAGTTACTTATCTTTGACGTTTGCCCAGCTTGAGTAGCAGCCTAGAGTCGACATACTGTTAAACTGAACTCTGGATGAGTTCTTTTTCGAATTGCCCCCTTTAACAATCGAATTGCCCCCCTGTGGGGCGTGGGCCCGACGTTGGGAAACACTGATCTACAAGCTCTATCTGAACTTTCACTAGACAGCAAATTACTAGTCAGTCTAGATCATTGGATCTCAACCTTTTTTTGGCCCATGCGCCCCCCCCCCTTTTTAACCATATGTTCAGAACGTCATCCCCCCTTTCGAATTTCCTCCCTATAAATTTCCCCCACCCCCACCCTTACACAGTGTACATGAAAATGGAAGCTAAATTTATTAACACATACTAGAACAAGTCTAGACATCTACATAAAACGTGATTTGCGGGTCTACTTACGTTATAAAACGAATTTCATTAGGGCGAGAAGTACAGAACCGTAAAATTTAGAGGGAAAAACAATATCAAGTAACTTGTTCTTGTATTAACGCGATCTTGAAATAATCTTAATTCCCCCCCCCCCCCTCCCCTGTCGTAGTAATCCTTTATTACTTTAGTGTCATCCCTGGAGTGAGGGGAAACAACACCCACATTTTTTATTAACCCAATATTATTGTCCTAGAGAAACCACCAGAATCCGTCCACAAAACTCCTTCAGTCTGTAGACACCTCTTTCTTACTCTCACTCACCCCTGGATCATGCCCCCTCTCATTCTCCCCCAACACAACATACTCAACAACTCTAGCTTTAACAAATAAATACAACAAATAATTTATTAAAGCAAAAAGTATGTTTGTGAGAAGTGTGTGTGTGTAATGTGTAGAATGTGTGTCGAATATGCTAATGTGTATGTAGAATCAGACCAGTGAATCAGGAGCAAAGTTAGTTACATCACTGTGCTAAGCACACAACAGCACCAAGTATTCCGGACAGAAAACCTCACCAAGAAGATGTTTCTCCGGCCACGTGACAACTTTCACCGATCACTCTCGAACAATCAGGACGCTGGTCATCAAGGATAGACACTGTTCAATATTGGTCTTCACTCTAGCAAACACCGTGAATTTACACTGTTCAATAATGTGTATTGATCAGAGAATCTTTCCAATAACTTAGATGTCACATGGGAAAATATAACTGTTCATAAATCACTGGTTATACGATTTTTCCCATATAAAAAAAAAACAACCTATTAATGTTCCAGGTAGTTATATATATTGGTATATGTGTTACGTATAGTGTTCTGATTCTACAGTGATGTAGCATATCACTCAAGGAAAAATCACACATATGTTCACCAAGTCCTGCTCAGCAGAAGTCAGGTTTCTGCAGACCAACTAGGCCATGAGCCCAGTGTACATGCCTCTCAGTAACCTCTGTCTTCCATCCGTGAGCCATCATTTTTCTTCAACTTTGATACTAACTTCTTGGTAGTATATCGTATCACCATCAACAAGTGGACCTGTAAGTGGAACCTGTAGAATAGAGAATCCCCTGGTGAGAGAAACTCAATTCTGACCTTAATTAGGTGAGTGTAGGCCGATAGCAGCACTCGGATCTATAACAGAGAACCGAACTCTGTTATACGGCCAAATGGCTCATCACATTGGTCTGAGACATGGAAACACAATGAAAGATTAAAGGAAACGGGTAGAAACCCAGCAGATGCCCTACTGGAAGATCCTACCATTTCACATTCCCTTCATCCCTCCCAACCATCCTCAATCTCTCTAATTATTATCCCACTACATTGTCTTTAACTCCCTGAGTTAAATGATATATTACACAAGCTAGTTAAAGCTACACAATAGGTTACTAGTGCCGACGCTCCTATAATACTTTCTATCGCCGCACCTATAATACATTCTATCACCGCACAGTACTGTACTCTATTCCTAATCATACTCGAAGTTAGATATGATTAATAGACTACCATGTGCCTATTCCGGTTGATGATTGAGACTATGCAATCACAGACTGGATCTATGTCCGCCGATAAATATCAACACTTTGACACTATAGTCTCTTTCAATTAACACAACTCGGAATACTGCGCCGATTTTTAACACTTCAGAAATTTTGGTCAACTAACTCAACTTGTTTACCGCAACTGGTTTTTAATCGGGGCTTGAGTGACGTCACCAAAAAGTCTAGACGCTGATCAGTCCAGAGTCTGGCTTTCTCCCTGTTTTTAGACTGACTGGAATCAATCCGCCGTCTAGTTTGCTTTCATCTGGGACTTGTCCCGGCACTTCCGAGAGTCCCGTTAGTCTGGGATCTGGGGAATCATGTCCCTTACATCACAAGACCTCTCCGACGTCTGTCCAGACATTCCGTCTACAACATCAAAGGCCGACTACCGCCTTACAGATGGATGGCGCCCTTGTTCGTTTCTCGAACAACCCACATCATACAGAAATGCCGACCGTGTGCAGACAGTTTTCGCGACGTATTTTGTTCCTCAGTCCCCTACTCATCAAAGGATTGCCTGTTATTGTAGACAAATGTCAGGTCTTGTTTGTCATCGATCGAAACTATCATGTTTTCCCGCGACACCCCCCCCCCCTGGAAACCCTAAAATTTCCCTTTTTTTTTGGGGGGGGGGGGAGGGGAATTCCCCACCGATTGAGAACAACTGGTCTAGATACTCAACTCTCACTAGAAGCAAACTACCTATATTTTTCTTCTTGTGATAACAAGTTCAGCTAATTATAACCTTTACGTGACAACATTGATTTGTGTTCATTTATTTTGTTAATCTTACAATGAATGATTTTAATTATTAGCCTTGAAATATTCATATGTGATTTATTGTAATAAAATGTATAATAAAAACAACAACAACAACAATAATAATCAGGAGTAGGCTAGCTTAAAAGCGGATGAGAAGTGGTGCTGAGAATATTGCAAAATATTCTTGTGTAGTCAAAGGATAGGCTGCGAGACATTCGGGTGATACTGA
>OY992888.1:51283523-51288523 GCA_963921405.1 Cepaea hortensis
TTTCCCTATCACTCTCTCACTGTCGTACTATGCCCCCCTCTCATACTTCCCCAACGCAACATATTCAACAACTCTTGCTTCCAAAAAATTAATAAAGATTAATTTATTAAAAGAAAAATGTGTAATGTACGTAAGGCGTGTATGCGAAGAAAATGTGTGATGTGTTCTATAATGTGTGTATGATCGGACTTTCAGATAATAGCATAGTTTCTTCATTGCAAGGGCACACCACAGCACATTAAATCATAACCAGTGCACCTCACCCAGTGTCGAAACCCTCTTGCCGGATACTGACTGTCATCGGTAGCCACCTGGTAATCCATCTTCATGATCATCCGAAATAGATACTGTTTGTAAGTACAGATTGATTACGGACTGGTTGCAAACTAACTTTGTAAGTTCCTATCGGTCCTAAAGAATGCACAAATCCTTTGTAGTGTATTTAGGTTTTACTGTTAATGTTTCTACACTTGATCCTAACTAGTGTTCATATAGGTTCAAGTATATGTCATATGTAATATTACACTGTAATCTAGCACACGATGTGACTTATCCATTAATGTTCTCGTTCCTTAAACAATGTTTGTCTGATGTGTGATATATCAACAATCATCACCCATCCTATGTGAACCATACCACGCAGGAGTCGTTATATTGGCTGGCTCTTCTGGGCCATGCCATGGTGAACCCTTCTGAGTATGAGTCCAGCGTAAACATATACCATCTTTCTTCTCGGACGTTATTCCTTTTCCGTAAGAATCATTTTAGAGTCCAACTGGAGTTCGTCCAATTGGAGTGCACTTCTTCAAAACCAGGGTTGAGTTTCCTAGTAACTGGTGGGGAACCTGTGGGAAAACCAACACACCATGTGAGAGCACTAGTCACTGATCCTACCGGCTGGGTGTAAGCTTATTACCCTACTCTGTTATTTTACAGCTAACTACTCTGTCAGAGAGCCTTATAGCTTCTCACCTACGTCCGAATCAGGCTATGATAAGGAAAGACCAATAAACAGAGGGCAACCTCAGTATTCTATTCACCCTAGCAGAGCCAATATCACTTCACTACTCTAGTTTTCACCATGCTACCGCCTAAATTAATTAGGACTAATTACATAGTATACTACCTTAGGCAACACTGCAGTCTAACAAATCACATCTACAAATTGCCATGACAGGCACGTGAACCATTAAATCCACTAATAAGCACACGGTAGACATTATTCCAATAGAACCGCAGTGCCGAAGCACGTCCGCTAAAATCCAAGGTTTGATTTCAACTGTCCTCTCCAATCATGGTTTTCTGGCAAACCCCAAAAATTGGTCACGTGACATGGTTGACGTCCTGCAGGTGTTATTTGGGCATATCATCCAATATCAAGAATCTATTTTCCCTGGCTCCATCAATGTCAGAGTTGTCATCAGTTGTTTAGATTCCCAAAACAAGCCAGCGAGTTCCTGTATACTCCCAACAACAGTTGCCGATAACCAGCCGTCAATCTTCTGTCGACTGGTGACAATCACCGCTGCCATTTCTGTTTGATGTCGGGAAACTCTAATTGACAGATGGACTGTTACCTGTCCCTAGCTGCCAATTCCGGTTGTCTCTGACTGTTGATAAACTGTCAAAGCGATGTATGCATTCATCTCACTTCCGAATGTTCCTATTTTTGCTAACCAGATGTACAAGTACAGCTGTTATTTATGCCCGACCTGTTTGTGAACACGTGCAGCCACAACCATGAATGTTTTCTCTGTATTAGTTGAAACAATTGTCGCTTAGCAGATAGTCCGTTTAATCAGAAATCCTCTTATAGTAATCAGCTGGTCAAACGCGGTGTTTTATTTTGTGACGGGGGGGGGGGGGGGGGGGGGGGAGTTATAGATTCAGACGTGCACATTTACACTAACATAAGTCTGTTCTTAGAGGATTTACATGAATAGAGATTAATATACTGATATATATATATATACTAGCTGACACGGCCCGGCTTCGCCCAGACTCTGGTGGGGAGCATCTCATTTAATTCATATAAGTAGTCATATAAGCTCCCGTTCCCGACTGTCTGTCTGTCTGTCTGTCTATCTATCTGTCTGTCTGTCTGTCTGTCTGTCTGACCCGGCCCAGCCCATGGTGGAGAGCATCTCATTTAAATCATATAAGTAGTCATATAAGATCCCGTTCCCGACTATCTGTATGTCTGTCTGTCTTGGGTAAATGGAGGAGGGAGGAGGAAGAGGGAGGTGGAGGAGGGAAGAGGAGGGAGGAGGAGGGAGGAGGAGACAGGAGGAATAGGAGGGAGGAGGAGGGATTAGGAAGAGGAGGGAGGAGTAGGGTGGAGGAGGAGGGGGAGGAGGAGGGAGGAGGAAGAAGGAGAAGGAGGGAGGAGGAGATCGCAGGAGGAGGAGGAGAGGGAGGAGGAGGAGGGAGAGGGAGGAGGAGGGAGGAGGAGGAGAGAGTAGGCGGAGGGAGGAGGCGGAGGGAGCAGGAAGAGGGAGGAAGAGGGAGGAGGAGGAGGGAGGAGAAGGAGGAGGGAGGAGAAGGAGGAGGGAGGAGTAGAGAGTGGGAGGAGGGAGGAGGCGGAGGGAGGAAGAGGGAGGAGGAAGAGGGAGAAGGAGGAGGGAGGAGAAGGAGGGAAGAGGATGAGAGGGAGGAGGAGGAAGAGGGAGGAGGAGGAATGTGAAGGGAGGAGGAGGGAGGAGGTAGAGGGAGGAGGAGGAGGAGGAGGGAGGAGGATAGAGGAGGAGGAGGGATGAGGAGGAAGAGGGAGGAGGAGGAATGTGAAGGGAGGAGGAGGGAGGAGGTAGAGAGAGGAGGAGGAGGGAGGAGGAGAATGGAGGAGGAGGGATGAGGAGGAGAGGGAGGAGGAGGGGGAGGAGGGGGAGGAGGAGGGAGGAAGAAGGAGGAGGGAGGAAGACGGATGAGGGGGAGGAGGGAGGGGTAGGAGGGGGAGGAGGAGAAGGGAGGAGAAGGGAGGAGGAGGAGGGAGCAGGAGGAAGGAGGAGGGAGGAGGAGGAGGAAGAGGGAGGAGGAGGGAGGAGGAAGAGAGAGGAGGGAGGAGGAAGAGAGAGGAGGGAGGAGGAGGGAGGAAGAGATAGGCGGAGAGAGGAGGAGGAGGGAGGAGGAGGAGTAGGGATGAATAGGAGGGAGGAGAAGGGAGGAGGAGGGATTAAGAGAAAGAGGGGGGAAAGGGGAGAAGGAGGAGGGAGGAGGGAGGAGGAGGAGGAAGAGGGATGAGGAGGGAGGAGGAGGGAGGATGAGGAGGAGGGAGGAGGAGGAGGGAGGATGGTGAAGGAGGAGGAGGAGGAGGGAGGAGGGTGAAGGAGGGGGAGGAGGAGGGAGGAGGAGGGAGGAGGAGGGAGAAGGAGGAGGAGGGAGGAGGGAGGAGGAGAACGTAGGTGGGGGAGGATGAGAAGGGAGTAGGGAGAGGGAGGAGGGAGGAGGAGGAGAGAGGAGGAGGGAGAAGGAGGAGGGAGGAAGAGGTAGAAGGAGGAGGGAGGAGGAGGGAGGAGGAGACAGGAGGAATAGGAGGGAGGAGGAGGGATTAGGAAGAGGAGGGAGGAGTAGGGTGGAGGAGGAGGGGGAGGAGGAGGGAGGAGGAAGAGGGAGAAGGAGGGAGGAGGAGAGAGGAGGAGGAGGAGGAGGAGAAGGGAGTAGGAGGAGGGAGAGGGAGGAGGAGGGAGGAGGAGGAGAGAGTAGGCGGAGGGAGGAGGCGGAGGGAGCAGGAAGAGGGAGGAAGAGGGAGGAGGAAGAGGGAGAAGGAGGAGGGAGGAGGAAGGAGGAGTAGAGAGTGGGAGGAGGGAGGAGGCGGAGGGAGGAAGAGGGAGGAGGAAGAGGGAGAAGGGAGGAGGAGGGAGGAGGTAGTAGGATGATTGATTGCCATCCCACCAGGTTAATATGTTATCGCGGACCTCAGAGAGAAGTGTCTATGTAGAAGACCATTTCCTGGACGTACGTATTTTGGGAGGGGGAGGAGGGAGGAGGGAGGAGGAGGAAGAAGAAAAAAAAACTACGACAGTTGGCATCTCTGGAATGAAAGGAAGGCGTGTAGAAAATTTCATCTCAATCGGATGGGCCGTTCGCGAGCGTATAAAGGACATACAGACATACAGAGATACGCACATCCTAATTTATATATAAGATATATATATATATATATATATATATATATATATATATATATATATATATATATATATATATATATATATATATATATATATATATATATAGAATAACGAAGACGTCGCCTCCCATTACCAACTGTGAAGCGATTAGATGGATTACTCAAGCTGAAGTGTAAAATATCGCTACAGGATTGTCGATTGAGATTTCTCGAGGAATGCCTAAGGACGGGGATATTTCCTCACCGGTATTTCAGATCTCTGAGGACCGACAGAATATGTCCGACAAGAAAACACCTGAGACGACTGACAAAAAACCAGATAGAAGAAACCCAGTCCAAGCTGGCCAACTTGAAGCGCACACACAGTTCTGCCTACTACGTCACACAAGAATTGAGCTTGTATGGCAACTTGAAGTTCACAAAATTCTGTACAGAAACAGTGTACAAGGTGAAAATCGCAGAGAATGCTCGCCTCAACAAATCACTGCGCACTGAATGTTCACCCCACATTATGTAGCTTTAACATGCGCTGCATCATGAGCTGTGGTCAAACATAGGCTCATAAACACTTTTGACCACTGCGTTGTAACAAACTTATCGTCATACGTACTCAACAACATTGAAACGGAGGCCCTTGCATACGGATTAAAATTATGCATAAAACCTAAACACATCGACCGTGTTGAGTCGCAAGCACAGTTTGAAATGTTGTTTAATCTTGTTTAATCAAGTCTCCAAGTTATCACCTACTTCTGCTGAGTCGGTCGGGTGGCTGAAGGCCAAACTGGTAGATTTAGAACACCAGTATCGCACAACACCCTCTAAACAGACGTGTCCGCTGACCAACGAACACCTTACTGCCTTAAAAGCGTTA
>OY992888.1:51293523-51713523 GCA_963921405.1 Cepaea hortensis
GAAAATTTCATCTCGATCGGATGGACCGTTCGCTAACGCATAAAGGACATCCGGATACACATTGCCTTGTATATATATATACGTAAAACACCCAGCAGTAAGAACACCGTCGGACATACAAAGAACGTAAAGAGACAATGAGAAACGGGAGTGCATGACAGTTGGGGGGATTCAGGAGTACTTTCCTTGTACAGCCAATGCATCCCGTGGAGGCATCCGCGCAGACAGGAAGTGAACTGGAAGGTCACTTGGTGTAGCTTTCTTTGATAAAAGTGCTTGTGTGATATTTAGTCGCTGCGTTTATTGTACATATGCAGCAACTATGGTTACATTTATATTGTAAGACGACAGAGATTAGAATCTACTCCAGCAAAAAAGAAATACCACAATGTAACATCCAAGTAAGTGGGTTAATTCTTAAGCAGGTGAATCTGTGCAGTCGGAAAAGAATCGCTACGGAAAAGGTAAACTTTTACAAGATAGAAAGCATACCCAACAAATCTGTCATCCACAGTGAGAAAACACCGCTGAAGTACTGTAGAGATCAAATATATATATATACATACACACACACAGTAAAACTTGAATTAACCGTCACTCGTTTAACCGTCAGTTTTTGTTATCGTCTACAATAAAATAAAGTTGCAACAGGAAGCACTGCTGATAATGGACAATGCCCCGACACACTCCTCTTGTGAATTCAAAAGTGATGATGGCAAAATAGCATGACTTTTTTTCCCAGTGAATACAGCTCCACTAATCCAGCCTATGGACCAAGGCAGTGGTATATCAGGTGATATTTGAGTAGCATTTGAGGAATGACCCGAAGGAATGAGATGAATGATGCCTCAAATAATACTACATGTGGGTTATATCGCCCACCACGTAAGACATTAAAATATGTTCCTCCCTGCATTCAAGCTTTCAAGATGTAATGACTGGCCATCTGTTCCTCCCTACATTCTAGTCTACAAGATGTGATGACTGGCCAAATATTCCTTACTGCATTCAAGTCAACAAGATGTGACAACAGGCCACCTGTCCCTCCGTGCAGTCAAGACTACAAGATGTGATGACTTTCCAGCTGTTTCTCACTGCATTCAAGTCTATACGATGTGAAGACAGGCCACCTATACCTCAACGCAATCAAGTCTACATGATGTGACGACCGGCTACCTGTTCCTCCCTGCATTCAGGCCTACAAGATGTGTCGACTGGCCACCTACTCCTCTCTGCATTCAAGTCAACATGATGTTATAACGGGCCACCTGTTCTTCCGTGCAGTCAAGCTTACAAGATGTGATGACTGGCCACCTGTTCCTCCGTGCATTCAAGCCTACAAGAAGTGATGACTGGCCACCTGTTCCTCTGTGCATTCAAGCCGACAAGACGTGATGACTGGCCACCTGTTCCTCTGTGCATTCAAGCCTACAAGATGTGATGACTGGCCACCTGTTCCTCCCTGCATTAAAGCCTACAAGATGTGATAACTGGTCACCTATACCTCAACGCAATGAAGTCAACAAGATGTGATGACTGGCCACCTGTTCCTCCCTGCATTCAAGTCTACAAGATGGGATGCCTGGCCACATGTTCCTCCTTGCCTCAAGCCTACACGATGTGATGACTGACCACCTGTTCCTCCTTGTCTCAAGCCTACAGAATGTGATGACTGGCCACCTGTTCCACCCTGCATTCAAGCCCACAAGATGGGATGCCTGGTCACATGTTCCTCCTTGCCTCATGCCTACACGATGTGATGACTGACCACCTGTTCCTCCTTGCCTCAAGCCTACAGAATGTGATGACTGGCCACCTGTTCCACCCTGCATTCAAGCCCACAAGATGGGATGCCTGGTCACATGTTCCTCCTTGCCTCATGCCTACACGATGTGATGACTGACCACCTGTTCCTCCTTGCCTCAAGCCTACACGATGTGATGACTGACCACTTGTTCCTCCTTGCCTCAAGCCTACAGGATGTGATGACTGGCCACCTGTTCCTCCTTGCCTCAAGCCTACAGGATGTGATGACTGACCACCTGTTCCTCCTTGTCTCAAGCCTACAGGATGTGATGACTGGCCACCTGTTCCTCCTTGCCTTCAGCCTACACGATGTGATGACTGACCACCTGTTCCTCCTTGCCTTCAGCCTACACGATGTGATGACTGGCCACCTGTTCCTCCTTGCCTCAAGCCTACAGGATGTAATGATTGGCCACCTGTTCCTCCTTGCCTCAAGCCTACACGATGTGATGACTGGCCACCTGTTCCTCCATGCATTCAAGTCTACAAGATGTGATGACTGGCCACCTGTTCCTCCATGCATTCAAGTCTACAAGATGTGATGAGTGACCACCTGTTCCTCCCTGCATTCAAGTCTACAAGATGTGATGACTGACCACCTGTTCCTCCATGCATTCAAGTCTACAAGATGTGATGACTGACCACCTGTTCCTCCCTGCATTCAAGTCTACAAGATGTGATGACTGACCACCTGTTTTTTCCTGCATTCAAGCCTACAAGATGTGATGACTGACCACCTGTTCCTCCATGCATTCAAGCCTACAAGATGTGATGACTGACCACCTGTTCCTCCCTGCATTCAAGTCAACAAGATGTGATGACTGACCACCTGTTCCTCCATGCATTCAAGCCTACAAGATGTGATGACTGGCCACCTGTTCCTCCCTGCATTCAAGTCTACAAGATATGATGACTGGCCACCTGTTCCTCTATGCATTCAAGTCTACAAGATGTGATGACTGACCACCTGTTACTTCCTGCATTCAAGCCTACAAGATGTGATGACTGACCACATGTTCCTTCCTGCATTCAAGCCTACAAGATGTGATGACTGACCACCTGTTCCTCCATGCATTCAAGTCTACAAGATGTGATGACTGGCCACCTGTTCCTCCATGCATTCAAGCCTACAAGATGTGATGACTGACCACCTGTTCCTCCCTGCATTCAAGTCAACAAGATGTGATGACTGACCACCTGTTCCTCCATGCATTCAAGCCTACAAGATGTGATGACTGGCCACCTGTTCCTCCCTGCATTCAAGTCTACAAGATATGATGACTGGCCACCTGTTCCTCTATGCATTCAAGTCTACAAGATGTGATGACTGACCACCTGTTACTTCCTGCATTCAAGCCTACAAGATGTGATGACTGACCACATGTTCCTTCCTGCATTCAAGCCTACAAGATGTGATGACTGACCACCTGTTCCTCCATGCATTCAAGTCTACAAGATGTGATGACTGGCCACCTGTTCCTTCCTGCATTCAAGCCTACAAGATGTGATGACTGACCACCTGTTCCTTCCTGCATTCAAGCCTACAAGATGTGATGACTGACCACCTGTTCCTCCATGCATTCAAGTCTACAAGATGTGATGACTGGCCACCTGTTCCTTCCTGCATTCAAGCCTACAAGATGTGATGACTGACCACCTGTTCCTTCCTGCATTCAAGCCTACAAGATGTGATGACTGACCACCTGTTCCTCCATGCATTCAAGCCTACAAGATGTGATGACTGACCACCTGTTCCTCCCTGCATTCAAGTCAACAAGATGTGATGACTGACCACCTGTTCCTCCATGCATTCAAGCCTACAAGATGTGATGACTGGCCACCTGTTCTTCCCTGCATTCAAGTCTACAAGATATGATGACTGACCACCTGTTCCTTCCTGCATTCAAGCCTACAAGATGTGATGACTGACCACCTGTTCCTTCCTGCATTCAAGCCTACAAGATGTGATGACTGATAACCTGTTCCTTCCTGCATTCAAGCCTACAAGATGTGATGACTGGCCACCTGTTCCTCCCTGCATTCAAGTCTACAAGATATGATGACTGACCACCTGTTCCTCCATGCATTCAAGTCTACAAGATGTGATGACTGACCACCTGTTCCTTCCTGCATTCAAGCCTACAAGATGTGATGACTGACCACATGTTCCTTCCTGCATTCAAGCCTACAAGATGTGATGACTGACCACCTGTTCCTCCATGCATTCAAGTCTACAAGATGAGATGACTGGCCACCTGTTCCTTCCTGCATTCAAGCCTACAAGATGTGATGACTGACCACCTGTTCCTTCCTGCATTCAAGCCTACAAGATGTGATGACTGACCACCTGTTCCTCCATTCATTCAAGCCTACAAGATGTGATGACTGACCACCTGTTCCTTCCTGCATTCAAGCCTACAAGATGTGATGACTGACCACCTGTTCCTTCCTGCATTCAAGCCTACAAGATGTGATGACTGACCACCTGTTCCTCCATGCATTCAAGCCTACAAGATGTGATGACTGACCACCTGTTCCTTCCTGCATTCAAGCCTACAAGATGTGATGACTGACCACCTGTTCCTTCCTGCATTCAAGCCTACAAGATGTGATGGCTGACCACCTGTTCCTTCCTGCATTCAAGCCTACAAGATGTGATGACTGACCACCTGTTCCTTCCTGCATTCAAGCCTACAAGATGTGATGACTGACCACCTGTTCCTTCCTGCATTCAAGCCTACAAGATGTGATGACTGACCACCTGTTCCTTCCTGCATTCAAGCCTACAAGATGTGATGACTGACCACCTGTTCCTTCCTGCATTCAAGCCTACAAGATGTGATGACTGACCACCTGTTCCTTCCTGCATTCAAGCCTACAAGATGTGATGACTGACCACCTGTTCCTTCCTGCATTCAAGCCTACAAGATGTGATGACTGACCACCTGTTCCTCCATGCATTCAAGCCTACAAGATGTGATGACTGACCACCTGTTCCTTCCTGCATTCAAGCCTACAAGATGTGATGACTGACCACCTGTTCCTTCCTGCATTCAAGCCTACAAGATGTGATGACTGACCACCTGTTCCTTCCTGCATTCAAGCCTACAAGATGTGATGACTGACCACCTGTTCCTTCCTGCATTCAAGCCTACAAGATGTGATGACTGACCACATGTTCCTTCCTGCATTCAAGCCTACAAGATGTGATGACTGACCACCTGTTCCTCCATGCATTCAAGTCTACAAGATGAGATGACTGGCCACCTGTTCCTTCCTGCATTCAAGCCTACAAGATGTGATGACTGACCACCTGTTCCTTCCTGCATTCAAGCCTACAAGATGTGATGACTGACCACCTGTTCCTCCATTCATTCAAGCCTACAAGATGTGATGACTGACCACCTGTTCCTTCCTGCATTCAAGCCTACAAGATGTGATGACTGACCACCTGTTCCTTCCTGCATTCAAGCCTACAAGATGTGATGACTGACCACCTGTTCCTCCATGCATTCAAGCCTACAAGATGTGATGACTGACCACCTGTTCCTTCCTGCATTCAAGCCTACAAGATGTGATGACTGACCACCTGTTCCTTCCTGCATTCAAGCCTACAAGATGTGATGACTGACCACCTGTTCCTTCCTGCATTCAAGCCTACAAGATGTGATGACTGACCACCTGTTCCTTCCTGCATTCAAGCCTACAAGATGTGATGACTGACCACCTGTTCCTTCCTGCATTCAAGCCTACAAGATGTGATGACTGACCACCTGTTCCTTCCTGCATTCAAGCCTACAAGATGTGATGACTGACCACCTGTTCCTTCCTGCATTCAAGCCTACAAGATGTGATGACTGACCACCTGTTCCTTCCTGCATTCAAGCCTACAAGATGTGATGACTGACCACCTGTTCCTTCCTGCATTCAAGCCTACAAGATGTGATGACTGACCACCTGTTCCTCCATGCATTCAAGCCTACAAGATGTGATGACTGACCACCTGTTCCTTCCTGCATTCAAGCCTACAAGATGTGATGACTGACCACCTGTTCCTTCCTGCATTCAAGCCTACAAGATGTGATGACTGACCACCTGTTCCTTCCTGCATTCAAGCCTACAAGATGTGATGACTGACCACCTGTTCCTTCCTGCATTCAAGCCTACAAGATGTGATGACTGACCACCTGTTCCTTCCTGCATTCAAGCCTACAAGATGTGATGACTGACCACCTGTTCCTTCCTGCATTCAAGCCTACAAGATGTGATGACTGACCACCTGTTCCTTCCTGCATTCAAGCCTACAAGATGTGATGACTGACCACCTGTTCCTTCCTGCATTCAAGCCTACAAGATGTGATGACTGACCACCTGTTCCTTCCTGCATTCAAGCCTACAAGATGTGATGACTGACCACCTGTTCCTTCCTGCATTCAAGCCTACAAGATGTGATGACTGACCACCTGTTCCTCCATGCATTCAAGCCTACAAGATGTGATGACTGACCACCTGTTCCTTCCTGCATTCAAGCCTACAAGATGTGATGACTGACCACCTGTTCCTCCATGCATTCAAGTCTACAAGATGTGATGACTGGCCACCTGTTCCTTCCTGCATTCAAGCCTACAAGATGTGATGACTGACCACATGTTCCTCTATGCATTCAAGTCTACAAGATGTGATGACTGGCCACCTGTTCCTTCCTGCATTCAAGCCCACAAGATGTGATGACTGGCCACCTTTCCTCCGTGCATTCAAGTCTACAAGATGTGATGACTGGCCACCTGTTCCTCCCTGCATTCAAGCCCACAAGATGTGATGACTGACCACCTTTCCTCCGTGCATTCAAGCCTACAAGATGTGATGACTGACCACCTGTTCCTCCGGCAGTCAAGCCTACGAGACGTGATTACTGGCCACCTGTTCCTTAAAGTAAAGTGAATGACCTTTCTAGACTCCTGTAGAAATATGACCAGTACGGTGTATTGGTCATATTGTAAGGATACGTCTGCATGCTTTAGGCGCATTGGGCATATGTTGTTAAACTCATATTTAAATAGCTTGATTTGATAAGAATTCGAACCCATGGCCATTGGGGGGGGGGGCGCGCAGGCGAGCTTCTGAGCTCCGGGCCAAACAAGCCTAAAATGAGTAGCGGAGATTTTCTGGGAAGTAAAGGTATGGTAATGACCAGGTCAGTCCATCGATTGCCGATTGTTCTATAAATGGGATTAGCATCATAAACCCACTACTCATGACGTGAAAGGGTCCTTCGTTTGTAACAAACTGAAGACAAAGGGACTGCAGTGGACATCAGAGGTCACGCTGGAAATGAAGGCCATCAACCCGCTAGAGAAATTAATCTACTTTGAGGTCTATCGACAAGACACTCATAGCTTCTCGTTTTGGTGTTGTCTGTTTTGACCTGATACCTACTTGATTTGCTTGCCTGGTGTGGGTGCTAATCATTACTTATAAACATTCTCGAATTTTGTGTTTATCTATGCGTCTGAGGTTTCGAAGCACTTTCATCTTGATGTCAACGTATATTTAAAAAAAAAAATTTGATTTTTGGAAAACAACACAATCATCGCGATCAGAGTGAATAAAAGAAATTACATGAAGTGAACATAAAAAGTGACATGTTAAGACTTCAGAAAAGAGGTTTTTTTTTTTTTTTTAATTAAAAAAAAAAAATGAATATTGTATTAAAGAAAAATATTACCGTTTAAAATATTTGAAAACGAAGACACAAACCATAGAATGTACGATTTATTACCTGGCATATTTCGCTGCATCTTGTCAGGTACATACTGTAGATGTCACACAAAGTAGAGTAAAATAACTAGATACATCGTACAAGCTGAAATATACACATGTTCGTACACTAATATCAATTGTTTACTGTGGTAATTTTAAATTGACTACCATGTCTTTCTGTTTGCACAAACTTGGCCAATGTAGATGAATCACTAGGGCTTCTGCAAACTATAACAAACGACTATTTTGTGTATGAAACAAAACTTAAAAAGCGCTGTCTCTATCAATTACATGGCCGGTTTCCAAGACATGACGTGCAATGGACGACGCCTAAAGTTTATATTTGTGGTGTGGCAGCCTTCCCATGATCCCATCGCCTGTGTGTAATATCTTGTCAACCCAGTTTGGTAGGTTGTTGTGGTTCTGCTGTGTAGCTGCCGCTCTGTTCTGCCGATGTAGGTAGACTCGCACCTACATGTGCATTTGTAAATGCAATTTGGTGTGGCGTACAGAGGGGTAGATTCTTTTACTGCTGGGGTGGAAATAGGTGTGGTTCTGTACGTAATAACTGGAGTTGCAGCACAGAATGTTCGGCCGAGTGCTGTAATGAGCCGGTCCTGTATAGGTTGCATTACATCATCCCCTCGAAAGGTTAGCTAGATAAATACCTTGAGCTTAGGGATTGTAGTTACGTCTGATTTTGGTGTCGGTTGTTGGCAGTGGCGCTTTATAAATCCTGTGGAGTATCCATTCAGGTGTAAGACATTCTTCAGGGTTTCAATTTCCTCTGTCAGTGTGTCCTGGGTGCAAATATTCCTAGTACGGTCAAACAGGGTCCGTACTAAGCCCCGTTTGTACTGGACATGTGCGAAGCTATGAAAATTTAAGTATTGGCCAGTCCATGTGTCTTTGCGGTACACTGATCTTTGAATTGTGCCGTCTGCCCTAGTCTCATTAGGATATCCAGGAACGGCAAAGCTTCATTGTGTTCGTGTTCCATAGATAGAGAGATGTTTTTATGTGACATTGTCATTATGGCCTGGAAAGATGTTGATTGTAGCACATCTGTGATGATAATTAATATATCGCCCACATAACGATGGTAAAAGACCAGGTTGTTAATGTCTGAGGATTTCTTTTCTTCTAAATTTGCCATGAAGATGTTTGCTAGAATAGGACCAAGAGTACTCCCCATGGCCACTCCGTCAGTTTGGCTGTATGACTTATTCAAATATTAAAATACTAGCTGACCCGGCCCGGCTTCGCCCAGACCTTGGTGGGGAGCATCTCATTTAATTCATATAAGTAGTCATATAAGTTCCCGTTCCCGTTACCGACTGTCTGTCTGTCTGTCTGTCTGTCTGTCTGTCTGTCTGACCCGGCCCGGCATTGCCCAGCTCCTGGTGTGGAGCATCTCATTTAATTCATATAAGTAGTCATATAAGTTCCCGTTCCCGACTGTCTATCTGTCTGTCTATCTGTTTGTCTATCTGTCTGCCTGACCCTGCCCGGTTTCGCCCAGTCCCTGGTGGGGAGCATCTCATTTAATTCATATAAGTAGTCATATAAGTTCCCGTTTCCGTTACCGACTGTCTGTCTGTCTGTCTGTCTGTCTGTCTGTCTGTCTGACCCGGCCCGGCTTCGCCCAGCCCCTGATGGGGAGCATCTCATTTAATTCATATGAGTAGTCATATAAGTTCCCGTTCCCGACTGTCTGTCTGTCTGTCTGTCTGTCTGTCTGTCTGTCTGTCTATCTGTCTGTCTGTCTGTCTGTCTGTCTGTCTAATCATTTATTGGTTGCAGTTAGAACAACCTTAGATAAACGAAGACCAACTTGGTAATATATTAACTTGGGTAAATGGAGCAGCGGCAGCAGCAGCAGAAGAAGAAGAAAAAGGAGGAGTAGGAGCTGGGAGGAGGAAGAGGGAGGAGGAGGGAGGAGGAGGAGAAAGAGAGAAGAGGAGGATGGAGGAGGGAGAGGGAGGAGGGGGAGGAGAAGAGGAAGAGGGTAGGAGGTGGAGGAGGGGAGAGGAGGAGGAGGAGGAGGAATATAACGCATATGCCTGTAGATTTAATAATGGCTGAGGTTGTTCCATGTCTTCTTAGAGTTGGCGACAGTGTAAAGAAATATAAAATCTTCAAACTTGATAGAGATAAGGTAACTATTATTTATTCATTCTTTAAGCAAAAAAAGATGAGTTACAATGTTATGCATTATGCATTATTTTTATGAAAACTTTGAAAATGCCTTACAGATTGTATCATTATTTATTATAACTCATATGCCGGTACATAACTATGGACAAAGAGTTTATAAATCTTTGAAAACGATGCCACAATATGACTATAAGTTATACAGAAAAGTTATGCCCCTTGAAATAACTTTTACAGAGTTAAGTCCTCTGAAATAGATGAAATTATAATGAAAAATGAAATAATTTTGGGTAAGCAGCCGATTTCATACTAAAAAAATATGACAGTGGGCTGCGCTAGAATGAAAGGAAGACGTGTAAAAAATTTCATCTCAATGGGATGGGCCGTTCGCGAGCGCATTAGGGACATATAGACAGACAGACAGACGGACGGAGATCGCCTTTTATATATAAGATATACCCATCCATGTTGGGTTTTCCTCTTGTCCGCTTACTCGTTAGGCCTCCCTCCATATACATCTTTTCCAGACTCTACACGCCCAAAGTATTTCATTTCCCTCACTTTCGTTTGTCTTAATAACCACATTTCTTTGACAATGAATCCCTGTTGAACGGTTCAGTGTGTTCTCTATTTCGCCCATGCTGGAGGAGGAGAGGGAGGAGGAGGGAGGAGGAGGGAGGAGGAGGAGAGAGTAGGAGGAGGGAGGAGGCGGAGGGAGAAGGAAGAGGGAGGAGGAAGAGGGAGAAGGAGGAGAAGGAGGGGGAGGAGGAGGGAAGAGGAGGAGGGGAGGAGGAGGATAGAGGAGGAGGAATGTGAAGGGAGGAGGAGGGAGGAGGTAGAGGGAGGAGGAGGAGGGAGGCGGAGAGAGGAGGAGGGAGGAGGAGGAAGAGGGAGGAGGAGGAATGTGAAGGGAGGAGGGGGGAGGAGGTAGAGGGAGGAGGAGGGAGGAGGGAGGAGGAGGGATTAGGAGGAGGAGGGAGGAGTAGGGTGGAGGAGGAGGCGAGGAGGAGGGAGGAGGAAGAGGGAGGAGGAGGGAGAAGGAGGGAGGAGGAGAACGCAGGAGGAGAAGGGAGCAGGAGGAGGATAGGGAGGAGGAGGGAGAGGGAGGAGGAGGGAGGAGGAGGAGAAAGTAGGAGGAGGGAGGAGGCGGAGGGAGAAGGAAGAGGGAGGAGGAAGAGGGAGAAGGAGGAGGGAGAAGGAGGAGAAGGAAGAGGGAGGAGGAAGAGGGAGAAGGAGGAGGGAGAAGAAGGAGAAGGAGGGGGAGGAGGAGGAGGGAAGAGGAGGAGGGGAGGAGGAGGAGGGAGGAGGAGGAATGTGAAGGGAGGAGGAGGGAGGAGGTAGAGGGAAGAGGAGGAGAAGGGAGGCGGAGAGAGGAGGAGGGAGGAGGAGGAAGAGGGAGGAGGTGGAATGTGAAGGGAGGAGGGGGGAGGAGGTAGAGGGAGGAGGAGGGAGGAGGAGGAGGAGGTAGAGGGAGGAGGAGGGAGGAGGAGGAGGGAGGAGGAGGAGGGAGGAGACGGAGAGGGAGGAGGAGGAAGGAGGAGGGGGAGGAGGGAAGAGGAGGGAGGAAGAAGGAGGAGGAGGGAGGAAGAGTGATGAGGAGGAGGGAGGAGGAGGAGGGAGGAGGAGGGAGGAGGAGGAGGGAGAAGGAGGGATGAGGAGGAGGAAGGAGGAGGAGGAAGAGGGAGGAGGAGGAATGTGAAGGGAGGAGGAGGGAGGAGGTAGAGGGAGGAGGAGGGAGGAGGAGGAGTGAGGAGGAGGAGAGGGAGGAGGAGGGGGGAGGAGGGAGGAGGAGGAGGAGGGAGAAGAAGGAAGGAGGAGGAGGAAGGAGGGAGGAGGAGGAGGGAGAAGAAGGAAGGAGGAGGAGGAAGGAGGGAGAGGAAGGAGGGAGAATGAGGAGGGGAGGAAGGAAAGAGAGGTGGAAGGGGAGGAGGAGGGAGGAGGAAAGAGGTAGGGGGAGGAGGAGGTAGAGGGAGGAGGAGGAGGAAGGAAAGGGAGGAGGAAGAGGAGGAGAAGGGAGGAGGAGGGTGGAGGGAGGAGGAGGAGGGAGGAGGTAGGAGGAGGAAGAGGGAAGAGGGAGAAGAAGGGAGAAGGAGGAGGGAGGATAATGAGGGAGAAGGATGCAGGAGGAGGAGGAGGGAGGCAGGAGGAGGAGGGATGAGGAGGGAGAGGGAGGAGGAGGGAAGATGAGGGAGGAGGGGGGAGGAGGCGGAGGGAGTAGGAGGGAGGAGGATGGAGGAGGAGGGGAGAGGAAGAGGGAGAAGGAAGAGGGAGAAGGAGGAGCTAGGAGGGAGAGGGATGAGATGGAGGAGGAAGAGGAGAAGGGTGGAGGGAGGAGGTAGAGGGAGGAGAAGAGAGGGGGAGAGAGTTCGCCATTCCGAATTCATACTCGTCTAGTTCTTCCCTTCTACACGACTGTAGATAACTTCCTTACACATAAAAAGATGAATTGTTATTGATATTGCCGTGGCATGGAGGAATATCAGCAGCAGAGTTGATCCAAAAAACCAAAGACTGAGATCTACGGAGAGCCATGAACGCCTACGCCAGCCGGCACGGCACTTGATGATGATGATTGCCGTGTGACGATTCTGTGTAGTCACGTCATTTTCTTCCCTTTCCCTAGCGTTTTGGTTCGGGGATTCTTTCATCATCATCATCATATATTTACGTACGTATTTTGGGAGGGGGAGGAGGGAGGAGGAGGAAGAAGAAAAAAAAACTATGACAGTTGACAGCTCTGGAATGAAAGGAAGGCGTGTAGAAAATTTCATCTCAATCGGATGGGCCGTTCGCGAACAAATAAAGGACATACATATTTACATACATACATATATACATACATATTTACATACATACACTTTGTTTTATAAATATAGATTATCTGCCTTGCACGTGAAATGCAAATGTGGACAGGTTAAATTCAAAACCTAAGATAGAAAGCCAGGCCATTAGTGGTTCTACTGTCAAATCCCATTTTTTTGTTTCCTTCATCATTTTAAGCAGTGTAGCTGCGTATTTTGTTTTCCAGACTACAGAAAGGTAAGCTGGATTTGCCAAACAACACGGGTCTTGATTTTTTTTTTCTTACATCAGTGAAGAAGAAACATTGTTTTAACCTGCTATTCGCGGTATGTATGCAGCCGAGAACTCATCTCATCTCATCCCATCTCATCATGTTCCTCTTGTACCTTGCGGTGTCGAGGTGAAGTATAAACAGCGGGAGAGTGCCCGTTTATGGGCTTCATGTATCGAAAAAAAAACAGTGTACACAAATGCTGAAAACTGTATTTTATTAGAGTCGTCTTTACAACAATAATTAAATAATGTAGTTAGGTGGAGCTATTCAAACCGTATGCAAATTAACATCACTAAAACAAAATCAATGTTACTAACAACCAGACAAAGACTTCAAACTCTAAGCTCACACACATCACTTCAACTTCACATCGATAACATGCCAGTAGAAAGTGTAATTGAGCACAAAACATTAGGCATAATCATTGATAGAAACCTAACCTTTAATTCCCACGTTCAAGCGCTTATTAAACAAACAGCGAAAAAAGTCTACCAACTAGCCAAAATTAAAAACTTCCTTGATGAGGACACAAGGAAACTATTCTATACTTCTCATATACAAACATACTTTGACTACTGCTCTACAATCTGGGACGGTTGTTCTAATTCAAACACCAAGCGACTTTACTCACTTCAGAAACGGGCCATGAGTCTAATTTATAACAAACATTTATCTGACAATCCTAGCCTGTATAAACGCCTTCAGTTACTACCACTCCGCAAACGCCTGCTTTTCAATAAAGCTAAACTAATTCACAAAATCCTGCATCGGAATGCCCCAAATTACCTTTGGCCATAGTTTAAATATAATGCTAGACACAGTAAACGTTTAAATATATTACACATTCCGAAGCCTAGGATTGACTTATACAAAACAAGCTTAACGTACTCTGCAGCTCAGCTGTGGAACAATCTTCCACAAGAAATCAAAGACATCACCAATCCCTATTCATATAATCGCAAATTACTCGAACACTATCTCAGTACGGATTATCTTCCCCCTTAATAATAGAGATAATAATAATAACAAAACCCTAGTATAACAGCCAGTCCCCTTTTGGTAGGCTGCCTTTGTATTTACTTCTATTCCACATGGCTAATAACAAGTGTCAGACCATTATCTAATTTTACTGTGTCGTGTAGTTTTGATGTTCGCATTTTGCCCATGCCTTTATAATGCATATCTTTTATATTGTTGCTGTTCTCTGTTAGCCTTGAATGATGTGTGAATGAAATAATGTATGAAAGAGAGAGATAGAAGGGCAGAATGTTAGACGGGCCTGCGTGCCCAATTCTTAACCCTTTGAAAATAAAGTTTGTTCGTTCGTTCGTTCGTTCGTTCGTAATACCCATAGACTCTGCTATTCCCTGCGTCCATCGTTTACGTGGTCGGGCTCTTCCTCTGCTTTCCTCTGGTCTGTACATCATTGCTTGTTGTGGTATACTGTTAGTTGGTAACCTAATTGCATGGCCAAACCATTTGACTTGCTGCTTCCTAATAAAATCTAGTGCAGCTATAACCTGATTTAGTCCTGATTTCTTCATTTCTGATCTTATCTTTTCTTGATACATTGAGTATTCTTCTCAGGAATCTCATTTCTGTTGTGATTTTTCTTTTTTTCTTTTTCTGTCATTGTCCAGGTTTGGCATTGGTAACATAGAGTTGTTAAAAAGATTGTGTTGTAAAGTGCTTTCTTAGTAGTTATTGAAACATGTTTGTTCTTTAGTATTGGTGCCATTTGTCCAATGAGTTGGTTTGCCTTATTGCATCTATTTTCGATCTCGTCTTCTGATTTGCGATTTGATGATATTATACTTCCTAGGTACTTGAAATTCTTTACTTGTTTCAAGGGATGTTCGTTTAGGTGCATCGTTGTTGTTTTATCTTCTTTAGCAATAGTCAATACCTCTGTTTTACTTGTGCTAATTTTCATGTTATGTTCCTTACACATTTCGTTTAGACTATTCATGTGGTTTTGTAATTCAGCTTCTGATTTTGTTATTAGTGCTTGGTCGTCCGCAAACAGGAGTTCTCTAATGGTTAGATTTGCAGATGGTTCTTCTTCTGTGTTCTCGTCGTGCGGTGTTCTCGTTGTCTCCGTTTTGCTGGTTTCTTTACATATGTTGTCTATATATGTTATAAACAAGAGAGAGGACAGGACACAACCTTGTCGTACTCTGGATCTTATGGTGAAGGGTTCTGAGTGTCCTCCAGTTGCTCTCACTCTCACTGTTGTTATATAAGCTTCTACATAGGTATGTTAGATGTGTACTCACTCTATTGTTTAAGGATTTCCCTAGCTTGTTTCTATCTGCTCTATCAAATGCCTTTTTTTTTTTTTTTGGTCGACAAAGGCTAAGTAGAGTGTTTAATTGAATTCGATTGATTTTTCTATAAGTTGTCTAAGAGCAAAAATGGTTTCTGTGCATCCTTTGTTTTTCCTAAATCCAAGTTGTGTTTCGCTTAGCTGGGGTTCCATAATAGTTCATAGTCTTTTTTCAAGAATTTTGCAAAATATTTTCCCAGTGTGGCTCAACAGTGAAATGCCTTTGTATTGTGTGCAGTCTTTTTTGCTGCCTTTGTTTTTCCAAATTGGGATAATTACGGCGTTTCCCCAGTCTCGTGGTGTTTGTTGTTCTACCCAATCATGGTTGAATAGTCTATGTAGCCAAGCTGTTCCTACTTCTCTTGCTGCTTTAATTAGTTCATTTGGTATTTCATCTTGTCCTGGTGATTTGTTCAATGGGGCTAATCTGATGGATTCTATAATTCCTTCTTTCATATGTCTTGTTGTAGTTCTTCTGTGTCGGTTTCTTGAATTCCTGTGACATCTATGGGATGTTGAGAAGTTGTTCGAAGTACTGTTTCCATCTTATTAGGATTTGTTTTTGTTCACTTATTGGTTCTCCATTTCCGCTGTTAATTATTTCAGTTGCGTCAAATTGTTCTCCTCTGTTTCTCATTGCACTTATCTGTTTATAGAAGTTTCTAGTTGCCGCCTTGCAGTTTTTATTTAGAGTTTCTCCATACTCCTCCCAGTCTTTTTGTTTTTCTCTCTTTACTATTCTATTCACATGTCTTCTCGCTATTCTATATTCTATGTAATCGCATTCCTGTTTGCTCTTCGACCACTTTTTTATATCTTTTCTTGTCTTTTACAGCTTTCTTTACTTCTGCGTTCTACCAACTTGTTATTTTCTTTATTCGTGTTTTGCGTTTTTTCGTGGTTCCACATGTTATCTTTGCAGTCTTTAAAATGCTTGATTTCAACATCTCCAATTCTTCTTCCAGCCGAGAACAAACGAAATATATGAGAACTGTGACAGACAGAATGCCAGGCCAATTGCAAGGTGCACGCAGAAAACTGTAAATTTATGCATGCAGGGCATTGCATTTTCGCAAAGCAGACAGGCATATTGACAAACCGGGGCATAGATAATCAGTAAACAGAAAACTTGTTTGAGTAACTTGTATGTTGACAGATATATAGACAGTCTGACACTTCTTTTTAGCCAAGAGCTAACAAACAGTCAAATCATAGACATACACACAGAGAAAAACTATCAGAAAGCGAACATGCAGGTACAAAGAAAAGTTAAATAAATGCGAAACAGACAGTAGAATGAAATGTTGACAGATGAACAACTTAAAAACAGGTAGGAGATTGACAAATAAACATATCGACGACATACAGATAATTATGAGACAGACAAGTAGACGGTACAGTCTGTAGGTAGGCAAGAAGATCCATCCATCCATCATGTACCATGTCGATAAGCGTGGGTGATCATGATTCGCCATTTCACTCCACCACCAGAGTCTTAAATCAGCTCGGTGTTCTTTTCTCGACCACGCAAAGTGCCCAAGCCATCCAGGTATTTACTTGTCTGTCTTCCCCTTGTTCTCTTCCTCTCAATTTAAGCAGTTGTCACAAAGTTCTCCAATTTATTTCATTCATAACATGCTAAAAAATGTTGACTGTCTACTTCTAATTTCTCTAATCATTTTAAGATTTTTATATGTTTCTTGTAGGACGCATATTATATAGCAGATACATAGGTAGGCAAGTAATCTTAAAAGGTATACAAATCGACAGACAGCAGACACAACTTGAATACAGCAGGCAGGTAGGCAGACTAGTAAGTTTAGAAAACAAACCGATCGAAAACATACATACAACAGACAGTCAGGAGTATATAGAAAAGTAGACAATAGCCAGATTATCATATTAGTAAAAAGTAATATATACAGTCATACAGATTCACAGACAGAGTTAAGGAAGATCTTCGGGCGATGAGAGTGAAAAAGAACCTCAGCAAGAAGAATGTAGTGCTGCAAAGAAAGCCAACATATAAACCATCTTAGGTAGGGAGTAAAGACAGCCGATATGATATTGATCACACCAGTTATTGAATTCCGATGGTCTACAATATTTGACTTGCATCACACACCATCACACTCCTTGACAGGTTAGTTCAATGGCTTCTTCTGCCCCATGTGTCTCTCTTTGAGGCATGGGTCCTAAATCACTCCAAGTTGTCCTATCTTTTGTTATCTCATGCAGCTCCGACTATACCCTCCCCATATTATCATCTCTGTCACGAATTACCTTCTCATTGTGTTTCTAGATCTTACTATATTTAGTTCGTCTTGTTGGTTAAAATACAAATAACTTTATAGTCATACAGTTCTCAGGTATTCTCTATGTATAGCCTATCCAGTGCCAGTGTCGTTTCCACACAGTATAATAATCTTGCTTCGCTGTTTCTACCCATATCACATGAATTACCGGTGGTCTGATCTTATACAACCACAATCACAGATGTAGCCAACATCTCATGTCTAACAAGACATGTACCATCATATTCTCCTGGTAGTCGTCGCTGTAGCTACGGAGTTCGTGCTTTGTGCGGCGCTTTCGGTGGGTCGCCCTGCAGAAAGATACCGAGCCATATAGGATAAAACCCCGGTCAATGAAGTCTTTCTGGTGACTGCCGTTTTCATGACGATGAACTGTATTTTTCTTGGAGGACATTTGTGTTGGCATTCTGGTGGCGGCATTATGCACAGTGTACCTGTGCGGGCTGTTGGCTTGCCGACACTCCTGTCTATTCCATTGTTCACATGGGGCAGTGAGGAGCATTTTGTGATATTCACTGGCACAGGAGCGGGGCAATATGGGTACGACCCGTTGCCGTGAAGTTGGAACCGTGACTAACTAACTAACTAATTCATACAATGAGTTTCTCAGCCATCCGTAATACGCACATATCCAATCACCCTAAGTCACTGGGCGGCATTCAGATAATGATGGTATTTATACAAAGTCCTGGTGACACCTCTTTACAGTGTAGATGGTAGAAAATAATTATAATAGTAGAATATTACCTCATTCAGCACGTGTAATAAATAAAGGAGATAATAAAGTAACGAATGATACTTCTTAGTAGAAGTTAATTAGTTAGTTAGTTAGTTAGTTAGTTAGTTAGTTAGTTAGTTAGATAGTTAGTTAGTTGTTAGTTGGTTAGTTAGTTAGTTAGTTAGTCAGTTTGTTAGGTAGTTAGGTAGTTAGTTAGTTAGTTAGTTAGTTAGTTATTTAGTTAGTTAGTTAGTTAGTCAGTTAGTTAGGTAGTTAGGTAGTTAGTTAGTTAGTTAGTTAGTTAGTTAGTTATTTAGTTAGTTAGTTAGTTAGTTAGTTAGTTAGTTAGTTAGTTAGTTAGTTAGTTGGTTGGTTGGTTGGTTAGTTGGTTACTTGGTTAGTTAGTAAGTTGGTTAGTTAGTTAGTTAGTTAGTTGATTGGCTGGTTAGTTAGTTAGTTAGTTAGTTAGTTAGTTAGTTGGTTAGTTAGTTGGTAAGTTAGTTAGTTGGTTAGTTGATTGGCTGGTTAGTTAGTTGGTTAGTTAGTTAGTTAGTTGGTTAGTTAGTAAGTTGGTTGGTTAGTTAGTTGGTTAGTTGATTGGTTGGTTAGTTAGTTAGTTGGTTAGTTAGTTGGTTAGTTAGTTAGTTGGTTAGTTGATTGGCTGGTTAGTTAGTTGGTTAGTTAGTTAGTTAGTTAGTTAGTTAGTTAGTTAGTTAGTTAGTTAGTTAGTTACTTAGCTACTTAGTTACTTAGTTAGTTTGTTAGTTAGTTAGTTAGTTAGTTAGTTAGTTAGTTAGTTAGTTAGTTAATTAGTTAGTCGACAGATCATCTTCATTGCACATCGAACAATTCAGTCCTTAAGTGCTCGAATCCCCTCCTCAGTAAATCCCACAGCGTGTGGCAACTGACGACACCAGTTCTGCGTTGGTTTATTAATCCTCTTTGGCTTCCGGCGTAGTGTTCTTCTTTGGCCACACCTCTTTTAATTTGCTGTTCTCGCAGTCTGACCATGGTTGTAGATTCACAGTCATCACTTGGTTCTTGCAAACGTCTTACTACTCGTAGAACATTCAGAATGCCAGCCTGGTCCATGGCTGGTCCGCCTTCCACAGTAGCCGTACTTGCAAGCTTGTCAGACCGCTCATTTTCTCGTACACCCGCATGCCCTGGCACGAAAATGAAACTAATCTTTGCCAGCCGAGACCGCCCCAGAGACAGCAGCCACTCTCTTCGGATCCACCCCATCTCTATCTTCTTGAGCATGCTCATTGAGTTCTTATTAGACGATTATCGCATTAAGTGCAGGATAAGCAAACGAGATAATAAAGTAATGAATGAAACACCAGATAGAAAACAGAACTGTCAGTAACCCGATATAGTGCATATCGCTAGTATATATATATATATATATATATATATATATATATATATATATATATATATATATATATATATATATATATATATATATATATATATATATATATATATTTGGAAGGGTAGAGGGCAGGCAGAAAAAAGGCAACATGGTGTGGGCTTTGCAGTGAAGAATTCGCTACTGGGAATGAGAGATATCCCAGCTGGAGGTAATGAAAGTTTATTATCCCTGCGCTTGGCAACCTCTTGTGGATTTGCCACCATTATCACTGCATATGCACCGACACTCGCTTCCTCTGATGATGTGAAGGATGCGTTCTATGAGCAGCTAGACTATGTGATCAAAGCAGTTCCAAAATCCGACTACATTTATATGCTCGGTGATTTCAATGCTCGTGTGGGCAAGGACTCGAGTTCATGGCCAGTGTGCCTTGGAAAATACAACATCGGTCGCATGAATGATAATGGGCAAAGGCTGCTGGAGCATTGCACTAGAAATGAACTATGTATTACAAACTCCTTCTTTAAAACAAAAGAGCTGCATAAGGTCACATGGAAACATCCAAGTTCCGGCCATTGGCACCAGCTGGACTTCATCATCACACGGAGACAATATCTGAACCATATATCATTGACTCGAAATTACCACAGTGCTGACTGTGGTACAGATAATTCTTTGGTTGTTGCAAGGGTTAGACTTAGACCAAAGAGAATCTACACAGCTAAATACAAATCTAGCCCCAGGATTATTATTATTAACACTCACGATCCTGGAAAGTGCTTTGAATTTCAACAGCAACATGAAGACGCTTTCACTGATACATCAGAAAATTGTATAGTAAATGATAAATGGAGTAAACTTAAGGAAACTATTTATAAAACAGCGGTAGGGGCTTACGGCACTGTGGATCTTAAGAGGCAGGAATGGTTTGCGGCAAACAGCCAGATACTGCAGCCCTTGATTGATAAAAAGAAGATAGCTCTCTTAAGAAACAAGGAAAGACCAACGCGTAACACTCTGAGCGAGCTGAAGCAAGCTAGGAAGGATGTACAAAAGGCTGCCAGGCAGTGTGCAAATGACTATTGGATCAAGTTATGTGAGTCCATTCAAATCGCAAGTGATAAGGGAAACATCAGAAGCATGTAAGAAGGGATAAAGAAAGCCTGTGGTCCAATGATCAAAAGAAGTACACCGCTGAAAACCTTGACTGGAGAAATCATCACTGATAAGAAACAGCAGATGGATAGATGGGTCGAGCACTATTTAGAGCTTTACACAAGTGAGACCAAGCTAGCGGATGATGCCCTCAACGCCATAGAGGCCCTGCCAACTCTTGACCACCTGGACACACTTCCCAGCATAACAGAAGTTAAATGTGCTATAAATGAACTTGCGTCTGGCAAGGCTCCAGGTAAAGATGGCATTCCAATAGAGTGGGCAAGACTCACTCACTCTACAGATCCACCAGCTAATAAAGCTATGCTGGCGAGAAGGACAAGTCCCACAGGATTTCAAAGATTCAAACATCATAACGCTGTACAAGAACAAGGGCGATCGGAACGACTGTAACAACTATAGGGGTATCTCACTTCTGTGTATTGTTGGGAAAGTATTTGCCAGAATTGTTCTGCGCAGACTTCAAGTCCTGGGAGATCAAGTCTACCTCGAATCACAGTGCGGCTTCCGTCAGAACCGGTCTACCATTGATATGATATTCTCATTGCGACAAATGCAAGAAAAATGCCAGGAACAAAATCAGCCACTGTTTATTGCCTTTATCGACCTCACAAAGGCATTCGATTTGGTAAGTCGTGAGGGTCTGTTCAAAGCACTAAAGAAGATTGGCTGCCCACCAACTCTTCTGTCCATTGTGGAATCATTCCACACAGGCATGAAGGGTATAATCAAGTTTGATGGCTCAACTTCAGAAGAGTTTGAAATCAAGAGTTGAGTTAAGCTAGGTTGTGTACTATCCCCCACCCTCTTTGGGATATACTTTTCACTTCTACTGAAATATGCCTTTCGTGATCAGGATGACGGTATATACATTCACTCACGCTCAGATGGTGGCCTCTATAATGCTCAGAGATTGAAGGCCAAGACCAAAATTAGGAGGGTACTAATCAGAGATTTGCTTTTTGCGGATGATGCTGCGATTACGACCCACTCTAAGGAAGAATTACAACATCTACTATCTGCATTCTCCAATGCTTGTTCTGAATTTGGTTTAACAATTAACAAAAAAGGAGACACAGATTATGTCACAAGGTGCACATGGTGTACCATCAATCTTTATTGACGACGCCGAACTGGAGATAGTAGACCATTTTACATATCTAGGAACAGAGGTACATAGCAAATTATCCCTCGATCAAGAAATCAACATCAGGATTGGCAAGACAGCAACAACAATGAACATGTTAGCAAAAAGAGTCTGGGAGAACAGGAAGCTTACTCCCAAAACAAAAGTCCTCGTCTACCAAGCCTGTGTCCTAAGTACTCTTCTTTATGGCAGTGAAACCTGGACAACTTACTCACGCCAAGAGAAACGTTTAAACAGCTTTCATATGCGGTGTCTGCGAAGAATACTTGGTATTAAGTGGCAAGACAAAATCACAAATACTGAAGTATTGGAAAGATCAGGTTGTGTGACGGTGTATTCCATGCTCAGTCTTCGTAGACTTAGATGGATAGGACATGTTAGGAGGATGGATCAGTAGAATACCAAAGGACATCTTTTTTGGTGAATTACAGACGGGTAGAAGATCTCAGGGTCGGCCTCTACTACGATACAAAGATGTGTGTAAGAGGTACATGATTGATACAGGCACTGATAATGCACATTGGGAGCAAGTCGCCGCTGAACGTGTTGCATGGAGGGCAACTATCAAATATGGAATAAAGACAAAGGAGAAAATTATTGCAGATAAAGCACTTGAGAGACGTAAGATGGTGCACAATGGTGGAAATGACCATGTTTTCACATGCATCTACTGTGGGCAAACATTTGCAGCAAGAATTGGCTTTACCAGCCACACTCGCCACCGCCATGGGTCGTAGTTATTAAGCCTTTTTGAAGCACAATGTACCAAACTATCGTCTGTCAAGACGGAAAGGTGCCAATATAATAGTGGTAATATATATATATATATATATATATATATATATATATATATATATATATATATATATATATATATATATATATATATATCCGTAACACATGCACTATTTATATATATACTAGCTGACCCTACCCGGCTTCGCCCAGTCCCTGGTGGGAAGCATCTCATTTAATTCATATAAGTAGTCATATAAGTTCCCGTTCCCGTTACCGACTATCTGTCTGTCTGTCTGTCTGTCTGTCTGTCTGACCCGGCCCGACATCGCCCAGCTCCTGGTGTGAAGCATATCATTTAATTTATATAAGTAGTCATATAAGTTCCTGTTCCCGACTGTCTATCTGTCTGTCTGTCTGTCTATCTGTCTGCCTGACCCTGTCCGGCTTCATTAAATTCATACAACAAAAAAAAATGTAACTTAAAAGAACGTTCTACCACACACCATCCATTATTTTTAATGAAAACTCTTTCTAATCACCTGCATGACTACAGTAACTTCTTAAGCAAAAAAAGATGAGTTACAATGTTATGCATTGTGCATCATTTTTATGAAAACTTTGAAAATGCCTTACAGATTGTATCATTATTTATTATAACTCATATGCCGGTACATAACTATGGACAAAGAGTTTATAAATCTTTGAAAACGATGCCACAATATGACTATAAGTTATACAGAAAAGTTATGCCCCTTGAAAGAACTTTTACAGAGTTAGGTCCCCTGAGATATATGAAATTATGATGAAAAATGAAAAATGAAATAATACTGAGTAAGCAGGCGATTTCACACTAACAAAATATCACAGTTGACAGCTCTGGAATGAAAGGAAGGCGTGTAGAAAATTTCATCTCAATCGGATGGGCAGTTCGCGAACAAATAAAGGACATACGGAGATACATAAATACATACAGAGATACGCTCCTTTTTTATATATAAGATATATACTAGCTGACCCGGCCCGGCTTCGCCCAGTCCCTGGTGGGGAGCATCTCATTTAATTCATATAAGTAGTCATATAAGCTCCCGTTCCCGACTGTCTGTCTGTCTGTCTGTCTGTCTGTCTGACCCGGCCCGGTCATCGCCTAGCTCCGGGTGTGGAGCATCTCATTTAATTCATATAAGTAGTCATATAAGCTCCCGTTCCCGACTGTCTGTCTGTCTGTCTGTCTGTCTGTCTGTCCCTCCCTCTCTGTCTGTCTGTCTGTCTGTCTGTCTGCCTGTCTGTCTAATCATTTATTGGTTGCAGTTACATCTTCCCCAACAATTAACTTGGGTAAGTGGAGCGGCGGCAGCAGCAGCAGCAGCAGCAGAAGAAGAAAAAGGAGGAGTAGGTGCTGGGAGGAGGAAGAGGGAGGTGCAGGAGGGAGGAGGAGGGAGGAGTAGGAGGGAGGAAGAGATAGGCGGAGAGAGGAGGAGGAGGGAAGAGGAGGAAGGAGGAGGAGGAGTAGGGAGGAATAGGAGGGAGGAGGAGGGATTAGGAGGAGGAGAGAGGAGGAGGAGGGAGGAGGAAGGAGGAGGAGGGAGGAGGATGAGGGAGCAGGAGGAGGGAGGAGGGAGAAGGAGGAGGGAGGAAGAAGAGGAGGGGAGGAGGAGGGGGAGGAGGAGTAGGGAGGAGGAGGAAGAGGGAGGATGGGGAGGAGGAGGGAGGAGGAAGGAGAAGGAGGAGGAGGAGGGAGAATGAGGGAGGAGAAGAACGCAGGAGGAGGAGGGGGAGGAGGAGGAGGGAGGAGGAGAAGGAGGAGGAGGGAGATGGAGGAGGAGGAGGAGAGAGGAGGAGGGAGGAGGAGGCGGAGGGAGGAGGAAGAGGGAAAAGGAGGAGGGAGAAGGAGGAGGGAGGATGAGGAGGGAGGAGGAGGAAGAGGGAGGAGGAGGAAGAGGGAGGAGGAGGAGGGATGTGGAGGGAGGAGGAGGGAGGAGGTAGAGGGAGGAGGAGGAGAGAGGATGAGGAGGGAGGAGGAAAAGGGAGGAGGAGGGGGAGGAGGAGGGAGGGGGAGGAGGAAGAGGGAGGAGGAGGGGGAGGAGGGATGAGGGGGAGGACGTAGGAGGAGGAGGAGGGAGGAGGAGGGAAGAGGAGGAGGGAGGAGGAGGGAAGAGGAGGAGGGAGTAGGAGGAGAGAGGAGGAGAAGGGAGGAGGAAGGAAGAGGAAGGAAGAGGAGTGATTAGGAGGAGGGAGGAGGGCGAAGAGGGAGGAGGAGAAAGAGGGAGGAGGAGGGAGGAGGAGGAAGAAGGAGGAGGAAGAGTGAGGAGGAGGGAAGAGGAGAAAGAGGGAGGAGGAGGATGGAGGAGGGAGAGGGAGGAGGGGGAGGGGAAGAGAAAGTGGGTAGGAGGTGGGGAGAGGAGGAGGAGGAGGATTATAACGCATATACCTGTAGATAACTGCAGCAAAAAGGTGGGTCTGTCTATCTATCTGACCCGGCGTGGCTTCGCCCAGCTCCTGGCGGGTAGCGTCTCATTAAATCCATACAACAAAAAAAAAGTAACTTAAAAGAATGTCCTTCCACACACCATCCATTATTTTTAATGAAAACTGTTTCTAATTACCGAAATGACTGTAGATAACTTCTTAAGCATAAAAAGATGAGTTATGAAAACTTTGAAAATGCCTTAAAGATTGTATCATTATTTATTATAACTCATATGCCGGTAAATAACTATAGACAAAGAGTTTATAAATCTTTGAAAACGATGCAAAAATATGACTATAAGGTATACAGAAAAGTTATTAAAAGTTATGCCCCTTGAAATAACTTTTACAGAGTTAAGTCCCCTTGCTATATAGAAATTACAATGAAAAATGAAAAATTAAGTAATATTAAGTAAGCAGCCGATTTCACACTAAAAAAATATCACAGTTGGCAGCGTGGGAATGAGAGGAAGACGTGTAGAAGATTTCATCTCAATCGGATGGGCCGTTCGCGAACGCATAAAGGACATACAGACATACAGACGGAGATTGCCTTTTATATATATATATATAAAATATAAATTAAGATAAAGTCATCAATTAGACAACATAGTATAACATATAGAGAAGTAATAAATGGTTCAAACTCCTCCAAGATAATTATAATGTGATAGCCTGACGCGACACATGATGATGACAGTGTTACCAATACCAGCATTCCTTGCAGTGTCCTGGGGTACGATGGGAAGCCGCACTGGAAACAGGGATAAATAGAGGCGAGTGTCACTTTCCCGGTCTCTCAAAGTCTAGCAACTGTGGCCGACGGAGCGATTATGTAGATCGCTGTAGTAATGTAGATATAATCAAATAGGGAGGCTTTAACCAGCCCTCCCCAGTCACTGGACCAGTGCAGGGAGTCACAAATGCCTCTAGATTTAACCAAGACTGGCTTGTGTGGCCCACACACAAGGACCGAGGAAATCCATGAAAACGACTGGCAATTTGTAAGCCCACTCTTGGTGAGTTAAATTTATTTAGATAGCTTAATTAAAGATGGGATAGTGGTGCCTCTATTACTATTAGTCCCCAGCTAGGAGCCCCAAACTTAACATCCACAGGTTTGAGGTACAATTTGGTGTAGTTCGGTTTATAGTTTTACAAAGTTTGAGGAGCTCTTCTGTTCCTGAGTGACTAAAATTAGTAGTTAGCTTCACATGTAAAATTGCGATGACCAGCAGAAGGACAACAACATGGGTTTGCCTCAATTAGTGAATGTAAAAGTACTACTCTGCAGATTGGCAGGGATGTAGTAAGAAAACTAGTACCAGGGGTATTCGGTGAAGATCCAAAAAGGATGTTCTCATACGATGGTGTGTATATTTGTAGGTTTTTAGATTTAATATAGCAGACAGCGCAGTACGAATTGGAAGTAATCAAGTATCGATACGATACTGTGTTGTGTAGTTCTAGGGAATTTGATATAGCCACGATTCAATACAGTATTAAAAATATGTAGTATCATAGTCCAGAGTAGAGGAGGATGTAGGTATTGTCCTGTAAAGTCTGTGTTCTGACAAGAGGAAAATACAGAGCACTAGCATAAAATATGAGGAAATAATGAAATAATGGTCGGGGCTGTCTACAACAGTAAAGAGGAAAATATGGGGCACTGTAGCATAAAATATTAGGTTATGGTTAATTCTATTTGGGTGGTATTCCTGTATCGAGGTGGCCAGACTAGGTGTGCAAGGATATATATAATATAATGCCATTATTATAGTAGCATGGTGAGGTTGAAGATTAACAGTAGATTTAATGGCCTGGGGTAACCAAGGCTGTTCCAGGTGGACTGTAGTCAGTAAGAGGGAGGCAAGGTACATCATTGGGTGGTTATACCAGTCTGGTCTATAATGAGGAACATGAAGTTGAACTGGAAACATGGTACGGATGTGTTTATGATTTAACTTCCCACAACAAAGGGGAAGGCCGGTGTCTTTATATTATAATGTACTGAGGTATTGAGATGTCTCACATATAATGGAAAGTAAAGGGTGCCAGGGCATGAGAGACACCTCCATTATGTTATATTGTGTTTGAAGTCAGATGACTTATCATGACTCAAGAACGCCAAAACTATAGTGATTGCTGGCGTACGCTGGTGTAGAGTGGCACGGTGAAAGTAATAGATATGTGGTGCTTGATAACAATGACGGTTATGTTCTTCTAAATAAATGTAGCTATGGTAATAATTATTCATGACTATGTGCAGTGGTGAAGCTGTCAGGTTGAACACTACATATATGATAGTGTTGTTGATAGTTATAAGGGTCATGATTATGAGGATAAGGATCTGTGTAGTTAAGGTTTGACAAATGTGAATTTAGTAAGAATACTCTCCTGACCAGCCAGTGCAAGAGGTGCTGAATAGGGCACCCATAATGAATCTGGGGTATTATTGAGTGAGCTTGGTCATGGTGAGGGTGACCATGTAGTGATGTCAGCTAAGATGATTGGGATTGTGATTGTGGTGATGGCTATGGTGAGAGCGATGATTTGATGATTGTGATGTTTTATGTGGCGATATATGTTATATGCCTGAGTTGTTGGCGGTGACTTATGTTATAGCCTGTGTCCTGATTGTTGCTGGTGTCATGGTATATTGATGTTGTCTAGTTGTCATCAGTACAAAGGTGTGTGTCCTGGTGATGTCATGTTGAATTGCATATCCTATGTCTGCTTGATTGCTGTTGGTGCATTGAACTGTATTTATGTCCTGTATGTACATGTTCAAATGGTGTTGTCCTGTTAGAGACGTTGTACACCGGTGTAGCTGAGTTGTGTTCGGTGTTGATTTTGACTAGTTGATGAGTGTTGCTGTGTAACATTGGCATTTATGAGTGGTATTCTCAGCCTGTGGTTTTGGGGATGAGAAGTTGTGTTGTGTCAGAGATCTGTAGGTAATGACCTCCCTGAACTGAGAGTATTCAAGAAGTAAATACTGAGTTAGATGAGAAGCCAGGAAAGGCTGCGAGCATTGTGACGAGGGATGATCCGCCCTCATATTAAGATTGTCCCATGATGTGGTGGTGGCTGTTGCATTAATTGTGGGCCCAATCACTCCGAAGGATGCTGTAGGGCGTGTGTGCTCTGTTTATATTTTATGTGGAGTATATCCTATAACCTATCCATATCATTGTTGTCCAGTTGAAGTATCATGTGGTTGGTGTGAACTTACACAGTCCATGTCTATGTTTGTGCCACAAGGACACTGTTTGCATACACCATTGTTGTAGTGGTTGTCCTGTGAAGTCCATGTGTTGATGCAAATAATGATTCTTTGATGAATATTAATTAGATGTTGTACCTTGTCATGCATTGCAGGTAGTGACCCCTGGCCATGGTTGTTGTAGAGCAAACTTGAGCCCCAGCTCTGGTTAATGTCGTAGGCCACTCACATTCCCTTTCGTATACCAATTCGTATACCTGTTTATGCCACTATATCTCTGCTGTTAGGGTTATAGTTCTGTTATCGTTATGTTATGGCTCTTTGCTGCATCTGGTCCCAGTCGGCTTATGTGATGCGGGTGTCTTGTGTGGGTACTGAGGGTGCCCTTCGACTCAACTGAACGTGGTTGAGGTTTCACTGTCATTCAGAGACCGCCCCCGTAGTCAGTGCTAGGCAGCAGTTATCTCTAACTGTGGGATTTCAGATTCCCATTTCTGTATGTACCGACTGTCCTTGAGTCCTGAGAGGATTACCATAGAGAGTCCATACCTGCTGTTATGTTGTTGTTTACATTGAGTCTCAGTTGTTGCCATGTCCTCGTTGGTTTGTGGAGATGGGTACCTAGTCATGCGCATAGCGATGTTAGGCAGCAGTGGGAACATGGGTTCCCATTTCTGTATATGTCAGTTGTGTGACATGACAGGATGTCTGTTTGTCACTAAATCATGCAGTTCTGTCAATAAAAGCCTAATTTTGTTGTTCTTAATTTGTTTTGTTTAGTCTGTAGTTTGTTGTGTAAACTCATTGATCCTGTTACAGTCCAGCAGTGTAATCTTCTGTCTGGGGTGTACAACAGTATATCCCCCGCCCTAAGAACTCCTGGAATCTTCTGTCTAATTCTACCCCTTTTCTTGTTAACAGAGGAGAATATACAGTGCTCTTTCTCTATTTCTTCTTATTGTCCTTTTCTTCTCTGGCCCATTAAAAGTCAGTGTTGCGCTTCTCTGTCTTTGAGCACCTAAGTATAGGAAATTACATCTTCCTGTCCTTGATATTCCTGCTAATGTTTCAATAATAAGCACTGTTAGTGTGCCGGTCTCTCTGGCCGAGGGGTTACAACACTTTCTCCGTAATCCCGTTTATCATGCAGAGTCTCGTAGCGGGCGAGAGCTGGAGGCGGTTCGACTCCCGCTGGTGACTTGCGGGATAACTGAGCCGGCCGCTCGGAAAGCAATGGCAAACTACTGAGCGCAATCTTGCCAAGAAATCAACAGACAGCTGAAAGATGCTGCTGTTGACAGCGATGTCCTGTAAAAGGATATGCGAAATTTAAAAAAAAAAAAACTGTTAGTGTTACTTTATAAGCCGTCACTTATCCTGTTCCACATTTGCACTATAAGTTATCCGAAAACGACATCACACAGTGCACTGCTGGCACTCAGAGCAAATCCATCAAATTGCTCAGAGTCGAATTTGCTACCAGTATACAAGCTAGGTAAGCGAGGGAGATTCAATTATCACAGATAAGCAGTATTCTCCCCCTATATAGTTTATTTTCTCCATTACCATTTTCGAACATTCTCCTGGCTTTTCATAAGTAAACAGTGATCGTGACTTATAATAGCTTGTCATGATGTTTCCTTGTTATAAACTTCCATCGCCAGAGTTTCCATGCATTCCTTAATTAACCTTGTAACACCCCCCCCCCCCCTCCATTCCCCAGTGCGGGTTAGAAATTTACAGTTTTGTTGTCTGTTGAGATTTCACACCATGCAATACCCCGGTACCATCCTCTACGGTGGTCCACGTGACCCACAGATTCCCACGCCTGTGTATAAATGAGGATAAAGATGACATTCGTGTTAGTATTACAGTCTGCGATTCTGAGATAAGTTACAACATTTTCTTTTAATTTTCATTTTCCCTTCATTGCTCTCATTCTTTCATCTTTTTATTCTTCTCATCCCGTCCATATGCCTTAATGTAGTCACTGGATGGTCTTCTCCGTGACTATATGCTGTGTTTTGTGTATGTATTTGTTTGCTGATGAAGGCTAGTCGCCACAACGTCCTTGTATTGTTTCGTATTTCTGTTCTGTAAAGATGCATTACTTTGTGTTATTTTATATTGTTTACAGTGCCTTTTCCTCACATCTTCATTTGGAGATGGACAAGTAGACGGTTCAGTCTGTAGGTAAGCAGGACGATTATAACGCATATATGTAATTGTATGAGTATTATTCTTTTGGTCGTAGGTTTACATAATTGTCTTTAGGCTATCTAAGTAATAGAAGTAGTATTAATACTGGCAGTAACAGGCGGTCTAGTGACATTAGCGGAGAAAAAGTGGATGTAACAGCAGATAGTAATTGTAGTCATCATCATCACGTGTCTTACCGGCTCGCGTCAGTGATCAAGCTTTTATGCATATTATGATCTCCGAAGGTATGGTTCAGTAATACAAGTAGTAATAATATTGGTAGTAGTAGTAGTAGTGCCGGCTTCCTGGCTTAGAGGTTACGACTTTACTCCGCAATCTCGTATACTCTCGTGGTTAACGTTATGACGGTGAGAATCAGCAGTGGTTCGAATCGCATCGGGCACTTACGGGGTATGTGAGCCGGCCACTCAGAAAGCAATGGCAAACTACTGAGAGTAATCTTGCCAAGAAATCATCATACAGCTGAAAGATGCTGGTGTTGACAGCGATGTCCTGTAAAGGATATGCACACAAAAAAGTAGTAGTAGTAGTAGTAGTAGTAGTAGTAGTAGTAGTAGTAGTAGTAGTAGTAGTAGTAGTAGTAGTAGTAGTAGTAGTAGTAGTAGTAGTAGTAGTAGTAGTAGTAGTAGTAGTAGTAGTAGTAGTAGTAGTAGTAGCTCCCATCATCGTCATCAGCATCGAGAGACTTTCCGGCTGGCATAGGCGATCATGCCCCTACCTATCTCGCGTTCTCCGACAGTAACAGTAGCATTAGTAATAACAGTATTATTAGTGGAAGTGGTGATAGTGGCATTAGTAGTAGTAGTAGTAGTAGTAGTAGTAGCAGCAGCAGCAGCAGCAGCAGCAGTAGTAGTAGTAGTAGTAGTAGTAGTAGTAGTAGTAGTAGTAGTAGTAGTAGTAGTAGTAGTAGTAGTATTAGCAGTAGTATTAGCAGTAGTAGTATTTGTTGTTGTTGTTTTGTTTTTTTTTGTGTGGCAGTATTATTAATAGTAGTAGTATATGTTGTTATTGTTTTCCTCTTTCTGGTTTTCCTGTTTTTCATGTCGTTCAGATGGTGAAAGGTTTTTGACACCATGTTACCGGTGGCAGACTTGATACATACATACATGTACAATAACAAAGAAGCATACACATTTTATTTCTGGTTATAACTATTTTACTATGACAGAGAGAAACACAGACAAGGTGACTGTTGTTCTTGACTTTTTTCTCTGCTCGAGGACTTTTACTCTGTGACTGGCTTCCAGGACTGGAGTCAAAATATATTCCAGCGCTAGTACACGCCTTTCAAAATTCTCACGTTCTCTGGTTACATGATGCCAGTTACCATGGCGTTCTTCGGTGCCAACGAGAGGAACGGTCGAGAGGTACGGTTCTGGTGCAAACTTAACCTGTGGCGGAAAAAATCACATTGAAAACTTACAAGACTTCAACACCTAGTGTGAAAGTTACAAAACTCTAACAGATAATAGTTATTTATAATGAACGTTAAAGAACTGCAACATATAAAACATCACTACGAAAACCGCAATATCCTAATCAAATTTCAAAATTTACAGTGAAAAACACAATGAATTATATTTATCATTAAATATTGTGCTATATATGCTGAGATGCACACGGAATTATGTTAAAAGGGGTTTTTCCAGGGTTCACCTTTAATAAACTGATTATGTGGTTTATATAAGAAATTATGTGGAAGCTACAGATCAGTGATTTTATAGAAGAATGATGAAAAACACATTGAAAGGATAGTGTAAAAAAGATATCTTGAAAGAAGTTAACTCACAAAGAGAACTGGTAATTTGCATCAAAAGCTGACTGTCGACATTCTTTGGCCACAACTTGAGAGAGAAAAAGTGTATCGTGACAATAATTACGATATGAATGAAATGAATTGAACTGTGACATAGTTGTGGAAATGATATGAAAACAGGCTGTATAGGACCGCTTTGCAAAGTAAAAAAAAAAATTATGGAAAACAGAAGATGTTGTGATGACAAACCTTCATAAAACAAAACACAATCATTACAGCGATGCCATACTAATGTCAGAGTTACTATACTAATGTACAATAGACAGAACGAGCTGGGGAAAAGTGTACCAATGATTTCAGAATGTGAACCACCAGACCAGCCGTGACTGATGATGATGATCAGCTTATATTATATAGCCAGGAGTGTTATGAAGTGTAGTTGTATGGAGGTAGGCGGTGAAAACAAGCCAGTGAACACGTCAGGTGTCAAGTTATTGGGAGCAGAATTGTTTGTATAATAAAAAGTAAGGCGGAGAAGGGCAGGGAAGGTAGTGATAGTGATGGACCACGAATGACTCTAAAGAGGAGTATCTCAACAAATGTCTCCACGACACACGAGTCTGTGTCAGTGTTGGTTGGTCCATACTACTACTGGTAAAATTAGACATCGGAACTATGCACATGAAGGTTACCATTTATACAAACCTTAATCGTTGGGTGTTGTATTTCCTCTATTGAACCAGAGGAGCAGCTTCGGAAACCGGCAGTGGGATATGTTTCATTCCACAAAACATTAATTTTCTTGAGAGACTCGGAGGCTTGACCATGACTACTAGGTAGAAGGTCAATATTTTCATCTGAAGAAACATCATTAAGCAAATCAAAGGTTCTCTCTTGCAGGTCTACTGCTGTCTGACTGCTAGAAGTAGGTTTCTGGCAGAACAAAATGGATGTAGGAGAAAGAGGAGGCAAACATTTCTTTCGTTGGCCAGGGTTGTAATCCATGTTTTCGTTTCTTCTCTTTGTCGTTTCTTTGGCTTTTTGGAAGAAGGATGTCCCTTTCTTGCTACAGGAAACAGGAAACAGCCCAGACAACACTTTGAGTATTAGCGACTAATTCGGCTTATATAACATACATCCGGCACGCTGAATAGGTATTTAACCTGGTCAATTACCGGGATTCGAATCTGTCACCTCCATACGACATCTCACTGCAGCAACCAGTGTACTTCGGGGTATGACCAAATAGACACAGGGCATCTATCATACCCACGTCACCACCTTTACACATACTCTTGATACTCTATCCTTCGACCACCCCCAGTCACACAACCCGACCTCTAATAATCAACATATTTACTTTATTACGGTTTCTCCTTTGAAGATCTGTGACCCTTGTATGATGATGACACTAATAGTCTCTACAGACCATATAACCACCTCCTCAACAACGACAATTCGTCTTACACCCACTCCACAACCACTTACCCACCGTGTGGACGAGCACTATAACCCTAACACAACCACTCACACGCACGCCTGAGCTGAAGCTATGTGACCCTTGTATGATGATAGTGTATAGGCCATTAATAGTCTCTACAGACCATATAACCACCTCCTCAACAACGAGAATCCGTCTTACACCCACGTCAAATATTGTATTGGGTTCGAACACTGCTCACCCGCGCCCCTTCCGGTCGTCCCACATACCACACGCACCACACCCACCACAATCACACGCACCGATCGCCGGATTTTAAAGGGATGTAATAGTGCCAGAAAAAACTCGATCGATTCATGAGTTATACCCCTTTGGGTCCGGATCAATTTTTCACCGGGTCGTGTGACGTCACATAGAGAGAAATATTCCGGATCTGGATCCGGATTATGAGGGGGATAAACCTCGTACTATACTACTTATCTTATATATAAAAGGCGATCTCCGTCTGTCTGTATGTCCGTATGTCCTTTATGCGTTCGCGAACGGCCCATCCGATTGAGATGAAATTTTCTACACGTTTTCCTTTTATTCCAGCGCAGCCAACTGTGATATTTTTTTAGTGTGAAATCGGATGCTTACCCAATATTATTTCATTTTTCATTTTTCATTATAATTTCATATATCTCAGGGGACTAAACTCTGTAAAAGTTATTTCAAGGGGCATAACTTTTCTGTATAACTTATAGTCATATTGTGGCATCGTTTTCAAAGATTTATAAACTCTTTGTCCATAGTTATGTACCGGCATATGAGTTATAATAAATAATGATACAATCTTTAAGGCATTTTCAAAATTTCATAAAAAATAATGCATAATGCATAACATTGTAACTCATCTCTTTATGCTTAAAGAATAAATAAATAATAGTTACCTTATCTCTATCAAGTTTGAAGATTTTATATTTCTTTACACTGTCGCCAACTCTAAGAAGACATGGAACAACTTCAGCCATTATTAAATCTACAGGCATATGCGTTATATTCCTCCTCCTCCTCCTCTCCCCTCCTAAACCTCCTACCCTCTTCCTCTTCACCTCCTCCCTCTCCCTCCTCTATCCTCCTCCTCCCTCCTCCTCCCTCTACCTCCTCCTTCCTCCTCTTTCCTCCTCCTCCCTCTTCCTCCCTCTTCCTCCTCCTGCCTCCTCGCCCTCCTCCCTCCTCCTAATCACTCCTCTTCCTTCCTCCTCCCTTCTCTTCCTCTCTCCTCCTACTCCCTCCTCCTCCTCCTTCCTCCTCCCTCCTCCTCCTCCTACGTCCTCCCCCTCCTCCCTCCTCCTCCCTCTTCCTCCCTCCTCCTCCTCCTCCTTCTCCTCCCTCTTCCTCCCTCCTCCTCCCCTCCTCCTCCCTCTTCCTCCCTCTCCTCCTCCCTCCTCCTCCCTTCTCCTCCTCCCTCCTCATCCTCTCTCCTCATCCCTCCTCCTCTCTCTACCTCCTTCCTCCTCCTCCCTCCTCCTCCTCCCTCCACATCCCTCCTCCTCCTCCCTCTTCCTCCTCCTCCCTCCTCATCCTCCCTCCTCCTCCTCCTTCTCCTCCCTCCTCCTTCTCCCTCCTCCTTCTCCATCTTCCTCCTCCCCCCTCCTCCCCCCTCCTCCCTCCTCCTTCTCCCTCCGCCTCCTCCCTCCTCATCCTCTCTCCTCCTCCCTCTTCCTCCCTCCTCCTCCCTCATCCTCCTCCATCTCCCTCCTCCTCCCTCTCCTCCTCCCTCCTCCTACCTCCCCTCCCCCTCCTCCTCCTGCGTTCTTCTCCTCCCTCCTTCTCCCTCCTCCTCCTCCTTCTTCTTCCTCCTCCATCTTCCTCCTCCCTCCTCCTCCTCCTCCTCCTTCTCCTTCCTCCTCCTCCCTCTTCCTCCTCCCCCTCCTCCTCCCACCTCCTCCTCCCTCCTCCTGCCTCCTCCTCCCTCATCCTTCTCCTTCCTCCTCCTTCCTCCTTCCTCATTCCTCCTCCTCCCTCCTCCTCCCTCCTCCTCCTCTCTCCTCCTCCTAATCCCTCCTCCTCCCTACTACTCCTCCTCCTTCCTCCTCCCTCCTCTTCCCTCCTCCTCCTCTCTCCGCCTATCTCTTCTTCCCTCCTACTCCTCCCTCCTCCTCCCTCCTCCACCTCCCTCTTCCTCCTCCCAGCTCCTACTCCTCCTTTTTCTTCTTCTTCTGCTGCTGCTGCCGCTGCTCCATTTACCCAAGTTAATTGTTGGGGAAGATGTAAAGATCTTTCAAGTGCTCTTTCTAATGCTTTTTGTAAGTTGGTCTTCGTTTATCTAAGGTTGTTCTAACTGCAACCAATAAATGATTAGACAGACAGACAGACAGACAGACAGACAGACAGACAGACAGACAGACAGACAGACAGACAGACAGTCGGGAACGGGAACTTATATGACTACTTATATGAATTAAATGAGATGCTCCCCATCAGGGGCTGGGCGAAGCCGGGCCGGATCAGACAGACAGACAGACAGACAGATAGACAGACAGACAGACAGATAGATAGTCGGGAACGGGAACGTGAGCTTATATGACTACTTATATGAATTAAATGAGATGCTCCACACCAGGAGCTGGGCGATGCCGGGCCGGGTCAGACAGACAGACAGACAGACAGACAGACAGACAGACAGACAGACAGACAGACAGACAGACAGACAGACAGACAGATAGTCGGTAACGGGAACGGGAACTTATATGACTACTTATATGAATTAAATGAGATGCTCCCCACCAAGGACTGGGCGAAGCCGGGCCGGGTCAGCTAGTATATATATATATATATATATATATATATATATATATATATATATATATATATATATATAGAGAGAGAGAGAGAGAGAGAGAGAGAGAGAGAGAGACATGCCATATATATATATATATACACACACACACACACACACACACACTCACACACACATATATATATATATATATATATATATATATATATATATATATATATATATATATATATATATATATATATATATATATTCATGCTATACATATATAGTTGTTTTTTTTAATATACACATAAATATATACAATGTAGAAAGTTTATAAGACCTGCCATGTTCTGCATATGAACTGTCTGACCAGCCGCTGTATTTCTGGGTTGCTGTTTGTGTGCATTCACTCCGTCATTGTCATTGGAGTCCCAGTTTTGACGAAGTAATCTCTTAGATCCCTTCGCTCACTGTTGTACTTGTTGCATGCTAGTAAATAGTGTTCAACGGTGTTGTTTTCTAGGCATGCTCTGCAGAATGGGTTTTCTCTTGCGTCTCCACAGCTGTCTGTTTGCCGGCGCTTTCATGTTGGATTTGGTTTGTGGTTTATAGCTGGGTTCGCCCAGTACCTGGCATGCATGACAACCTTTGGCTCTGTCTCGCCACTGTTTCCTCCATTCCTAGAGCATGTAGTTTTAGATGATACTCTTTCCTTCTACTTTACCCGATTCCTGGTACGAATACCCCCTTTCAGCCTTCCAATTTTCGACTTGTCTATGTAGGGTGTTTATGGTGTAACTTGAAGTTTCTCTTTCGTACTTTGGGCTGCTTGTTGTCAGCTTCCCGGCTTCTGATGGGTTGATTGCGTTCGTTACTTTCTTGATGAGGTATTCCATATCTGGACAGAGTGCGCGCTTGTTGAGGCCTGGAGTAATTGGGTACCCACCCCGTCATATGGTGTTGTTTTTCTACTTTACCTAGGCCTGTGCTGATTTTATTACTGCTGGTTAGTCCTCGTTTCGCCACTCTGTCTGCTTTTTCGTTACCCGGCATACCCCTGTGCGCTGGTATCCATCCGATGGTGACTTGGCATCCCATGTACCTGAGGTTGGTGGCTGTCGCTAATATCTCCTCTTTTATGTCGGGTCTGTTTCCTTTAGCGAAGTTCCCGAGCGTATGTACTGAGGACAGGGAGTCTGTTAATATACATGGTCTCAGCGGTAGTTTTTCGGCTGCAACCTCCAGCCCTTTCAGTATGGCTATTAGTTCGGCCGTGCATACTGCTATCTGGTCTGTTAGTTTGAGCTGTTTCTTCAGTTTCCAGTCAGGGACCACTACTCCTGCTCCTCCCCTCCCTGTTCGTTCTTAGACCCGTCTGTATATATTATGAGGTTGTCCTTACTTATTTCTTCTATGTATGCCTCGGCCGCGTCTCTTGCATCTGTGTCCTCCGTGTCCTTGGTGATGGTCTTTGCTAGGCTCGTGTCTGTGAATGGGACTGTTAGTTCCCATGATGGGATTGTTGGCTTGAACCGTCTTGTCTGTTTGATGGTCTCTGCTAGCTTGGTTTCTTACTTCATCTTCTCTGCTGCTTCCCATCCTGCCGGTCTTTGCAGTTTTACTATTGGGATGCCTCCCCATTTTCTGAGGTTGTCACTGAATGTTTGGTATCCAGGGTGGTCTTCGTCTTGTGCTACCTTTAACCAGTAGTTATACGTTAGTTCTTTACGCTTCAGACTCAGTGGTAGTACACCCAGTGCTACCTCCATGACTTCTTTGGATGTCCCTTTTCCAGCTCCAAGGTTGATGTTTAATGCTTGGGTCTGTATGGTGTCTAACCTCCTCTTGTTGATTTCTGATGCTGAGTTGTACACAATGCTGCCATATTCTAGCTTGCCTCTGATAAATGCTTTGTAGTAGCGTGTCTTACTTTATCGAAAGCCTTTATATTGCCAATGAAATAAAGACGTAGGTCTTTATTTACTTCTACTGAACGCTCCAGTAATGTTGTCAGCAAATATTGAGCATTCACTATACCCTTGCTTTCTACAACGCCACATTGTTCTTCCCCCTTTTTCGGGTTGTATTTTCTTCCTAACTCTTTGCATAATGATTCTTAGTAAAATCTTTGAAATGTGACTCATTATGCTAATTATTTGATGTTGATCACATTCCAAGGCTCATGATTTGTTCGATATTGCAATAAATATAGATTTACATAATTCGGGAATTATATCTCCAGTATCATATATTGTGTTCAGCAGTCTGGTGACCTGGTCTATTTCATATTCGTCTAACACACTGGTCATTTCTATCGTGATGTTGTCTGAACACGAAGTTTTGCCACTATGCATATGGCTAAGAGCATTCTGATTTTCCATCTTCAGAATTGGAGGTCCTTCATTATTATGTAGAATATCATACTGTTCCTCTCTTGTATCGTTATAAAGGTCTTTTACACGATCTGACCATGCATTGCATATCTTAACATTTTCAATTATGATTCTTAATAAGATAGAAAAGACGGAAAAAAACTAATGAGCAAGTCCTACAAGAAAATAACAAAACAAAAGTATAAACTTATTAGATAACTTATTCTTAGACAGTAACGATTTTTTGGGGCACATTATGAAAAGAACTAAACGGGAGAGCTTGGTGACAACTGGCAATATTGTGAGGAAAAGAACAAGGAGAAGGCAGAGAACTGACAATATTGTGATGAAAAGAACAAGGAGAAGGCAGAGAAGTAAGTTCAAAACAATATATTCCCTTAGTTAATTTAAACACAGGCGCCATTAAAATAATATTTCACGATTTCTTGCTTGGCATATTTCGCTGCATCTCGTCAGGTGTATAACTGCATGGTTATATATCATATGAAGTGGACAAACATATATGTGGCCGAAATAATAAGTAAATTAGTCGCTGATAGTATTCGAATGTGGAGAAACGTTATCACCTGGAAGTAAATATCTGGACGTTTTGATCACATGGCATAATCGAGAGAAAAACACAGAGATGATCCATGACTTCGGTGATCGTGTGAGATGGTGAAACATGACCGCCCACGCTTATCGGCATGGCATATGACGATGATAATGAACTGCAATGTTGTCTCTTGTATAAACTTCACTATCTTCTTTCGTTCACTCGATGGTTAATAAAAAATTTGCTTCCACTGCTGACCATCACTTCCGACTTCCTGACTTTTGTCCCACCCTTGCATGCGTCACATTATCTCGCAATGGATCAGGAACCGCAACTCGTGTAAAAGATCCTCATCAAAGATACTCTTGCACGCTTTCTATCGTGATTTGTTTCCCCTGAAAGGCAACAGGAGTGGTAAAATCGAGAAAAATGATCTTTTTACAACACGAGCATGGACAAATAGAGATTTCATTTACACGAATAGATTTCTCACTCTAGTGTGCCATGTTGAGCTCAATCTAATCAGCATCTGTGACTCACTGTATCTTAGTGACTAGTTGTTACAGGGTGTCCCGAAAGTCTGCAGCGGATTTGTCTCTTGCTGGTTTATTGAGGATTTATTTGGTACGGCATATTCTTTTTCTCCTTCTTCTTCTTGCTAAACAAAGTGCGTTACTTGTATGGTCGGTGTACATCAAAGCAGAAATATTAGCGGGGTGCCTCAGTATCGCAGTGGCAGGCCCGGTGGCCATGTGTTCGAGGCCCAATCGAGACTGATTCTTACAATGTACGTGATCTCCGAGGTAGGCCTAGTCCAGATGCTGGTAAACTTCAGGACTCTTGTACATGCCTTAGGGCGCACTGGTTGTATGTTGCTAGATCATTCTGTTGATCGACCAGTCGGCACTCGGTGCACGATGTGGTCATCGTGTGGGCCACTATTATTCCAATACATTTTCTCTCACGCATGTTAGGCCGGGTCGACATGGAGGACAAGTCAAATTTGTTAAATTCGCCACGATACGGATTCAAACCCATGACCACGAGCCAGCAGTCGAGCATCTTGCAACAACACTAGCACGGCTCCCCAGCCTAAACTGGGTACCTAGAAATATCTTCGGAAGTAAAGACGGCCAGTGTCGTATTGGCCACACACACCTCGATGCTCATTGGTCTATACAAATATGGAGCTAGCATCATCTATCCTATGTGCCTCAAGCCGTACAAGGGCACATAACCGAAACATTGACACCTGCCTCTAACACATCACATTGTTTCCAACTGGCTAACATGTCGGACCATTGATTACGGTTGCTTTACACAGCAATAATCATATATGAAATCAACAATAAACTTTGCACTCAGAACATTCCAAAACGTGCATCATCCCTTTCTTCTTCAGTAGCCAACGAAGAGGCCCTATGATGATGGTGACAGTCTGACTGAACATCCACCTGCGTTTTCTTGTGTGCTTGGGTAGTCGCCAAGACTCTGCTCTCCCGCTGAGTCAGTCCCTCCATGTGTGGGTCCTGTGTTTGTTTCTGCTGTACTTTGTATTCGATCCCTGAGAGCCTTCACCTCATTAGCCGCCAAATAATCTAGCTTGCCACCCAAAAGCGCAGCAGTAGCCAGTCTATCAGCCTTTTAATGTCCTCACACAACAGCATGCCCTAGGTAGAAAATCGACGTTTGCATTTCATCTTTTAAAGAGACGCAAGCGGAACATATAGGTTTATATGTTACGTAGCATGCATTTCAAGTTTGTCACAAACACATTATGTCGTTCTGTACTGTTCTCCAGCCATCGGAACGCCGCCGTTTCATTATCCCCCTCCATTCTGATACTAGAAATCGTGATAACATCCCCAGGACTCTCATGTTTTCTTTGTTGCTTTTTTTTTACACGGCGTCCCTTAACCTTTGAAATTAGCACCACTCGCTCCATTTTAGATCACACCACAGACCTATCCGTGTGTGTTATCACATCACTTGGGCATGAGTTGTCACTTAGCTGTTAAATGGGCAGCCTCTGACCATTCCCGATATCCTCGGCCCTTTTGGCTATCACTCTATGTAAGGCTGTCGTGTTGGGCGGCACCATAACCAGTCTGTTTTCCGCACTGCCTTGCCAGTGTCACACAAATATCTAATGGTATCTTCAGCGTGTGCCATGCAAGAACTGCCTCTCTTCAAGCTGTGTCCCCTGGTGTCATTCAATGCCCCATACGATGCGGTCCTGAGTAAATGGTATTTTGTTTATCTAAAAAACAGACTTTCCGTATTGGTTATAGACTTGTCGGACAGACTATGTATTGACGTTAGATAGGCCATGGACAATAAGCTTTGCCACGAGCACCGTGTACTATCGTAAATGGATGAAAGGGCACGTAGTACATGCACACAGTGGGCTTGTCAATAGTGGATTCCAAAATTGATCCCATGGCCTCATTGTCCTTTCTTCTCCGGCTGGTAGCACGAAATTGTCTGTAATCCCAGACCATACTTAATCTTGATTATCCCATAACCACATAATTTAGTGTGATCTTTATTTGGTTGACGTAGTGGCATCATGTAGTTATGCCCTCAGCATTTTTTACGCTGTCTGTGCCTTTCACATTTAACATACATTATAGATATTCTACTGTGGGTAGGTTTTATAACGTGTGCTAAAGTACAACATTTTTATAACATGAACATAGACAAATACAGATTTCATTTACACGAATACATAGCTCACTCTGGTGTGCCATGTTGAACTCAATCTAATCAGCGTCTGTGACTCACTGTATCTTAGTGACGTAAACATGAGAGTCCTGCAGGATGTTGTCATTATTTCTAATATCAGAATGGAGGGGGAGAATGTAACGGCAGCGTTCCGATGGCTGAAAAATAGCACAGAACGACATACTCTGTGACAAACGTGAAAAGCATGCTACGTAACATAGAAACCTGTATGTTCCCCTTGTGTCTCTTTAAAATATTAAATTCAAAAGTCGATTTTTTACCCAGGTCAAGCCGATAAGCGTGGGCGATCATGTTTCGCCATCTCACACGATCACTGAGTCATGGATCAGCTCTGTGTTTTTGGGTCATTCTTCAAGAATTCAAACTTCTATTGTTGATAAATTAAATGGTTCCAATCAAGAATTCCACACAAAAATATCCATTTTACAAGAAGCCAGCACTGCAAATATAGACCAGCATATGCGTTTTAAAGGGGTGCATGAAATCCGTCGAGCTATGTGTAAGCTGCAGTTGTTTTTTTTTTTAATGTAGTTAATATCACTATACCATGGACAGACAGAAAAATCAATGACCAAGTCCTACAAGAAACAAATGAAAACCGTAATCTGATTAGAGAAATTAGGCGTAGACAGTCACAATTTTTGGGCACCTTATTCCATGGACAATAAGCTTTGCACCTTATTCAATCATGTGCCATGCCGGAAAGCGTGGGCGGTCATGACTCGCCATTTCACTCGATCACCAGTGTCGTGGATCAGCTCAGTGTTCCTGTCTCGTCCATGCCATGTGGCCAAGCCATCCAGGTATTTTCCTCTCGGTCTTCCTCTTGGTCTGTTCCCTTCGATCTTGCCAGTTGTCACTAAGTTCTCCAATCCATTTCTTCTCATAACATGTCCAAAAAATTTTGACTGTCTACGTCTAATTTCTCTAATCAGTTTACGATGTTCATTTGTCTCCTGTAGTACTTGGTCATTGGTTTTTCTATCTGTCCATGGTATTCTTTGCATTTTATTAGGAGAAATAAATTGTAGAACTTGGTGACAACTGGCAAGATCGAGGGGAAGAGAACAATGGGAGGGCAGAGAATTAAATACATGGATGGCTTGGCCACGTTGTATGGTCGAGACAGGAACGCTGAGCTAATCCACGACTCTAGTGATCGAGTGAGATGGCAAAACATGACCGCCCACGCTCACCGGCATGGCGCATGACTGTCAACGTCCTAGATACCTAGGGGAATGAAACTCGGGTTCATACAGGCAACAAACTCCGTTCTGATACTATCTGACATAATTTATTTACAGTAAGCTGGCGAAGAATGGTTTTCGCAGCCAGCTACCTTGAGTAGCATATCACAGGAGTTCATAACAAAGCAATCATACATGATCATTACAACAAACTCTATCATCTATCTATCTTATGAGTAACACCCCTAAATACACTTGGGTTCAATCTATCAAGTCCCCCTTAAGGTAAGCCCTGTTGCTTCTTCGATGTCCAGTCAGGCGTCTGCCCTCTGACGTGTCTCGATCGGACACGGGCTGTAACTCTCCTCGAGCTTCTCGTGGAACAGGTCCTGGCACGCGGTTAGCGGGTTCCACCTGTGTCCACGGGGCTGTAGGCGAACTGACCTATCCTTCTCGAAGGCTCTAGATCAGTGTTTCCCAACGTGGGGCCCACGCCCCACAGGGGGGCAATTTGACTGTTAAGGGGGGCAATTCGAAAATGGAAGAAATCGGCTGAATATAACAAAACAGGGAGACTTGAGACTGAAGTTAACTAAATTGGAACCTGACATAAGATCTCTTTGCAGCAAGCATCAAGCGCAAGGATCTCACTAAATTTAAATAATAAATAATTACTAATAATTAAAATAATATAGAAAAATCTTTCATTAAAATTATTTTGTACTTGAATTTCAGTTCTCCATTATATGTTTTGAAAATTTACTTTCTGTGTTTGCTCAATAATTACCTAGTGATTTCTTCCTAAAACCTATCATTCAAGTTTCTTTAGTGAACATTTCAATTTTTGAATATTAAAAATAATGTATATGTTGAGGGGGGCGTGGGGCGGGGGAGGGGGGCAATATGAATTTTAGAACGGCTTAAGTGGGGCATGGCACAAAAAAAGGTTGGGAAACACTGCTCTAGATTGTTCGAGCATTCGAGTGGGTCTCTCTTTAGTCCCCTTGTATTGGGGTTATGTCCCTTCTCTAATTCCCTTCTATCTTTATGTTCCTACCGACTCCATGTGAGACTCTGACAATGATGAATGATGGATATCACTATAGTTTAGATAGTTCATTTCACTGTAGTTTAAAGAATTAATGTACCATGTACACTGGTACTCAAGAATATTATTGTTTTTGTTTAATCGTGAAAATATAGACTTTCATACCTCAGCTACATTGGGTAGCTGCTGAGAATTATAGCACATAAATTGAGTAACTTCAAGTGGTTGATAATGATAATGATGACGATGATTATGACGTCAGCCCGAGAAAACCTGAGTCATAATGGTCAGAATCTAATGCATGGTCTCTTATGTATCAAAGAGACTGTCGACAAATAGTTCGCACATGAACAACCGCTGCTTTCAAACTGGGAAATGGCATCACTTGGCTACGAAAAGGAAAAAAAAAATAGGCGGAGAGATAAATTGATAAATTGAAGGAATAACATTAGTAATAATCAATAAATGCGTCTGCATTCTGTTAAGCCGTGGATCAGATTGACCCGCTGTCGAGCACACAAAAATTGTTAGAGCGGATTCCAGGCAATCCACACAAATTTGTTTCATTGGGTAACGCAACGGAGTTCTTGTCATTTCCTAGATATTGGTACTATGGTATATAAGATAGAAGAGAGATGCTAAAGTATGGCATTGTGCTAATGATGATGATGATGATGATAATGATGATAGCTTCAGGCCACCAGCTATCTTAAATTACCCAATAGAAAATGTTGCGACGCTGTGTTATGTTACCACCGATTATGTTACCACCGATTAGACAAAGCTGGAAATAGTAACCCGAGCACTTGAAAATGTCAGAACTACGATGTATTGAAGGATGGAGATGGGGGTCAATTCTATGAGGATGTCTGTTAGGACGCACGTGAGGTCGGGAAGAACATCCATCTTGCAATATGAAGCTGCTGTAAATGTCAAATGAAATGTTCTGTTGTATTAATGTCCTAGATGTGTTATAGGCATCTCAGATGATTGCTTCAGTTCCTATATAATTTTGTAATCAATGCCAGAACAAGTAACGCATTCGTTATCCACATGAATGTTTATAGTTAGTTTTAAGCTTCTTTTGTAATTGACAAGTTATTGAATATCATTACATGTCTAGTTACCCGATGTGGTCAACACTTGTAAATTTAACTTCATTCCAGATGCTAGTTTTTAATGTTTATCATCTCCCTACATGTTATGGACTTCCTGACCCGAGTCATTGTTTGTATTGCCTGCCCACTGTTATTAATGTTCTCACTAGCTTGCTACAGCTTTAACGTTGTTAAACAATCAGATAGACAAACAGGAAGGTAGGCAGACATGCAGGTCTGGCAGGTCACGCGTACGGAGGGACAGACAAACAGAGTGATAAACAAATAGACAGACAGTTTACCAGATAGAGGGATAGCCCGAGACATACAGATAACCAGATAGAGGGATAGCCAGATAGACCGATATACCGACTGACCGACAGACAGACAGACAGACAGACAGACAGACAGACAGACCGACAGGCAGGCAGGCAGGCAGGCAGGCAGGCAGACAGGCAGGTAGATAGGTAGGTGGGTATTACAGGTTACATGTATTATTATTACAGAATTCGCATTTTCCTGATGTTGGACTGGAAGTACATGGTTCCATCGCTCTGCTAATGACTTGAGTGCGTGGTGCAACACTCAGAGCATTTTGGCGACGGCATTATGCACAATGTACGTGTGCGGCCTGTGGGTTTGTCGAGACTCCTGTTTGTCCCACGTTGGTTGGTAGGTGTCGGATGTATGAGATTGATGGCTCAACCCCAAAGAGAGAAAGGATACAACGTTCCTTTTCCTCAATGTGATCCTGCCCGTTATAATCAATTAAGCTAGCACTGGCTCAAGTGTTTGCTTTAATATATATATATATATATATATATATATATATATATATATATATATATATATAGAGAGAGAGAGAGAGAGAGAGAGAGAGAGAGAGAGAGAGAGAGAAGGAGAGAGAGAGAGAGAGAGAGAGAGAGGGAGAGAGAGAGAGAGAGAGAGAGAGAGAGAGAGAGAGAGAGAGAGAGAGAGAACCAAAGAATTCTTCCAGGGAACAGTGTAACGTTTCCTGAAGGCCAACACTATCTTGTTGGGGTTCCTTGCCTCTCTTCTCTCCTAATTGATTAATATCTAGGGTGTGTCTTATTGAACTACTGACACGACAAGAAAATACTCAAAGGAGGAAATGACCCCTTACATAATTTATTAAAACATAAACATGGATTATGATCATTCAGTACATTAACAACAACAATTGCAGTTAGGATTATAAATTAATTTCGTAAGAACTAACCACATCGTTTACCGACATTTGACTTATCAATTCTTCTTGAGAAATAGGCTCACAGACTAACTAATCTAATATGCAATATAGCATTATTACCCTGCATTCTCTTGAATGGCTGTAATCACTGACACTGGTTTCAGGCTTTCGGACTCAGCGTTGTTCATCTTCGCTGTAGGCTTCTACTTCTGTTGTCTTTCATGAATGGATTATATTATTTCGTTTGTAGATGTTGCCGGCCGTCCGTCAATACCTTATACCTCGCGTCTTTACTCTGGTGTAAAAACAGGAAGATGTTTTCATCTGCGCCAACTTTTATATTTTTTATCCAGTCCGCTTCCCCCCCCCCCCCCCCCGTATTCGCTCCGATTCGCGATATGTGCAGTTTTCAATCTGGGCGGTGTCGATTTACTCTTTTTCCCCCAAGTTGAAATCGTACCGGTGGTGATTGCAGTTTATGTTCTTGTACAATGGGTTTTGATTTGAGTAGATCTTGCATGCTAGTAACGCTTGTGAGACAGTATACCACAGTAGGTAGGTAGGTAGGTAGGTAGGTAGGTAGGTAGGTAGGTAGGTAGGCAGTCAGGTAGGTAGGTAGGTAGGTAGGTAGGTAGGTAGACAGGCAGGCAGGCAGGCAGGTAGGCGAGCGGGCAGGACGCCATCTATGATGTATGAATGTCTATCCATCCGAAGCCAAGGGAAACACAATGGTGTGAGGTAGGGAGTGCAACCCTGACTGCGTTCTGGCCAAAGAGAAAAGGAGCGATAAAAAAGTATAGAAGAAATAGAAATAAAGAAAAGAAACCTAGACCCATTCTACCGAACCAACAAGATCAGGGAAAGTAAACAGAAAGAAAGGTTCCAAGACTCTAGTGACAGAGGTTGGGAAAGGACATCTCCCAACCCAATCAACGAATTAAACTGTTATGCCGTAATCACAACAATTTAGTGTCAATGCACAAACTAACCTTTATTTAAAGTTTCATATCCTTTGCAGGACGTTGCAGTCAACACGAGCATTTTACTGCCGTTGTTGATGTCTTGGCAAGTTTTACGTTTATTAATTTGCAATTGCTTTCTGAACGACAGGCTCCCATACCAACACGTTAAAACCAGCGAGACACGGTCTGCTGCCCAATCGGTCACCGCTGTTGTTCGAACGCGGGTAAGCGGCATTGCGAACTGCGTCCGCTGCGCCAATGCCACGGAGACTGGAAAAACTATACTTACACAGACTAAATAAACCAGGAAAACCACAAAAGCTCTGAAAGTAAAAATTGCTTAACTCTTAACATATTTCATATCTTGTCAGTTTATTGAGTTTTGAAGATAGGTATGAAGTCTCTCTTTAACTTAGCAGTGGACCACAAATTTATCTTTGTGACTATCTTTAAACATTTTTGAATAAAATTTGGTGGAACTGCGGTAAAGTTGTGAAAATGTAAACAATATAAAATGACACAAAGTAGTGTAGCTTTACATAACAGAATTACGACACATACAGGACGTTGCGGCGATTATCTTTAAACATGTTTGGGAGATTAATATGATGTCTTTTCCTTGCTTTCCATATAACATGAAGAAATCTATACTGATAATCTGTTTTTAATTTTGTGATTTGTATTTATTTCTACATCAACATGAAATGTCCTGGAAAATGTTTAATTTATATAGAAGATTTTAAATGGACTCGTATACCATTAGAAATATATATGTAAGAGAGACATGATTGATACAGGCATTGATATTGCATCTTGGCAGCAAGTTGCAACTGATATCGTTGCATAAATGGAAAAGATCAGAGATGGAATAAAGACACAGGGCAAAATAAATGCAGATAGGTCACACACTGAACGTGTGAGAAGTCAGATGGTGCGTGATGGTGAAAATGACCGTGTGTTCACATATATCCATTGTGAACGAACACTTACTGGTCTAATCAGTCACATTCGATACCACTATGTAGTTATTATGCCGTTCTTGAAGCAGTGTCGCAAACTATTGTCTGTTAAAACTGCAAGGTGCCAGTAGTAGTATATAGAGAATATCATAGATTATTGTTCTTTCCATTGACATAATCTTGGACTTTGGTTACTCACATATGTTAAATAGTCACAGTTACATAGTGAGAACCCAGGTCCATTTTAAAAATTCGACTTCCAGATTGACTCATTAAAAGGGTTCATCGCTTATTTTACTACTTCACATCTGTTAAATCTACACAACTGGACTATGTAGGTATAGATTCTGAGATTAACTTCGACTTTCAAAATAAAAGTGTTGTGTTTTAAGTCCTGTTATTGTTAGTTTAGTAGAGAAAGAGGGGTTGTAGGATTAATTCATAGAATATTGTGGAAGCAATCAAGAATAGGAGCTGCGGTAGTCAGGTGGTTAGTGCTCTGACTTGCCAGTCTATTGACACAAGCTCATTCCCCAGTTATTGTCAAATATTTTCTGACAGACCATACCTCTGAGATCAGCTCAGCCTAATGAGTACTTGCGGGTTCGCTGGGAAAGAAAGATGGCAAAGAGAGCTGATCACTCAATCTCATAAAGCTAGGATCTAGCATAAATAAAGGCCCTTTACTTCACTCTTACAGCAATGTCTGGCATGGAATTGCCTTGGCCTTTTCCTATGTTCACTTGTTCACATCCAGGTGGACTTTTGAAATTGACTAGGGCTCCCTGGTTGACCCATCCAAAAATGGGTACCAGGAAATTTCTAGGAAAGTAAAGGTGACGGCGTGATATCAACCACATCACCCCTCAAGTGCTGTTTGGTCTTTACAAAATATGGGACTAGAATTATTTGCCCAAGATGCCTCAAGGCATTGCATGTAAAAAGGGTTAGAATATTCTGTGTACTGAATTAACAATGTTATGTGTTATAAAATCACATTTTAATTAACAACAAAAATGCATCAAACATACAACAAGTTATAAGTTATAGAGGAGCTGAGTGCCACCGCGACCACTTCCTCGTTGGAGCAAAATTTAAAATAAAACTTAAGAGAGCTTTCTATGCTAAACTACAAAGGTTGTACCCAACATATAACAGAGAAAAACTACAAGACAGTACAGTTAAAGAGAAATTTGCAGATGAAATAAAATGCAAACTTGAAATTCTAAAAAACCCGTTGCTGGAAAGCGTTGACCAAACTTGGTTGAGAATCAAGAATACAATTCAAACTACCGCAGAAGATTGTCTCGGTGTGTTAACCACGCATAGAAAGAACAGATGGTTCAATCAAAAATGTGAAGAAGCAGTCATTAGGAAAAAGAATGCCAGACAGTTGTAGTTAACTGACATCAACAACATCCAAAATGAAGAGCAATCTAGAACTGAAAGTAAAAAGGCTACAAAGATAGTTCGACAGCAGAAGCGAGAATATATGAGTAATATAATCAAAGATATGGAAACTAATCACCAGAAAAACGAATCCAGAAAGTTTTTTAAAGAACTGAAGTCAATGAAACGAGGGCACCAACATAACACATATGGTTTAAAAGACAAAAATGGGAATATGATAAATACCAATGAGGAAATGTGTAACACATGGAAAGAATACTTTGTTGAATTACTAAATTGTGAAGCTCCAAGTAACACTTTCCCACAGTAAGAGGTTCTAACGTGTGAACCACAAATTGAAGAACCTGATTTTGAAGAAATCCTGTATGTAATAACACGACTTAAAAACAATATACAACTGGGGCTGAAGGAGTTGCTGCTGAATTTATAAAGGCAGGCGGTCATGCATTACATCTAAAGCAATGCGAACTAATAATAAAAATTTGGAGGACAGAAGAATTGCCCCATGACTGGAAAGAGTCATTATTGATAACTATCTTTAAGAAAGGAGACAAGTTCCAATGTGAAAATTATAGAGGAATATCACTCCTGTCTATAAGCTATAAGATACTATCCGCGGTATTACTAAATAGACTAAAACCATATTCAGAAGATATATTAGGTGACTACCAGGCGGGTTTCAGACACAACAGATCAACAATAGATCAGATATTTATCTGACGACAAATAGCCGAGGAAAGTTGGGAATATAAAAGATCTCCATAACAATTTTGTGGATTTTAAAAAGGCTTATGATAGTGTCCATAGGAATAGTCTATGGAATGCTATGCAGGAATTTGGAATACCAAGGAAGTTAATCAACATGACCAGACTATGCATGGAAGATACTTATAATATAGTAACACATAAAGGCAGGAAATCAGACCCTTTCCAAATAAAATCTGGCTTGAAACAGGGTGGTGCACTATCGCCGCTTCATTTCAATCTGGCTCTAGAGAAAGTTGTAAGGAAGGTAAAGGAGGAATGTGCTATTGGAGGAACATGCAAACTGCTTGGTTATGCAGATGATATAGATATTATAGAGGGAAATGAACAAAAGACATTGGAAATATTGACTCACATAAAGGAAAAAGCTCAACAAATGGGGCTGGTTATCAACCAAGATAAAACAGAATATATGGTAATTTCAAGAGAAGGAACGACTAAAAACTCTGGCCACATACAAATAGATAATATGACCATTAAAAGAACGGAAACATACAAATACCTGGGTACAATCTTCAACTGCTCCAACATAATAAGGGAAGAAATACAAGCTAGAATCAACTCTGGAAATAAGATATACTATGCACTACAACATCTGCTAAAATCAAAGGCGCTATCTCGTAACACCAAGATCACAATTTACAAAACACTGATCAGACCAGTTGTGCAGTATGGCTCTGAAACCTGGAGTACAACTAAAGGAGACGATACAAAACCTTTGAGAACAAAGTCTTAAGACGCATATTTGGGCCCATTAGGGATACACACAGTGGAGAGTGGAAAAAAAGAAGCAACAAAGACATTTATTATCTGTTTAAGTCCCCGCTAATCACTGGAATCATGAAGGCTAATAGACTGCAATGGCTGGCGCATATAGAAAGAATGGAAGATAATAGGGAAACAAAATTCGCTTACACTCAAGAAATAAATGACCGTAGACCTCGAGTTAGACCAAGAAGACTGGCATAACATACATAAAGACCTACAAGCACTTGGAATCAACGACTGGCAAGAGATGGTCCATCAGAGAGACGAATGGAGACGGCTTGTATCTGCAGCAAAGAACCTCAATGGCTCGGAATGCTGAAGAAGAAGAAAAAGAAGAAGAAGAAGAAGAAGAAGAAGAAGAAGAAGAAGAAGAAGAAGAAGAAGAAGAAGAAGAAGAAGAAGAAGAAGAAGAAGAAGAAGAAGAAGAAGAAGAAGAAGAAGAAGTTCACACTTTCAACGCTTGTGTGTAATCTATGTAGCATGCTTACGGGTCAGTGTTTACTTTGTCTCTGTCTAATAATATTATGAGAATATATAGGGCATTGTTTGTGCCCCTTTTCCCCAATACATTCACATGGTTCATCACTAACTCTGGTTAAAAACATGTTCTTACTCTTCTCATAATTATTATCAATGACAGCTTTGCCACATGACACACATTACAAACTGTGGAATGATCTTCACAATTTAAAGCACATGGTTCGTTTGAGGAGCTACAAATACGGCTTGTAATACAATGTCCAAGCTTAGCTTACCTGCATCACAAACTCCTCACTCCACACTCTTTATTAGGAATACGCTCCACAGATCACTGCCACATTTGAGGAGACCTTTCGCTGTTGGAGAAATCCTAATGTGTCATATGAAAATATCGCAGCTTTGCAGAAGATGTCTGCCATGTAGCGTCGGAGGCAAAGGACAGTTATTAGAATAAGATACGGAAATTGTGGCAAACACAACAAGAAGAGTTAACCAACAAGCGACATAATACCCAAGTTGCTAGATGACGTCACAGTGTACTACGTCACTAAACTTAGTTAGGTTTTGGTCATGGAGACGGGCGGACAAGATAACAACACCGAAATATTAACGCAAATAACCAACAGAAGGACGTAGAGAACATGCCATCTAGTACTCCAGGAAGATAAAGAAACAAGGGCACAGTCTGCATTACGGGGAACGATCAGAAGATGAAGGTTTAACGCAGAGAAAATGAGGAAAGTATAATGCATCAGAACTTGCCGGTCGATTGTCAACTAGAGGTCATGGCGTCAGCACACACATAGCTCGGCGTAAGTAATACTATGAGAATCAGAGGCGTAATGTAGTTACAGAGCGATGGACCGTTTGAAATTTACTCGTCATTGATCAAAGTAACTGGATGGAATCTGACGCGACAGTTAACATTGAATATTTATCAATGATTATTTATTATATTTCAACGGCCCTCCCATCAACATGGGAACGGTGACGTTGTGCTGTACGGACGATTACCACCAATAAAGTTATATTTGTCTTGGAACGCCAGCGTTGCTGAATTCACTTTCGTTAATATTGATTCTGGCTCCTGTTGATCTGTGATGTTGTTTGACTGGACGGCGAGCGTAATATAAACTAGAAGGAAAACAGCATAGCAATGTCCTTTCACAGACGATAATCGCATAGAATAGAGAGCAGGAGACCACTCCACTCCAGTTTTTAGAACATCTACCTATCCACGACTTTCCCCATGAGTTTTCCTATGATATTCTGTAAGAAGATGATTTCTCTAACTGTTTATCATGTTGATTTTCTTTCTCAGGCTTTTAAAGGCGTCTGTTTGAAGGCGTCTGAAGTAGCCGTGGAGCCATTTATCTTGGAAAATGTCGGTCTTGATGCTGTTGTTGAGCACCCTGGCTAATATCTAAAGGTCGGGCTCCTCTTGGCCTTCTAAGCCACAGTTTAAATCGTTATCTTGCCCTGGAGCCGTGCTCGGATATATCTTCAGCATTGGTTTGGTACATTCCACCGAGATGTACATTGCGTCAATTTCAGCAGCTGTGTCGTGTGCAGTCTGTGTCATGTTTCCCCTGTCTTTTCGGTCCGGTATGGAAAAGAAATGTATGCAGGAGAGTTCGCCTTTTTCTTCGTCGGTTTGTTGCGCCACCCCTTTGTGAAAGCTACAAGATCTAGTAGAACGCTACGATATATCTGTTGATGAGCCTAATATTTGTTAGTATGTTGTTGCGAAGCGGCTGGTCGAGTGGCTAGAACGCCGGATTCTCCTTCGAGAGACCTGGGTTGGATTCCTCGGTAAGGTGTGGGATTTTTTTTCTCTCTGTGGCAAAAAGAAAATCCTAACCTGCATAGTTCGCGTTCACTGCACTAGCCAGGCGGCCTTAATTTCCCAGGCTCAAAGACATCCCCCCCCCCCCCCGCCCATACAATGTAAAGTACTATATTGGCAGTAAATGACAGTAAACGACAGTTTCTTTCATCTAGTGTGCCGTAAACACGAATAGGTACGAATGTCATGTATATATCATTGGTGTCGGTGCTTATTCAGTGAGGTATTTGGAGACAACAGGTTCAAATCCAGGCTTGCTACCAGATTAAAATGTTTCTGCATTCTAGTGTGTTTCCCGAATTCTGCTTCTGTCCTGTTTCTATACGTTTCAATCACTACACGCAGATTTAATTCTCAGTTATGTCACTTGGACAATTAGCAGTCAAGCTGAAAAACATCGGATGGCTTGGAAATGTGGTTTCTGAAGAGAATGCAAAGAATAACATGGACAGACAGAAAAACCAATGACCAGGTACTACAGCAAACAAATGAAAATCGTAAATTGATAAGAGAAATTAGACGTAGACAGTCAAAATTTTTGGGGCATGTTATGAGAAGAAATGAATTGGAGAACTTGGTGACAACTGGCAAGATCGAAGGGAACAGACCAAGGGGAAGACCGAGAAGTAAATACCTAGATGACTTGGTCACATGGCATGGTCGAGACAGCAACGCTGAGCTGATCCACGACTCTGGTGATCGAGTGAAATGTCGAATCATGACCGCCAACGCTTTCCGGCATGGCACATAATGGATGGATTGATATTTCACTGACCTGAACGGTTCCCCGAAGACTGTCATAAATGTAATATTTAGGATATTACGTCAACAACAGCAACATTTTTTTTTTCCCCCGCGTTTCCATCCTGTTTCAGGATATTGCGGTCAACACCAGCATCTTTCAGCTGTATGTTGATTCCTAGGCTAGATTACGCTCATCAGCACGCCACGACTTTCTGAGCGACCGGCTCCATACTATCATAAGTCACTTTTGCGATTCGAACCACTGCTAATTCTCGTCGCGTCACGTGACGAGAGTATTCGGAGTTAGCGGAGAAAGCTGCTAACTCCTCGGCCACGGAGCCGGTAACAGCAACATTATAAACTAGAAAATATCAACGAACATCGAGTGAAGCACGTGACGCGCGCACGCTGACTTATGATTAAGCCCGGAACTGCTAGGTCGGGGGTAGGTTTCAATAAATTTCCTTGTTTATTTGCTTTAGTTATTTTCATTTCCTAGCAGAGCTGTGCCGAATGTTTTTCAGCCGCACGCAACGAACATAATGAGAGGAATTTGGATGTTACAATAATTTCATGGTGACATGTGGCATGAGAAATAAACATATGAAAGTTGAAAATACACAAAATATATAGAAGAGAATTGTATGTGATTATGTATAATATATTTTTCCCCTTACACACACACCCGTGCACACACAAACACACACATACACACACACACACACACTAATTCACTCACTGTCTCACTGTATCACACACACACACTCTCACTCACCCTCTCTCACTCCCACTCTCTCTCTCTCTCTCTCTCTCACTCACCCTCTCTCACTCACATTCACTCTCTCACTCCCTCTCCCAGTCTCTTACTCTCTCTCTCTCTCTCTCTCTCTCTCTCTCTCTCTCTCTCTCTCTCTCTCTCTCACTCATACACACACAGACAAACACTCACGCTATCACTAAATCTCTCACTCAATCACTCTCACTCACTCTCTTTTACTCTCTCTCTCTCTCTCTCTCTCTCTCTCTCTCTCTCTCTCTCTCACTCACTCACATACACACACTTACTCAATCTCTCACTCACTCTTTCTCTCACTCCCACCCAAACACCCTCACAATCACACCCATCCGCCACCAGCACATACACACATACACACGTTTAACTCTCTTCTCAGTCATATTTACACTCACTCACAAACACAAACACACCAACCGACTCACAATCACACACCCACGTCCCCATCCACGCCCATAAACACACCTACACTCGCCGATTCCCACCCACCCACCCACGTCCACCCACACAAACAAACCCACAACCACCCACCCACACACATCCACCCACACCTACATACACTCCATACCCATTCACTCACCAACACACCCACACCCACCTAAATAAACTTACAATCACATACCCTCACATCCTTCAAACCTACACTTGCCCTCCCTCCCACACACCTATCCACATAGACAGTTCTACACACACCCACACTCATGTAAACTCTCCTTTCTCACTCACTTGCACTCATTCACATACACACCCACGCAGACAAACTCACCCACCCACACCCACATACACACAACCAGACACATACACGTTCAAACTCTTTTTTCTCACTCAAGTTCTACAAACCCACCTCTCGACCCACTTATCGTGGGTTTATTATTATATATTATAATAATATAATTATAAAATATAATATAATATAATATAATCTTATATATAAATTAGGATGTGCGTATCTCTGTCTGTATGTATGTATGTCCTTTATTTGTTCGCGAACGGCCCATCCGATTGAGATGAAATTTTCTACACGCCTTCCTTTCATTCCAGAGCTGTCAACTGTGATATTTTGTTAGTGTGAAATCGCCTGCTTACTCAGTATTATTTCATTTTTCATTTTTCATCATAATTTCATATATCTCAGGGGACCTAACTCTGTAAACGTTATTTCAAGGGGCATAACTTTTCTGTATAACTTATAGTCATATTGTGGCATCGTTTTCAAAGATTTATAAACTCTTTGTCCATAGTTATGTACCGGCATATGAGTTATAATAAATAATGATACAATCTGTAAGGCATTTTCAAAGTTTTCATAAAAATGATGCACAATGCATAACATTGTAACTCATCTTTTTTTGCTTAAGAAGTTACTGTAGTCATGCAGGTGATTAGAAAGAGTTTTCATTAAAAATAATGGATGGTGTGTGGAAGAACGTTCTTTATGAATTTAATGAAGCCGGACAGACAGACAGATAGACAGTCGGGAACAGGAACTTATATGACTACTTATATAAATTAAATGAGATGCTTCACACCAGGAGCTGTGCGATGCCGGGCCAGGTCAGACAGACAGACAGACAGATAGTCGGTAACGGGAACTTATATGACTACTTATATAAATTAAATGAGATGCTTCCCACCAGGGACTGGGCGAAGCCGGGCAGGGTCAGGCAGACAGATAGACAGACGGGAACTTATATGACTACTTATATGAATTAAATGAGATGCTCCACACCAGGAGCTGGGCAATGCCGGGCCGGGTCAGACAGACAGACAGACAGACAGACAGTCAGTCGGTAACGGGAACGAGAACTTATATGACTACTTATATGAATTAAATGAGATGCTCCCCACCAGGGTCTGGGCGAAGCCGGGCAGGGTCAGCTAGTATAATATAATATAATATAATATAATATAATATAATATAATATAATATAATATAATTATATATTATAACTTATTCCTCACATTACGTGCAGCTGAAAAACATTCGGTACAGCTCTGCTAGAAATACGCAAACACACCCCACCCACAGCCATTTAGCTATACACACTCACTCACCCACACACACAGAAACATCCACCCACCCACACCCACATACACACACAGACACGTTCAACTCTTTTCTCACTCACACACCCACCCATACCTACACACCCATTCCAACCCACACACACATGCACGTTTAACTCTCTTCTCTCACTCACACGCCCATTCACACCCAACACATCCCACACACATATACCCACACACCCACTCACGACCGTCACATCCCACCCCACACACGTACACCCACCCACACACACACCCACGCACACGTTCAGCTCTCTTTCCTCACTCACATTCACCAACCCACCCACCTACCCACCTATACCCACCCGTCCCCACGCACCTGCACACCCCTCCCCTACACAAAAACATCACTCCCCATTCCACATACTGAACTATCTACATATACCTGTTAGTTTTACAATGTGCACGTCTTATAGGACGGACATGAACGAGTGGACGGACGGACGTGAACTAGTGGATGGACGAACGTAAATGAGTGGACTGATGGACGAAAGGGACTTTAACGAGTGAGCGGACGGACGTGAACCAGTCGACGGACCGACGTGAACGAATTGAACGGACGGGCGTGAACGAGTGGGCGGTCGATCGTGAACGAGTGGACGGAAGGACGGACGTGAACAAGTGGAGAGACGGACGGACGTGAACGAGCGGACGGACGAACGGACGTGAACGAGTCGAGGGAGGGATGGAAGTGAACAAGTGGAAGGATGGACATGAACGATTGAGCGGACTGACGTGATCGAGTGGACAGACGGACGTGAATGAGTGGACGGACGGACGGACGAACGTGGACGAGTGGACGAATGGACGTGAACGATTAGACGGAATGACATGATCGAGTGGACGGACGGACGGACATGAACAAGTGGACGGACGGACGTGAAATAATGTAAGAAGGAAAATGTAAATGTACTAATCAACATCTATTAGAACAACGATTCAAATACTTGAATCATTGTACAGGTCTTTCACGTGTTGTGTCCAAGTATTAAAAGTCTGAGCTTCGTTCATTCATATTTTGCCTTCAGTTGTTTTCAGACAACTCGCTTATGTGAGTGTTATGTGTTAAACGAGGTAATTAATTCTTGGCACATTCATTTGGTATTATGGTTATTGCTTTGTTTTGACTTCCAGTAAAAATGGTGACGATGTGATGCGTTTATTCTTCGGGAGACGCTGTTTAATGTTTTACGCTGTTTCGTGTTTTACGCTGTTTAGTGTTTTCCTGTGGATTATGTGGTGTCATTTCGTATTCGTTTATTGGAAGTGTTTATAAGAAGCCACGGAAGGCAGGAACTGGATGAAACTTTGAGGGCAGCCGACAGATATTTGTTGGTTATGGTCTCAAGTTTCGCGACGGCAGGCAGAGGATCTCTTTCGAGAAACAATGGTTGCGGTCACCTGACCAGTATGGTCACTGCCATAGAAGAAAGCAACGGCAAACTACCTCTTTAAAAGTGCCTAGTACATTATGATTCGCCTAACGACTGATCATCGCAAGACAAGGACAGAGACATTAAAATTAGCAACATGGAATGTTAGGACGTTAAACGACGACGACAAATTAGAGAACATAAATAAAGAACGGGGAAGAGAAAAAATTAATATTTTAGGGATGCGCGAAACGAGATAGACAGGAGCAGGCATCAATATAGATGAAGATTTTAAGATTATTTATTCTGGAGGTGAAGATCGACAAAGGGGAGTGGCAATTATTTTGGACCGGAAAACATCAACATCTGTTCAAGGATATTGGGCCGTGTCGGACAGAGTTCTACTAGTTAAATTGAGTGGCAGACCTTTTAGCATAAATGTTATTCAAGTATATGCCCCAACAGGAGAATCCAGTGACGATAGTGTAGAGGAATTTTATAATGACATAGAGTCTGCCTTAAATAAATGTAAAAATTGAGAAATAAACATCATATTTGAGGACTCCAATGCAAAAGTAAGAAATCAAGGTGATAGATACACAGTAGGAAACTATGGTTTAGGAGAGAGAAATGAAAGAGGATACAGACTCGTAGAGTGGGCAAAAGAACAGGAAATGATTGTAGGAAACACCTGGTTTAAGCAACATCCTAGAAGATTATGGACATGGAGGAGTCCTGATAACAGGATTAGAAACCAGACTGATTACATTCTGATTAACAGAAGACTTAGAAACGCGTTAACAATAGCAAAAACAGTTCCCAGTGCTGATTGTTATCCATCCATCATGTGCCATGCCGGTAAGCGTGGGCGGTCATGTTCTGCCATTTCACTCGATCACCAGAGTCGTGGATCAGCTCAGTGTTTCTGTCTCGACCATGCCACGAGGCCAAGCCATTCAAGTATTTGCTTCTAGGTCTTCCTCTTGGTCTGTTCCCTTCGATCTTACCAGTTGTCACCAAGTTCTCCAATTCATGCCCAAAACATTTTGACTGCCTGCGTCTAATATCTCTAATCAGTTTACGATCTTCATTTGTTTCTTGAAGGACTTGTTCATTGGTCTTTCTGGCTGTCCATGGTATTCTTTGCATTTTCCTCAGAAACCACAGATCACTTACAGGAACATTGAGGATAAAGTTGAAGAAAGTCAAGTATATAGCAGGAAAGACTAAATATGATTTGTGTACATTGAGTAATGACAAGGAAATACAAAACAAATTCAACAAAGAAGTACGGAACAGATTTGACATATTGTCTGATCTAGAGATCCTATTCCAGGATGTGGATGATCAATTGGGAAATGTTGAAGAATTCAATCAGTTTGGCTGTAGAAACAACTATTCCAAAATAAAGAAGGTGGGTCGTAAGAAATGGATGACTGAAGAAATTTTACACCTAATGGAAACAAGAAGACTCAACAAAAATAATTCTGCCAAATATGAAGAAATTCACAGACAAGTCAGAATATTGTGACATATTGAGAGTTGGAAGCTGTACCCACTCTGACTTACCCCACAATGAAGTAAAGCTATTAGGATGGGACTGATTTCATTTGGAGGGGATGGGTTCTTGGAAGCCAAAGTGACCCATAATAGCTCTGGAAATCTAGGAGTTTTCCCAGGAAAATTAATTTCTTCCCTCCAAAATCTTCCTTCCCGAAAAGAGAAACTTAATTAGCTCGAGAGTCCCCCACCTATGATCATTTTCCCTTTTAGGTGAAATGGTCACAGGAATTAATAAAATGGAAAGTTCCCTTTTCTGAGTAACCTGGAACCTGGGAGATTACAATAGGACAGAATTTAGCTGTCTATTAGAGTTTACCCAGTCACCTGTAGTTCCAGATACTACCTTTATGTGAAGTAGTTACATTAACTAAACACATAGATAATAATGAAAAGTTTTGTCACACCACAATGGACTGACAGAAAAATGCAGGAACAGTTAATTTTGGTTTATTAATCAAAATAAAAAACCTGTGGAAGTAACCAGTGATGCATTATGACGTATATGAAATACATCAAGACATTGAGATAATGTTCATATTCAACATTAGAAATAAGAACTCTCATGTTCAGAGATGACTTCAGTCATTGGGCCACTAAGCCTTCCCATCAGTTAGCCTGCTATTGTTTCTGTAATAAATACCCCAGATGGTACTGGAACATTTCTCAAGGATTTGTAAAACAAATAGTCTAAACAGTCTCTACACACTGTATGAATCAGAGGAGTCCATGACTACTCTCTGTTCCTGAAAGTTATTGATTGTTCTCACAAGTATAAAGTTTCACTGAGTAAAATCAAAGTATAGCAGTGATGAAATGTTGCCAAACTTCTGCCATATTTGTAAGTAATTTGCATTGAGGTATAAAATTGATCCTAATGATCTTAGCACTGTTTCTACACTTCAGATATATCAATCACCAGATCAATCATGAAACACAGATCAGGTTTGGGCACAGTTCAGTGGGGACTCATTGAATATTCTTGGTCCTGGCCACATATTCCTGTTGCACCTTTATATTACAGATCTGCTCTAGGTTGACAGCCATTGTACATTATTGGGCAATGTTCTGCACCTCTGGATCACGACAATCTGCGAACACCGCCATCCTCACCTGAGGTGGATAAACATGGTGAAAACATTTATATCTAGCCAAAGGATGATGATTCTCCAGTGGACAAGAATGAAAAGGGTTTACAGACATGAGGTACAGAAGGTAGCAGATTCAGGAAGTACCTACAAGTTAAGAGCTACAGTGTGTCTCCTTGTACTGGCATTAGACATCAGCAATTATATTGGGCAAGCTTTCTTTTTACTGCACTTGTACCTAGTGGCCTGTTGGCTGTTGTTCTCACAGAGGACACAGACACAGTGACTGACAAGGCTAGAAAAGAATGATGGAGAGTAAATGATGAGATGTACCCAGCATATCTGATCCCTACATAGTAATGGAACAGAATAGGATGATTGTTCTCATTAACTCATGTTACCAATTAGTGCTGCCACCATTGTTTTAGTCTGCCTGGATACTTTCCTGTTTATACCCTCTCACCTCTTCTGTCATTTCCTTTACTTACTTCTTCTGACACTGGGGTGATATTTCCCCTTGACAGTTTAGAAGTGCTTATGCATGAAAGCATATTATGTCCTTTACTTACTCGGTCAAACAGGGTGATGGTTTAATAAACTACATTCCACATGTTGCATCAAAGTAATAATGTAAAGAAACATACATTAAATATTTCACTCTAAAGTTAATATAAGTGACATATAATTGGTATGAATGTGGAGGTCTATGTGAAATGTTCCTTTTGAGGATTTACACAGCCTCTCATTCAATAACACACATATATATACAGAGTGAAAGAAAGATGAGACACCACATTGTACTCATTCTCTCAAACTAACACTATTCTTCTTTTATTCGCTCACTTGAGTGCCGGTGTTGGTCTGTTAGCTGGACTGTGGTTCGTCAGAGTGCTAAATGCTTGTTCGAATAAATCACAGCAGTATAAATGCTGGACCAGTCATGGATGCTAAACAGTTACACACACATTCTGTCTTCACGCCACGAAGGTTCGCTGTGGATTGCAACTAAGGCGACACCCAGCACACAGATCATAGTTTATCTTGTACTAAACCTGCTCTGAACACAGTCAGCAAGCCAGTGGGATCTAGACTCAAGAATAGGAAACAGTCTGGGCATAATTGAGCCTCTTTTCACAGCTTAAGACATAGTGATTGTACAGCAACTCTTCTGGAAACGAAAGATAGAGGGCGTCAGATATCTACATCAGCGCTGGCAGAGAGTAGCCATCTTGGGACTGGTTGAAAGTTGGTTTCTATCTTCTAATAGAAGAATAAATATATATATTCGTGCCGGAACTTACACACACACACTCTCATACTTAAAGCTTTACCTGACTCAGAAATAAACAAACTCAGGCATAATTTCGTCTGAAGCTTTCCTTCTGAATCAGGATGAGGGACATACAGAGACCTAAATCACATCTGGATGCTTTGCCGGTCGCTCTGCAAGTGCTTGACATTTAGCGTCGCTGGACCCAAAACCTTTCGCGGGCGACGCGATTATTCTAGGTTAACCAATGAACAGGACGGGCCTAGACCACATGATCTGTCCATCATTGGGTGTCACAGCTATTAATACTGTTGACGCCACATTCCTAGCATTCCAATTCTCCCTAGTGCAAACCTTTAGTGAGAAGTGTGTTTTGAAATTGTGATGTGCAGCAGTGAACAAGACGGAGTGCGCAATCATGCGACAAATATTATGTAAAGAGACAAAAGAAGCATGGCTTGAGGAAAAGTGCTTTACCCCTTTTAGAAATTGAAAACCAACACAACAGTCAAAATACCAAATTAGTTCACAAAAGAATTCAGGAACTTACTAATAAAAGAACAAGTACATCAACAGGCTGTCTAAAAACTAAAGATGGTAAAATCATAATAGAAAAAGATCAGATTATACATGTGTGGACAGATTATGTGAAAAACCTTTATGGGGATAACAAAGAGGAACAGTATGATATTAGATTTAATAATGAAGGACCGCCAATTTTGAAGATGGAGGTTAAAAATGTTCTTAAGCATATGAAATAGAAAGTAAAAGCAGCGGCTGCAGCAGGATATAACAATATGAATTGGAAACAAATAGGTATATAAAGCTCCTGCGAGAAGAAACCTAATAAACATCAAACACGTTGCACATACCTTACAAGGAGATCCATTGTATCGCGAAATACAGGTGAAAATCCGAATTCAGAAGCACTCAATAAATATATAAAATGAATAATAAAATAAAATAAAATAAAATAAAATTGCACACAAACGCGTACAATACGACACAACAGGATGGCCGACGTTTCGATTCTCAGAATCTTTGTCAAGGATAGGACACCACAGATAGCTAACACAACAAAATACAGCAAACAAAGAAAAATACACCACCCCGATGCCATGTGGGGCGTAAAAGGCTTTTCTGCCCCCATGGCATCGGAATAGAGTATTTTTCTTTGCTTGCTGTATTTCGTTGTGTTAGCTATCTGTGGTGTCCTGTCCTTGATAAAGATTCTGAGAATTGAAACGTCGGCCGTCCTGTTGTGTCATATTGTACGCGTTTGTGTGTATTTTATTTTATTTTATTTTATTATTCATTTTATATATTTATTGAGTGCTTCTGATTTCGGATTTTCACCTGTATTTCGCGATACAATGGATCTCCTTGTAAGGTATGTGCAACGTGTTTGATGTTTATTAGGTTTCTTCTCGCAGGAGCTTTATATACCTATTTGTTTCCAATTCATGTGTATAAGCATATGAAAGCTGGCAAGGCCCCCAGTGCAGATAACATCACAACAGAAATGATTAAAGCTTTAGAAGAATTTGGACTAGATCAAGTCACCAGACTGCTGAACACATTATATGATACTGGAGATATACCTTCTGAATTATGTAACTCTGTATTTATTGCAATCCCAAAGAAATCAGGAGCCTTGGAATTTGATCAACACAGAACAATTAGTATAATGAGGAACATCACACAGATTTTGCTAAGAATTATCATGCAAAGAGTGAGGAAGAAATTACAACTTGAAATAGGGGAAGAACAATGTGGGTTTGTAGAAGGAAAGGGTACAGTAAATGCTGTGTATGTGCTGCGGACAGTTATTGAACGTGTGCTATAGAAGTAAACAAGGATATACATCTTTGCTTTATTGACTACATAAAGGCTTTTGATAGATTTAGACATGTCAATATGGTAGATATGCTTGCAGATCTACAAATTTATGGGAAAGACATTAGACTTATAAAAAACATATATTGGAAACAACAAGCTGCCATAAGGATTGATAATGAAGTGGGACAATATCAGCCTATTAAGAGAGGTGTTAGGCAGGGATGTGTAATGTCTCCAGATCTTTTTTCCCTGTACAGTGAAAGTATTTTCAGAAATGTAGAAGATATAAATGGAGTCAGCATTGGAGGACGAAACATCAATAACATTAGATATGCAGATGATACAGTATTTATTGCAGACAATGAGCAGGATCTGCAACAATTAGTAGTTGCGGTTGTTGTAAACCATGAGCATAACATTGGGAGCAAGTCGCCGCTGAACGTGTTGCATGGAGGGCAAATATCAGAAATGGAATAAAGTCAAAGGAGAAAATTATTGCAGAAAAGTCACACACCAAGCGTTTGAGACGTAAGATGGTGCATGATGGTGGAAATGACCACGTGTTCACATGCACCCACTTTGAACAGACATTTACAGCGCAAATTGGCCTTATCAGTCACACTCGCTACCGCCATAGTTAAAAGTTATTATGCCTTTTTAAAGCACAAACTATCGTCTGTCAAGACGGCAAGGTGCCAATGAAACCATGAGCAAATTGTAAAAACACACAGGTTACGTTATTGTTGTCACTAGGAAGAACGAAGTACCACAATGTGCTTGCTTGTGTTCGTTGGCTTGAGCTCCAACGCGAAGTCCTGTATGTCGGATGAAGGCATCCTGTTGTCCAACATCAGTGTGATGTCATACAGGACCTGAGGTTTGCGTGAGTATCCGTTGTCCCATGTCTGGCTTATTGGTGTGCAGACTGGTGGTTCCTCGCCGTACAGGCAGACACTCCGACTTCGGAGGAATCGGCGATCCTACTGACTTTAGCCAGGACCCCAAAGGGACCTGTTGCCCAGGACGCTCGACGAGGACGCGTCAATAGGTCTTGGCCAGTATATAACCCGGCCTTGGTGCCTTGGAAACACCTCTGCGTCCCGTACCACAATGTAATATACAAGTAAATGGGAATATTCTTCAACAAGTGAATCGGTACAATTATCTTGGAACAGTCATAACATCTGATGGGAGATGCCTTGAAGAGATTAGAACAAGAATCGCCATGGCGAAAGTAGCCTTTAGTTAGTTAGTTAGTCTTTCCTCTTTAGCCTAAGGCGGCGCATAGGGCAGAAGTTATGGCTCTCCATGTCCGGCGGTTCGCTGCTACCTGTTGTAGATCCTGGATGTTCACTTGGCCGTTGAATGAGCTTTCTCTAATGATGGTTCTACGCAGGGTCTCTCTTGGTCTTCCCCGTTTTCTTTTCCCTACTGGTGACCATAAGAGGGCTTGGTTGGTGAGTCTTGTCTTTTCCATTCTGAGTACATGACCGATGTAGTTCCAACGGCGTTTGCTTATAAAATTGGATACAATGTCTTGTTTAGTCTCTTGTCTTATTTGCGTATTGGTTCTGAAATCTGTCCAGTGATAAGTAGCCTTTAGCAAGATGAAAAACATTCTGACCAATAAAAAGATGTCAATTGAAACAAGAAAAAGAGTGTTGAGGGGATACATAGAGCCTGTTCTTTTGTATGGATGTGAAACTTGGACAATGTGCAGTCAAGCTGAAAAACATATGATGGCTGCAGAATTGTGGTTTCTGAGGAAAATGCAAAGAATACCATGGGCAGATAGAAAAACCAATGACCAAATACTACAGGAGACAAATGAAAATCGTAAATTGATTAGAGAAATTAGACGTAGGCAGTCAAAAATTTTTGGACATGTTATGAGAAAAAATGGATTAGAGAACTTAGTGACTACTGGCAAGATCGAAGGGAACAGGCCAAGAGGAAGACTGACAGGAAAATACCTGGATGGTTTGGCAACATGGCATGGACGAGACAGGAACACTGAGCTGATCCACGACGCGGATGACCGAGTGAAATGGCTAGTCATGACCGCCCACGCTTTCCGCCTTAACACATGATTGATTGATTTGTTTTGCATTTCCCCTACACTTTTCCTCAATTATCCTCCTTTTGTCTCTTTACAAACTGAATCTCTTCATATTCTTCAGTGTGATTTGTTATTTCTTATGGGGTGTTTTTTTTTTTAAAGATGTCTTCAGTCACTATTTCCTAGAGCCTATCATCTTCAATGACCGCTGGTAGTATTGAACCTAGATCATTATCCTGGTAAGCATGAGAACTAAGCATTGCATCACCGATTTTTATCTTTTTCGTACCTCGTTCCTCGCGTGATAAATGTGTCTTTTTATTTAAAGTGCTGCAATTCTGAGCCACAAACTCTGCCTACAACTGTGAACGTGTATTATATTTGTGATATGTCAATATCTGATTGCGCGGACGTATTAGTCTCCCATCGAATTAATGGAAACGCCAGTAATAATAATTTATCTATTCGCCTGTAATCAATTCTCCGAGGTTCGCAGGGAAAGGGTGATGAATTTGTCTAGACTGTGTCGCCTGTTGGTTTAGACACGACAGTTGGAGTTCTAGTATCAGATCGAGAAGAGGAAAACAAATTCTGGAATAACCTAGCACATCAGTTATCTAGTGTAAACAGCTAGATCTAGAGCATAGTTGTGCCACGCTACGAGGGTAAGTTAATAAGTAAATCACAAATGGCTGTAGAAAAATAACTAAAGATGATAACAACTTGAAACCAATATATGTGTATAGATACACTGTCCCTTTATTTCTCAACATAATTTCCACCAACATTCATGTATTTATCCCATCGTTTTATCAGTCCTCCCAAACCGGCTGTTAGTTAGTATTAAATCAAGATCTGGAGTTACATACATGAAAGTGTAATAGTCTTATTGAATTTCATAACAGGCATGGGAATGATTTGCATTATCAAAACACATTTACCCCCTGTGCCCCAAGAAAACAACAATGTTATTACCAACAACACAACAACCACAAATTGGTTCTGCTAACTTGACTTATTTTACCTAGATAAAAGCACAACATTGGTCTAAGTGCAGAAAACCCAACATATAAAACAGTTGTTTCTGACACCCTTTACAAGTCTCATGTTTAAAAATAATGAGTTGGTGTCAAAATACTATATTTACCATAACCACCATTTGGTTATACCTCATTACCAAATAAAACAACATTTACCTTATAAATCCATGGCATAGAAAAAAAACGCATATAAAAAGCAGTGGGTACTCAATTAACTAATTAATAGAGTCCTTTATCTCCTGGTGTGCGGTTAAGTGTTCATCTTCTATGTAGATTAGATCCTATTCCCATTATCTGGGTACCGTAATCATGCACTCAGTTGTGTTCCTAATATGTTTATCCACTGGTAATTGGTTGGGGAATATTTATAATCCCTACTCCAGGAATTGAAATATCACACACCACATATCCCCTCCGTTGGGGTCTAGAATCACGAATATTCTGTTGCAGTAGGCTCGGTGCCTCTTTGGTGAAATTGAGGCCTTGGTTGGTCTTACTTTCCGGAATTTCCACTTAAGCTCTGCAGAAGGTACTTTCCCATCTCACCATGCATGGTGCCAAGTAGACGGCCATTCAGCTGCTCTGCTTCAAATATCAGAATCCCAATGTTCACAAAGATGTTACACCCACCAAGTCGCGAGTCTATAACCCATGGCATTTAGGTTGACATTGGACCAGCAAAGAGTTAGTCGTTGCTATCTAGTCCAATGTAGGAACATATATGGCTGAGAGGCATCTCATGGTAGTATCTGTGACTTGGTCCAGAATTGATCTATACCTACATTGATCAGAAGATGAATAAATCCAGCACAGAACCAGGGTTGCAAACAATTGGATGCTTCCTTTTGTTGCAGATGTAGAGGCATTTACTCCGCTAGCTGCTTTCATGTGGTCTTTTTTTATGGTATTCAAGTCTGAGATCTCAAGTGGATCTTGCTCTTTTCCAGATGTTTCAGATTTTGGAACCTTGAGGTAATCTGGTATAGTTATGTTTCAGAGTATCTTAAGTTGGTACCTTGGTTGTACTGGCTTATATTGTTTCAGTGTCTTCTCCCATTTGTTTGAGTTGGTGTTCATAGCTAGAACTTGGTGTTATGTTTGCCTGTTGCAGGTGTGTGACTTTTCTTTCGAAGGAGGATACTTGGGTGTATCCTTTGAACTTGAGAGTCCAACAGACAGATGGAGGGTTCTTACTGCTGTTAGTTTTATTACACGTATAGTTTAGTTGACCTCGACGATTGATGGTTCATCAGGCGGTACCTCCCAGAAGTAAAACAAGTTATCCTTTTTGTATTTGTGTACTAGGTATATCATTTTGACATTCTGATAATGAAGTCCATCCTGGGTAATCTGACAGGAGTCAGAATATCAAACGCTGAGTGTCAATCATCTTCAAATGTGTCTTTTTGCTGGCTATGGCGGCTAATGATTGCCGCAGTCAACATTGATGTATTTCTAGATCCAGACTATGGTTAGGACAGGTTGCCATTTATCACTTTCTGGCTGTTGACCCAGGATCCAGTTTAAGTGATATAGCCCCACCAAATTCAACCACCACTTGCTTCTCTTCTATAGAAAAGGGATGACAAGAATACAACACGAGCATTAACCTACTGTGTTATGTTAACATGGTTATGACATCATTACAAACAAAAGTTCAACCAACAAGAGAAGAAGGGGAAAGGAGTGGGTGTCCACGTTCCACTGTCCCTCGTTGCTTGGTGTAGAGCCATTATGACTCTAATAGTGAGTGAGGTATCTTTTCACTTTATGTTTTGTTGAGATTGTTACTGGGAACTATTTGATGAGCGAAGCCATTCTGTCCATCCGAACATGTTGATATTGCCTCTCTCTCTACTTGAAGAGAATAGCCTACACATAATCTCTGTGGTTTATAATGCCGCATCTTCCTTCCGGCACTATAATCAGCATTGGACCAAGGCTATTCAACATTATCTTCTTAAGTACTGACATACACAGGTTTCCTACATCATCTCATGTTTCCACAGGAGTCACATTACAAAGTGTATTTTCCCAGTAAAGAGTAACAATCAGGACAGAGAAAAATTCTCATAACAGAGAAAACAAACATACATTTCTCTGATATTAAGTACATTATAATCATACATAATAATTAATCATAATGATGATGCAATGAGCCTATGTTTTTGGATTTCCTCAGGGGTTAATTCATACTAAAACATACATTGTTTTCCTCCACTGCTTACAGCAGTATAAGGATAGTGACCACTGTGATATATTTTGCCAATTACTGCTATTATTCGGAGTGTATTTATTAGAATAACTTATGCCGCATGGTCCAGTCTTCTGAATATTGCAAGCAATGTATTCACATCAATCTTCGCTTCTGTTCTTACTACAGTGAGGTGATGCGGATTGAAGGCACATCCTATACGAACATTCAGTTATATCAAGCGTTTACTGTCTTTGTTCTTGAATTTATATTCTCAAACATGGCAATTCCCTGGCACTATTTTATGAAATAATTATACGTTCATCACTCATGTTGAGTGGTTACTAATCTGTTAACAAAAGGATTGTACTAAAATTTAGCACTATAGTTCCAAGTTACAGATTAGAATTTAGCAGAAAAAAGTTCTCTACTATGAAGTATGTTCATACAATGTGTACTCAAAAGTCTGCTTCCACATGGATAAATTATATCTTTGAAAATGTCTTTTAGAGTTCAATCTCTATAGTACATAGATTATTTGCAGATTTCTAAGCATAGATAGTGAGATATAGTTCACAATGCATAGAAGTTTTAACATAGGAATATGAAATTGACACACATAGGAAAAATTACAGCGTGGCACCCACATGGCGCTCTGTGGTAAAAATCTATCAGACCCCAGTTTACAAGAATTGTTGAATTATCATTCTAATTAATTCTTAATTAAACACACTGGTATATGTAATACATAAATATGTATTAATAATGTAGATTTTAACATACCAATGGCTGCAGAGAATGATGGGTTTTAAGGCAAAAATGCCTTTTCCCCACACGGGGAACTTTTTCGTATCCGCTCTTTGTGTTGCACTGACCAAAAATGGCTACAAAGAGTCTTTGTTTTACAATCAGTTCCGGTCTTGCCAAGTACGTGAACCAACTAAGGCCAAATAAATTAAGCTACCCTACGGGTTAGTTTTTCTCTGTTTTCTTTTCCCGAAAGTAAGGTACTTAACAGTAATTATTTGGGATTAGTAATTTTTTATAGGGCATCTATAGACTGATGTTAGTGAGACGTTTTTGTATACCACACTGACTATGGATCATGCAATGAATGCCTTTCACTTTGGGGCACGTTTCTTCACACTAACTTGAAATCCTGATTTGGTCCCGAACATAGCTGGTGCTCCATCTGTAAAGCACCCACAAATATTATCCCATACAAGATTTTCTGATTCAAGGAAAGATGAAATCTTTTCCAAAATAACAGAGGCCTTGGTAGTTGTTTCAAGAGGAGAACAAAAAAGAAGTGGTTCTTTAAATGATCCTGAATACCTTGCAAACACTATCAACTTAGAACACGATGCCACATCAGTCGATTCATCAATTTGAATTGAATAGAGCCCAAATGCTGCAGACTTGATCTCTTGCACAACTTGATCCTTGATGTCACTGGCCATATCGCTGATCCTCTTTTGAACAGTGTCGTTTGATAGTGAAACCGCTGCTAGATTTTTCTCTGATTCATTTCCCAACACAATTTCCACCATCTTGAGACAACAAGGTTTTATCAAAGTTTCCCCGATTGTATGTGGTTTTATTTCTTCTTCGCTATCTCCAGTGCTACGATATAGGAAGCTTCAGTAACCTTTTATTCTACTTCTTGGAATGTCCCTGGTAAATCCAATCTCACCCTTTTGACAGCATTCCCAAGACGTTCAAAATAGGTTTTGTCCTTGTCCTTGTGTTGAGGATGAACATTCAACAAATGTTTCCTCAACTTTGTCGGTCTCATAGAACCATTTGACAAACTTTTACTACAAATAACACATTGAGGTCGTTCTTCTCCGTTGATGACGATATTTGTGAATCCATATTGCAAATATGAAAGATTATACTTTCATTTCTTGAAACTCATCGTGGGCTTCAGATTCTGTAAATAATAAATGAAAAAGTCAAGATCAACACACAAAACACCCCCACACACACACATAAAAGTACACACGTGTGTGTAAATTAAAAATTCACATTTTTTCCTACGCATGTGGTAAAATTACATATAAATACTACAGTGAATGTCGAATGCAAACATGCATTCATTGGCATTCAAATCGCTGTTAATATTCCATAACAATATTAGTCATCATTGTAGCATGACAAGGAAACGGCTATTTCTTGCTATTGACATATCACATTACAGCATGCGATCTTCATCGTTTTCGTTTGATTCACTCTTAATAGTCGAAAATTACACAGTATACATGAAAATAGAAGCTTAATTTAATAACATACTAGAACATGTCTAGACGCCTGCATAAAACGTGATTTGCGGGTATAATTACGTTATAGAATGAATCTCAGAAGGGCTAGAAGCACAGAACCGTAAATTATGGAGGGAAAACAGTATCAAGTAATTTGTTCTTGTATTAATGCGACCTTTAAATAATCGGGGAACTTAACGTCACAAGTACGCTTAATCTCCGATCACGTTTTGTGTGGTCCTGAAGCCAATTTGAAAATGCCAATCTGTGGTCTTCATTTCCCCCTCCCCCGACACCCTAAAATTCCCCCGGGGGAGGGGGGGGGATTCCCCACCTGTTGAGAACCACTGTGATAGAGGAAAACTTAAGTTCCTCTCTCCCAATGTGATCCTGCCAGTTGTAATTATATTAGCCTGTAATGGCGCATTTGTTTGAGTCCATAAATAGAGTCTTGGAGAACCAAGGAAATCCCCAAGACGAATAATAATAATAATCTGGTGGATTTTCCCTGTCCCTCCTCTTCGGCTAATTAATTCATTACTAGGGTATATCAATAAATGACAACAATAAAGTAAACAATCAAAGAATTCTCCAATACTCACAGTGGAAATGTAATTTCTTCAGATTTAATAAACACCAAACTGGGGTATTGGTTATTCTGTCAAAGAAATAATAATCTCTTCCAAAGACCATGATATAAGATATAACATTAATGCCCCAGACATTCACTTCAACAAAATACCAACATAAATATCAGTTCCTCAGCGGTTGAGTAACATCCATATTCTTGTTGAATGTTATACATTATAAGATCTGTATTAAACTTAAGTCCATTCACTATATGAGTCTGTGGAACCCTGTTGTAAAGAATGTTCAGGGCCATACATATCTTGAGTTAATAGATGAGTGTTGATCTGGGCCTGCAAAATTTAGTAGATACGGTTGTTGCACACAGTGAACAACTAGAGTTAGAACTGTATATTAAGAAGACACGGATTATGGTCGTCACTAGGAAGAATGAAATACCACAATGTGATATACGAGTAAATGGACATATTCTTAAGCAAGTGAATCGATACAGTTATCTCGGCACAGTCTGATGGGAGATGCCTTGAAGAGATTAGAACAAGAATTGCCATTGCGAAGATAGCCTTTTGCAAGATGAAAAACATACTGACCAATAAAAAGATATCAATTGAAGCGAGAAAAAGAGTGTTGAAGTGCTATATAAAAGCTATACTTTTGTATGGATTTGAAGCGAGGACAATAAGCAGTCAAGCTGAAAAACAGCTGATGGCTGTGGAAATGTTGTTTCTGAGGAAAATGCAAAGAATACCATGGACAGACAGAAAAACCAATGAACAAGTCATTCAAGAAACATTCAAGATCGTAAACTGATTAGAGTCATTAGACGTAGAAAGTCCAAATTGTTTGGGCATGTTATGAGAAGAAATGACTTGCAAAACTTGGTGACGACTGACAAGACTGAAGGGAAGAGACTAAGGGGAAGACCAAGAAGTAAATACCTGGATGGCTTGGCCATGTGGCATAATCGAGACAGGAACACGGGGCTAATCCACGAACCTGGTGATCGAGTGGGATGGCAGAACATGACCGCCCACACTTGTCGAAATGGCACATGATGGATGGATGGATGGTTGATCTGGTCTAGATAGGTGGTTAGTTGTTTAATTATCCACTCATGGGTTCAAGTAAAGGTTCCCTGTTCAATCTAGGTTTATACCATTTTATCTCTTTTGAGTGGTTAGTTGAAACTCTTGCAGGTAGTTTATCTCATAATAGTCTTCTTTATCACTCCCCGTCAGAAGCTCCCATCAAGAGTCAGACTTGGATCGATATGGATCCAACCAATACCTGAAAATCCAGCATGACACACACCCCTAGGGGCGTTCATTTGAAACCCATTCCAATGGCTTTATTACAAAAGCATGAAAGAAACATTAACTGGTGTGGTAGAATTAAACAAAGCATTCATTTTGAATGAATTATGCACCATGGGTTGGTCAGAAGAAGTACCCGTAGGCATTCAGGCAAGCATCCCATTGTTTAGGTAGGAGGCAAATGCCGTCCGCAAAAATAAAGGATTGTGGTTGCTCACTGAACCAAGTGTTTACCGCATTTATTACGTCTGCATCTGTGTGAAATCGTTGCCCCATGAGAGATTTTTTTAGAAGTCCGAACAAATGAAAATCACATGGTGACAAATCAGAACTATAGGCTGGATGTTGCAGAATTTCCCACTCCTTCCTTGATATTGCTTCCTGCACAATCTTTGCGACATGCGGACGAGCATTATCGTGCAACAAAATCGCACCGCGAGAAAGCATGCCGGGTCGTTTATTCTTGATGGCTTTTTGCAGCTTGTCTAGTGTTTGCAAGTAGTGGGTAGAGTTGATGTCGACACCAGGTTCTTTAAAGTCAGCCAACAATAGCCCTTCATGGTAAAAGAAATGCGCTCAGCATAACTTTACCAGTGGAAACCTGTAACTTGAATTTTTTGGCTGTTGGTGATCCAGCATGCTTCCATTGCATGCTCTCTCTTTTTCTGCTCGGCTCAAAGTGGGGACACCATGATTCATCGCCTGCCACTATGCGGAATAGAAATGCATCACCCTCCACTCTGTAACGCAGCAAGTGGTTCAAACACCATTCCATGCGTTCCTCTTCTTGGTGGTCGGTCAACATCCGGAGTGCCCACTTTGAACACACCTTCCGATATTGCAGTTTCTTACGAACGACCTTTTGAATTGTCCCAATGGACACATCAAATTCTTTCGCTAGCGAACGTATGCTTCGACGACGGTTCATCTGTACTGCTGCATCAATTTTGACGATGTTGTTTTTTTTTTCTTTCTGTTGTAACAATATGCGCTTGTCCCGGCCGTCGAAGATCTGTCGTGAACTGACGTCCTTTCCGAAACATTCGTCTGTCACTGTTGTCTTCGACACACTTTGTTACCGTACGCTGCCTGCATTCTTCAATGAATGTCCACTGGTCGACATCCTTCAAATGAAAGAAACTGAATCATCGCTCTTTGAGCTTTTTTGGACGGATTTTGAATCAACCCGGCCATTTTCTCAACGGTCAGAAGCAGAACCTATGCATCATGGGACGATAAGCACGTGCTCTTTTATTCATTGGTCAGTACTTATCACATGACTATGGCATGGTCTATCTGTCTGTCTGCCTGCGTGCGTGTATATGTATGTGTGTGCGTGCGTACGTACGTGCGCGCGCGCGTGTGTGTGTGTTATTTTTATTATTTATTTATTTATTTATTTACAGCCTCAGACTCTGAGTTAAGTAGCAACATTTTTTCATATTTTCATTTTTCTTAATTGCTCTCATTTTTTTCCATATTTTTATTTGTTTCCATCCCGTCCTTATGCCTTAATGTAGTCACTGGAGGATCTTCTCCTGTACTGTATGTTGTGTTTCGTGCATGTATGTGTTTGCTAATGAAGGCTAGTCGCCGCAACATCCTGTATGTATCGTAATTTTGTTATGCAAAGCTGCTTTGTTATTTTATATTGTTTACATTTCCACAGCTTTACCGCAGTTCTACCACATTTTAGTCACGGCCACAGCAGTAGGGCAAAAGAAGACAGAAGAGGAGCATGTGTTTACATCCAATCGTGTGCTTTCTCAGCGACATGATCAATACCAAATATTTAGCCTGGAAGATACATCAACATTATATCGAATAAATTTATTATTCTCATTCGAGAGCTTTGTCTACAGCCCTTCACAATGGCGTTTCCTGCCATGTTGACTTCCTATGTCTCTGTTTTTCTTTAACCCGACCAGTACCGAACTAGGACACTTTGTTTTCTTCTATTTTTCACACGCCTTCCTATTTTTCATGATGTCGGCCTGTCGGTCTTATTTGCCAGTTCTCAATACAACTGTTCGACACGGTGCGTGCATGAAGGCATTAACTTCATTTTTTTTTTTTTTTACAAATTCCGCTAGCTTATGCATTCTCCCAGTAGTTTTCATCATCTCTCCACCACCCCCTTTACCATTTATGGATATTACATTTCAACACCCGAATTCCTCACATTACGTTCGTTGCGTGCGGCTGAAAAACATTCGGCACAGCTCTGCTAGGAAATGAAAATAACTAAAGCAAATAAACAAGGAAATTTATTGAAACCTACCCCCGACCTAGCAGTTCCGGGCTTAATCATAAGTCAGCGTGCGCGCGTCACGTGCTTCACTCGATGTTCGTTGATATTTTCTAGTTTATAATGTTGCTGTTGTTAACGTAATAACCCAAATATTACATTTTTATGACAGTCTTCGCGGACCCGTCCAGGTCTGTGAAATATCCATCCATTCATCCATCATTTGCCATGCCGGAATGGCTTTCCCTTGGTCTGTTTCCTTCGATCTTGCCAGTTGTCACCAAGTTCTTCAATTCATTTCATGCCCAAAATTTTTGACGGTCTACGTCTAATTTCTCTAATCAATTTACGATTTCCATTTGTTTCCTGTAGTACTTTGTCACTGATTTTTCTGTATGTCCATGGTATTCATTGCATTCTCTTCAGAAACCACATTTCCAAGCCATCAGATGATTTTCAGCTCGAGTGCTCATTGTCCAAGTGACATAACTGAGAATTAAATCTGCGTGTAGTGATTGACACGTATAGAAACAGGACAGAAGCAGAATTCGGGAAACACACTAGAATGCAAAAAAATTTTAATCTGGTAGCAAACCTGGATTCGAACCAGTCGCCTCCAAATACGTCACCGAATAAGCACCGACACCAACGATATATACATGACATTCGTACCTATTCATGTTTAATGCACACTAGATGGAATAAACTGTCATTTACTGCCAATATAGTACTTTGCAGTGTATGGTCAGGGGTGGGGGGGGGGGATTAAGGCCGCCTGGCTAATGCAGTCTCCGAGAACTATGCAGGTTAGGATTTTCTTTTTGCCCCGGAGAGAAAAAAATCCCACACCTTACCGAGGATTCCAACCCGGGTCTCCCGAAGGAGAATCCGGCGTTCTAGCCACTCGGCCAGCCGCTTCGCAACAACATACTAACAAATATTAGGCTCATCAACAGATATATCGTAGCGTTCTACTAGATCTTGTAGCTTTCACAACGGGGAGGCGCAACAAACCGACGAAGTAAAAGACGAACTCTCCTGCATACATTTCTTTTCCAGACCGGACCGAAAAGACAGGGGAAACATGACACAGACTGCACACGACACAGCTACTGAAATTGACGCAATGTACATCTCGGTGGAATGTACCAAACCAATGCTGAAGATATATCCGAGCACGGCTCCAGGGCAAGATAACGATTTAAACTGTGGCTTAGAAGGCCAAGAGGAGCCCGACCTTTAGAAATTAGCCAGGGTGCTCAACAACAGCATCAAGACCGACATTTTCCAAGATAAATGGCTCCACGGCTACTTCAGACGCCTTCAAACAGATGCCTTAAAAAGCCTGAGAAAGAAAATCAGCATGATAAACGGTTAGAGAATTATCTTCTTACTGAATATCATAGGAAAACTCATGGGAAAAGTTGTGGGTAGGTAGGCGTTCTAAAAACTGGAGTGGAGTGGTCTCCTTCTCTCTAATCTATGCGGCTCCACACAGCCTTAGGAAGCTATTGACGATTAAATGGCAAGACAAGATCCCAGACACTGAAGTCCCAGAAAGAGCGTCCATGCCGAGCATCCACGCTCTACTAATTAAAAATCAGATTCGATGGGCTGGTCACTTGACTCGCATGCCAGACCACAGGCTTCCTAAGCGAATTTTTTACGGAGAGCTGCGTTGTGGTAAACGCTCCCAAGGCGGCCAGAGGAAATGCTTTAAGGACACAAGATCTCACTAAAAGCTTTTGGAATTCATCATGACACTTGGGAAACTGCTGCCAAAGATCGAAATTCGTGGCGTACATCATTACGCAAGGGTGCCGTCACTTGTGAAACAGACAAGACTGCAAGAGCTGTGAAGAAAAGGCTGGACAAAAAAACCACTGCAGGATATCCTCCTCCTGGAGCGTCAAGCAATCTTTGCCCACATTGTCAAAGAACATTTCGAGCTAAAATAGGCCATATTTTCAACCCCACTGTTCTGGAAAAATAAGTACCTAGCTGTACACACACCCTGATACTTCGAGCCTTTACGTTTGTAACAAGTGGCCTGTCCTCAATACTTTTCGTAAACTTATACAAAGCCTATGAATATTACCAGCACCATTTGTTAAATCCTTGTAGGAGTCACCTATTGCGTGTGTCTGTCTGTCTCTCGTCTAAAGCATGATTGCTAGGTGTTTTGGATCTTGGTACCTTTTACCCACCCATAGGCCTACAAACTTTCATTTACCATTTCTTCTACGATATTGCTTAATTTTAATGCCAGCTTGCTACTTTATTTTATAGTCTTTGTTCTATTTTTTGCTATCTAGGATAATGTTGATTTTTCTCCAGTCTGTTGGTAGCTTGGTATTCTCTCCAAGTCTTGTTAATGAGGACTAAAGTAGTGGACATCTCAGAGATCTGAGATCATCTCTCTGACGAATCGATCTCTAGTCCATCCTTTCTTTCTTGCATCTTTTAGGATTATCTAGAGCTCTAGAAGTGTAAAGTCCTTTCCGACGACTGTTAGTTGTTTCTGTATTCTTTTAGTGAGTGGTTTGGTAGAACTATCAAGGTTAGTGCAACGATCTATAGTGGAATGGGTCTATGGTAGCTTTCAAAGTCATCAAGACGGAGATAGGAGAAGAGCAGGCACATACCAGAGCTTGTAACACCGGCCAGTGGATTCTCCATTCACACCTAAAAAATTTCCCCTACTCTTCAACCTGTTATTCTGCCCTCTCATCAAGGACTGGACTGACTTGGGTGACCCTATTGTTGGTATAACTTTGGCCAGCATATCATCCTGATTCATTGGTGCACTCAAGCTAATCAACGAGGTTGGCTTACACGTGGAGTAAATTCACATAAATACATATACATACAGGTACACTTAAACAGTATAGGACCTTTCCGCGCGCCTTAAGGACTACTGAGTATATGATTTTAAAAACAGGACTCTTTATGTGCTTTAAGGCACATTGAGCACACGGCGTTAGCTAGACCCATATTCGCACCATGACCACCAGACAATCATATAGACACTACACTACTACAGATCCCTGAGTACAAGGTGCTAGCCCCATATTGTTTACCTACTCAGTGGGTCATGAGGTCAATATCATGCCAGCCTCTGTACTTCCCATGACATTTTCTGCTGCCCATTTGGGGCTGAGGCGATAGTGGATGGAACACATGAGCAGCGGGCTGGCGGGCAAGCCAATTACTGGCACAGGTGAGTCTCACTTTAAGGATGAGAACACAAATGTCAGTCTAAGGGAAGTCAACAAACATTTGTTAAATATGTCCACACACATCACAGGGCGGCAACCAAATATTTATTTGTACCAACTCCCTGACCCAGGAGTTAGCGACTTTCTCCGTAATCCCGTTTATCCACGTGAGCATACGCAGCTGCGCGAGAATCGGTAGCGGTTCTCGCCGTGCCCGTTACTTACGGGACATGTTAGCCGGCCGCTCAGAAAGCAATGGCAAACTACTGAGCGTAATCTTGCCAAGAAATCAACAGCAGCGGTACAATGCTGGTGTTGACAGCGATGTCCTGTAATAGGATATGCGGGGGAATAAATATACAATTCAGATTTGTAAAATCCTGTGATCTCTCTCTCTCTCTCTCTCTCTCTCTCTCTCTCTCATGCAGAACTAGATTTAAAATATTCTTTTCCATGAGGAACAAGAAAGATATAGATATGCCTAGACACAATTATGACGTATTAATTGAAATGAAAGTAACTAAATGTTAGTGACGTCTATTTCACAGTCATGACAGTTGTAGTTTTCAGTGAAGTAACGAACAATATATCCTTTAACAATTGCCGCTTTTTCTCTTTCCAAGGTTATACTTACAAGTTTATGCTCTCCTAATTAAATTATCTTAGTCTGAATAACAGAAAACTGGTGGTATTTTAACTACTTGTAACACTAACCAATAATGATCTTTTATTATTTGACCTTGGTCACACCCACATGTGACTTTAAAGGTTAGAAAGAATTAATCTAATAACTGTATTGGAAGGATAAATTTTACCATTGCCTATTTTGAGTATGCTGAATGGATTCAAGAACCATCTCCATTGCATTAGAAACTATCCATTTGTGCTCTGATCCCTTCTTCAGGTCACACCAGGATCATAATACTGTGCATACAATTTAGGTACTGACGAAAACCCCAAGGTATACATACCAGAATTCACATCTTCCTCTTCTTCTTGTTGTAGTCCATGTGATGTGGCATTGGTGTTCATGTCTGTCCACAGCCTTCAGTCCCTTGTTCTGCAAATCATTTCTGATACTGATTTTCCTCCAGGCCATGATGTCAAACTGTCCTGTATCTTCTCTCCTGGTCTCCCCCTCCAACCTTCTAACTGTGACATCACCCTCCAGCTTTCCCTTTTTTCGTGACATACACAAAGAATGTGGACTTCATCTGATGTGAGTAACCAGTTATCTTTGTGAGTTAATTTCCTTCAAGATATCTTCATTGGTCTTTCTATCCGTCTTCAGTGTACTCATTATTCTTTTATAAAATAACACTTCCACAGGTTCTGCATAATTCTTCACTTGTCTGCTAATTATTCATCATTCGCTTCCGTACATCACGACTGGCTCAATATTGGGTCAAGTTTGGCTCTTATGAACTCTTGTCCTCACCTCGATTGGCAAAGATATATTGCAGAGACTATGCTTCATCTTGTCAATTGCTGCCTTTGCTTGGGCTATTCTACGTTTAACTTTCTTAATGCATCTTGCACCTGCTGTTATTAAAGTACTCAAATACTTAAATACATTGACTTGTTTCAGGTTAGTTCCATTCACTTTGGTGATGCATTTTGTTATAAACTTTTACTTTATAATAATCATTACTTATGTTTTATTGTATTTTACTATTCAGAGTCCTTTGTTTTGATTTATGTTACAATTATATCTATCATTTTGTGTAACTGCATTTCATTTTCAGCAACCAAAACCATTTCAATAGCATAACACAGGTTGTTTACATTACGCATACCTACAATATTATTTGCATGTCTTGTATGGATCTTATTATTATTTTGCTGTACAAATTGTGCGATAATAAACAACCCTGTCTAACACCTTGTTTAATGTATTGTAACATCCCTGATTGGTAAAAAGAATTCATATATAACATAAATATTTGTAAGTTTCCTGATTTTGAAACTGTTCCTGTGCTTGTGTAACCTGCAGTTTCAAACTGTAATGGAATTGTTTACATGGACATCTATGTTTGTCCACTTATGTCTAAGAATACAGGTCATCTGATCCACTAACCAGAGGCAAAGGGACAGTATTATATCAACAAGTTTACTGTGAAAATAATGGTTTCAAATGATTGTTCTTAACTGGATACAAACATTGTACTCTTCAAGTTAGAGACAGACACCATATCACTAAGGCACTCTGACCCCACTTTAGACATAATAAGCAGAAAACATTATGAATGTGCAACACAGTATAAACAGAGGCAATTTATAAATAAGGTTTGGCAGGTAGTCAGGCTGGGAATCTGAACAAGCTGAAGGTAATCAAACAGGCAAATATTTCATACAAAACAAGCACAAAAATTCATCAACAGATGTTATTGTATTGATAGCGTTGCCTTTACAGTTTCTCACTTCATTCAATACTCTGTAATGTCAGTGTAAGCTCAACTTGGGTATTATAGTACATTTACTGCATACTGAATATTAGCTACTTCAGTTGTTTTCATGTACACTCAACATTAGAACATTCAGTGTATTTAATCTATGCTTCAACATTAGATACATGAGAATTGTGAACATATTCAACCTAGTTATTTAAGTACTTTTAACAGTGTACTCAACAACTGAAACTTCAGTAGTTTTAAATGAACACACTATACTGGAAATTTCAGTAGTTTTAACTTAACTCCAGACTGGAAACTTCAGTAGTTTTAACTGTAACTCAACACTGGAAGTTTCTATAGTTTTAACTCTTAATTGATTCACTGTGATTAAATGGCTCAGCGGAACTATTCTAGACTACCAGAAGCCGATTAGACGGCTTAGTATTGACAGCACGTTATTTGTTTCATTACTCTTACTTTCCACAATTTTTAGTGCCCGGTAAATTAAAATTTACACACAGAAAAGATATGCCCTTTGAACAGTATCGGACAAGATGCGCGGATTAATCATTTTTTAAGACAAATCAATTGTGAAAGTGGTTTGTTTTTATTATTTTAGAAATGGCAACACTCTCTGGTTCTCGATCTTGCATTTTTACATTAGATTATAGTTTTCAACAATTTTAGATTATAGTTATTCTGATTTAAAGGACTTTGTGAAAGATTCTAAAGTGATAGCACGTGATTAATGTGATTATTCAGTTAAAATATATTATTTAGCAGGTGGTCATAATGGAAAACAACACTAACAGTGAAAGTTAGTCAACATATTATGGCACAATTCAAATTATCCTTGCTCTAATGGGCCCACTTGTGCCCCAAGTTTGCTTTGCAGCCTGTCACAAATAAGCTTAGTAGTAGTGTAAATAACAATAAATAGAAATGTGTATATATTAATTGACAATCCATTGAGAACAAATCTGCCAAGTTTTTTCCTGATTTTCTCAATTTTGTGTGAAAATGACATGCTTCAAAATATGCAGTTATAATTATTTTTGGATGGTTGTAAGGAGCAATTCTTATGATGGTGAAGAAAAGTGGTGTGTTTATCATTATTCAGTAATTTAACAGGATTATCTTCAAACAAAGAGAAATAACGCCATGGCAAGTGGAAATTTTTTATAATTGTCACCCCTTTAATTAAAATTGTTGTTACAAAATCTATCATTATTATTATATTTCTAACCTCTCATATATTTACCAACTTTGGCATGTTCCTTGTGCAACCTCCCTTAATATGATCTCATCTCATCATGTTCCTCTTGTACCTTGCGGTGTCGAGGTGAAGTATAAACAGCGGGAAGCCCACTTATGGGCTTCATGTATCGATATTCCCATGGAGTCTGTTACTTCCTGCGTCCATCGTTTACATGGTTGGCCTCTTCCTCTGCTTCCCTCTGGTCTGTACACCATTGCTTGTTGTGGTATACTGTTAGTTGGTAACCTACTTGCATGGCCAAACTATTTGACTTGCTGCCTTCTAATAAGATCTAGTGCAGCTATAACCCCAACTTTAGTTCTGATTTCTTCATTTCTGATCTTATGTCTTCTTGATACATTGAGTATTCTTCTCAGGAATCTAATTTCTGTTGTGATTTTTCTGTTGTGATTTTTCTTTTCTCTTTTTCTGTCTTTGTCCAGGTTTGGCACTGGTAACATAGAGTTGGTAGGAAGATTGTGTTGTAAAGTGTTAATTTAATACTCAACTTATTTAACACGTAACTTAATTTGATATATAATACAATATATCTGCTACAATTTTAACCATTTTTACATCAATATTTTGTGACACACCCCTACTTCCCATTTTCTGCCGTCAATTTTTATTTGGTCCAAACCCAATTTTTTATTAGGCAGTGAATCAGTTAAAGGCCAGAAAGCCAGTATGTGGGCTCGGTAATAGGAAGACAATAATGATTGCTGGTAACTTTCATAAACCTTATTTTGTTTTGCCCAGTTATACTTTTTACATGTTTCATTTATAATGATGTATTACACCAGTAGTCAGATTATGTGAAAGACCTTTCTGATGATGCAATAGACCTTTCTGATGATGCAAGAGAAGAACAGTATGATATTCAGAATAATAATGAAGGACCATCAATTTTGAAGATGGAAGTTCAGAATGCTCTTAACCATATGAAAACTGGCAAGACCCTGGGTCCAGACAACATCACGACAGAAATGATCAATGCCTTAGAAGAGTATGGAATAGACCAAGTCACCAGACTGCTGAACACAATATGTGATACTGGAGATATACCTCCTGAATCATGTAATTCTATATTTATTGCAATCTTGAAGAAATCAGGAGCCTTGGAATGTGATAAACGTCGAACAATTAATATAATGAATCACATGACAAAGATTTTGCTAAGAATCATCATGCAAAGAGTTAGGAAGAGAACAAAACCTGAAATAGGAGAACAATGTGGGTTCGTAGAAGGCAAGGGTACATACAGTAAATGCTGTGTGTATTGCAGAGAACATTAACTGAATGTTCTATAGAAGTAAACAAAAACCTACATCTTTGCTTTATTGACTACACAAAGGCTTTCGATAAAGTAAGATATGTCAACATGATACTTGCAGATCTATAAATTGATGGAAAAGACCTTAGACTTGTAAAAACATTTGTTGGAAACAACAAGCTGCCATAAAGAATGATAATGAAGTATGAAGTAGGTAATTATCAGCCTATTAAGAGAGGTGTACAACAGGGGTGTGTAATGTCTCCAGATCTTGTTTACCTTTACAGTGAAAATATTTTCAGAAATTTAGAAGATATGAGAGGAATCACCACTGGGAGACGTAACATCAATAACATTAGATATGTGGTTGATCCAGTATTGATTGTAGACAATGAATAGGATCTGCAACATTTAGTAGATGTGGTTGTTGTACACAGTGAACAACTAGGGTTAGAATTAAATTGTAAGAAGACACAGATTATGGTCATCACTAGGAAGAAGGAAATACCCCAATGTAATATGCAAGTAAATGGGAATATTCTTAAACAAGTGAATTGGTACATTTATCTCGGAACAGTCATAACATCTGATGGGAGATGCTTTCAAGAGATTAGAAGAAAAATCCCCATGGTGAAGGTAGCCTTTGCAAGTTGGAAAACCTACTGACCAATAAAAAATGTTATTTGCAATGAGAAAAAGAGTGTTGAAGTACTACACAGAACTTGTACTTCTGTATGGATGTGAAGTGTGGACAATGAGCAGACAAGCTGAAATACATTGGATGGCTGTGGAAATGTGGTTTCTGGAGAAAATGCAAAGATTAACATGAACAGACATAAAAACTAATGAACAAATCCTACAAAGAACAAATGAAAACAGTAAACTGATTAGACAAATTAGACGTAGGCAGTCAAAAAATGTTTGGACTCGTTATGAGAAGAAATAAATTGGAGAATTTTATGAACTGGCAAGATTTAGGGGAAAAGAACAAAGGGAAAGCAGAGAAATAAACATCTGGATGGCTTGACCACGTGATATGGTTGAGACAAGAACACAGAGCTGATCCATGACTTTGGTGATCGTGTGAGATGGTAAAACATGACTGCCCACGCTTATCGGCATGGCACCTGATAATGATTGCACCAGTGCAGATTTGAAACCCAAAAAGATGTCCAACTATATAACTATAAACTTGAACTCACTATGAAAATTGATTGGGACACACAAATCCTACACCAAGCATAAGGAAATCCCAGTTCCTTCAAGGGTTACATCATTCAATAATAGATTTTTTTTACTTCAGTAATTTAAACTGAATACTCAATACTGAATACATCAGTCCTTTCAATTGTACATTAAAAATTAGTTTATTTCAGTACTTGAAACTACACCCAACACTGTATGTTAATGGATGCAGCCTTCAATCAATCATGTGCCATGCCGGAAAGCGTGGGCGGTCATGACTCGCCATTTCACTCGATCACCAGTGTCGTGGATCAGCTCAGTGTTCCTGTCTCGTCCATGCCATGTGGCCAAGCCATCCAGGTATTTTCCTCTCGGTCTTCCTCTTGGTCTGTTCCCCTCGATCTTGCCAGTTGTCACTAAGTTCTCCAATCCATTTCTTCTCATAACATGTCCAAAAAATTTTGACTGTCTACGTCTAATTTCTCTAATCAGTTTACGATTTTCATTTGTCTCCTGTAGTACTTGGTCATTGGTTTTTCTGTCTGTCCATGGTATTCTTACAGGCTTGGAAATTTGAAAATTGGGAACCAGTGTTTAACAGTAACTACGGCCTACACTGCAAGGTACTATAGGCAGTAATGACAAATTTCAATAATATGTGACACCTTTCTGCAAAGCTTTTATAATTCATCAGTCTAACATTCATCACCAAGTTCCAATGTATGTTTCTCAGATACAAAGATCAGTACACGCAAATAAAAGTGTATGTCTCATATGCTGAAGCTAAACATGATTTACAATCCTCATATACAAAAATTCAAAAGAATTACTATAATTCACATATGCCAGTACTTAACCACATTAACAATCATCACTCATACAAGTAAATTAGATTTACAGTTTACACATACAGTTCTTGCAGGGAAACAAAAAGTGTTAAAGTGCTGTACAGAACGTATACTGTGATATGCATGTGAAACATGGAAACTAAGTAGACAAGCAGAAATACCTAAAGATAGCAGAAATGTGATTTATTTTTTTTTAAAGGAAAATACAGATAGACAGAAAATTGAAGGAGGTAATCCTTCAAGAACCAGATGATACCAGTAAACAGATTTGAGAAAGAAGACATAGGCAGTCAAGACTTTTTTAACATGTTATGTGGAGAAATAAATAGGAAAACTTAGTGAAAATGGCAAACTTGATAGGACCAAAACAAAGAGGTTAACAAAGAGATAAACATCTGGATGGCTTGGCCACATAGCATAAATGGGACAAGAATACAGGCCTGATCCAAATCAAAACTCTGGTTATCAAGTGAGATGTCGAACTATGACTACTCACTCGTATCAATATGGCATATAATGATGATGACATTCAAGAACTCAACGAGATTTGTAATCCCCACACACAGTTGACCACAGATATATAATTTTCACAAAGAAAGAAGCCACCTCTCTCGCTCTCGTATGCTCACACATGCACACATACACAGAGATAGAGACATATATATATATATATATATATATATATATATATATATATATATATATATATATATATATATATATATATATATATATATATATATAGTCATGTTGAAATTTACAATTCTTCAAATCTTAAATTGTGGCATTCAGAGATACAGAGTAGAAAATTACAAATATATTAGCACAGTGCCAGACATGGGATTATTATTACAGAAAATGCAGTAATAGAAGAAAAATAACACTACAAATATACAGCTAACAGTAGTGAAATTGTCAAAGCAAATGTGCCAAAATAAACACAAATTAATATATCACCTATTTTAAACAAATCATTACAGATTTTACACCCTCACTGTGTCTGCTGGTAGGGTTTGAAGGGCTGAGGTCCACTTCTACAAGCAGTTGCCACACAGTGCACAGATATAATGTTGATTTCATCTCTAGCATATAAATTCCTTCCTTAACGAAAACATAACCTAAGTCCCACGATGTGTGACCTGCATGTAGCCCTTCACCCACCCATTCTTCTGCTCAAATTAAATCATGCAGATATGGATAGGGATGATATTCAAAGAGAAACCACAAAACATTTAGGAAGAAATGGGAGAGGAAATTCATAAGTACCAGCAACCACAAAACTTGGCACACTGTTACAAATAAACATATCACGTCATGCCATCTTCTCATTGTTCATGTTGGTACATTGTCAAACATTTCTATATTACTTGCAAGATAGTGAGGTAGCTATAAAGTGGACAGAAAGTAAGGTGACACCATTTACATGCTATTATAGGATACAGAAGTGCTGAACAAGGCTCGTCTTTATCTCCACGCACAGCATTCTATGTAGATACTAGTCTGGCTAACAAAGGCAGGATTGACCATGGTCTCCGCAGTGACGATACATGACAAGGCCTCAAACTTTGCCAGCAACGAGGCTGCAAGAGAGATAGATATTCCCCACTATGAAGGTAGATAACCAGCACCAAGTCAGTTGTCGCTCATCACTTACAGAGCTTACAAGTATGCCCAATATGAGCATGTTACTTCCCCACCAGGATGAAACTAAGTCATCACCAGTCCCTGATGTTGATGTATGCCTTATTCCACTGTAATAAAAGCTTGTTGGCAGCAGTTGTTTGTCTTGCTTACTTGTGTGATAATATAGTGAAATGACCTACATGTCATACAAGAGAGAACAATTTGAATCGACATGGCTCAAAACCAACAACAGAACATAAAGATTTATAGTTAAGATGTCAGACCCATACTTTCAGTGACCGTCCGGCACACAAGTGGAAGTTCTTAGATCCTTACTTTCAAAAACACCTGGCACACAATTGGTGATATGGTCACTGCAGCATGTATTTTAGCCCAAAACAGGGTTTTTCTAATCACTTCCTATCGCATTTAATTCTATAGTTTGCACCTAATGAGATGCAGCAGCGAAATATGCCAGGGAATAAATTTGCATTCTGTGTGTGTCTTCAGGTACAATGGCGACGAGATGACGTGTTGTTCTTCGGGGAGATGCTGTTCAGTGTTTTTCTGTGGATTTCCTGTGGATAGTGTTTTCCTGTGGATTATGTGATGTTATTTCGTGTTTGTTTATTGGAAGTGTTCAAAAGAAGCCACGGAAGGCAGGTGGTGGATGACATTTTGAGGGCAGCCAACAGATATTTGTTGGTTATGGTCTCGAGTTTCGCTATGGCAGGCAGAGGACTCTTTCGAGAGACATGGTTGCGGTCATCCGGCCAGTATGGTCACTGCCATAGAGGAAAGCAACGGCAAACTACCTCTTTGAAAGTGCCTAGTACATTATGATTCGCTTAAATACTGATCATCGCAAGACAAGGACAGAGACATTAAAATTAGCAACATGGAACGTTAGGACGTTAAACGACGGCAGAAAATTAGAGAACTTAAAACAAGAAATACAAAGAGAAAAAATTAATATTTTAGGGATGTGCGAAACGAGATAGATGAAGATTTTAAGATTATTTATTCTGGAGGTGAAGATCGACAAAGGGGAGTGGCAATAATTTTGGACCGGAAAACATCAACATCTGTTCAAGGAGATTGGGCCGTGTCGGACAGAGTTCTACTAGTTAAATTGAGCGGCAGACCTTTTAGCATAAATGTTATTCAAGTATATGCCCCAACAGGAGAGTCCAGTGAAGATAGTGTAGAGGAATTTTATAATGACATAGAGTCTGCCTTAAAGAAATGTAAAAATTCAGAAATAAACATCATAATAGGAGACTTCAATGCAAAAGTAGAAAATCAAGGTGATAGATACACAGTAGGAAACTATGGTTTAGGTGAGAGAAATGAAAGAGGATACAGACTCGTAGAGTGGGCAAAAGAACAGGAAATGATTGTAAGAAACACCTGGTTTAGCAACACCCTAGAAGATTATGGACATGGAGGAGTCCTGATAGCAGGATCAGAAACCAGATTGACTACATTCTGATTAGCAGAAGATTTAGAAACGCACTAACAATAGCAAAAACAGTTCCCAGTGCTGATTGTTATAGTGACCACAGACTACTTACAGGAACACTGAGGATAAAGTTGAAGAAAGTCAAGTATATAACAGGAAACACTAAATATGATTTGTGTACATTGAGTAATGACAAGGAAATACAAAACAAATTCAACATAGAAGTACAGAACAGATTTGATATATTGTCTGATCTAGAGATATTATTCCAGGATGTGAATGATCAATGGGAAATGTTAAAGAATTCAATCAGTTTAGCTGTAGAAACAACTATTCCAAAATTAAAGGAGGTGGGTCATAAGAAATGGATGACTGAAATTTTACACCTAATGGAAACAAGAAGACTCAACAAAAATAATCCTGCCAAATATGAAGAAATTCACAGACAAGTCAGAATATTATGTAGGAAGGCAAAAGAATCATGGCTTGAGGAAAAGTGCTTAGAAATTGAAAAACAACACAACAGTCAAATACCAAATTAGTGCAGAAAAGAATTCAGGAACTTACTAATAAAAGAAGAAGTACATCATCAGGCTGTCTAAAAACTAAAGATGGCAAAATCATAATAGAAAAAGATCAGATTCTACATGTATGGACAGATTATGTGAAAAACCTGTATAATGATAACAGAGAGGAACAGTATGATATTAGATTTAATAATGGACTACCAATTTTAAAGATGGAAGTTCAAAATGTCTAAAGCATATGAAAGCTGGCAAGGCCCCCGGTGCAGATAACATCACAACAGAAATGATTAAAGCTTTATAAGAATTTGGACTAGAGCAAGTCACTAGACTGCTGAACACATTATATGATACTGGAGATATACCTTCTGAATTATGTAATTCTGTATTTATTGCAATCCCAAAGAAATCAGGAACCTTGGAATGTGATCAACATAGAACATTAGTATAATGAGTCACATCACAAAGATTTTGTTACGAATTATCATGCAAAGAGTGAGGAAGAAAATACAACCTGAAATAGGGGAAGAACAATGTGGGTTTGTAGAAGGAAAGGGTACAGTAATATATGTGTATATGCTGCGAACAGTTATTGAACATGCTATAGAAGTAAACAAGGATATACATCTTTGCTTTATTGACTACACAAAGGCTTTTGATAGAGTTAGACATGTCAACATGGTGGATATGCTTGCAGATCTACAAATTGATGGGAAAGACATTAGACTTATAAAAAACATATATTGGAAACAAGCTGCCATAAGGATTGATAATGAAGTGGGACAATATTAACCTATTAAGAGAGGTGTTAGGCAGGGATGTGTAATGTCTCCAGATCTTTTTTCCCTATACGGTGAAAATATTTTCAGAAATTAGAAGATATAAATGGAATCAGCATTGGAGGAAGAAACATCAATAACATTAGATATGCAGATGATACAGTATTGATTGCAGACAATGCACAGGATCTGCAACAATTAGTAGACGCGGTTGTTGTACACAGTGAGCAGCTGGGGTTGGAATTAAATTGTAAGAAGACACAGGTTATGGTCGTCACTAGGAAGAACGAAGTACCACAATGTAATATACAAGTAAATGGGAATATTCTTCAACAAGTGAATCGATAAAATTATCTCGGAACAGTCATAACAACTGATGGGAGATGCCTTGAAGAGATTAGAACAAGAATCGCCAGGCGAAAGTAGCCTTTAGCAAGATGAAAAACATTCTGACCAATAAAAAGATGTCAATTGAAATGAGAAAAAGAGTGTGGAGGGGGTACATAGAGCCTGTTCTTTTGTATGGATGTGAAACTTGGACAATGTGCAGTCAAGCTGAAAAACATTTGCTGGCTACAGACATGTGGTTTCTGAGGAAAATGCTAAGAGTACCATGGACAGATACAAAAACCAATGACCAAGTACTACAGGAGACAAATGAAAATCGTAGACTGATTAGAGAAATTAGACGTAGACAGTCAACATTTTTTGGACATGTTATGAGAAGAAATGGACTGGAAAACTTAGTGACAACTGGCAAGATCGAAGGAAACAGACCAAGAGGAAGACTGAGAGGAAAATACCTGGATGGCTTGGCCACGTGGCATGGACGAGACAGGAACACTGAGCTGATCCACGACTCTGGTGATCGAGTGAAATGGCGAGTCATCACCGCCCACGCTTTCCGGCATGGCACATGATTGATTGATTGATTGTGTCATGTTCAAACAAATATATTTTAGCAAACAGTCAAGCATCAAGATGTGACTCACTGGGTGACAGGCACATTAGCAAAGTTGATAGAGAACTGCACTGATAATGTCATGAGAACAGTCAGATGCAGGTTTGACATCTAGGCTCATGGCCTGCTATACTGAGGGAAAGAGTGGTCACCTATTCCTTCGTTCATTCTGGCCCACAAAAATGTGGTTTATCACATCAAGAGCCCTGCAGGGAACTGCTTCTGGACATGTTTTAATTTGTTTAAAGTCGGTATAAGACTGCCAGTTCTAAATGTGTATTATAAGAGTTCATGTAGGCAATTTCACTATATTATCACAAATGTAAGCAAGACAAACAACTGCTGCCAACAAGAGATAACAAGGCATAATCCACTTTATGCAACGGATTAAAAATCAGAGCAACACTTATTATAGAGTTGAGTTAAGAATCGACATCACTGCACTTGGCATCTTCAACAGCCAGCTAAGAGTTTCAATACTAATGATGCCTGTTGCAATCTGATATGTTCGTCTTGCTTTACCACTGAATGACGACAGTCGACCAGATTGTCTGACCACCCCTTGCTGCTGCTATTATAGAAAGTCATTGATTAGCACATCACTGCTTTTATTTGGCTTGCAAATACACTACAGTCATCGAAAAACATAAATAAATCACTATTCATTCCTCATGAATAAACCCAAAAGTTAATCTTTATAAAATGCTCTTATGTTCTTATATTTCTATGAAGAGATTGATGGTCTTGAGTGAGAGAACATGCAACTGCAAACAATTTCTATGAACAGACCGATGGCATTGAGTGAGAGGAGAAGCAAGTGGTTGATCATCAAAACATTATTAAATAAGTAAGCCAAGCAAATCAACGAAAACAATAAAGGCTACACAAGGCACAGAATCAATATTGTAAATGGAATATAATTATAATTGTCTCCAAAATTTAGTTAATCAAAGAGACAATAAGTAGGGCATATATGAGTATGAAGAAGTGAAAGTTTCATCTATTCATTCACAATGTCAGTGCAACAAACATGCTGCGGTTGCTTTGTTATCAATCATCTGGAAGACTGAGCTTTAACTCTTGATTTTAAATGAGTTGAGTTAAGAACTGACATCACTGCACTCAGGACATTCCCATACATGCTCCGTCCCCTCGTTCAACAGCCAGCGAAGAGTCATACTACTAATCGTTCCCACAGCTATCTGATTAAAAGTTCTCCTGATCTTCTCTCTCAGTTTTGCGATTCTTCCAGAACCACTGCCGTTCTCCCGAAATCTCATTCTTTTCACATATGGGTTCTCAATCTGTTCCTCCGCCTTCTCCACCTGGTTCTTGATCTTAAATGTGATGAATTAACTTTCAGGTCATCTAAGCCATGACAAGGGCTTTCATCTATCAGAATGAGCTTGGTTTAAAGACCTTTCTCTGAACTGATACCAAAGTACCAACAAACATGTTATATTTACAATGTTGTGATAATTTCTCAATCATCCTTTTCTTGCATTAATAAGTGAATAAGAACAATGCCATCTATGGTCTCTTGTCTAGCCATGTTTTTTGTTACGAGGTAAGTTAATAAGTAAGTCACAAATGGCTGTAGAAAAATAACTAACTATGATAACAACTTGAAACCAGTTTATTTTTATACATACATTGTTCCTTTATCTCTCAACATAATTTCCACCAACATTGATGCGCTTATCCCATCGTTTTATCAGTCCTCCCAAGCCGGCTGCATAAATCTGTGTGCCTTGCTTTCATTTACCTGCCATCCCACAGTACTATGTGACTTACTCACGCTCGTAACTTTTTCTACCCAACTATGCACCGCTTTACAGGAAATCGCTAAGGGCTAAGTCCACTGAAAATCCACTTTGGCGGGAGACATTTCACGAATGACGTCGAAGTTGAATGTGAAGTGAAAATGTGGTTTAGAAAACAGAGCACGCAGTTTTATGCAGCCGGTTTCGGAGGACTGATAAAACGATGGGATAAGTGCATCATAATAAACACAAAATTTGATCTACAGACACTGAAGAGGAAATAAAAGATAAATTCAATGTAGAGGTAAAGAACAGATTTGATGCATTGTCTGATATGGAAATATTATTTCAAGACATCAGTGACCAATGGGAAATACTAAAGATATCAGTCAACCAAGCTGCAGAAACAACCATCCCAAAAATAAAGATAATAGGACGCAAGAAATGGATGACAGAAGACATCTTAAAACTAACTGAAGTAAGAAGAAATAACAAACATAACAAGGGAAAATATGAAGAGATTCACAGGAAAATTAGGAAGCAATGCAAAGAGGCAAAAGAAACATGGCTTGAGGGAAATTCCAAGGAAATTGAACACCAACACAACACCCGAATACGAAATTAATGCACAAAAGAATTAATGACATCACTAACAAAAGAACACACACATCAACGGGTTGCCTAAAAACCAAAGATGGCAAAATCATAATAGAAAAAGATCAGATTTTACATGCGTGGTCAGATTATGTGAAAGACCTTTATGATGATACAAGAGAAGAGCAATATGAACCTCTGAATAATAATGAAGGACCATCAATTTTGAAGATGGAAGTTCAGAATGTTCTTAACCATATGCAAACTGGCAAGACCCCGGGTACAGATAACATCACAATAGAAATGATCAATGCCTTAGAAGAATATGGAATAGACCAAGTCACCAGACTGCTGAATGCAATATACAATACTGGAGATATACCTCCTGAATTATTTAATTCTATATTTATTTCAATCCCGAAGAAATCAGGAGCCATGGAATGTGATCAACATAGAACAATTAGTTTAATGAGCCACATCACGAAGATCCTGCTGAGAATTATCATGCAAAGAAATAGGAAGAAAATACAACCCGAAATAGGAGAAGAACAGTGTGGGTTTGTAGAAGGCAAGGGCACAGTAAACGCTGTGTATATATTGAGAACAGTAACTGAGCATTCTATAGAAGTAAACAAAGATCGATATCTTTGCTTTATTGACTACACAAAGGCTTTCCATAAAGTGAGACATGTCGACATGATAAGGATGCTTGAAGATCTACAAATTGACAGAAAAGACCTTAGACTTGTAAAAAAACATATATTGGAAACAACAAGCTGCCATCAGAATTGATAATGATGTAGGTCAATATCAGTCGAAAGAGATGTGAGATAGGGATGTGTAATGTCTCCAGATCTTTTTTCCCCATACAGTGAAAATATTATCAGAAATATAGAAGATATGGAAGGAATCAACATTGGGGGATGGTACATCAATAACATTAGATATGCAGATGACACAGTCTTGATTGGAACAATGAACAGGACCTGCAAAATTTAGTAGATGCGGTTGTTGCACACAGTGAACAACTTGGGTTAGAACTGAATATTAAGAAGACACAGATTATGGTCGTCACTGGAAAGAAGGAAATACCACAATGTGATATTCGAGTAAATGGGCATATTCTTACGCAAGTGAATCGATACAATTATCTCGGCAAAGTCATAACATCTAATGAGAGATGCCATGAAGAGATAAGAACAAGAATTGCCATTGCGAAGCTAGCCTTTTGCAAAATGAAAAACATTCTGACCAATAAAAGATATCAAATGAAACGAGAAAAAGAGTGTTGAAGTGCTACATAGAACCTATACTTTTGTATGGATGTGAAGCGTGGACAATAAGCAGTCAAGCTGAAAAACAGCTGATGGCTGTGGAGATGTGGTTTCTGAGGAAAATGCAAAGAATACCATGGACAGACAGAAAAACCAATGAACAAGTTCTTCAAGAAACAAGTGAAGATCGTAAACCGATTAGAGTCATTCGACGTAGACAGTCAAAAATTTTTGGTCATGTTATGAGAAAAAATTACTTGGAGAACTTGGTGACGACTGGTAAGATCGAAAGGAAGAGACCAAGGGGAAGACCGAGAAGTAAATACCTGGATGGTTTGGCCACATGGCATGGTCGAGACAGGAACACGGAGCTGATCCACGACACTGGTGATCGAGTGAGATGGCAGAACATGACCGCCCACGCTTATCGGCATGGCACATGATGGATGTGCATCAATGTTGGTGGAAATTATGTTTAAAAATAAACTGGTTTCAAGTTGTTATCATAGTTAGTTATTTTTCTACAGCCATTTGTGACTTACTTATTAACTTACCCTCGTACATTAAATTAATTCCAGTGATTTACTGCTTACAGCCAGTGGATTAATGTACTACTCATATTGTTATCTTACTGACATTTTTGGTCAGACAGCATTCATGTCCTGCTATGTTCTATTAAGAAGCTGTGTTTTCTTTATATTATTTCTCAAAAGACTTGACTTTCATTATACATTTATGGTTCGGTTACAGAGCTTCCATAATCAATTATACCTATCAATCAATGTCACTGAACTCATCATAGTTTGTGTAACTAGTCACATCTCAGAAACAGATACAAAACCATTTCTTCTCCTTTCACTCTATAGCCCCCATTGAGGCATATGTCCTCAATGAACTCACTCTAAGACCTACTATCCTTAACTATACCATGCAGCTCCACCCATATGCTCCACATATTATTCATTTCTATCATAACACATTTAGTACTCTAATATGTAGCTAGAACAGAACTAAAAGTTTTCCTTCATATTGTTTTTCATGCTAGTAGTTACAGAGCTATATACATAACATCTTCATTGTTGAAAACAAAAGTAAATCGTAGAGACCAAACTAATAGTTTCCAGTTCAGTAGATCTGACAGGTGTGAGTTATTTACTCATTAACTACTGGGTTTCAATCAGATTCGCTGGGCTGGTCACTTAACTCGTATGCCAGATAACAGGCTCCCTAAATGAATTTTTTACGGTGAGCTGCGTTGTGGTAAACACTCCCAAGGCGGCCAGAGGAAACGCTTTAAAGACACTCTGAAAATCTCACTGAAAGCTTTTGGTATTCATCTTGACACCTGCGAGACTGCTGCTAAAGACCGTAATTTGTGGCGTACATCAGCACATAAGCGTGCAGTCACTTGTGAAGGAACCAGGACTGCAAAAGCTGTGAAGAAAAGGCTGGACAGAAAAACCACTGCAGGAGATCCTCCTCCTGGAACGTTAAGCATTCTTTGCCCACATTGTCAAAGAACATTTCGAGCCAAAATAGGCCTTATCAGCCATCTTAGAACTCATGACTCCATACTTTCAACCCCACTGGATGAAATGAATGGTCATCATCATTCTTGATGGACAAACAACTACTGGATTTTAAAAAAACATGTTCATGTGTAATTTATTAACACTTTTCAGCCATGGGTGTGTCTATATTGGAAACTATTGCCTAGATTGCACAGAGAAATCGAAATGTGGCGGATGATCTCCAGATGGGTGTATCAGACGCGGGACATCTTGCTTATCATCAAGAGGTTTTCTGGAGGGTTGTTATGGGAGTGAGGTTCTGCAAAGGACATGCTACTGAATGAATGAATGAATGAATGAATGAATGAATTGCCTATTAAACTGGCAACACATTTATTTCTTGTTACAATTTTTATAAATTTGAATAACCTATAGTTCATTAATGATTAATTTTCTAAGTGCAAGCAGTTTGTCACAAACAGCAATTATTTGTAGTTAATGGTTTAAAATCAGAGCAGGTGCAGATGGAAGGTTTCTCCATTACCAACTGATGCGAGTAATCAAAATCCAAGGACATGTCTATGGAAAATTCCACCATGACCAACAACTTCTTTGGATATTGTTGCCAGAGTTTCAAAGTTTTTCTTAGCCCCACTATCTGTGGCTTGAAGCAGGTTGTTTCTGACACGTTCAACAGCCTGGTAAACAGAGGACATCAGAAACGTTAAACATAAAATGTCACATCTAACAATGATATGTATTATTGAGTCTGGAAAAAAAAATATACATTAACTATCTTTATAACATATAACTAGAACACAAGAAGGTATATATGTTCACAGTCAATACAGGAATGAGACAGGATTGTGTGCTCTCTCCACTGCTATTTAATGTCTACATGGACAGAATATCCAAAGAAGCAAGCCTTGGCAGAACAGAAAATTTAGAACTCTTTACTTCAAATGAAACAACTGATCCACAGGAAATAAATGAACTTCTATTTGCAAACGATCAGTGCCTGTTTTATACTGACGAGGGCAGATTGCAAAATCATATTAATAATTTGAGTTCAACATGCAGCAGATACAATATGAGTATAAATACAACCAAAACAGAAGTAATACAAGAAAGCAGATCGCCTTGTTCACTAAGTGTACAGATAAATATTACATCTCTGAAACAAGTTAAAAAATATCTAGGAAGTATGATCACAGAAGATGGCAAATTGGACAGAGAAATCGAAATCAGATGTCAAAAAGCTAGTGCACTTGCATATCACTATCACCCATATTGAAACATCTAAATATACCCATGTCCGCAAAACGACAGAAAGTTTAGTCATCGGATCAACATCACGGCACAAATGTGTAACCCATAAGTGCTCCGTTCTACTCCTAACTCGAGCCTGAGTCCAGAGAATCTCAACTCAGTGCACGAACTCTGTAGCACCGACGAGCATCCTGAAATACTTTGGGTAGATTTTTAACCTAAAATTTTGCCCGGGCAATGCCGTTAGGCTACTCTTTTTTTATTTCCAACTGCCAAGGGATTTTTTTGTGCGCAGCAATACACACGGGTGTCCAATCTCACTACCTAGAGACCAGGGGAAATTTTGTTACTAGAAGTCTGCATGAAAAAATCCCGGCCCTCACCGGGGCTTGAACCCGGTGTCGCGAAATTCCCTGTATATCTGTCCTTTCGGCAATTTGTCGGACCGAGAATCTCCTGGCTCAGTTTGGCTACGATAGATCTCAGGTCAGAAAACCTAATAAAATTTGGGCTTCTTTTGGAAAACTTGGTTCTTATGGATTTGGTGAAGTTCAGAACATCCTGTTCATGTGGTCTCTGAATTTACTCCATATGACGTCATGTAATCTCATGTCAAATGCTAGGGGGAAATCCCAGAACCGAGAATACACAAGAACGTCAGCGTAGGGAACGCACTAATACTGCTGACGTCAGGGGTTTGTGAGCTGCCGTGAAAAGCCCAAGAAAGGAATTGCGCCAGCCTGATTGTTTCTAAAAGACTTCTATAGTTTAAAGCTTGGCATTCAATGAGATAGACAGACCCATGGTGGGTACTCCTCCAGACCGTCCTCAAAGTGGTTAAAGACACTCGAACGGATCTGAGGGCTGTGAGGATGGCAGTTTAATCTTGGAAGGGTCAGCTTTCTTATGTGGAGCAAGAGGGATGGCAGTGATGAAACGAGGGATGTCGTGGACTCCAGTTGATACTGACCAGGGTGTTTACTCTTGCTTATCCGCTCGGAAGTGAAAGACCGCTATACGGCAGGACAACAGTTTGTTTCTAACACACACCTAATCATCGCTGAACTACCACCCTACTAACACTCCGGAAACATCAAGTAAGGTGTATTTTGTCCGTATATAGGCAGTCTTGGCATTCATCGAACTGTTACTTGATGGCACCACCATTACTATGTAGTGAGCGGACTGGACAGAGTATGTTTATAAGCGCTACATTGTATTTTCCATTGAGGAAACTGAGGGTCGGAAAATCTTCTGTCTCAAGTCTGTGAGTTAGGGTGATATCCATACAGGAGCTCAGCTGCCCAGCAATTACTATTGTGTACCAGTGTGACTTTATCAAACGCTCCAGAATTGTAGCTAGTGCACAGTATTACTCCCATTTCATTCTTGAACATTATACATCGGAGTCATCGGTCATGTCGACGTTGTCTGCAGGACCGGGTTTGGAGAACTACCAGAGATAGCCTAACATCGCCTAGACTTCATACTTGAAAATAGGGCCCAAGAGAAGCCTGGTGAGCGTATTCCAAACTACATATGGTTGGACAGCTGTTGAGTGGCCCGATGATGACAGTTTCCCTTTTGATAGAGACGAACTATCGATCTATTTCTGGAATACTTTAACTTCATTATCTGTTACCTATTTGTGTGTGTTCTGGGTTGATTCAATACATTTTCTGTTAAGTTTAGTTCAATGGACTTTGTGTCTGGTTCATTATCAGGACGATCCCCCAGAAGGGTGTCGCCAAGGGTTGAATGAGTGGGGTGGGAGGAAAAGTCCAAGTGTTTGTGGGATCAGGAGACTAGCTGCATCGGTGGCCTGACTGGAGCTGGTCCTGATATTATACGGTGTAACATCATTACGTCCTACCCCAACTTATCCTGTTACACCCGGTACCTCCAGCACTCAAGGCAGACACCATACCTCGAGACCACTCAGCCCCCTTAACGACAGATAATAAACATATTCACACCAACCCTATGCTACCAATCTCAAATTTGGACTTTATCCAAATCACATGTTCGCAAACTCAACACCAGTGAGATGAAATGCCTGAAGAGAGCTGCCAACCTAACAATCCGAGACCGAGTAAGGAATGCTGTTATCAGACAGACAGTAAGATCAACACCCTGTGCCACATTTATTGAAAGACAAAAGATCAAGTGGTTTGGCCATGTCATTATAATGCCACACCATCAACTACGATCACTGGCCTTATATCAAAGATAATCTGAGACAAGACCAAGTGGAAATCCAGCAACTAATTCAGGATAATGCTCGCCCAGGTGATGTGATTATCTACACGGATGGTTCGGTGTTGAGAGGTATGAGAAGTGCCTGGGGATTCTTAGCAAAAGCTAATGGTCGACGTTTGGTGCAGGAGAGCCTGGCGTATGATGTCACAGCATCTAGCTTAAGAATGGAGGTGGAGGCGTCAGTGCAGCTTTCCGCTGGATGGAGAACACGATACATACACACATCGTGATTGTAACTGACTCAGAAAGCATGCTGAGGAGGGTGAGGACAGGCAGGCTTTGTGCAGAGTGGCTTGCTTCGCTTCGGAGGTCACGGGTAGCAAGCATCACCTGGATCTTTTCTCTGGGGCATGCCGGTGTGCTGGGGAATGAACAGGCGGACATATTGGCTGGCTTGGCAAAACTTGGTGGAGTATTGATGCATGACAAGGCAGACGTGGTTGTGGCCTTGTGGGAGCACATGTACATCTTGGAGGAGCAAATGAATCACCATAGTCTGGTAAGAATGAGGCAGAGAGGTGTGATGAGGGGATCTGGCCGATGCTTAACGTTCAGAGGAAAGGCGAGACGGACATATAATCAGATTGCTACTGGAACTATTAGTGTTGGAACTCTTCGCTGGCTGCTGAGGATGGGGACGGCGCGCTTATGGGAATGTCCCAAATGCTGTGATGTCAGTTCCTAAATCAATCAATCAATCAATCAAGACCAAGAGGGCGCCCAAGAAGAAAATGGATTGATGACATCAACAACATTGTACAATCACACGGAATGACACTATCCAGTGCTGCCCTTCGGGCGCTGGAGTGCAAATTATTCCTCCCCACAACGCTTAACAGCAGAAGTGGGAGATGATGATGATGATGATAACATATAACATTGTTAATTCAGTACACAGAATATTCTAAACCTTTTTACATGCAACGCCATGAGGTATCTTGGGCAAATGATGCTAGTCTCCCATATGTTTTAGAGACCGATCAAAACTTGAGGTGTGATGTGGTTGATATCATGCCTCCACCTTTACTTCCCAAGAAATTTCCTGGTACCCATTTTTGGATGGATCAACCAGGGAGCCCTAGTCATTTTCAAAAGTCCATCAGGATGTGAACAAGTGAACACAGGAAAAGGCCAAGGCAATTCCATGCCAGATATTGCTGTCTTTATTTATGCTAGATCATGGCTTTATGAGACTGGGTGATCAGCTCTCTTTGCTATATTTCCTTCCCAGTGAACCCGCAAGTACTCATTAGGCTGAGCTGATCCTAGAGGTATAGTCTGTCAGAAAATATTTGACAATAACTCAGGAATGAACTTGTGTCAATACACTGGCAAGTTAGTGCAATAACCACCTGACTGTCACAGCTCCTATTCTTGATTGCTTTTGCAATATTCTGTGAATTAATCCTCCAACCCTTCTTTCTCTATTCAACTAACAATAACAGGACTTAAAACACTTTTATTATGAAAGTCAAAGTTAATCCCAGAATCCATACTTACATATTCCAGTTGTGTAGTTTTAACAGATGTGAAGAAGTAAAATAAGCAATGAACCCTTTTACTGAGTCAATCTGGAAGTCACATTTTTACAATAGACCTGGGTTCTCACTATGCAATTGAGACTATTTAACATATGTGAATAGCCAAAGTCCAAGATTATGCCAATGGAAAGAAGAATAAGCTATTATATTCTCTATATACTACTACTGGCACCTTGCCGTCTTAACAGGAATAGTTTGTTGCACTGTGCTTCAAGCAAGGCATAATAACTACACAGTGGTAGCGAATGTGACTGATTAAATCAGTAAATCTCGTTCACAATGGACATTTGTGAACTATCACACACCATCTGACTTCTCACATGTTCAGTGTGTGACCTATCTGCAATCATTTTGCTCTTTGTCTTTATTCTATCCCCGATCTTTTCTATCCATGCAACGCTATCAGTTGCAACTTTCTTCCAAGTGCAATATCAATGCCTGTATCAATCATGTCTCTCTTGAATACATCTTTCTAATGTTATGCAAGTACATTCAAATTCTTCTATATAATTTAAACATTTTCCAGTACATTTCATGTTGATGTAGAAATAAATACAAATCACAAAATTAAAAAATTATCACTATAGAGTTCTTAATGTTATATGGAAAGCAAGGAAAAGACATCATATTAATCTCCCAAAAATGTTTAAAGATAGTCACAAAGATAAATTTGTGGTCCAATGCTAAGTTAAAGAGAAACTTCATACCTATCTTCAAAACTCAATAAACTGACAAGATATGAAATATGTTAAGAGTTAAGCAATTTTTATGTTCAGCAGTTTGCCATTGCTTTCTGAATGACCGATGCCTCATACCATCAAAATCAACACAAATGGTGTGCTTCCAAATCCCCACAGTTGATTTCAAACCCTTGACCCTGTATGTCATTGAATTGTAAAACAGTTCCCTGCACCCAAGCCACAACATCAGCATGAAATGTGTCATAAAGAGGGGAAAAAATTCTAATTCTTCTTAGAAAACAAATTAGTTCAAAAACTTCTTTAACCCATAACGCTGCCACTGCAGGCTGATGTCATTTCTCTTTGCACCATAAGCCCAGTTTACAAAGCTTCATCTTATACTAACAATTTTTTTTTTTTTTTCTGCGTTTCCATCCTGTTCCAGGATATTGCGGTCAACACCAGCATCTTTCAGCTGTATGTTGATTCCTAGGCTAGATTACGCTCATCAGCACACCACGACTTTCTGAGCGACCGGCTCCATACTCTCATAAGTCACTTTTGCGATTCGAATCACTGCTAATTCTCGTCGCGTCACGTGACGAGAGTATTCGGGGTTAGCGGAGAAAGCTGCTAACCCCTCGGCCACGGAGCTGGTATACTAACAATTTAAGACTAAAATATCAAAAATTCACAGCTTCCATTTAATGGAATGCTGAGGTAGCTATAAACTAGGATGGCTGTGCCAGCAACAGTCTGGTGAAATATGTGGTTGATTTCTGTGTGCATTTCAAAATGGATGAAACAAATAAATGTCTCCGGTATTAGCTGTGGAAAACATAGTAGACCTACTTTGTTAACTTGATAACAAATGTTACCAAGTGTTGAAAAATAGTGACCATTGAGATTTTTAACATCAGAATTATTCATTAGAAGATGTCACAGATGACTGTGACTTTAAAAAAAGTCTTACAATGACAGCTCCAATACAGATATAGATCAACATCTAGACCCATCTTCAGTTGATGACGAAGCTGACTAAATTGCCATGCTTTCTTTCCAACAACAGAAAGATCTAGGTGATGAACAGGGTGACAAATAGAGAAATATTACTATGTCTTTATATTTCATGTTTTATTTAATTTTTCAATGGAGTACAGGTGGTAAGATGATGCCAGATGTGAGTTTTCCCTTCAAGAACTCAAACATATGAAGACCAAGGGGACCAGGGTTCTAAAGGCTACCAGCATAACAGTTCTATATGAAGCTCACAACTGTGATTTCATTGCTCATTTAAACTCTTCTATTTCTATACACTCACCTCATTGCACCACACCTCACACAACTTCTTCTCATGCTTAGCTGAAATGTAGTTATTATTTAAGCTGCGTGTCGCCCTGGATAGCACAGCCACTGTGCTGTAAATGTCAATGGCTGCATCTGCAAGACGTTTCAATATGAACTGCTCCTCTGGTGAAATAAAAGATTTCAATATTAGACAAAGCTAGGCATACCGACATCTATTCTGGAGAGGCTATTATTACTATGTACAGCCAACATAATATTCAATTTTCTAAAAAGAAAAGTCAAACTGCCAAATTGACGGAGAGGCCAAAGGGAGTCCTCTTGGTTCTATTCTAGCAAACATCTTCATGGCACATTTAGAAGAAAAGAGATCCTCAGACATTAAACACTTGGTCTTCTACCGTTGTTATGTGGACAATATAATAATCATCACCACAGATGAGCTACAAGCAACATCATTCTAGGCCATAATGAACAAGACACATGAATATCTCTCTATGGAACACGAACACAACGAAGAGTTGCCGTTCCTAGATATACTAATGAGACGTAGAGCAGACGGCAAAATTAAAAGATCGATGTACCACAAAGAAATGTGGACTGGCCAATACTTAAATTAACATAACTTTGCACTCGCTAAGTACAAACGTAGCTTAGTACGGACCCTGTCTGACCGTGCCAGGAAGATATGCACCCAAGACACACTGACAGAGGAATTTGAAACTCTGAAGAATGTCTTACACCTGAATGGGTACTCTACAGGATTTATAAAGCGCCACTGCCAACAACCGAAACCAAAACCATATGAAACATCAGTCCCTAAACTCAAGGTATTTATCCAGCTAACCTTTCAAGGGGTTGACGTAATGTAATGTCTACAGGACCGGCTCATTACAGCAGTCGGCCGAACATTCTATGCTAGACTCCAGTTATTAGATACAGAACCACACCTATTCAAACCCCAGCGATAAAAGAACCTGTCCATCTGTGCGCCAAATCTGATTGTATTTATCAGTTTACATGCAGGTGCCAGTCTACCTAAGTCGACAGACACATACCCAATTGAATTGACAGAATAATACACAAAGATGATGGGACCCTGACCAAGCCAAAGAACCACAAACTTCCTACGTCATCGACTGAACAGCACAGTTTGGAAGCTGGTCACATGATTGTTAGGAACAATGCGTTTTGCGTGTTGTTTAAAATACAAAATAGTTGCATGTTAAGGTGGCAGAAGCGATCACCATTAATCTGCATAAGCCAGTTTTGTGCAAACAGAGATACATGATAGTCAGTTTAAAATTACCATGGTAGACAATTGAAATTAGTGTACGAATATGTGTATATTTCAGCTTAAAGGATTTAACTAATTACTTTAGTTTATGTTGTGTGATTTCTGCAGTATGTACCTGATGAGATGCAGCGAAATATGCCAGGCAATAAATTGGGCAATCTATTATTTGTGTCTTCATTGTTCAAATTCATTCATTCATTCATTCAGTAGCATGTCCTTTGCAGAACCTCGCTCCCATAACAACCTTCCAGAAAACCTCTCGATTATAAGCAAGATGTCCCGCGTTCGATACACCCATCTGGAGATCATCCGCCACATCCTGCACCCATCTTCTCTTTGGCCTTCCTCTTCCTCTCTTCCCAGGCATATACCCCTCCATTATTGTTCTCTCCAAACTTTCGTGACATTTCAAGTGACCAAAATATTTCAATTTTCTTTGTTTTATCATCTTTAATAGCCAACGTTCTTCAATATTCAGCTCTTGAAATATGGATGCATTTGTTCTTTTCTTTACCCATTTATATTCAAAGGCATTTATGTGCTGTTCAGCTTGTTTAGTAAGTGTCCAGGTCTCACAGGCGTATGTTGCAATGGGAAAGATGCATGCTCTTAAACATCTAATTTTTGTAGTTCTGTCTGTCTCCATAATTTATTCAGTTGTTTTAGTCTTTGAAGAGCAATTGATAGTCGTCGTTTAATGTCTTTCATAATGTCACTGTTGTTGGTAATCAATGACCCAAGATATTAAAAATGTTCCACCACCTCCAATGTTTCCTCATTAACATATATTTCTTTCTCCATAGCAGTTTTATCTGTATGCATTATCTTTGTTTTTGCTATGTTCTTTTTGCTTTTTGTTCTGTCCTGATGTGGGCAATCAAATGACTTTTTTTTTAAGTGGTAGTGATGGTGGTGGGGGAGGGGGGGGGGGGGTGATTTGCCTCTGTGGCAAAGTGGTCAAGCCATCTACCTCATGCTACAAAGGTTGTGGGTTCATTTCCTGACTCTGTCAGATGGTTCATGGGTGCATCTTTTCTGAGACCCATGGAGGTCGCCGCTGGAGCTACACTATAGAATTCATGTTCTTTGGCAGGTTACTCTTCAAACAGAAGATCGAGCCATGTGGGATAGAAGCCCATGCAATAAAGCCTATTCTCTTACCTTTAAGCACTTTAACTTTATGTCATTGTGAATTGGTCTTTTTGCAAAACTTGAATACTGGTCTTCTTAGCCATGCATTCTACAAAGAAACCACATCTCTGCAACTGCCAGTTTTTTTCTACTCTTGTTATTCAGTGACCATGCTTCACATACAGTAGTATGGATAGTATATGACATCTTAAAACATAATAAATACTCTAAAAATGATATACACTGATTTAAGTCTTTCTCACCGGTCTCTGTGGCCTAAAGGCTTGCTAACACGATTCGTGAGCTACTTACTGCGCGTTCGAAATCATGAGTAATACTTTCAATCCGGCTCTGCTAGTTGTTAATTTAAATCATCATATGATGGTAATTTCAATTCTGATGCTCTGCTTGTTGTTGCTTTAGCCCATCATCATTCTCCAGTGGCCTGTCATGTGCAGAACTTGAGTTGAGTTGAGTAAGAATGGACATCCCAGCACTTTGGACATTCCTAAATGTGTCCATCCTCATCTTCAACAACCAGTGAAGAGTCTCAATACTAATGGTAAAAGCTGCAATCTGATTATGTGTTCATCTGGCCTTTCCTCGGCCAGATCCTCTGGTCACTCCCTGCCACACCATTCTCTCCAAGGCAATGATATCGTACCTGCTCTTCCCCATTATACACACAGTCCCAAAAGGTCCTGAAAACTGCCTTATTATGCACCAATACCCCCACCCAGAGGTGCAGATCCAATACATAACAGTCTTCATCATCGACTCAATGCTCTATCGAGATCACCATCAGACAGCGCAGAGGATGGCTCGCACCAAAAATGCAGCAAAAAGGCACGCAATGCATGCAGCCAGGAAGAAGAGCGCAGAGGCTAGGAAGGCTGCTAGGGCTGCTGATTCTGTGGAGACACATAGCAGTCCAACTCTTACACCAGCTGAAGCTGTTCCCATCACTGAAACAATGCCAGAGACTAGAAGCCAGCAGCAGCGGAGAAGTCCACAACTACACTAACCAGACGCAGCCAAACAGCTCACCAAAGACCTCCACACAGGAGTTAACTACAAGTGAGGACTTCACCGGCAAAATTCTGCTGAAACAAACCAGCGTTGGGGAGGCTAAATTGTCAGCACCTACCAACAGACAAGATACTTAGTCTGTTGGAGAACGAGCTGAGAAGACACAGCATAACCCAGCTGTGCAAGACACCACGTCCATCAACAAGAACTCAAAGACCACCACACTAATGACGAATCTGTCACAACAAGAGAAAGCCGACATCAAGCTTTCCCATGGCATATCAGTGGAAGCCACTCGACACCGCATGATCAAACGATGGGTCATCAAGCGAGTTAAGACCCATCTCATTAATGATCAGATCAGGGAGATACTGTCGAGAGAGATCTCGGCACTAAATATTACCAGTGCAGAGAGGATCATCGGGAAGAACAACACCTTCTCCACAGTAGTCATCATCACATCGGAGGACTAGGTAATCCCTCACACCATAAGACGGCACAGAAGAGAACAAGATCCAGAGCACTACATACTCAGAGTGTTGTAGTGCTCCAGGTGCCAGAAGTTGCACACCAATGCCACATGCAAAAGTGAGGTGGAGGTCTGTAGATACTGCTCTGAACCCCACCCATTCAGTCAGTGCCCTCAAGCTAAGATTGACACGGACTTCAGGAGGTCTAACCCAATCAGAAAGTGTGCCAACTGCCCCATCAATCACGGCGCTAGGTACCTCGGCTGCCCCTTCCACCAAGACAGCAAGGAAGCCATGAAGATCGGCATCACATCCAATCTACCTTACAAAGAGGCTAGGAGGCATTACGAGGCTACCACCCGTCTAACAAAGGGCGACAAGGCACAGTTGGAAGGCCAACTGAAGGACCTAAGATCCAAGTTCACCATCATTGAGGAACAGCGAGACAAGACATAAGAGACGCAAATAACAGCCGTTCAACGCATCCTGGATGAACTAAAGCAAGTACAGCAGGAGATTGAGCAGGATGTCGCTCCATTGGCTGCAATATAAACGGAGACAGAAGAAACTCTGACACAAATACAAGAAGAAAGAGAAAAGATAGAACAGCTCAAGTCAAAGAACGAGACATCAGAAGCAGACGATATAAAGTCCCAGACAGAAGAAGAAGCAACAAAAGAAGAAGTAGAAGAGGATGAATAAAACCAGAACGACAGTGACCAAGACCAAGATCAAGTGTGGACGGAGGCCAGGAGAAGAAATTACTCACCCACCAAGATCGAGTTATCAACCCGTTCACGATACAAGGTACCAGAGATGATCAAGAATATTCAAAGACCGACCAAGACGGGATAATAGATGGAACCCCAGAGAGACGACAACTGGTAAAGCTCCTTGAAGGAAACAACACTATAAGATGGGGCTGGTACACAATTACGCCAGGCCTCAACTAGTGTGCGACTCTGTCCAGACATGTAAAACCACAAGGATGAAATGAACCCAATGACAACAGATCAGAAGCCAGGAAGCAGATATACACATCTCTATTTATGAAAGAACAAGTACGAGATACACCATAAGAGACTCGACTTTAATGAAATCGATAAGTCGACGGTTGAACAGGGCCATTCTCCTCAAGAATTGGAATTGGAATCCCAACAATAGTGAAATTTATTTCCATCATAAGCCAATGAATTTCTATGCCCTTCTGTAACATTTATAGTCAAAGGCAAATGTTGTGCTTTCAGGTGGTTTGTTATATATCCATGTTTTGCATCCTAACATTGCTGTAGGAAATGTATGCTCTTATAGTACGTCCCGAAAAGAATGCCTTCATTCACGATCAATTATTTTGAAAACTGTCTGTTGCATCGTTATGAGATTTTTCCAGCCGTCTTATATTTACCCCCACCCAAGGTATATGTCTTTGATAGGTCCAAAAGCAACTTAAATCATCTAAAGCGGCGACATTTCTTTGATGTTTTGCTGAAAAACTAGTGATTTCTCGCTAACAAATTTATGTTTACAGTAATGAAAGCCCCGCCATTTCAGATGACACACAAGGCGTATCCGGATTCGTATAAGAGTGGGTGCAATGAAAGTAGCTTAAAAGTCGACAGGGCCGGCTGCATTGCACAGGGTTTTTATCCCATATGGCTCAGTTTCTTCCGCAGCGCGGAAAGCGTCGCACAAAGCGTGAACTCCGTACCTCCAGCGACGACCCTCGGGAGTCTCCGAAAAAATGCACTCGTGAAATGAAGAACGCGGCCCGGAATCGAACATACAACCTTCGGAGCCCGAGTCAGACGGCTTGACCACTTCACCACGGAGAATCCCGAGAGGGGTGCAATGTGTAATATTAGTAAAGACAGAGAATTTACAGAGGCATGGGGTAATTAATTGGTAAATTGACAGGAATGTAGAAGGAATATATTTCTTACTTTATTTTTAATTTCCTTCTTGCTTCTTCAGCTGCTGGTTAATAATGTGTACACAAGTATTCGTGTTAGCTTTTTATATTGAGTTCGTGAAAGCTTCCAAATAGCTGTGCGTTAATGTGTGTATGGAGTGACCAGAAATGATACCGCAATTTAGTCATCATGTTTCCATTTTTAAGGATCTGTTCAGCTGTCTGTGTAGTTTGTTCACACGTACACATGGGTGACAGACCCGCTTTGAGTCTTCGTGAAAGATTGTCTACTCTGCTGTTTACCGTTCAGAGACAGAACATGATTACCTGTTTTGCACTATGAAAATAGCTGTTAGTGTCTGTATTCTGTTGGTATTCAATGCGTTTAGTGTGTGTGTGTGTGTGTGTGTTTTTTTTTTTTTGGTTTTTTTCAAAACAGTTGTTTGTCACCGCTGAGGGCTTGCGGAATTGAAAATTCATCACTGTGGAATACAAACTGTTGCCATTGACATTATGCTGATGCTGTAATGTTTAGGGCCTGCAATTCTTCTGAATATTTGTAGCAAAATATCCCAGTTGGTGTGCACGTGGATTAAGGTCTGCGATCTGCTCAGACCTTAATCTGTGTCGGACGATTCCAGCAGGTTGATGACTGCTCTCGGTTGCATAAAATTCAATCCATCCTTTCTCCAATAATCCTCTTCCTCTTTCAACACATGGTCCTCACATTTTTCCAGTAACTTTTATCAATATTTAATAGCGCGGACTGGATTAGTATCCTGACGTCAGACAATTTGAATATAGTATTGTCAGCTGCCACCTGTCCTTTAATTTTAGCCCACACAATTTCTATAGGGTTAAAATGAGAATGGTACGGCGGAAGTCTCAAGCACCCATGACGATGCTCTTCTATCAATTAGTCGATTTGATATTTCTTGCTTTTTGGCGTCTGTTTTACAAGGGACAACAATTTTAGCCAGAAATATGTTTCTGGAAATGGTATGTTTTCCATTCGGAGTCATATCTTTATTGCTCCCTTTGTGCTCGATGCTGTAGGTATTTTGTCTTCTTGGGCAACAACATTGATATCATGCATTGTCCATAATTGGACACGACGGTCTATCTAGGGATGGAAGCACAGTATTCTCGAGCTAATCTCTAAATACATTACCATTCGTCTTATTATGATAATCCCTATTGTCTGTATGCTTTGATATGAACACGAGCCCAGCATTCTGTTGTAAGCCATTATGCGTATTACCAGCATGGGCCATGACCAAAAGCTGTCCTATACTACTGGGCACATATCGCTTTATCTGTCCATCCACTGATTGCCATTCCTTATCACTTGTGTGGTGCGCATTGATCCACATTTCATCCAAACACACTATGCCATAATTTTCTTTGCGCATTTCCCTTATTTCACGTAGGTATCTGCTTCTCATGGCTCCTAAATGCGGTTGCTCCCAAAGATTATTTCTACCGCCCTTGTACTTTCAAATAGTGAAGATAATTTCCTTATAATTTTCCACAAATTTGTTTTGGATAGCTCTATGTTATTGTTCTTTCTGAACCAAACCCTAAGTTTTCTTATAGTCACTGTTTCTTTGGCATCCAGCATTTTTATAATGCTGGATAATCCTGGATATAAAATCCAAAATTTTTATAATTTTGGGAGTCCCTGTGGCGAAGTGGTCAAGCCTTTTGACTCGGGCTCCAAACGCCGTGGGTTCCATTCCGGCGCGCATCCTTCGGTTCACGAGTTAAATTTTTTGGAGACTTCTGTGGGTCATCGCTAGAGCTGCGGAGTTCGTGCTTTGTGCGATGCTTTCCGTGCTGCGGAAAGAGATCGAGCCATATGGGATAGAACCCGGTGCAATGAAGTCAACCCTGTCATATATCAAGCGACTTTTTAAAGCATTTTTATAATAGCTCGCCTTATGACATCTTTGTCAAAGCTGTCTACAACAATCTTTCTACCTACCGTTTGGTTATTGCGTGTTGGTTTAATTCCGGATTCTTGCACCCATCGACGAAATGACCATTTACTCAAACCCAATGCATGCATTGTACTTTTTTCGGAATTTGTAATAGTATAAAACAATTTCCTGCGACCAGCTCCTTGACAAAAATATGTGTACAACTTCATAGCGATTCTTTGAAGTGTATAATTTCGCATTCAATCCCATTGAAAACTATTCACACATTTCAATGTTAGCGATAAGTGGTAAGATTTTTTTAAAAAAACATATTAAATCACGCAGTGAGTTGGCATAAGGCCAATCCCGTGAAAAAACGAACAATATTCAACACTGAGTGCTGATTATCTGGCTATGCTGTAATACATTTAAAATTATGAATTTAATTTGTTTTTTGTTGGGTGGACATAATGATAAGGTTATATACTAAATCTCATAATTTTCCCTCAGTTGGTTACTGAGATATGGATGTTTATATTGGGGCAAAAAAAAAAAAAACAGACTATAGTATTCTGTCTTCTGTCATTCTATCTGTTCCAATCCATAGAGGTTTTAACTACTTTAGTTTTTGTAGAGCAAAATTTGTTCTTCTTTTAATTCTGTCACCACTTTTCCATTGTTCATCAGCAGAGAACTCATCATCATCATCAAGTGCCCTGCCAGCTGGCGTAGGTGTTCATGGCTCTCCACAGATCTCGGTCTTTGGTTTTCTGGATCAACTCTGCTGCTGATATTCCTCCATGCCACCGTCTCAATCCATCCAGTATCATTTCTCTTGGTCTGCCTCTGCCTCTCTTCCCCTCAATGTTTCCAGTTGTCATGACGTTCTCCAATGCCTCTCTTGTCATCACATGACTGAAGAAAGATGTTTGTCTCTTTCTTATTGTTGTATATAATGTTCCAGTTTCATTAGCCTGTTTCAGGCAGTCGTTGTTAGTTACTCTGGCAGTCCAAGGAATACGCAACATTCGTCTCAGGAACCACATCTCTGTTGCTTCCAAACAGAGAACTATATATTCAATATTACTCACTTCCTGTTATTTCCTTCCATTCATAGACATATATGTTACCATATTTTTTGTGTAGTTTTTTGTTTTTTGTTGCACTGAGATATAAATTTTGTTTCTCATTTTGCTTTTCCACTGACTTAATTAGTTTCTGAATTCTCATTTGTATGGTTGATAATAATACTGCGATGTCATCCTATCAAAGCTCCAGTATTTCTATTCTCTCTATAACAAAGGATTGTTTCTTGTCAATATTTTCTTTAACATTTATAATGTTTTCAGTAAAACGATAAACAGATAAGGGAACAGAATTTTGTGTTCTTTATCAAATCAATCAGTTGTATCATCATATATCCTCACTGATGCCCTTTGTTGCCTGTTCAATTTTATTATGACGTGTATTAGATGTAATGGGAAAACCATTTCTTTCATTATTTTTATAATTCTTCGTGTTTCACACAGTAAAATGTTTTTTTGAATAATCTATAAGCCCAGATTTGAATAAGATATGATTTCATGCTTTCATGAGTAGGAGACAATCGCTATATTTTGAATGATAGCATTCATGGTAATAGTATGATTATCCCAACACAGATTAAACAGCATCCAAGAGTAAAGAGAATTAATCTTGATTATGAATGGTTGAACTCTGGATGAAATACAAATACAAATAGTAGTATTGATATGGCAAAGTGCCTACAAATGACCGTTAATATTTTCAATCCTGCTGCTCTGCTAATTGCTAAATCGAGCCACTCAGCACATTTAATAATTTCAATCCTGTCATGCCAGCTGTTATACCAACCATCAATAATAATGGTTATTACTTTCAATACTATCCTGTCAACTCTCATATCATTGTTAATACTTTCAATGCTGTCATGTTAAGCCTAACATCATGGTTAATACTTTCAATACTGTCCTGTCAACCCTCACATCATGGTTAATACTTTCAATACTGCCCTGTCAACTCACACATCATGATTAATACTTTCAATACTGTCCTGTCAACCCACACATCATGATTAATACTTTCAATACTGTCCTGTCAACCCTCACAACATGGTTAATACTTTCAATTCAGTCCTGATAGCTTTTACATCAACACACACATCATTGTTAAAACTATCAATCCTGCTCTGACAGTTGTTGCATCAATATATGTTGTACCCCCTCCTAATCTAATCAGTGGAATGCATACTTATGGTACTCATCCACCAGGCTGTGACCCTGCTAGTCTCACCTCAAGAATGGGATTGAAGTAGAAAGTGAAAGACTGACAATGATGAAAATGGTCCCTGAATCCATTTAATCAATATTCCAATTGTTGATTTAACTCCTCATTAACCAATTAGTTTAGAGCAGTGCTAACAGTGTGTCTGTTTCACCTCCCTGTGGATAGTGAGATTGAGATCTTGTATGCATGGGATGCTATGGATGTGACTTAGAAGGAAAAGGGATGGAAGTCTGAAAGTTTTGAAACCACTATTTAGAAGCAGCCGGTCTCTCTGGCCGAGGGGTTACAACACTTTCTCCGTAATCCCGTTTATCACGCAGAGTCTCGTAGCGGACGAGAGCTGGAAGCGGTTCGACTCCCGCTGGTGACTTGCGGGATAACTGAGCCGGCCGCTCAGAAAGCAATGGCAAACTACTGAGCGTAATCTTGCCAAGAAATCAACAGACAGCTGAAAGATGCTGCTGTTGACAGCGATGTCCTGTAAAGGATATGTGGGAAAAATAAAAAATTTAGAAGCAATATCTGCCTGAGACAAAGTTATAACTCAAGTGTTGCCTCTGATGCTGCTAGGAAGAGGTGAACCTATTCTCACATACAATATTTTTGATAGGCATGTACACATAATCTTGAATCTTGAATGGTAGCATTCATGGTAATATTATTGGCATTTATACACAGATAAACAACATCCAACAACAGTGAAAACAGTTACTCATGATGATGAATGGTTGAACTCAACATGAAATACATACAACATTGACATACCTCCTGCAAAACTTGCCAAGAAACCCAACAACCATGAAAGAAAACATAAAAAGAAAGCGATCTAGTGGTGAGACTCCCAAGCTAGGCAGATCAGATAACAATGGGGAAGAATGTGACGCAGGGGCCAGTACTAGTAACTGTAATGACGGAGATAATCCCGACGGTGTTACCAAAGAAATCCCAGGTGTCAGACTAAAAAGCAGAGTGAAACTAGGAACGTGAATGTGAGAAGTCCGTATGAAAGAAAGCTCAAGGTAGTATGTGATGAGAATGGGAGGTTACATATCCAAATTTTAGGAATTAGTGAACAACACTGGAGAGGTAAGGGACCTTATAAAAATGAAATTGGAAGTCTTTTCATATATTCTGGTAGAGACATTGGAGGTCAGAGCGGAGTGGCATTTTGTTTGGATAAAACAACAGCAGGGCTGTGTGCTGTCCCCTTATTTGTTTAACTTGTATGTCGAAAATATAAGAAATGTCAGAGATGATATAAACAAGGAGCAATATAATGCCCTAAATATCGCTGGTCTTGAAATACCAGAGATTCTATATGCTGATGATACAGTATTGCTATCCACATCATAGAATGGTATAGAAAAGCTAATAACCTCAATCCAAACAAATAGTGAAACTCACAACTTATATCTTAAGATAGCAAAAACAAAGATAATGCATGCAGACAAAACTAATATGGAAAAAGAAATATATGTTAATGAGGAAAACTTGGAGGTGGTTGACAATTTGGAATATCTTGGGTCATTAATTTCCAACAATGGTGACACAATGAAAGAAATTAAAAGACAAATATCTACTGCTCTTCAGAAACTAAAACAACTGAATAAAATGTGGAGTGAGACAGATAAAACTACAAAAATTAGATTTTTAAGAATGTGCACTTTTCCCATTGCAACATACTCATGTGAGACCTGGACACTTACCAAACAAGCAGTACAGTGCATAAATGTCTTTGAATATAAATGTTACAGATGGGTTCTAAGAATATCTTGAATACAGAAAATAAATGCATCCCTACGACAAGATCTAAATACTGAAGAAAGTTGGCTACTAAAGACAACAAATAAAATTGAAATATTTTGATCACTTGAAAAACCATGAAAGTTTGGAGAGAACAATTATCCTTGTGGGAGACTATATCCCTCTACCACAACCACAGATGTTTAAAGCATTACTCTCCAGTGACAGTATATTCTTTCAGTGTCCTATTACTTTCTCTCTGCTAATGTATTCTGACAACTACCCAAGACAACTTTACCTCATATGTTTACATATATACAAAAATTTCCTCAGGTTCTCATTAGAATAGTTATTTAACTAACAGACTTTTCCTGAAAAGCAAACAACAAAGTGCTACAGCTGAATGATGCTTACCAATGATTCTTTTATTGTGTTTGATAAGCAGATCTTCAACAGTTCCACCAAAAGAATCTATTAATTTTGCTACCTGGAAACATAAGAAAAAGGGAAAATTTCACTGCAGTAGAACTAGAAAAATTAACATGGGATTACCTGAGTTAAAGGTACATTAATTTGACAACAATGTAATGCCACATGGGTGTGTGATGTAAAAGGTTTTACATGTATCAGGTACAGCATAAGGGATTATGGTTACAGCTCCATTCTCCACCACCCTTTCCATCTCAAATCAGATGAATATTGACTTCATACACTGAAGACTTCTTATTTCACTGTCCATGGTTTCTAACCTCAAACTTTAATATATATTCACAGGACACAGGGTGACTGATAGATCAACACTATACTGGAGTGATCAGTTACCACAGACTCATATACATTCTGAGGAGATCTGAACACCTATGAATATGTCTGACATGCAGTCATAATAGTCTAATGTGATCCTTACCTTGGTCATTGCAACCAGACACATACTCAGTTCTCCACACTAAAACCCTAAACTAGCCCTGCCTACATGTGGTAAAAAAGTAAAAAGTTAGTTGCATATCCTTTACAGGACGTCGCAGTCAACACCAGCATTCTTTGCTGATTTGATCTCTTGGTAAATTTACGTTCAGTAGTTTGCCGGTTAGCGGGGTAGGGGTATCCCCTATCAAAGGAGATGTAAGACGCCTCCTTTCCTCTGTTAGTCTACGGGACACCCTTGGGCAAGGTGGAGTACCCGTTTAGCCCCCCGATCAGGGTTACGTGAAGCCATGGAAGCAGGTGGTGGAAGGAATGTGAGAGCAGCCGACAGATTGTTGTTGGTTATGGTCTTGCACTCTGCGGCGATAGGCAGATGATCTCATCAGTAGAGACAATGGCTATGGCCACCGACTAGTACAGTCACTGCCCAGAAGGAAAGCAATGGCAAACTACCTTCTGCAAAACTTGCCAAGAAACCATAACAACCATGAAAGAAAACATAATAAGAAAGAGATCTGGTGGCGAGACCCCCAGGCCAGGCAGATCAGATAACACTGGGGAAGAGTGTGACGCAGGGACCAGTACTAGTAATCGTGATGACGGAGTTAATCCTGACTGTGTTACCAAGGAAATCCCCTGTGTCAGACTAAGAAACAGAGTGAGAATGGCAACGTGGAATGTGAGAAGTTTGTATGAGGGAAAGCTTAAAGTAGTGTGTGATGAGATTGAGAGGTTAAACATTCAAATTTTAGGAATTTGTGAACATCGCTGGAGCGGCAAGGGACATTTTACGACTGAAAATGGAAGTATTTTCATTTATTCTGGTAGAGATGTTGGAGGCCAGAGTGGAGTGGCATTTTGTTTAGATAAGACAACTGCAAAAACTTTAATGGGATATAATCCAGTTAGTGATAGAATCCTCACTATTAGACTTAAAGGCCGTCCAAAAAACACAACTCTCATACAGATATATGCACCTACTTCAACAGCAGAGGAGGACGAAATTGAAGATTTCTACACACTACAAGACACATTAAATAAGATTGGTCATAATGATATAGCAATAATAATGGGAGATTTTAATGCAAAAGTAGGTGCAGGAAGAGCTGAAAATGAGAGACACGTTTTAGGAAAATTTGGATTAGGAAATAGAAATGATGCAGGTGACAAATTAATTGAATTTTGCACAGAAAATTAGTTAACGATAGTCAACACACTTTTTAAACAACATCCAAGAAGACTCTTCACATGGAAGTCTCCAGACAGTTTTACCAAAAATCAGATAGATTATATTTTAATACATAGAAGATGGAGATCAAGCATAACATCTGCAAAAACCCTACAAAGTGCAGACTGTGATACAGATCATCAGTTATTAGAAGCAGATCTGAAATTAAAACTCAAAAAGCTTACCCGAGGACCAAGGCCACTTTGTTTTGATCTCACAAACATACCAGACGCATACAACATAGAAGTTAGGAATCGCTTTGGGGTCTTGATGTCTGTACAAGAAGAAATGACACCTGAGGAACTGGCAGTACAAGCTAGAGATATCTTGATAAATGCAGCCAAAGATCTAATTCCGACCAAGAAAAAGCAACTTAAGCCATGGATTACATTAGACACGTTAGAATTAATAAAACAACGAAGGGAGCTGAAACAGAAAGGAGATGAATCAATTAACCACAGGATGAAGTATAAATCTTTAACTCGAGAAATAAGAAAGAACACAAGAAAGGACAAAAATCAATATATACAAGATTGCTGTACCAGAATAGAGCAATATCATAAGGCTGGAAGAGATTATGAAATGTTCAAAGAAATGAAGTTATTGACAAGAAATGTTCAACCTCAATTGAATGTTATCTGTGACAAGATGGGAAATACCTTGACAGAATCTAGACAAATTCTAGAAAGATGGCAGGAGTACTGCAGTGGAATGTATGATATGAGTGACAGTGAGGATATGAATGAGATACATGAGCCAACGACAGCAGAGACAGAACCTGAACCCTCATTAGATGAAATTGCTTGGGCTATAAAGCACCTGAAGAATGGTAAATCTCCTGGATGTGATGAGATACCAGCTGAACTAATTAAAGCGGGAGGAGAAGAAAGCATACACATATATCATGCATTATGTACAAAGATTTGGAAATATGGTATATGGCCAAAAGGTTGGAAGAGAACTATCTTCATTCCAATACCAAAAAAGGGCAACCTGAAATTATGCACCAACTACAGAACTGTTGCCCTGATCAGTCATGCAAGTAAAATCCTACTAAAAGTCATAATGGCAAGACTTCGTAAGAAAATGGAAGAAGAGATTAACGTAGTTCAAGCTGGATTTAGACAAGGAAGAGGAACAAGAGATCACATATTCAACATGCGTTTAATAATAGAGAAGTGCAGAGAATTTAATGTAAACCTATACTCATGTTTTGTGGATTATTCAAAGGCATTTGACTGTGTACAGCATCAGAAACTTTGGGAAATCATGAGGACTATGGGCTTTCCATCACATGTAGTACAACTCATAAAAATGCTCTATCTAGACCAACAAGCAGCAGTTAGAATAGATGGCGAGGCATCAGATTGGTTTGACATCAAGCAAGGAGTCCGTCAGGGCTGCGTGCTGTCACCCTATTTGTTTAACCTGTACGCCGAAAATATAATGAGAAATGTAAGAGACGATATAAACAGGGAGCTATATGATGCCCTAAATATCGGCGGTCATGACATACCAGAGATTCGATATGCTGATGATACAGTATAACTATCCACAACACAGAATGGCATAGAAAACCTAATAGCCTCAACCCAATTGAATAGTGAAAATCACAACTTATATCTTAACATAGCAAAAACAAAGATAATGCATACAGATAAAACTACTATGGAGAAAGAAATATACATTAATGGGGGAAAATTGGAGGTGGTGGAAAATTTTGAATATCTTGGGTCATTGATTACCAATAACGGTGACACAATGAAAGAAATTAAAAGGCGACTATCCATTGCTCTTCAAAGACTAAAACAGATGAATAAATTATGGAGTGGGACAGACAGAACTACAAAAATTAGATTTTTAAGAGCATGCATCTTTCCCATTGCAACATACGCCTGTGAGACATGGACACTTACTAAACAAGCTGAACAGCGCATAAACGCCTTTGAATATAAATGTTATAGACGAGTTCTAAGAATATCTTGGGTAAAGAAAAGAACAAATGCATCCATACTTCAAGAGTTGAATATTGAGGAGGGATGGCTATTAAAGACGATAAAACAAAGAAAATTGAAGTATTTTGGTCACTTGAAACGTCATGAAGGTTTGGAGAGAACAATAATGGAAGGGTATATGCCTGGGAAGAGAGGAAGAGGAAGGCCAAAGAGAAGATGGGTGCAGGATGTGGCGGATGATCTCCAGATGGGTGTATCAGACGCGGGACATCTTGCTTGTGATTGAGAAGCTTTCCGGAAGGTTGTTATGGGAGCGAGGTTCTGCAAAGGACATGCTACTGAATGAATGAATGAATGAATGAGTTTGCCACTGCTTTCTGAACAACCGGCACCCATACTATTTTGTAAAAACACAACGCAAGGTGGTCTGCTGCCAAATTGCCCACAGCTGTGTTTCGAACACGGTTATATGGGATTACGAACTGCGTCCATAACCCCTTCGCCATGGAGCCGACATGTGGTAAGGCATACTCAATATACAGTATTATATACGCTCAGTAAATGAGCAGCACATGAGGGGCCTTTACTGTTCCAGATATCTGGTACCTAGTTTATAATGCTTGGTTGCCCTCAGAAAATGGAGATAATTCAACTCTGTCACTATGTGCGATGAAACCAAGGACCATTATCTTGTCTGACACCATCACAGCTGCCAACAAAAATGAAGACTGAATACAAATTATTAAAGTATCATCCCAAATGTAGCAGACTGATGTGAAGATAACAGGTAATAGTAAAGTGAATTCACTGATGGATTGCTGTCATTTGGATGTTAGTATCAATAAGCTTATTAATAGCATGTCACTACTTTATGAGACTGGATGACCAGTTACCTTTAATGTCCCCTTTTCTTTTGAATTATGCAATTTAGGCATCCATTTTATTAATGGACACATCAGATTGATACAACAACTGGGTTTAGATCCAGTTCTGTGACTACTGTCAATGATTCAGATGAAGAGATAATAGTAGCAAAGACAGAATGAGTTAAACAAACAAGGGCTGAAACAGAACTTAAACAAACATTAGATATAAAGTCCACACAAATGTAAATCAACTCAAGCTAGTGTCAACACAAAGTATAAATACAGCAACAAAATAGTAACAACTCGTGGCTAGCAGAGTACAATTCAATATATACAAGAGACAGAATATGCTGAGCTGAATCGTGACAGACTTTGGTCACTTTTGTGTTGGGACTGCCACATCGATGGACATTTATGTGAACTCATGTTGGGTTTGATTTTCACTGTATTTCAGCTATATATCATCAAATTTGCCTTTTAACCACCCAACGACAGCTGTACGTTCTGTCTGTCTGTTATGTCTCAAGTGATACTATCATTGTAACATCACAGTTGTCCATATCACGAGCTGTATGAAAGAATTAGTCAGCGTATGCAAAATGACCTTGTTATGCTTGTCTGACAGTCTGACCATCAATCAGGTATGAGAGATATTTATACATCATTTTCTGATATGACATTGATATATGAGAGTTCTTGAGTGCTAGAACTACGGGGAGTGGCTGTCTTATAGGCTATGTTAAATCACTGCTGTATGTCTGAGAGCAGGAAGCAATAACGTGACTGTGTGGATCTTGGTTTGTGTTTTCCAGATAGAGACTGAAGAAAGCCCAAAGTGAATGTTACAGAAATACCATTGCCTGGTCTGCTTTACAAGAAAGTGCAAGGACCCCCACAAAGTGAAATCATTGGTGGAATAAATTGTTACTTGCTGCTGTCATGAGTGATGTCAATTCTATTGCCATCATGTCATAGTGAAATGATGAGCTAATTATCATCACCAATGTTTGTGTCACCATTAACAACACCACACCTGTTGCTAGAAGAAGTTCTCTGACAGCTGTTATGTTGTAACAACTCCACAAATGTACTTCCTTTCGTTCCATTACTCTTGTAATTCTTGCCTCTTATCGCAACAAAGTTTACCTGCACAATACATGCAGGTATTTTGTCCTAGTGCAGTGGTTCTTAACCTTTTTTGGCCCATACACCTCTTCACCATATGTTCAGAATGTCATTCCCCCTTTCGTATTTCCTCCCTATAAATTCCTCCTGCCCCTACACAGTATACGTAAAAACGGAAGCTAAATTTAATAACACACATTTGAACAAGTCCAGACGTCTACATAAAACGTGATTTGCAGGTCTACTTACGTTATAAAATGAATTTCAGAAGGGTGAGAAGTACAGAACCATAAAGTATGAAGGGGAATACAATATCAAGTAATCAGTTCTTGTATTAACATGATCTTGAAGATTGAGAACCACTGTCCTAGTGTCATCTGTGACTAATAATTATTTAAGTATAACTTAGCTGAATGCTACCAATCTTTAGCAGTTTTATAACTTTGCACCTGAAGGAGAGCAGAAGTAATGGGTAATTTCTCAGAGCCCAAATCAAACATATAGTTGTCAGGTCTTAGTCAGATATGACTGAGCTACCATATAACAGTAGACGGCACTACCTGCTTTCTGTCAGCGCCGAATGTTGGGCGGCGCTTACCAAACCCGACACCCCACATTGTGCCAATGGCTTCGGGTGGAAGAATGCAGTTGAGAGGGTATAAGCCTTATCCTGGTGTGAGGAAATGAAACCTAAAGACAAAATGTCATGTCAGGGCAGAACAGGCCCTAAGCCTTGGTTTGGTTGGTAGCTGGTCTAGGACAGAAGCTCCGACAGGCAAACAGTTAGAGCATTGCTTTGCTGATCCAGCAGCTTCTGCAGCTTGTCTTGTTCCAGATGTATTGGTGTTACCATTCCTCTAGAGTGAACTAGGCATGGTCTTTATATTTTAGCCCAGACTTTGTGCTATGGAGAGGTATAACTCCATCGCTGGCCTTTACCGGTCTCGGAATCAAAGCAAGAGACAGCAGTTACAGGTTATAAGTCCTTGTCAATTGGCGTAGACATGGGGCGCCACAGGCTGCCTCTGATGGTGGGATACACCTATAGGTGTCACCGATCAGCTACCGCCCGCCTCAAGCTGGGCAGCCCTAGACCAATTGGGTGCTGATCCGCCACAGCCTGCCTGCTTCAATGGGTGCTTGGGGCTAGGACAAAATCTGAATCGCAGGCTGTAAAAACCAATGCACCAGGTACTACTAAAAAAGAAAAATAGAAACCTCAAGCTACGGCTTGCAACATGGAACGTAAGAACCATGTGTCCAGGATTTTCCACTGACTTGATAAATATTGACGATGTGAGAAAAACGGTCGTGATTGATGCCGAACTCAATCATCTTAACACTGATATTGCTTGCCTGCAGGAGACTCGCCTCACTGAGGAAGGGTCACTCAGGGAAAACAATTACACCCTTTATGGAAGGGTAGAGGGCAGGCAGAAAAAAGGCAATATGGTTTGGGCTTTGCAGTGAAGAATTTGCTATGGGAATGATGAAATTCCAGCTGGAGGTAATGAAGGACTATTATCCCTGAACTTGGCAACCTCTTGTGGTTTTGCCACCATTGTCACTGCGTATGCACCAACACTCACTTCCTCTGATGATGTGAAGATTCATTCTATGAAGAGTTAGACTCTATGATCAATGCAGTTCCAAAATCTGACTACACTGATATAACGGTGATTTCAATGCTCATGTGGGCAAACACTCCAGTTCATGGACAGTGTGCCTTGGAAAATACATTGGTCGCATGAATGAAAATGGGCAAAAGCTATTGGAGCATTGCACCAGAAATGACCTATGTATTACAAACTCCTTTTTTAAAACAAAAAAGCTGCATAAGATCACATGGAAACATCCAAGATCCCGCCATTGGCATCAGCTGGACTTCATCATCACACGGAGACAACATTTGAACCAAACATCATTAACTTAAAGTTACCATAGTGCTAACTGTTATACAGATCATTCTTTGGTTGTTTCAAGGGTTAGACTGAGACCAAAGAGAATCTACACAGCTAAACACAAATCTAGCCCCAGGATTAATATTATTAACACCCACGATCTTGATAAGTGCTTTGAGTTCCAAAGCAACTTAAAGACGCTTTCACCGATACATCAGAAAATTGTACAGCAAGTGAAAAGTGGGGTAAACTCAAGGAATCTCTTTATAAAAAGCAGTAGGGGTTTACGGTACTGTGGATCATAAGAGGCAGGACTGGTTTGTGGCAAACAGCCAGACACTGCTTGATTGATAAAAACAAGATAGTTCTCTTAAGAAACAAGGAAAGAGCGTGTTACACTCCCAGTGAGCTGAAGCAAGCTAAGAAGGATGTGCAAAAGGCTGCCAGGCAGTGTGCAAATGACTATTGGATCAAGTTATGTGAGTCCATTCAAAACGCAAGTGATAAGGCAAACATCAGAAGTTCCGGTTTCAAGATGGCAACAGACGGTCAGGTTGTTTTGTGATCATTAACTTTTTCGCGTAGGAGATGGATATATTCATCTCTTGCGTGTAATTTGTGTGCCAGGATGTAAAACCAGGAGTTTCTACTCAAGATCTGCACGGATGCTACGGAGTTTCGTGCATCGAGCGAAGCAATCCTTGAGTGAATTTTTAGCAGCGTGTGTGGTTTCTGTGTTTTCGGTTTTTCAACATGGCGGAACGTGTGTTCTCCGAGCGGTCAGCAGTCAACCTAACGAGGCGGCGTGGATGCCGGGCAGGCAGAAAGAGACAAGGTAAGCATGGTGGTTTAAGACGTTTTAGACTCAAGTGTCACCGTCTAGGACTCAGGAATATCCATATTCTGTATTGGAACTGCGCCAGCGTAAAACAACGGGGCTCTATTTTAGAAACCCTGGTCTACAGGAACAACATTGTAGCACTCCAGGAGACGAGACTGGGCGATCAGCTACTCCGAATTGCCGGCTTCAAATGTTTCTACAACTGGGAATGGCGATTCTCGTTCGCGACAGCATGGTGGCGTCAGAACTAGACATGTCCAGCTGGGACAGTGACGATATACAAATACAGGCGTTGAGAGTTCATTCCAGTATACCATTCGTGTTGGTTAATGTTTATGCCCGCAACGCAAGTATGGACTCCCAGAAGTGGCAGTGCTTAAGTGGCATATTAGGTCACGAGAGAAATGTTATTTTCTGTGGCGACTTCAACGCTAAAGGCAGATCATGGGGAAACATTTCCTCCAATACACAGGGGGAGGAGCTCGAGACTGCACTTAAAACCATTGACCTGGTTTGTATCAACAGTGGCTGTGTCACCAGGACAGCAAGCCATCCAGGCGATGAGGACAGTGCTATTGATCTGGCGCTGGTTTCACCTTCACTCACTACAGTGTGTAGATGGGGTGTCCTAGGACACCACGGCAGTGACCACCACCCTTGCAGCATATTGGTGGAGAAAGGCAGAACCAGGCAGCACAAGCTAAAGGTAAAGACTTTCCAGTATGACAGTACAGGGCAAGATGTGGTGAGTAAAATAAGACGTGACAAGCGCAGAAAGCTTCAGGGCAGGAAAAAAAGCTCGGAGCAGCCACCTTGGTGGAATTTTGAGGTGGAGAAGGCTTGGGTAGTGCTGTAAGGAGATGGCAAAATGCTAAGAAGAACAGAGCTGGTCATCCTAGTCCCTGCATGTACTTAGAAAGAGAGATGCACACAAAAGTAAGCTATTTCAAAAAACTGGTCAAGGTGGTTAAAAGCGAAAAATAGGCAGAATTGTGTCAAAGAGTAAGCACAGACAAGTCACTGAAATTGTTCTGGTGACTACATAAAAGCATGAGTGATGTAGTCAAGAATAAGAGCATTTCTGACTTTCAAGGTGCTGACCTCATCTGGCAGAGGACTGACGAGGACAAGGGCAAAGCCCTCTTTGAACGCTATCTAGAGCAGAGCAACCAGACAGACATGGGAGGCAGAAATCTGGCCAAGGAGGTCAGACAGGTGCAAGGCCCAGAACACTTCAAATGAAGACACAGTGACAGTGAAAGAAATCAAGGCTGTGGTTCGACGATCAAAAAACAGCGCTCCAGGGCCTGATGGCATAAGATACGACGACATCAATAGGTGTACCGACAACGAGCTAGAGAAACTAGCAGACATGTACAACAACAGTATAGGGAGTGCTAGCATCAAGGAGGAGTGGTTACACAGCTATCTGATTCCCTTGCCGAAGCCTGACAAAGACCACAAAAAATTCAGGGATATCGAATTATAACCATGCAGAATACAATAAGCAAGCTGCTGGAGAAGGTAATTGCCAGGAAAATATCAAGCCAGCTAGAGAGGCAAGGTGTTTTCTCACCTACCCTGGGTGGGTACCGTCCAAAAAGAGAAACCTGGACCAATGCAGCAGTTTTTGCCCATGATATCTATGAAGGTTTCCACTCAGGCATTGCTGCAGCGATTGATCTTGAGGACGCATACAACAGAGTACCATTGGATTTTTTAATGCTTCAGCTTCTTGAACTAAAAGTAAGTCCATTCATCCTTAGTTGGATCGCTGCAGCCCTCTTCCAACGGAAAGTAGTGTTTAGATGTGGCAGTTGGACTTCAGAACCAACAACAATATATCCTGGCCTACCACAGGGATCACCATTATCTCCGGTACTATTTAACGCCTACACAGTGAGAATCACCAGTGAGCAGATCACTGGACCTGGCAGGACATTGTCATATGCCGATGATGTTTTAGTGTATCGTCAGGGTAAGGATAGAGAGCAGGTTGCTGCGGAACTACAAACCGAACTCAATCGCATAAGTACTTGGTGTGATGAAGCTGGGGCAATGGTCAACACAACAAAGGCAACAGTGACTTGGTTCTTGTTGAATAATCATATTGTCAACACTCCAACACCAACTGTAAAGCTGTGTTCAGAGACGGTGGAAAGAACGCAGGCAATGAATTACCTGGGGATACGGTTTGATCGAAGCCTTGCTTATAATGAGCACATAGACCAGGTGATAACAAAGGCCAAGCGGGGTTTGGCTGCGATGCGGTTGATGGCGGCAGCAAACTGTGAGCAGCACCATCTATGTTTTCTGTACGAGGGGCTGGTCATGTCTGTTCTGGAGTATGCAATAGCAATCCTGACTCTCAGCCATAAGCAGATAGAAAGGATGGAAAGGATACAGAATGAAGCTATGCGCATTATTCTTGGATGTACAAGAGATACAGCATGCAGGGCGATACGCTACCTTCTTGATTTTCCAACCATTGAAGAGAGAATACAAGTTTGCAGGGCACTCGCCTACCTCAGAGTTAACGCAAACACACAACATCCACTGCATAATGAAATTATGAAGGTGAAGGGCAGTAGGTTAAAAAGAGGACGGTCGTGGATGGGTCAAGCCGAAGACATTCTTCAACAGGGGTGTTCACTTGAGGACTTAGAACCTGGCGAGGCGTGGGTGCAAGTGCCAACAGATTTCTGCACATCCTTTTCAGTTTGCATCCAACTAGATAGAAAATGCAGACAAGAAAATCTGGCTGCTGTGGAGGCTGAAGTACAAGCATTGATTTTCGAGAATTCGCTAGACAGTGATGCGGTCATCTACACAGATGGGTCGGTCGTCCGACATGTGAGAAACTCATGGGCCTTTATGGCTCGGGCTGGAGGGAGTATTGCGAAGAAGGACTCTGGTGTATTCACTGAAACCACAAGTAGCCTGACCATGGAAGTTATGGCAGTAAGTAAAGCAATAACATGGCTCAAGACACAGACATTCACTAGGGCATGTTTCCTTAGCGACTCAATGAACATGATCAAGAGGATAGAGGAGGGGTCGATCCGAAGAGAATGGTTGCTGCCTCTGGAGTGGTCTCGGCTGGCAAAGATTAGTTTCATCTTTGTGCCAGGGCATGCGGGAGTACAAGGAAATGAGGGGGCTGACAAGCTCGCAGGTGAGGCTACTGTGGAAGGCGGACGCGCCATGGATCAGGCTGACATTCTGAATGCTCTATGAGAAGTAAGACTTTTGCGTGAACCAAGTGATGACTGTGAATCTACAACGATGGCCAGACTGCAAGAACAGCAAATTAAAAGAGGGGTGGCCAAACAAGAATACTACGCAGGAAGCCAAAGAAGATTGATAAACCAACACATAACTGGCGTCGTTAGCCGCTACATGCTGCGGGATTTGCTGAGGAGGGGATCCGAGCACTTATGGACTGAATGGTTCGATGTGCAATGAGGATGATCTGTCGACTAACTAACTAACTAACATCAGAAGCATGTATGAAGGGATAAAGAAAACCTGTGGTCCAATGATAAAAAGAAGTGCACCACTGAAAACCTTGACTGGAGAAATCATCACTGATAAGAAAGAGCAGATGGATAGATGGGTAGAGCACTACTTGGAGCTTTACTTTAGCAGATGATGCCCTCAACGCCATAGAGGCCCTGCCAACTCTTGACCACTTGGACACACTTCCCACCATAACAGAAGGTAAGTATGCCATAAATGAACTTCCATCTGGCAAGGCTCCAGGTAAGGATGGGATTCCAATAGAGGTTATCAGGAGTGGGCAAGACACACTCACTCTACAGATCCACCAGCTAATAGAGCTATGCTGGCGAGAAGGACAAGTCCCACAGGATTTCAAAGACTTGAGCATCATAACACTGTACAAGAACAAGGGCGATCAGAGCGACTGTAACAACTATAGGGGTATCTCACTTCTGCGTATTGTTGGGAAAGTATTTGCCAGAATTGTTCTGCACAGACTTCAAGTCCTAGGAGATCAAGTCTACCCTGAATCACAGTGTGGCTTCCGACAGAATCGGTCTACCATTGATATATACCATTGTGACAAATACAAGAAAAATTCCGTGAACAGAATCAGCCACTGTTTATTGCCTTCATCGACCTCACAAAAGCATTTGATTTGGTCGGTGAGGGTCTGATCAAGGCACTAAAGAAGATCGGCTGCCTACCAACTCTTCTGTCCATTGTGGAATCGTTCCAAACAGGCATGAAGGGTATAATCAAGTTGGTGCAACTTCAGAAGAGTTTGAAATCAAGAGTGGAGCTAAGCAAGGTTGTGTACTAGCTCCCACCCTCTTTGGAATATACTTTTCACTTCTACTGAAATATGCCTTTCGTGATCAGGATGGTGGTATATACATTTACTCACACTCAGATGGTGGACTCTACAATGCCAAGAGATGAAGACCAAGACCAAAATTATGAGGGTACTGATCAGAGAGTTGCTTTTTGCAGATGATGATGCAATTACGACGCACTCTGAGGAAGAATTACGTCTGCTATCTGCATTCTCCAATGTTTGTTCTCAATTTGGTTTAACAATTAGCAAAAAGAAGACAAGATTATCTCACAATGTGCACATGGGGTACCATCAATCTTTATTGACGACGCCGAACTGGAGATAGTAGACCATTTTACATATCTAGGATCAGAGGTAAATAAAAAATTATCCCTAGATCAGGAAATCAACATCAGGATTGGTAAGGCAGCTTTTTAAAAAAAAAAAGTTGACGGGGTCGACTTCATTGCACCGGGTTTTATCCAATATGACTCGGTCTGTTTCAGCAGTGCGGAAAGCATCGCACCAAGCACGAACTCCGTAGCTCAAGCGACGACCCACAGGAGTCTCTGAAAATATTCACTCATGAACCGAAGGACGCGGCCCGGAATCGAACCCACAACCTTCGAAGCCTGAGTCATACGGCTTGACCACTTCGCCATGGGGACTCTCGAAGGCTGCAACAACAATGAACAGGTTAACAAAAAAGAGTCTGAGAGAACAGGAAGTGTACTGCTAAAACAAAAGTCCTTGTCTATCAAGCCTGTGTCCTTAGTACTCTTCTTTATGGCAGTGAAGCCTGGTCAACTTACTCACACCAAGAGAAATGTTTAAACAGCTTTCATATGCGGTGTCTGCGAAGGATTCTTGGTATTAAGTGGCAAGACAAAATTACAAATACTGAAGTATTGGAAAGATCAGGTTGTGTGACGGTTTGTTCCATGATCAGTCTTCGTAGACTTAGATGGATAGGATATGTTAGGAGGATGGATGATGGTATAGTACCAAAGGACATCTTTTTTGGTGAATTACAGATGGATAAGAGATCTCAGGGTAGGCCTCTACTACGATACAAAGATGTGTGTAAGCGGGACATGATTTATACATTCCCTGATAATGAACACTAGGAGCAAGTCACCGCTGAACGTGTTGCATGGAGGGCAAATATCAGAAATGGAATAAAGATAAAGGAGAAAATGATTGCTGATAAGTCACATACCGATCGTGCGAGACTAAGATGGTGCATGATGGTGGAAATGACCATGTGTTCACATTGCATCCACTGTGGACGAACATTTACAGTGCGAATTGGCCTTATCAGTCACATTCGCTACGGCCATGGGTTGTAGTTATTATGCCCTTTTGGAAGCACAATGTAACAAACTATCATCTGTCAAGATGGCAAGGTGCCAATAATACACAACCCTAAATTCATGATAGTTAATCTACTGGAGCTAAATGCAAGCAGCCTTTTCCTCTCAGCCCTCAAAAAAAACAAAAAAACAATGAACCCATCCAAGCAGACACCAAGAATAATAGAAAATGATATAACTATAGTTTATTGTTTAATAGTCCTATATAAGAAGCCAGGATAACAATACGATATGGGGCATTCATTACTTACCTTCTTTCATAATCTTTCCTCTTCTTCTCCAGGCAATAGACATACTTTAATGCATTGTTTTTAATTTTTAAATAACTAGATGCATACATGAGCATGTGCCACCATAATTTCATAAATCAAAATAATCAGAAATGTCATGAGAATTGACTCCAGACACCCTAGTACTGGGAGCCGAGGTAGTGCAGTGGCCAACACACGTGTCTGCTGGCCCAGTGGTCATGTGTACAAATCCCCATTGAGGCAGAGATTTTTTTGTAACTGGCATGGGCTTCCAGGGCAACCCAGGTAAAAATGGATATCAGGAAATACATTAGGATTATATTACCCACTGAGCACTGACGGCTCTATATGTATGGGGCTAGCACCATATAGCCAATACCCTCATGACATGACAAGGGATCCTATACTTCACTTATCATGGACATTATTCAGGAACATCCATCAGGAGACTCGCCCCTCAGGAGATGACAACTCATGAGACTCCTCATAAGGAAATGACTCCTAAGGAGATGGACCCTCAGGAGACATCCTTAAGAGATTAACCTCAGGCAATATCCTCCAGGGAGCCGTTGTAGTCTAGTAGCTAGATGCCCACCTGCTGGCCCTGTGTCATGGGTTTTAATCCACATTGAGGTGGATTCTTCCAAACTGTCCCAGACCTAGAATGGGTCCCAGGTCGACTCGACCTAAAATGGGTAACAGGAAATAACGAGGGTGAGTCAATAAGTAAGTCACACAGTTCTGTGGGATGGCAGGTAAATGTAGATGGTGTTTTCTACAGGTGCCATTAGGTGACAGCAACATCGAACTTTATATTCCCATTCGTCAGGTGGCGCTAGGTGTATCATGTGCATGCGCAGCACATAAAAAAAATGGCGACTGTACTTACGGAGTGTACAACCAAAGAGCAACATGCTGTTGTGCGTTTTTTGTGTGAGCAAAAGGACTGCCTGCAAAGGACATTCATAAGGAAATGCTTCCTGTTTATGCTGACAAATGTTTGTCCGGTAAAGCGGACTTTTCTCAAGGATGCTCTAAAATTGTTGATGAAATCTGATCTGGTCGTCCTGTTGAGATTGCAACAAAAGCATCCGTGCAGTGGGTGGAGGAGATGATTAGAGGTGACAGGCGAGTAACAACAGACTCTGTAGCATCTGCAATAGGTGCTCACATGGTTCAGCATACAGCATAATGCATGATTGATTGAAATTTAAGAAAGTGTGCTCAAGGTGGGTACCCAGACAATTGAAGGAGGAACACAAAATGAACTGATTTGGCCTGTCCTTGCATCATCTCTGTTGATACGAAGATGAAGGAGAAGACATGCTGAACAGGATTGTTATTGGGGATGCAACATGGGTGCATCACTACCAGCCCGAATCAAAGCGTGCTTCAATGCAATGGAAACACCCTTCTTCGCCTTGTGTCCAAAAATTCACGGTTATGCCATCAGCAGGGAAGGTTGTGCTGACAGTGTTCTGGGATTATCAAGGAGTACTTTTAACCAATTTCAAGAAGAAAGGTGGTAATGTGAATTCTGAATCGTACTGTAAAGTTCTATCGATGCTTCATGATCCAATTCGAAGAAAACGTCCAGGATTGCTGATTAGAGGAGTGTTGCTTCTTCATGACAATGCAGTGGGGAGCGTTTTGTATGATATTCACTTGGACAGGAACGGAGCATAATGGGGACGACCCGTTGCTGTGAAGTTGGAACTGCGACTAACTAACTAACTAACTAACTAATGCCAGACCATATACGGTTCGATCAACTCAGGAGAAAATTAACCAACTAAGGTGGGAAGTTCTGGAACATCCACCTTATAGCCCCGACTTAGCCCCTAGCGATTTCCACCTTTTTTGGTCCACTGAAAACCTACCTTGACGGGAGACATTTCGCGAATGATGCGGAAGTTCAATGTAAAGTGAAAACGTGGTTTAGAAAACTGAGCACACAGTTCTATGCAACCAGTTTGGGAGGACTGACAAAACGATGGGATAAGTGCATCAATGTTGGTGGAAATTATGTTGAGAAATAAAGGGACAATGTATGTATAAAATTAAGCTGGTTTCAAGTTGTTATCATATTTAGTTATTTTTCTGAAGCCATTTGTGACTTACTTACTGACTTCCCCTCAAATTAAAGGAAAGTTGGTATTACACTGTGCACATCATCCACCCAGTGCCAACTGGTCTATGTGAGTCTAGCACTATAAGCCTCATGTGCCTGAGGTATGTACAAGGCTCCTTTACCTACTAACTCATTAGACATCCTGGAAAAGTGTCAATAATTGAAATAAAATCTACATCTTACTTTCTCTCCTGCAGATGCCAGTTCTGGGTGCACATATTTGGACAGTGAAACGTTCCCAGTGGAAATGCCTACAAGTCTGTGAGTATTTGGATACAAAATAAAAATGTCATAGATATTTATATCAATGCTAGTAAATTCCAATGATGGAGCATTTACAACAGGAAGCATCTGGTAAATCAGCACCTTGATCATGGCTCTCAAGCTTTTCTCCTGTTTCACTTTCTGTACCATTAAAATCCACCTTCGATGGTCTATTCAAACTGCTATTATCTGTTATCCAATCATGCTGTTCCTCTGTGTACCACCCTGACTTCTAATGTTAGATTATACACAAACACACTAGGTCACATGATAATAAGACCTGGTAACAGGTTCTCAGGTATAGAACCTGTACATTTATATGGATGTGAAGCGTGGACAATGAGCAGACAATCTGAAAAACAGCTCATGGCTGTGGAAATGTGGTTTCTGAGGAGAATGCAAAGAATACCATGAACAGACAGAAAAACCAACGAACAAGTCCTTCAAGAAGCAAATGAAGATCGTAAACTTATTAGAGACATTAGATGTAGACAGTCAAATTTTTTTGGGCATGTTATGAGAAGAAATGAACTTGGTGACAACTGGCAAGGTCGAAGGGAGGAGACCAAAAAGTAAGTACCTGGATGGCTAGGCCACATGGCATCGTTGAGACAGAAACACGGAGCTGATCCACGACTCTGGTGATCGAGTGAGATGGCAAAACATGACCGCCCACGCTTATCGGCATGGCACATGATGGATGGATGGAACAGGTTCTCATCCTAACTAACCTTCCAAGAAAATGATCATCAAGAAAGGTTAACTTTTAAAAGATTCTAAGACATACTTCTCGATTAAACCTAAATATACAGATAGTCTGTTTAGTAAACCATCTACAATGATATCTGCTTTGGTAGACAGAGCACATGGCTATGTCCTGAGGGTTGTAATGTTGATTCCAGTAAATCAATCTGAACTGACCAAACACATTGCAGTAATGCTGTTTCATCATCATCTGATTTCTTGCCACTGCTTCTCCACAGCTCTCATTTGCTAGCAGAATAAATTCATATAGTGGTATCTTTCCATTCACTGATGCAAGGTTATCCATTCTTCTTTTCCAAACTTCAACTATATAATTTTCCATTAACCTTACCAGTTGTTACAATATGTTCCAGTTTTTCCAACTGCCACCGTCTAATGTTTATGATACGTTTTCTTTGTCATTCATAAGATTTAGATGACTTAATCTTGCTGTTAATGATATGCTTGACATCTTTCAGTTATACTATATTTCTGTAGTTCTAAAAGAATTGTGTTGCTTGTTGATTAATTGTAAAGCTGTTTACACCAATGTATTGATCAGAATGTGGATAATACCAATGAACAAAAAGATTGTATTTATATCTAACCTCTTAGCCTTCTTGGCTCCAGCACCAACCAAAAGTCCCAAATTGGCAGTAGGGTTAGCCAGGGCCTTTTGAAGTTCTTTTAGTTGGCTGCCTGCATACTGAAAACATGAATATTGTCACAGAAATGATACAATATGTTGAAAAGAAACAGGTTGAAACTAAGCAGTCAAAATAAATATTAACTGTTAAAACACACCGACTGTCAACGAAGTATCTCTGCTGAGATTATAACCATTATCAACTTCTTCTTCTGCTATTGCTGTTGCTAGTCCTCCTCCACATCATCATCTTTTCATCATCACAGAATAAGATATAGATGTATTTTATAATGTGTTAGACATGACTTTGGACTAATGCAAAAGTCTGAAATAACAGTGATACTTGGGTGTGATGAGGTGAGGCCTAGATTGCCATGATGTCATCACTCTAACTGAAAGTAACACTGATGTTACAATTATTTCTTATTTAAATATTGAGCACAACCCACTACTGGCAACGCTGATCGTATTCTGGTATGAACCTAAGGCCTATCCACGTCAATGTGGAAGCACTAGACTCGAGTTTTGCTCTCGTTTGAGCTCGTCAGTAGTGCATATCCTTGACCGGACCCGGAAACAAACACCTGATCACTGGCATGTGAAGCGGGTGTGTAACTATGCGGCACACACTGGACACGGCCAAATTATTATAACTGAATATTCCAACGTTACCCATCGTAGGCTGTAGCTCAAGATTTGCCCGATTGCCACCTGTCAATCGATGTGGACCCGAACGATCAGGTCTTCTCACTGGCAAGGCACACCAGGCTGCCTAAAGTCCAGCGAGCAATAATCAAATTGATTTATTTGGTTGTTTCGGGATTTGAGATTTAAATATTTCTTATTTAACCATAGCATCTAATTTCAAATTATGATGTTATGTGATGCTACTGTTAATTTCTACAGTAAAAATATGTAGCATTATTAGAAATGGTATTTAATTACTGCATCATAATTGAAATTGACATCGCATTTTTCTCTTCTCCGTCTTCACCACCTTATCTTGCCCGATAAAGTCCATGAGACTGGGGATATTGGTTAAACCCCACTACCCAGCTCTTAGGTTATAATATAATTAATTAATTATTACTGTGGTACCAGTAAACAGGTGAAAAAATCTCTGGAAGCCTTGGTGATGAGGTTTTATAGAGGAATGATGAAAATTAATTGGACAGCCAAAAAGAGCAATCAGAACGTTTTAAGGGAAGCTGAGTGGCAAAGACAACTTATCACAAAAACATCGGAAAGAGGCAGTCATCGTTTTTTGGCCACGTTATGAGAAGACAAAAACTGGAACGTCTTGTGACAACCGGAAAGATTTGCAGAAAGAGAGATAAAGGAAGACAGCATGAAAAGATTATTGACAGTCTTGTGTCATGGCACGGAAGGGAGTCAACACACAAACTGATCTATGACATCAGAGATCATAATTTGTGGAGAGGCATGATCGCTCACGCCGGTCGACAAGGCACCGGATTATGATGATGATGATGATGATGATGGTACCAGAGCTCGCGAGCAACCACTTCTGCTCCTTCTGTTTCCAGTTATGCCATTGTGGTTAATGGATGTATAATGATGGGGAGAGAAAGATTATTATAATGTATATGTTGGGGATGAAACTGTGTTTATATTTTTTAAGTGTCAAAAGCATATTTCAGGATTCTGACCATGTGAAAAATCAGAAAATAAAGAAGGAATAACATGCAGAAGATGATTCTCACATGCAGGCAGTATTAACCAAATGATTTATATTAAACTATAAACCTACTTCAACATCATGCAGTGCCATGCCAAAAACCATGATAAAGATTTGTAGAAGAAGAACTCATAAACCATGTGTCTTAAGGACTGAATTTGGGAGGTAAATGATTCAAAGCGGATTAAACATCCTAAAGCAGGACTATTAGAGTGCCTCAGCCACTTTGCCTGATTACCCTGTTCTGTTATTACTGTGCCTATATTCTTGGGCTGCACTTCACGGTTTCTTGGCAACAATCTACTATTCTATGTCTAATGTTTGATGTGTAAGTAGGCTTTACTATCTGTGGCCTCTTCTTAGCTATCTAGGAGACCATCCTGGCTATTCCAGGACTACCCCATAATTTTAATAGTAAGGAAATAGACGAAGACAAATAACACACCTGACATACACCAATTTTACAATCATATACATTTTATGTTTTTTTTTTTTACATTTAAATCTGTATACTTGTTCCAAGCTGACAAGTCTTCAGATTTATCCACTTTTGGAACCTTTTTTAACACTGCCATAATCTCCATACCTTGTATCGTCATATCATACAATGTATCACTAAGTCATATATTGAATCATCTTTATACATGAAAGCCTAGCAAACAGAAACTGTGTCTACTTTTCCTGTTTGTCTCTGAGAATAACACACAAACAGACACTAGAACAACCGGCCCTCAGCCACTTGACCATCAACAAAATACTGAGCATATGTGTTTGTTTTTCTCATTTAAGGAGCCTCACTAACGCTATTGTGTCCCAGTTGAAGAACATGTAGTAGGTTACTTATTATCTAATTCACCATCTGAGGAGCATTTCATTTTATGTTGACAGTTAACATCTTTTTAAGCACAATTCTCAATGTTTATGGACTTGGAAAAACCCTGGAGATCATTTTCACAATAAAACTGACTACATACTTATTCAATTGTGGACTTGGTAAAAGCTCTGGAGATAATATTTGCAATCAAATTGACTACATATTGATTCCAAGAAGATTCAGAAGCAGTTTAGTAGGAGCCAACAATAGATCAAATACAAGACCATCATGGTGATCATGCTCCTTGTACTGAAAACATGGAAAAAAATGTTGCTTAAAAGTCGACAGGGTCGACTTCATTGCATCGGGAATTTATCCCATATGGCTCAGTCTCTTTCCGCAGCGCGGAAAGTGTCACACAAAACACAAACTCCATAGCTCCAGTGATGACCCTAAGGAGTCTTATAAAAAATGCACTCGTGAACCGAAGGACGCGACCCGGAATCAAACCCACGACATTCGGAGCCCGAGGCAGACGGCTTGACCACTTTGCCACAGACTCCCTGAAAACACTGAAAACATGAGATTAACTTAAGACAATAAAGAAAACCCCACAGAACAAACCAATAAACTAGAGAAACGAACAATGTTACTGTACAGAACAGATATAATATCAAAAAGATAATACAGACTATTGATGAACAATGCAAAATGTTGTTTGAATCAATACAACAGACATCAAAAGAAATCATTCTTGCCATACACAGAACTACACACACACAATAAATTGATGACACGTGAACTTCTGCAGAAGATGAATGAAAGGAGATAGAAAAAGCAAAACAGAGAAAAAAAATTGAATATACAAAAAAAAATAATAGAAAACAAATTTAAAGAGGCTAAAGACATTTAGCTGAATCAGAAATGCACAAAGATTGGGACAAATCATGGGAAAGTTACAAATTGAATTGTAAACAAATAAATATCTTAACAGATATGAAAACACCATATACCATAGGATATTTAAAATTGAAGAATGGCGTAATATTAATGGGACAAAATAATACAGTTAATAAATGGACAAAATACATAGAAGTGCTATATATTCAAGACAATTGTGAAGACTCTTCAATACTTGCTTTAAAAGTTAAGATTCCCTACATTACATGAAAAAAAGAAAGGCACCCAGACCAGACAACATAACAATGGAGCTTATTGAGGCCCTGGGGGGATTTTAGAATCAAAATAATATCTCTAAATGACATCTATAAGAGTGTATAGTTTCCTAGTGGCTGCCAAAGAAACCAGGTGCTTTATAATGTGAAGATTATCACACAATAAGTCTTATAAGTCATATTAAAAAAAGCTGTTACTGAAAATGTTTATGAGAAGAGCAGATGACAAAACGCAGGCATCAAATCCTCATCTGAATGTGCTCATGACATTGTCAGCATAACCCTCTATCAACTACACTAACGCATTCACCTTATGCTTCATAGACTACACACAAACATTTGATAGAGTGAAACATGATGAAATAAACAAACTTCTAGGACAATTAAACATTTATAGTAAAGATATGTGAATAATAGAGAACATATATTGGCAGCAAACAGCAGTTATAAGAATCAACAACCATTAAAGAACATTTCAGAGCATAGTGAGGGGATGTAAGACAAGGATGTGTACTGTCTTCAGATTTGCTTTCATTATGCAATGAAGAGATAATGAGACCTATAGAACATATGCAAGCGACCATGGCTGTTGGTCGTAATATAAATAACTTATATTAACTTATATTAATCTTATAACACTGTCTTAATAGTAACAAGTCAGAAGGAACTATGGAAAATGGAAGATACATTGGTATTAAAAGTGTAAATGTAGATTTCAGTCTAAATTATATTAAAAAAGAACTCATGGTATTATAGATACACATCATACCTAAATATACAGTTATAGTCAACAGTGTTAATATAGGACAAGTACACAAATTGAAATATCTAGGCCCATGGATATTATCAGATGCAAGATGTACCACAGAGATAAATAACAGAATAGGACCAGCAAAAACTGCATTTAAAAAAAAATGAAGAACACAGGCAATAAATCCATGTTATCAGAGTTCAGAAACAGAACACTTGCATGTTAAATAGAACCAGTTTTTAACAAACATCAGTGAATCCTGGGCAATTAGTAAACAAATCCATTGAAACATAAGAGATTCTGTTTTACAGAAAAAAGCTGAAATTTCTCTGGACAACAAAACTGAGTAATCAAAATGTTTTGAAAAAAGCTAAGATACAAAGACAGTTTAATCATAAACATCAGAAAGAAGCAGTCATCATGTTTGGCCACATCATAAGAGGAGAAAACCTGGAACATTGTCAACTCGGATAATTTGTAGAAAGAGAGATAGAGGGAGATGGCAAAAGAAAATTCTTGACAGCATTTTGTCATGGCATGGAAAGGAGTCATTGACACATGCTGTTGAAAATCGCAAGATATAGAGCAGATGAAAACTAACCTCACAATATCTCAGATTAAGAAATGATTGCAGGCTCATGAAGGTCTATATATGTTTCAGAACAGAAACCCAAAAAAGAAGAGGAAGAGGAAGAAGAAGAGGTAGAGGGAGATGAAGAAGAAGTAAAAGAAGTTGAGGAAGAAAAAGAAGAAGCAGGAAAAGGAGGAGGTAGAGAAAAAGAAGAAAGAGAAAAAGGATGAAGATGAGTAAGAGGAGGTGGAGGACAGAGAAGAGGAGAAAGAAGCAGGAGGAGGAGGAGAAGAAAAAGAGGAAGAAGTAGAAACAGAAGAAGAGGAGTAATAGGAAGAAAAAAGAAAGAAGAAAGAGGACAAGGAGAGGACAAGGAAGAGGAAGAATAAGAAGAGGAATAGGGAGGACAAAAAGAACAGGAGAAAGAGGAAGAAGAAGAAGAGTAGAAGGATGAGGAAGAAGAATAAGAAGAATGAGGAAGAGAAGACAAACAGGAGGAGGAGGAGGAAGAAGGAAAGGAGGAAAATGTGGTGGATGTGAAAGAGAAAGAAGAAAGAGGAGGAAAAGATGAAAGAGGAAGAGGATGAGAATGAGTACAAGCAGTAGGGAGGACAAAGAAGAAGTTGAATAATGAGGAGGAGCCGGAGGAGGACAAGAAATAGGAGCTGAAGGAGGTCAAGGAGGAGGAGGAGAAGAAGAAAAAGAAGAAGGAGTCCTCAAAGTAGTCATCAATATCAGATTTGTTTCAGTACACATGAGCCAACAATTTCATGTCTTCTTTTGCATTGATCATGCTCATGGCCTATTTCTTGACTTACAGGGCACCAAGGATAGGCATACTAACTAAAGTCTATAAATGATCAACAGTTGAAGGTGACACAACACTAGATGAACTGATTTTCAACATCATTGGACTAGATTTACTTGCTGCTCTGGCAGAAGAGGGGCTTTAGATGATAATTCTGTCCCATATTCCCATTAGTGCACCACTAGAGCAATTAGTATTCATACCTTGTGACATTTGCTAGCAGAAACAGAGTACTTAGGGTCTGTCCTGAGTGCTGGAATATCAGGTCCTAATAACCTAATGATTCATGTTTTCATTGTGCAGATTATATAGCTTGTCAAAATGAGACATGCATTTTTTATGTTGATTTTCATTCAGAATCATTTAACAAAGAAAGATACATTATTTTTTTTTCTATTACATGTATCTTCACCTGTTTTATAAAGAAGCTACCTCTGTTTCTCGTTCTTTTTCTTCTGTATGTCTTTATCTTCCTTCTTCCTCTTCCTCTTCTTTTTAATTGTCTTTTTCTTCCTCTTTATTCTTTTTCTTTTCCTATTCCTCTGACTTTATCCACCTCTGTATCTCTATCTCCACTTCCTTGTTATTGTTCTTCTCCCCATTCCCCTTCTTCTTCTTCTACTTCTTGCACCTCCTCTTCTCTTTTAGTGTCAGGAATGGAGGTCCAGATAAATCATATTTCAGTCAAAATCTTGGACACAGGATGACATCAGCACAATTAAAAAATTATATACCTGAATTCCTGTGAGAGCAATGAATAGACGAAGTATATCATTTGTCCCTTCAAAGATGCGGAAAATTCTCAGGTCCCTCATTACTCTCTCTACACCACAGTCCTTAAAGGAAAGAAAAATCATGTCATTTGGTAACTGACCTATTTACTCAATGACAGAGTGGACAACTTTTGTTGTTTTGTGCTCGCTGACTTTGAACTCAAGCATAGTCCATACACACTACTTCTAGTTGTGCTGGACTGAAGTTTGAGTGTGGATTAGCTTTATCTATTAACAGTGTCCCTCGCCATCAGGCGAACCCACTTCAGCTTCAGAGGTAATTAATGTCCCCAAGTCAAGGACAATAGGTCAACATTTTAGTCCAACTGCCTGGTGTAGGGGTTGAACCCCTGACCTCGGCATCAGCACAACAGACATTTTAAGAACACGCATTCTTATCCATTCAGCTGTGCTGACCTACATGGAAAACTTATAATTTTCTTCAATGCCACAGAAACAATCACTGCAAAATCTCATGAATCAATAACAAAAGAAGACAACATACAATGATCATTAATTCTCTTCTACTTGTGACTAGAAACTGAGAGACACAGTAGCAAAGTGATAGCATGCTTGCCTCTGGTCCAGTGATCATGTGTTCAAAAGTCCTTTGAGGCAAGTTTTTTAAAAATTCACATAGACTCCCAAGTCAACCCCAGGCAAAGGGGGATACTAGAAAATGTTTTGGGAAGCAGGGCGGCCAAAATTATATTAACCACATCACCCATCGAGTGCCGATTGGTTTAAAAAATGATGGAGCTAGCATCATATACCCAATGTAACTCATGGCGTGGAAAAGAATCCTTTGCTTTTTACTTCTTTCCTCAAGATGATTGTGTCCTATCAATAATAAATGATATTTTATGGGATCACATGTGCAGCAACAGGTATGAATGTAGTCAGTGACCCATAGTATTACTGTTTGTGTCACGATCAGATAACTAGAGATTACCATGACTCTATCGTGGTCATCCTGGAAACTATAATCTGGACAAGAGTTAAAAAGGGAAGGCAAACCCAGTCACAAAATCTGGTGCGCTGAAGTTGGCTGTATTGTGTAAAAAGTGTAAATATTGCAGCTTCCCTGTATTTGGACAACACAACCAATACACTTCTCAGGACAAATAAGTTTTTAAAATAGAGTAGAAGAAATTATGACATATTTTTGAAAGTCAAAACAAAACCTTACCTTCATATAACCCATGCCGCCAAGCACCTGGATAGTTTCATCTGCACAATACCAGGCAGCTTCCTGAAACAGACATGGGGATCACTGAACAACAATGAGGGCAACATAACACAAAAGGGTTCCATAGGATCCTGATGAGGTTTATAACACAGACAGATCACAACGACAGAGACAGCAGGGAGGCTGTTAGAGAGCAACTGGCAGTTTTCATCAAGGTACGATGGGTATGAGGATGCCATACAGATAGAAGACATACAGCTTGTTTTGAAAACAGCAAAGGACATGGAGACAGGTACTCCCATATGAAAGGTATGAATGATGGAGGTTTGGAGGAGATGGCTGCTTGTTTTAATCTGAGCATTAGCACAGCATCAGTGTATCAAGAGTGGGTGCACAGCTATTTAATTTCATTACCCAAGCCAGGGAAAGACCATTCAAGACTTAATGGCTATAGGATTATCACCTTGCAGAAAACATTTGAAAAAGTACTAAAAATAATATTTGCTGCTAAGCTGCAGAAATTCTTGGAAAGGGAAAAGCTACTTCCAAAAGGGCTGGGGAGTTAGCAGCCAAGGAAAGAAACATGGTAAAATGCAGCAACATCTGCTTTTGATGTTTATGAGGGGTTCCAGAATAGACAGGAAACAATGGCAGCAGCCACAAATATAATCTCCTAATTCACACTCTTATGGAGATGGGTGTTAGTTCCTGGGTGGTGAATTGGATAGCAGCTACCCTGCACTCTCGTAAGGTTGCTTTCACCCTAGCTTCATGGACCTTGGATGTGTGGATTATTACCCTGGGATTACCACAAGGATCTGCAATATCACCAGTGCTATTCAATGTAAACACAAGCAAGATTGCAAGTATTGAAGCACAAGGGATTAGAAAGATACTGACATTTGCAGATAATGTGTCCTTGTGTATAGGCAGTGAAGAGAGAGGATGCAAATAGCAGCGAGACAGTAACCAAATTGATCAACTGGTGTACATCGAGTAATTTCATTAACTTAGATAAGATGTTTGTGTTATGGTGCTCTTTGGACAATAAGATTGTTACGGTTGAAGTAAAAAGTCTTAAAATAAATGGCAGAAATGTTAACTTGTCATTAGAGATCAGGTGGAAGCACCTGTTATGAGATCTAAGAAGGGACTGGAGATCATGGCAGCAATAGACATGGAGCAATGAATGTTGTTCATACTCTATCAACATCTTATTCTCTCAATAATTGAGTATGGATTGTGACTGCTCACAGTGTCAGAGTCAGCTGATGAAACTAGAGCACATATGGAATGAAGCTATGCGGGTGATACTGGGATGCAAATGGGACACACCAGTAGTAGTGTATTTGATACATCCTAGCCTTACCCATGATTGCAGAGAGGCTCAAGGTTCTGCAGGCTAAATCATACTACCGAGTGGCTGCAAACACAGAACACCCCCCTGCATTAAGCCCTGGACACAGTTAAGGGCCACAGTCTGCTCAGAAGAAAATCATGGATGGTTCAGGCAGAGTACACAACCAGAGAAGTATGCATCCTTGAGAACATTGGGAGAGGATAGGAGTGGGTCAGAATGCCAGTGGAAAAGTTAGACCTGCGCAGGGTCATCATAACATTGGATCGGGAATGCAAGGATTGGCCAGCAGGCAACACTGAATGGGAAGTGCAACAAATGATCCATGACAATTCATGTCCAGGCGATGTAATCATTTACATAGATGGCTCTGTGCTAAGAAGTAAAAGAAGTGCCTGGGGGTTCATGGCGAAGTTTGGCTGATGGTGTTTGGTGCAGAAGAACTGGAATATGATACCATAACACCTTGTCTGAAAATGGAGGTGAGGGGAGTCACAGCAGCTTTCAGCGGGCCAGAAGACAAACAGCACACACGTCATAATTTTAAATGGACTCACAAAGTATGATGAGAAAGTGAAGAAGGCATGCTTCAGGCAGAGTGGCAGGCTTTCGTACAACAATGAAAAATAGAGAGCATGTGTTGGATTTTTCCCCCAGGACATGCTGGTGTGGTGGGAAGTGAGCAGATGGACATATTGGCTGGGTCTGTACCTCTTGGTGGATAGACTGAACGTTTCACACGGCAGGGGAAAAACGTCCGCAGTCATGATCCGAACAGGCCCAACCCTAGAAAATGTAAAGAAATTGAAGGGCCGAAACCTTCAGGGAAGCGGGACTGCTTCTAATGATCAGAATCCCCCTGTCGTGCTTGCTCCCCCCTGTCGTGCTTGCTCCGTGGCAGAGTTTTTATCACTGATTTATGCCAGTCCATCAGACAATCCGGAGAGATGGATTGACAATCTGGAAAGACAGAGTGATGCCCTGGAAAGACTGACACTGCTGCAGTGTAGTGGTGAATTGACTCGACCAGTGAAATGGTGGAGTTGACAGCACATCGGGCTGACAACCCCTAATGCTGTATAATGTCCTTGTCGCGATTCAAGTAAGAACAGATAAATTACCCCTGCATCCTCCGAAAGGGAAGGGGGACCATGAAGGATCTGCCATTGAACACACGTTGACGACCTAGGCTGTCCAAGTAACCATGAACTCAGCCGATCGACCGGGCTGGTCGTGCTTCTGTGGTAAAAGCTTTTGCCTCCTAAAGGGGAATGAGAATTCACACTGGAAAACAGAAGTGCGAAAGTACGTCACAGGAGAATAGACAGCGTGCCTAGAATATGCATAAGACATCAGAAGATCTCAGCCAGGGAGAACCCCACAGAGCTGAGAAGATTCAAGTCGATGCAATCGAGTAACCTTCCGTTAATCTCAGAATGAAGATCAAGTTTCCCCCTGCCACTGCAGAATGGGCATGACTAGATGAGACGTTGTCCTGTGTTTTAGAGGATGAGCTAAAACACATGTCACTAGAGGAGAAAGTGCAAAGGTACGGAGAGATTGTATACCTCCACTACCTGCGTCAATTTGATAGCAGTGAGAGAAAGAAGGCATCAAGCCCACAGAAGACCTGGCACAGAAGAAGCTAGAGGAGGTAAGAGTGCAGAGGAGAGCTGCTCAGAAACAGTATAGAGACGCAGCTGAGAATGAGAAGGAGGGCTTGCGCCAGGTGTGGCAACATCTGAAAACCAGGCACAATGATCTCTATCGAGCAGAAAAGTTCTGCAGGAAAAGGCAGAAAACCCGGAAGGCACGTGAGAAATTCTTCCGGGAACCATACAAGTTTGCTAGGAACTTTGTTCGAGCAGCCACAGTCCAGCAGCCTCAATGTCAGCAAAGAGGAGCCGGAGGAGTACCTCGTGATGACATACTCAGATGCCTAGTGGGATGTTCAACTCGGAGAGATTGAGGGCTCAAAAGCCAGAAAAACCAACAGTGGGTTTCAACGCCAAGCCTCCATTGTGGAGCAAGGTCATGGCAGTGATTAAGATAGCACGAGGAAAGTCTGCACCGGGCCTAACAGTGTGTGCCTTACACAGTGTTCAAGAGGTGCCCAAATGTTTAAGAAACTCTGCCAGATACTGAGATCCACGTGGAAAAACAAACACATCAGCATGGAGTGGAAGAAAGCCAACAGAATCTACATTCCCAAAGAGCAAAACTTGGCCAGCATGACCCAATTCAGGCTGATCTCTCTCCTGAATGTCGAGGGGAAAATATTTTTATCAATCATGACCAGCCGAATCATGACGTACTTGAGGAACAAGTACCTCGATACATCAGTTCACAAAGGCGGTATCCCTGGTGTCCCCAGATGCTTAGAACATGGCACCATGATCTGGGAAGCCATCCAAGGAGCGAAGATGAAGAAGGAAGACCTCCACATATGATTGGATCTAGCGAACGCATACGGGTCAGTGCCTCACCAGATGTTGTGGCATGCCCTCACGATGTATCACATGCCCGAGGAGATAAGAGCAGTGCTCATACAGTACTTCTCTGGCTTCTCTCTCCGTTTCTTGACTACGAAATTCACGACTAGATGGACTGACCTGTAGGTGGATTTTGCGATGTGATGTACAATTTTGCCGAGATTGTCTGCAAACTCTTGGATAGGGATTTCTGTCTGTTTCAATAGAATTACCCTAACGGTCGTTGACACTGAGTTGGCAGCCATAGTGGATTGAGCCGGAATGCAGGCTAACAGAGAGACCAAGCCGAGGCCGATGAGGATTTACTTCATCAGAGCTGGGCAGCAATGTAGGGGCAAGGAAGACTGCGCTGCCGACTTACCATCCATTTTTTATAGCGCGGATGACCGGAAGCTGACCGTGGATCTAAGGGGCCGTGGTGAGCACCCTGAAGTGATCCAACAGTTTCGCTTGCGACCTGACATTGTACTTGTTTCCCCATCGGCCAATCAGCTAACGGTGATTAAGCTGAACGTTCCACATGAGTTGAATATCGAGGAACAGCATACGTACAAGATGAAGTATAGTGACATGGAAGTGGGCGCAAGATAGCTAGTCTCCCACTCTGCGTATGTATGATGAGCTAAAACAGTTAGTCATCAAAGGACAAGAGAGAACTCAGGCTCAAAAACAACCCGATGAGGCTGCCGAAAAGGCATTGTGCTGGCTGTGGAACCGTAGAAAGGTTGAGTGGGACAAGCAATGACAGTAATATGGTTAACATTTCTGTTGGTAATTGCAGATGGGCCTCCCTCTAGAGAATATGAAGAAGTTAAAGGGCCAAAAAATTCAGGGAAGGGAAACTTTAGATGATCAGAATCCCTTGTAGTGCTTGCTCCGTTGCAGAGTTTTTATCACTAGTGCATTATAAGGCAGATATGGTCGGATTCCTTGGAATCATGTGTACAATGCAGGAGAACGGGTAGATCATAATGGCTTGAAGAGAATGGCAGGGAGTGACCAGAGGATCTGGCCAATACTCAAAACTCTGAGGAAAGGCCAGATGAAATCAGTACACAAAGATATGGTCACTTTTAACTCAGGAGTGTTGGTTTTTTATGAAATCGTATGGGTGCCAGCCATTCAGAAAGCAATGACAAACTACTGAACGTAAACTTGCTCAGGAATCATAACACCAAAATATGCTGGGATTGACTGCTACGTCATGTAAAGGGCATGCAATTAACTTTTTTTAAATAATTCATCAGCCTCTGCTTCTCCCAAGAAATCTATGGTGCCTGTTTTACAAAGCAGAGACATATTAACTAGAAAACAATGCAACCCAGTCAATATTTTGAATCAGACTCAGACCTCATGTGTTAGCAGGTAAGTGCACTAACCATTTCACCACTCAGCTCCTCTTTTGACCATAGTTAAAGGTCAAATGTACAAATAAACAACTAACTTTCTTAAAGTAAAGCAATACTTACAGAACCAACAATTTTACTGATGGCAGCCTCAATCTGAAACTCTTTGGAGCCCTGGTCCATATTGGAAGACAACATGTATGCTACTGACTGTGGGAAAAATCATACAAGCAACTGATAACATTATTTATGTTCAAATAACTTCATATCATCATCATCATGTGCCATGCCAATAAGCATGGGCGGTCATTTTTCACCATCTCACACAACCACCAGAGTCGTGGATAAGCTCTGTGTTCTTGTCTCGACAATAACACGCTGCCAAGCCATCTAGGTATTTACTTCTCTGCCTTCCCCTTGTTCTTTTCCTCTAAGTCTTGCCCGTTACTTCATATACTGCCATAAATTACCATCATCATATACAAATAATTGTAATCTATATTACAGAAGACAGATTATACATTTCTATACACAAGACTGTAATCTTGTTCATGCACAAAGAATTTTAAGATTTACTTTCATTATCCAAAACTTCCAAAATATTTGCTCAAGTACTATTGCTCGAGAATAATGGAGGAAATTGAAATGGAGTGGGATTTTTGTTACATCCAGACAAAGCAAAAGCCATTATCAACACTAAATTTATATCGCAAAGGATAATACTAGTACAGATCAAAGAAGGAAATAGATCAACAACTTTTATACAAACATACGCCCCATATAACGACACTTACAGTGACGAAGACAAAGACAAGTATTTTGATAAACTTGCAGACACGTTAAATAATGTCAGGGAGGCAGATGAACTTATTGTGATGGGTGATTTTAAGAGACGAACAGGCATGCGAAGAACACTGTGGGATGACTGCATGGGGCCATTCAGTGACACAGAGACTGAATGTAACAGTAATGGTCAACATCTACTCAACATATGTTCCGAACAAGGACTTATAATAGCAAATAGTTTTTTTCAACATCGTCGTAACCTACCAAGACCTGGTATAAATGGAATGACATAAACCAAGCATCTCAAATTGACTTTATTCTACTTAGGAAATCAGACAGAGGACAACTATAAGATTCAAGAACACTCCCAAATACAGACGTTGATACTGATCACAAACCAGTCATAATAAAAAAAGATTCCAACATACAAGAAAATAAGAAACAAAAAGGTAACAACACATGTCATCAATTATAGGAGGCTGCAGGAAAATATGGTTAAAGATGAATTTAATCAAAAAATCAAAAGACTACTTAAGAACATCCCTGATGACTACTCAAATGTAGATACAGAATGGGCAATTTTCAAGGCTGCCATGCTCGACACACTGAAAAATAAATGTGGAACAAAGAAAGTAGGGGAGGACAAAAGATTAAGAACAGCTTGGTGGAACAACGAAGTTAAAGATAGCATATTCAAAAAGAAGGTAGCGTTTAAAAAATGGATCACAACCAAATCTGAACAAGACTATGTTATTTATAGAATAGCACGATGAAATGCCAAACGAACAATTAGAGCATCTAAAGATGAATCCTGGAGAATATACGGTGAACAGATGGCGACCCTTAGCAAAGACTACCTAAGAGAATTTTATAAATGTATCAATACAATGAGAAACATAGATGCATGCTACAACCCAACCACCATCATAAACAGCAAAAGAAGTATACCAATATTCAATCCACAACAAAGACTAGCAAGGTGGGCAAAATACTTTCAAGAACCCCACACATAACACAGAAAACCTCACTTTTGTGCCTAAAAGTCATGGACAATAAGAACCAAATTTCATACCTGCAGAAGTCAAGACAGGTCAGACAGGTTTTAGGACAGAAAAGTCCTAAAAAACAATCACTGGGTCCAGATGGAATAACCACAGAAGCTATTCAGGCCTGTGGGAAAACAGGAGTTATATGGCTAACAGGACTTGTCAATATAGCATGGGAAGAAAGAAAAGTCCCAGATGATTGGCAACAGGCAATAATAGTACCAATATGCAAAAAGAAAGGCAATATGAGAAAGTGCAAAACATACAGAGGTATATCACTACTCAGCCATGTAGGGAAAATGTATGCAAAACTATTGGAACAAAGAGCTAGACCCATAGTTTGGACAACAGTTAAGCAAAGTACAATTTGGTTTTCGGAAAGGTAAAAGTTGCACTGATGCACTATTTACTTATAGACAAATATGTAAAAAAAACTATTGAATATAGTGATCAGCAGAATATTGTGTTTGTAGATCAGGAAAAGGCTTTTGACAGAGTTAGACAGATACAAATTATAGACCATCCTTGAAGACTATGGGATACAGGGGCAATTGCTAGAAAACATCATAGCCATGTATCACTCGAGCCGAAGTGTGGTAAGAACACAAGAAGGTATATCAGATATGTTCACAGTCAACACAGGAGTGAGACAGGGATGTGTGCTCTCTCCTTTGCTATTTAATATCTACATGGACAGAATATCCAAAGAAGCAAGTCTTGACAGAACAAATTCAGAAAATTTAGAACTCTTTACTCCAGATGAAACAACTGACCCACAAGAAATAAATGAACTATTTGCAGACGATCAGTGCCTGTTTTACAGCGATGAGGGCAGACTACAAAATCATATTACTAATCTGAGTTCAACCTGCAAAGATACAATATGAGTATAAACACAGCCAAAACCGAAGTAATGCAAGTTAGCAGATCGCCGGGCCCCTAAGTAAACAGATAAATAGCACAACTCTGAAACAAGTTTAAAAATTCTAATATCTTGGAAGTATGATCACAGAAGATGGCAGATTGAACAGAGAAATTGAAATCAGATGTCAAAAAGCTAGTGCGCTTATTTATCAACTATAACCCTTACTGAAACATCCAAATATACCCATGTCTGCAAAACGACAGATAATAAACAGCATATTCACAACAACCCTATGCTACCAATCTAAAACCACACACTTTCGCAAAATCAACATCTGTGAGATGAGATGCCTGAGGAGAGCTGCCAACTTAACAATCTGAGACCGAGTAAGAAATGCTGTTATCAGACAGACAGAGGGATCAACACCTTGTGCTACATTTATTGAAAGACAGAAGATCAAGTGGTTTGGCCATGTCGTTAGAATGCAACAACAACAACAACCATCACTGGCCTTACATCAAAGATCATCTGCGATGAGACCAAGAGGACGTCTAAGAAGAAAATGGATTGACGACATCAAAGACATCGTACAATCACACGGAATGACATTATCCAGTGCTGCTCACCAGAGCGCAAATTATTCCTCCCCCAACGCTTGACGGCAGAAGTGGAAGATGATGATGATGATGATCCAAAACATGCACTGCAACTTGTGTTGGTAATTATGCTTCTCCACAATTCTTATTCAATAGCAGAATATATGAATTCATACACTGAAAACTTTCCAAGCCAAGATGCATGACTGTCGTGAAGCTTCTTTCTCTGCCATCCTTTATTTCTTTTAATTATCAGAATTAAAAGTTGTTAATTATGTTCCAGTACTCATAGTATGGCCAAGAAAAGCTGACTTCTCTCTTCTGATATTTAAATAAAGTTTTCAATAAAGCCTATTTTACAAACATAGCATTTTTAACGCTCCTCTTTAAAACTGTATTTACATTTTATTTTTTGTAAAACTACATTTGTTATATTTACCAAACATATGAAATTAAAATCATTTTAAAGCAGAAAGAATTATACTCTTTACCATGAACAAGAAATTGTAATCATTAGTATACAAAATTAATTATAACTTTTATCACAGAAAGAAAAGAGATGCACTTTAACATCAAATGAAAACTAAGTGTTGCTGAGAATGATTCTGTGCTATATGAATATGAATTACGCTCGTTGTCTCTTGAAATCAAACTAGCAGATGCAAACGAGAACCAACTTAGAACTTCAATACAAATGATTGCAGCGACGATAATGTTCCACGTCAAAAATATACTTTAATGATGCCGATCGGCCGCACATATTAATCATAATAATAATAATACTTGACAGTTCCCAAGTCGCTGGGAATGGCAGTCAAAATATAATTTATATACAATTCCTTCAGTTGCTAAGCTCGATCCGCATGTTATATGTAAATCAATGGCGCAAGCACATTATCTTATACATCGCTCTATCATTATCTAATGTTCCTGGTTTGCTAAATAACATAACTTACACGATCCTGCGTGCAGCTGATTTCATGACTTAGAATTGACATTGAGCCGCCAAATTTTGACGTCATTCTATTTTCCCATTTCTTCAGCGTGCAACGTCCTTCTACCTATCGTGTTCTCCACTATCGATCGTGCCTTTGTTTTCCTCCTCTTTTTGTATCGTCCCTTGTCATATCAATAATGTCTTTCATTCAACTACTGATGTTGGAATCCCGGTGTTATCCTTCTAGACGTGTTCCTTCCTTCATGCTGTCAAACATTCTCCCTGAATGTTGTCAAACTTTCTTCTCTATAGAAACGTAGTTTCCCCTGTCACGTCATATAGCAACATTTGTATTCCTGCGCTACTCGGTGATTCTCTATATTTGTCAAACATACTTTTTGTATCCACTTTTAAATCGTAGACAGCTGCCTCAAACGCTACATGGCAAGAGTGCACTAGATACACTTAACAGACTCACAATCATGATTTCGCAATAAAAACAGCAGTGATAATAACAAAGGGTACCTCTGTAACATAATGTAATATCGTCATCCTGGCAATTTTCTCCTGAATGGCACCATAAGTCTCAATTTTTCGCCCAAACTGAGTTCTATTTGCAGCATGCTCCACCTAAAAAAGTGTGTGTATATGTGTATATACATATATATATACATATATATATATATATTATATATATATATATATATATATATATATATATATATATATATAGAGAGAGAGAGAGAGAGAGAGAAAGGGAGAGAGAGAGAGAGAGACAGACAGGCAGGCAGGCAGGCAGGCAGGCAGGCAGGCAGGCAGGCAGGCAAGCAGGCAGGCAGGCAGACAGACAGAGGGAGGAAGAGAGACATTCCAATGTTTTTTAAATGTTGATGTAACAAGGGATAAATAATACAACTCTAATGACTTCTATTATTTACTTCACATAGTTTTTCGTCCCAGACATTTATTACTTATATCTTTCCATCATATGCTGTTGTACATGTAAAGTAATAAAAGTAGTCTGAAGGAGGTAAAACCATGAAGCTAGGCGACAAGGAGTTGAAGTAACATAAGGGATAGTATGGATAAAGCAACAACTTAATGGACAAAGGCAACTTGAATGGACAAAGGCAGTTAAGAAAAGCATATCATGAATGGAATAACCAATAAACACACTTTTAAAATATTGAAAATTTGAGGTAAGACGGGGTTGGTGAGAATGTCATATTTAAATATATATTTATAAATTACAGAAATTTATTTACCATAACAATTAAATATACAATGTGAGAAGTTGCTGGTGAAATATTTCCTATTACTCATAAGTTCATAAAAGTTGTCAGTGTATATGTGTATAGGTGAGAGTGTGAGTTTGCATATGTTAGTGTGAGTCATTGTGTGATGGAGTGTGTGTGGCTTTATATATGAATAAGCAAATATGGATATGCGAGAGAGTGAGAGGGAGGGAGAGAGAGAATGTGTGTATGAGTGAATGTGTGTATGAGTGAATGTGTGTATGAGTGAATGTGTGTATGAGTGAATGTTTGACAGTGTGTCTGTGATTGTGAGCAAATAGTTTGCCATTGCTTTCTGAATGACTGGCATCCATACTATTTTGTAAAAAAACCAATGTAAGATGGTCTGCTGCCAAATCGCTGACAGCTGTGTTTCAAACACGGGTATGCGGGATTATGAACTGCATCCGCTTCGTCACATTATATATGAATTAGCATATGTGGGCATATGAGTGAGTGAGTGAGTGAGTGAGTGAGTGAGTGAGTGAGTGAGAGAGAGAGAGAGAGAGAGAGAGAGAGAGAGAGAGAGAGAGAGAGAGAGAGAGAGAGAGAGAGAGAGAGAGAGAGAGAGAGAGAGAGAGAGAGAGGCTGTGTATGTATGAGTGAATGTTTGTTAGTGGGTTTTTGATTGTGAGTGGGTATGTGCGAAGGAGAGAGAGTTTGTCTGTCTGTCTATCTGGCTGGTTGGGTGGATGGGTGAGTGGGTGTGGGTGTGTGTTATTGTGTTGGTGTATGACTGAGTATTTATGTAAATTTTGTGTGTGTGCGTGTGTGCGTGCATGTGTGTGTGGGCACGCGTGCGTTATGTGTATATTTATGTGTCTGTCTGTCTGCCTGCCTGTCTGATAACATTGTAACATGCTTTATTTATGTTCACAGCATTCATTTTACAATGTGTTTTTTTCCATGTGAATGTAACATGCACAATAGATAATGTTGTGCAAAATACAAGTGGTTGGAAGGGCCGAATGTAAGACAGGAATGTGTGCACAATTTGTGACCCTTTGAGAATAAAGTTTGTTTATTTGTTCGGTCATTTGAGATATCTCTCAAGGGAAATGGGTTATTTGAATTCACCCTGGCATCTTTTAATAATTGTAATGTCTACAAAGTACACACAAATTTAATTACTATATGGTTTAAATATGTTTGAAATTAGTAAAATTACAGCATAAAATTATAGACACTCCTATAGTTGAAAAACCAGCTCTTTTGCAAAGGAGGTACAGTTGCAATTCGTAATCCCACATATTGCGTTCGAAACTCAGCAGACCGCATTTCGTTATTTTCATAGAGGGGTATGAGTCCTGGTCATTCAGAAAGCAATCGCAAACTACTGAACATAAACTTGCAAAGAAATCACAAACAGCCAAAAGAAATGCTAGGGTTGACTGCAACATCCTGTAAAGGATATGCAACTTTTTTCATAGTTGAAAAATGAGAACATGAATTAATTCTGTTACAATGTGTTTTTTAATCCTGTAGTTCATGAATTAACTCAGTCACCCACAAGCATACTTGCAAAAATTCTTGGTAAGAACTAAGCACATGTTATCAGCAGTAACTCAGTGTGATATATACATACTGCTTTGCTGATACAGAATCTCATGGTTCCTGCTAGAGCTGCTGCCATTCCAAACCTGCCATTGTTCAGAATGTTCATTGCTACTTTGAAACCATCCCCTACACCTGAAAATTCAAGCATGAAGTAAATAAACCGTGAAAGTGTATGAAGGCATATGAAGGTATTCTGTTTCATGCTGAAGTGGTTGAATGATGTCTGCAATTATTTTTTAAGCTCAAACTTGCAAAGTTGGAGACATACGCAAGGACGCAGTGATCCGAGTTTTGACCCGAAGGCTAACCTCGTGCCTGGGACAATCTCAGAAGGATTGTAAACATCGGTGCCAAACGATGCCAAGTTACCTTGTATTTTCTATAAATATGTGATGAGTGTTGATTATATTTGATAACTGTTGCTACCAGACTGTTCAGTTGACAGTTTTTTCTTAAAACTTGTTCTGGCTGGATTACTGTTGTTCTTTGATGACTTCAGCTGTACTCCGGTACCAGATATAAAGACTTTGTTGTCATGTTTCTTGTTTAACTCTTAGTTTTGCAATTCTGTCTTCACTCATTATCTGCTAGGCTAGAACTGTTTACAAATAGTTTTATATTTTAAATCTCATTAGTTGTTCACTTTCTCCAGTTTTAATTGTGAAGTTGCTAACTGTTCTTAAGAAATTTTCAATATTCAAGAGGCAGACTGTGGTATGGAGTTGAATAACATCTTTTGAAAGTGATGAAGAGTTAGATGTTTGAAAACCTATGTCTATCTTTGATGATGGCTGTTATCTGTATGTGGTAGTACTAAATCTCCTAGACCTTTGTTAAGACTGCAGCCTGTATTTTCTATATATACACCACACACTTGGATAGGCTAGCATCCTGTTAAGAAATATATGTAGACTGACAGGAATTCTTTCTATGGGGAAAACTGAAGGGCCATCATAGTTTTGTTTCAAACTATATAAATATAGCATTCCCCCACAGATCAGCTAAAACATTGTTTTCTTGGTCATTTCACAATAATGCCAATGACAGTTTTAATAGTAGAGTCTGAAAGTAATCTGTAAACCATTCTAGACTCAAGATAACAGAAGATAGCAACAAGAAGGGATTATTATAAAACATTAGCAAAACTGAATGCATGGTAGTTTCCAAGACAGCACAAATTCTAATATGCTTTATAAAGGCATAAAAAAATTAAACAGGTCGATTTTAAGTTTTCAGTATCTAGGCTTTATCTGATGGAAGACATGACACAAAGACAAAGAAAAGCATCACCATGTACAAAGATTTTACAAGAATGAACAACATCAAGAAAAACAAAAATAACACTTTTTCTAGTTCTTATAGTCTGTGCTGTGTGGTGTTGGTGATCATGTCTGTCCAAAGCCTACTGTCTTGTGTACTGCCAAATGTTTCTTCACGCCATGATGTAAATCCTCACAAGTCCTTGGTGTTCTGGATCAGTTCTACTCCACCATCTTAGATCACCCAGCATAATTTCTCTCAGTCTGCCTCTGCCTCTTCTACCACTGACTTTCCTGTTGTCACAGTGTTCTCCAATGCCTCCCTTCTCATTAATGACCAAACAACATTGCTTGTCTCTTATAAACACTCGCTTACCATACAATAAATGTGCAACCAGTAATATTACCAACGAAAAGAAGCACAGTAATATTACAACATCTGCAGGTCATACAACACGTAATAACTACACTCAGAAAGAAGTTTAACACAAAAGAATTGACAAATGAAAAGCACAACAGAAAAAATGCATATCATCTTTATTTTCTAGCGTCCCATTACCTCCAAGCACATTTTCCACTGGTACTTTGACATTATCGAAATATACCTCTGCTGTATTGGAGGCTTTGATTCCCATCTTCTTCTCTTGGGGACCACTGAAATTCAACAAACTAAAACTTCAGAGTTTGATCAAATATCTCTGCCATCAAATGATTACAGCAGATATGTAAAACACAAGCCACATGCAGCCCTTTATGAACTCTGGTTTTGCCTGTGACAAATCCAATTTTCTAATGCTTCGATGCTCATCCTTTATCATTATAGTAAATATTCAGCCTTATTACAAAACATTGAAAATATGACTGCTTAGAGGACAGCAGTAAACAGAAATTAACAAATATAATCTTGACCATAACTAAACAAAGCTAAAATATACCAATCGAAAAACAATGACTTGTTTCTCACCTTGATACACATCATTAAATTATGTTTTCCTTGAATTTATTTAGATAGTATTTGTTTCAATTGATGGACAGTGTTTAATTTATTGTTTTTATACTAATGTAGCACCTTTTATATCACAAACCTTTGATTTCCGTATTTGTTGGCATATTTGTTAACTCAAAAAGTGAGAAACCATGAAAATAGAATGGCAACTGCTGCTACAAGCAAAACATAAAACACAACTTAATGAAGAAGGTTGTATGTTCCAAGAGAAGTAGAAGTTGTGATATTTTTTGCACATCTGTTAAGTTCAAAAATCACTGTTTGATATGTAGTAATTGTATTGTTTCTCCAAAGGAAGACATAAGATAAAAGACATTACAAAACACAGAACTGGCAATATTAGTCACTAGATGCGAATGCATATGTTAGGAGGATCTAAGCACCTATGGACTTATCCAAAGTGCAAGGATGATACTCCAACAGATAACAGATTACAAACCCAAGTACGCATTGTATGCAAAATATTAAGGGCAGACGCAATTATCAAAACTCAAGAAGTTAAGAAATAACCTCAGTCAACAAAAGAATGCTTTGTGAAATTAGAAAGGAAATATTGTTTCTGTGACACATAGTCATGAGCTAAGTCAAATTACTGCAATCATTGCATAATCATAAAAAGTTATTAAGTAAGTACAGTAAAGGACCCTTAACAAGTATTTGGCATTTGATGCAAGACCCATATATATATATATAGAGACCAATCAGCACTTGAGGAGTTGTCAGCTCATTAATATGTGTCTTGTTAAAATAGCATAAAATGTGTGCCCTGATAGTTGAAGCATTCCAAACATATTTCTTTTAAGAAACACTGCAGTAGAAAAGACTGATGAAATGACAAATGACCTGAAAACACAGATAAAATCTATTTCAACCCACTTTCAATATGTTTCAGCGGATATTTTCTTAGAATTTGTTATGCAAACTTTCACATTTATGAAGAGCTACTTGAACTTGAACCAATGTATGATACTACAACAATTTAAGAAATGTTTAAGAAGGTAGAAAAAGTTCTAGAGAAATATGATTTCAAACTGGATAAGCTTGCCTAAGCAGCCAATGATGGTGCTGTCAGCATAAGTGGTAAACATAATGGCATGGGCACAAAATTACTGAATAAAAGTACATGAAACATGCCTAGGCTGATCATTTGCTCACTTTCATTGCATCTTCCATCAACAAAACCTGCGTTTGAAAATTTTAAAAATTCATCATGTCATCAATCCTGTTAGCAAAAATGTGAACTATAAGGGGCATTCATTTGAAATCTGTTCGTGCCGCACCGCGCGTAACTGAGTACGTTGAACATGTCATAGTCATATGATAAGTACTGACCAATGAATAAAATAGCACGTGCTTATCGTCCCATGATGCAAAGGTTCTGTTTCTGACCGTTGAGAAAATGGCCGGGTTGATCCAAAATCTGTCCAAAGAAGCTCAAAGAGCTGCAATTCAGTTTCTTTCATTTGAAGGATGTCGACCAATGGACATTCATCGAAGAATGCAGGCAGCGTTCGGTAACAAATGTATGTCGAAGACAACAGTGACAGACTGGGCACGAATGTTTCGGAAAGGATGTCAGTTCACAACAGATCTTCGAAGGCCGAGTCAAGTAAATTTTGTTGCAACAGAAAAAAACCATCGCCAAAATTGATGCAGCAGTACAGATGAACCGTTGTCGACGGCTATGAATCATGGTGTCACCATTTTGAGCTGAGCAGCAAAAGAGAGAGCATGCAATGGAAGCATGCTGGATCACCAAAAGCCAATTCAAGTTACAAGTTTCCGCTGGTAAGGTTATGCTGAGTGCATTCTTTGACCATGAAGGGCTATTGTTGGCCGACCTTAAAGAACCTAGTGTCAACATCAACTCTACCCACTACTTGCAAACACTAGACAAGCTGCAAAAAGCCATCAAGAATAAACGACCCGGCATGCTTTCTCTCTGTGTGATTTTGTTGCATGGTAATGCTCGTCCGCATGTCACAAAGATTGTGCAGGAAGCATTAGCAAGGAAGAAGTGGGAAATTCTGCAACATCCAGCCTATAGTCCTGATGTGTCACCATGTGATTTTCATTTCTTTGGACCTTTAAAAAAAGCTCTCAAGGGGCAAAGATTTCACACAGATGCAGACGTAATGAACGCAATAAACACTTGGTTCAGTGAGCAACCACAATCCTTTTTTTGCGGACGGCATTCGCCGCCTACCTAAGCAATGGGATGCTTGCCTGAATGCCTATGGCGACTTCTTCTGACCAACCCATGGTGCATAATTCATTCAAAATGAATGCTTTGTTTAATTCTACCACACCAGTTAATGTTTCTTTCATGCTTTTGTAATAAAGCTGTTGGAACGGGTTTCAAATGAACGTCCCTAATACATCCAAAGAAAGGCAGCGAACCATTGCCAGTTTAAGCAACTGTTGGATGGCATGGATAGTGAATTTGGTAGTCTACCTTTTCACACTAAAATATGTTGATTATACCTTTTTTCTACAATGACAAATTATTGGACATCGTAGTAACAGAGAGTGCAAAGAAAGGACTCTCCTTGAATATCAAGAAAACAGTAACAATGGTGATATCAAAGAAACAGGTGACACCCAAATGTGAAATAGAGATAGAAGGCAATATTCTTCACCAAGTGGATAGTTTTAAAAATCTAGGGACATTTATAACATCAGATGGAAGATGCACAATAGAGATCAAGAGCAAAATAGGGCAAGCAAATGCTGTATTTCAGAAAATGAAGAATATCTTATGCAATAAGTCACTATCATTGAATGTAAGAAAGAGAGTGCTGAAGAGCTATATAGAACCTATTCTGCTGTATGACTGCGAATCTTGGAATATAAATGAACAAATTAGGAAGAGATTAGAAGCAACAGGGATGTGGTTCCTTAGACGAATGTTGCGAATTCCTTGGACTGCCAAAGTAACTAACAACGAATGCCTTAAACAGGCTAACGAAACTAGAACATTATATACAACAATAAGAAAGAGACAAACATATTTTTTTGGTCATTTGATGAGAAGAGAGGTGCCGGAGAATATCGTGACAACTGGAAAGATCGAGAGGAAGAGAGGCAGAAGCAGACCAAGAGAAATGATGCTGGGTGGATTGAGATGGTGGCATGGAGAAATATCATCAGCAGAGTTGATCCAGAATGCCAAAGACCGAGATCTGTAGAGAGCCATGAACGCTTATGCCAGCTGGCAGGGCACTTGATGATGATATACCTTTTCACACTAAAATATGTTGGTTATCACATACAGAACACAGAAATGCTGAAAGATAGAAATTGGATCCGGAATCTAGTTTTTGTGGTGGACATAACAGGATATTTGTCCAGTCTGAATCTCAAGTTATAATGCAACATCACAATAGTTAAAGATTTAAAAAATCAAATATTTCAAAGCCAAAATAAATCTATGGAAATCATATATTTGAAATTAAAATTGTATTCATTTTACTACCTACAAAGCTATAAACTAAAAATTAAAATTCTGACACAAACTTTGCAAATTATTAAACTTTGCTGAAATCCCTATAGAGAATTTAATCAAAGATGTGTAATTTTCCAGCCTATCATGATGTATGGCCTTATTCACAGAACCATTTTCCTTTTATGCTGCAAAGGTAAAGGATAATTTATAAATGAAAATGTTGAGGCTGCAATCAAATTCTTCGTTAAAAATAAAATTCAGCGAAGATCACCAAATTTTGGGAGAGGAAGGCCTGTTTTCCTCATCAATTTGAGAATATACCAAGGTTTGCTGCTAAAATTCAAGAAATTTTCGGTTCTTATTATGTGTTTCAATAACTGTTATTTTATTAAAGCAATAAACACTGCTAAAAGGTTCATGCTGACTGACAAACATTTGTCATACATAATTAAAGTATTTTAGCCTGATAATTAAAAACTTGTGTTAAAAATGTGCCACCAGGCATTAGACAATTGTAACAAAGATTATGCTAATCAACGGAAATCAAAATGTTCAAACACATTTGTTGTATACAAATTTTTTATAGTTACTGTACATGTTTGTCATAATTAATATATTTAATTGTACCAGGTATTTTGTGTAGTGTGTTGTATTCTTCTGAATAAACAAGACCTTGTAGTTAAATTGTAGCCACGATAGCTGGTGGCTAGATGTTTGCCTGCTGTCCTAGTGGACATGGGTTTGAATTTGAATCATAGCAGATTTTTCTTATTTGACCTAAGCTCACAGGTCGACACAGCCTTAAAAGGGGACCCAGAAATGTCTTGGGAAATTAATTATATATTTACTAATTTATAAATAATTCTTTATGTCGGTCTCCATGATGATGACATTGCAAACACGATTCGTAATGCCACTTACCCGCGTTCGAAACACAGCGGTGACCGATTTGGCAGCAGACTGTGTCACACTGGTTTTAATGTGTTGGTATAGGAGCCAGTCGTTCAGAAAGCAATGGCGAACTACTGAACGTAAAAACTTTCCAAGACATCAACGGTGGCAGTAAAATGCTGGTGTTGACTGCAAAGTCCTGTAACTGATATGCAACTTTTAAAAAATAAAACATAAAAAAAAACTATAGAGTGTAATTTGTACATTTCTATATCTGACAGCTTTCATATTTGAAGATTTTAATTATTCATCACCATGTGCCATATGGATAACTGTAGGTGACCATATTTGCATCTCAGACCAGTGTCTAGAGGTCAGCATGGGCGACTGCATAAGAGACCTCATTCTTAAACATCCGGTGTGCTAATGCTGAGGTAGGGGGTTGCCAAGTAGCGAGTCAAAATCAATGACCTCAGAAAGAATATGAGATAGAATCTCGAACAGATAGGAAAAATAGCTAAGTGACGTAAGAAGGTAGAAAATGTCACAGGGGTTAGTTAGCAACAACAGACAGAGCTTGGGCTGACGGCAAGGAAGGCGGCATGATTCTATTCAAGGAAACAAGATTGGCTACAAACCTTCAGGACATGGCACTGATGGCTAATAACTACTTGATAGAAGAGCTAGATTGTTAAGGCACTATTCCTCTCAGTCAGAAACGACGGATGGCCACAAATGCGTAAATTAGGATTTGGCAAGGATGGCAAGGTGACACAACGGTCAACTGATAAGAAGCAGTAGGACGGACGATAAGCGGTGAGACAGTGTCCCAGCATTTGTATAATAGGTACAGCTGTGTAATGATTATATGTATTTGTACGATACCGGCCCTCCTGGCTGGACAGGAACAGTATTCGGATGATTATTAATATTATTCATATTATAATTGATATTTGAGCACAAGCTGCACACCGAGAATAAATATTGTCATAACGGACACGTCGACCGACTTCAAGTTATCAATGATGTTACCACATTGCTTCTGGATTCTGTCCATTTGGTTTCACCTGGACGAACGAGTTGTGTTTTACTGATGTTCATTATTATTGTTACCTCAGTTACCTCAGGGCAGGGTTCAACCCCTACACCGGAAAGTTGGACAAAAATTTTGACTTCTCTTCCTTGACTTGGGAACATAAATTAGAGGTACTTTTGAAGTCGGAGTGGGTTTGCCTGATGGGGAGGGACACTGGTAATAGGGAAAGCTAATTCACACATAATGTTCAGTCCAGTGCTACTAGAAGTAGTATGTATGGACTACACTTCAGTTTAAAGTAAAAACCCAGTGTCTTTCATCAGCGCTCTGTTCTTGCTTTGATTACAGCATGTGACTAAACCATTTTATGTCTTTGCTTTCTTCTTGCTCTTGTCCCACCAAATTTGCCTATTGTCACTTAAGTTTTCAAGTGTATGTCTCCTCATAACATGCCCAAAACATCTTGACTGTACATGTACAATTTCTCTTATCAATTTATGGTTTTCATCTGCTTTGTGCCTTCATTTTTCAGTGCTTCCATGGCATTCTTTGCATTTTCAGCTGGAACCACATTTCTGCTGCTATCAGATGTTTCTCATATTTATTGCTTATTATCCTTGTTTCATATGCATACAATTGTAGGATCTTCATAACTATTTAGCAATGTATGCACTGAAATTAACTTTTTATTGGTAAGTACAAGGCGGCTTCAAATGAAAACCTTAAAAGTGTGATAGAAATTACAATAACCATGCCATTGTCCTGTAGCCTGTTAATATTGTTGTTAAGGATGTCAAGAGGACTAAGCATGTGACATCACAGTGCAGACAAATGACCTCATAAGGACAGTTTAAAGATGGCTACCCCACTTTTGACATGCATCAAAGAGGAGTAGCATTCGGTTATCCATTTTTTGACGACGCTCGACCCCCTATAATCCACAAAGACCTCCACTTTCAGTGTGTACTATATCCCTCATACTCACGAGACCTAGCCCCAAGTGATTTACACCTGTTTGGACAACTCAAAGAGACTTTTGGAGGAAAGTCTTTTCTGTCCGATAAAGAGGTACAACAGGTGGTGCATGAGTGGTTACAAATGCGACAAAGAGAATTTTTTTACTTCGAAAAATGAAACAGGTGTACTTTACTTTTTAAGAATATATTCACACAAAAAAACATTTAAGGTTTTCATTTGAAGCCCCCTTGTATGCTTTCCATCTTGCGAAAGCTGCCTTTGTCGTGGCTATTCTTGTTCTAATCTCTGCAGAATATTTTCCATAAGAAGTTCTGACTGTTCCAGAGGTATTAGGGGTGTTTTTGAAAGGCGGAGGAGAGAAAGACTGTTGCTCCAAGCAGTCGATGGACTGTGTTCAGACTTAGGATTTTTTTACTTTTTTCTGACAGATATAAATCCATTTGCAGAACCAATAACTGCATCCTGGGTCCATTGATGAGTGAGACTGGTTTTCCAATTCTTTCAACAGTGCTCTTCCTACAACGACAACACAATTAAAATGACAGGATTATTCACCTACCTTGTGACACCTCCAAAACTCCTCTCCACAATGAAAGCAGTTACTTTGTCTTTTGATTCTCCTGTCTTTGGGTCCTTCACTTGACACTGAAACATTCAAACACAACTACAACATGATAAAGTATGTTGTTTGTCCATCAAGAATGATAACGACCATTCATTTAATCCAGTAGGGTTGAAAGTATGGAGCTGTGAGTTCTAAGAGAATGACTTGAGCGATAAATTGGATTAAAGTGAGGAAGAGTTACGCAATTCGTTGACCTCACTCTCTCGCCTGAGTCCATCTGAGTCCAGTGGCTAGACAAGTCAAGATGACTGGAGATGAATACAGGTGCAGTGGATGACCAGGGCACTCTATGTGCCTTGTCGAGCTCATTACGTTCCACAACACTTTGCAGGTAAATGCTGTCTTGCTCATTGAATCAACAATGATTTCTTCTGATAAAGTATAATGTATACTCAATACAGCCAATCTTCTACTCTGCAGCAATAAGGGGTTGTTATGAATGATATGTTTGCTTACCTAGAATGACATAAAGCTTGATTCCATGTGTTATTTCTTTTTTCAATTTTGCAGTTGTTTGTTATCAACCATTCTCTTGTAACCTGTATGTCATTTTCCTCTTAAGAATCAGAATTCGAAACAAACCTTATACATCCTGCACACACGCATGCATGCATGCATGCACGCACGCACGCACGCACACACACACAAATATGCATGCATGCAAGTATCACATGTACTTGCACATGAGTGCATGAAAAAACACCACCCACACACACACAAATGCATACATGCACGCATGCATGCATGTACACACACAGAGATACAGATATGCAGTCACACTGGTGTAGTGGCTAGTGCATTTGCCTAGCAAAACAGTGGTCTTGTGTTTGTTTCTCAGTAGTGATAGGGCTCAACTTTTTCTGAATAATTTTTTAATGTTTATTACTTTTGGGATTGATAAATCTGGTGGTCTCCAAGGTGGCAAATTGATCAAGTTCCTGCTCTGAAGGTCATAGGTTTTTTTTTCTTCAGACTCCATCTGGTTTACAAACGCATTTTTTCAGAAACCCCAGAAGCTATGCAGTTTATGCTCTGCGACACATTTAGTAGGGCATTCTGCAGAAAGAGACCAAGCAATATGGGATAAAACCCAGTGCCTTTAAACTTCCCTTTAAAATTTTTAAACATAAGAGATAACTTTACACATGGAAAAGTCCCAATAAGAAAACATTCAACCAAATGACTACTTACTGATTAATAAAATATTTAGGAATGCATTAGTAAAGACAATGCCCGGCTCCGACTGTAACAGTGATAACATACCCCAATGTGGACAATTAAAACTAGGGTTGAAGAGAGGGATTTGGGGGGGGGGGGGGGGGGGAGAGGTTAAGAAGATTAGACTTAAGATATTCTAATAAGCAGATAAAGAAATTCAAGAACGATACAGAGTGATTGTGAAAAACAGATACAATGCTTCTTATCTCATTTCATCTTGTTCCTCTTGTACTTTGCGGAGTCGAGGTGAAGTATAAACAACGGGAGAGTGCCCATTTATGGGCTTCATGGATCGATATTCCTGTGGACTCTGCTATTCCCTCTGTCCATCGTTTATGTGGTCGGCCTCTTCCTCTGCTTCCATCTGGTCTGTAATCATTGCTTGTTGTTGGTAACCTAGTTACATGGCCAAACCATTTTACTTGTTGCCTTCTAATCAAATCTAGTGCTGCTATAACCCCCATTTTAGTCCTGATTTCTTCATTTCTGATTTTCTCTCTTCTTGATACATTGAGTATTCTTCTCAGGAATCTCATTTCTGTTGTAATTTTTCTTTTCTCTTTTTCTGTCATTGTCCAGGTTTGGTATTGGTAACATAGAGTTGGTAGGAAGATTGTGTTGTATAGTGCTTTCTTAGTAGCTATTGATACATGTCTGTTCTTTAGTATTGGTACCATTTGTCCAATAAGATGGTTTGCCTTATTGCATCTATTTTCGATCTTGTCTTTTGATTTGTCACTTGATGATGATATACTTCCTAAGTACTTGAAGCTCTTTACTTGTTTCAGGAGGTGTTCATGTAGGTGAATCATTGTTCTTTTTATCTTATTTGGTTACAGTCATTACACCTGTTTTATTTGTGCTAATTTTCATGTTATGTTCCCTACACACTTCATTTAGCCTATTCATGTGGTTTTGTATTTCTGCTTCTGATTTTATTATTAGTGCTTGGTCATCCGCAAAAAGTTCTTTAATGGTGTAATATGCCGATGGTTTTTCTTCTGTGTTCTGTTCTTTATGCTGTGTTTTTGTGGTCTCTCTTTGGTTGGTCTTCTTCTTCTTCTTCTTCTTCTTCTTCTTCTTCTTCTTCTTCTTCTTCTTCTTCTTCTTCTGTGTTCATCCAGAGTGTTTTTACAGATGTAAATGTGGTGTGTCCGGTTACACGCCCATAGACCAACACATCTGACTTTGGTGGCGTTTGTTGACCGGGTTGCCTTCCCAGGTGTTTCTCACTGTTGTGGTTTCGTCCACATCCCAGCTGATCAAGTTAGAATGGTCAAAGACTTCACGGTCAGCCCTCAAGGGAAGGCAGAGGCAGTCCATGGGCATTATCCGCCATCCAAGGAGGCGTCCATAAATTCAGAGCCGACACATAGTTCTCTGGTACTAGGCTCACCCAAGGAATCGCCACATCCTGCACATGGCTGCTTTAATTTCTCACTTCCATGTGTTGCACATTTTGTTCACCACAGGCCGCTCCCTGTGCAAACCAGGAATACTGTCTATATTAACCAACACCTTTTATGGTGCCTGATGAGCAACTGCATTTGGCACCTTAACCGAGCATTTGTTTCATCCCACAGTGCTAGTTCTGCTTACCAAAAGTGGCCCACTTGGCACACGCATTCGACACACGCCCGATTCAGTCGAGCAAACCGGACTTCTTACCCATTTAAAGTTTGAGAATATGTTGAGGTCGTTTTGTCCCCAAGACCTTTAATCATCTGCTTTACCAGATAAGACTGTGATCGAGCGCCAGCTATCCTGAGGGAAACTTCGGAGGGAACCAGCTTCTAGATGGATCGATTAGCCTTTTGCTCCTATACCCAAGACTGACGATCGATTTGCACGTCAGAATCACTACGAACCTCCACCAGTTTATTCTGGCTTCATTCTACTCAGGTATAGTTCACCATTTTTCGGGTCCCAGCGTGCACGATCTTGCTCTGCCCCACTGCCGACGCAGACGGGACGGGCCGGTAGTGCGCCACCCTCCACAGATCGCTCTTTGGAGGGAGGATCCCACCTGGGTCAACTGGAGGTGACCCTCGTTTTCACTGCGCCTTTGGATTTCGTACCGCCCAAACACTCGTGCGCATGTTAGACTTCTTGGTCCGCGGTTGGTTTCTTTACATATGCTGTCTATATAGGTTATGAACAAGAGAGGGGACGGGACACAACCTTGTCATACTCTGGATATTATGGTGATGGGTTCTGAGTGCCCTCCATTTGATCTCACTATGCATTCACTGTTGGTGAATTCTACATTGTTAGGTGTGTACTCACTCCATATCGTTTAAGGATTTCCCACAGCTTGTTTCTATCTACTCTATCAAATGCCTTTTCTTGGTTGACAAAGGCTAAGTAGGGTGTTTCATTAAATTCGATTCATATTTCTATAAGTTGTCTAAGAGCAAAAATGGCATCTGTGCATTCAATGGTTTTCCTAAATCCAACTTGTGTTTCGCTTAGCTGAGGTTCTACAGTAGTTTGTTATCTTTTCTCAAAAATTTAGCAAAATATTTTTCCAGTATGACTCAAAAGGGAAATGCTTCTATCATGTGCAGTCTCTTTTACTGCCTTTGATTTTCCAGAGTGGGATAATTATGGTGTTTCTCCAGTCTCATGGTGTCTGTTGTTCTACCCAAACATGGTTGAATAGTCTATGTAGCCAAGCTGTTCCTACTTCTCTTGCTGCTTTAATTAGTTCATTTGGTATTTCGTCTTGTCCCTGTGATTTATTTAATGGGGCTAATATGACAGCTTCTCTAATTTCTTCTTTCAGTATGTCTGGTTCTAGTTCTTCCATGGCATCTGTGTTGGTTACCTGAATTCCTGTGGTATCTGATGGAATGTTGAGAAGCTGAGAGTACTGCCACCATCTTATTAGGATTTGTGTTTGTTCGCTTACTGGTTCTCCTTTTTCGCTGTTAATTATTTCAGTTTATGGGTCAAAGGGTTCTCCTCTGATTCTCATTGCATTGATCTTTTTGTAGACATTTCTAGTTGCCTCCTTGTAATTTTTATTCAGGGTTTCTCCATATTCCTCCCAGTCTTTTTGTGTTTCTCTTTTTGACTGTTCTATTCACATGCTTTCTTACTAGTCTATATTCTGTGTAGTCACTGTCCTGTTTTCTCTTCACCCACTTTTTTTATATTTTTCCTTTTTGTCTTTTACAGCTTTCTTTACCTCTGCGTTCCACCAACTCGTTATTTTCTTTATCCATGTTTTGCATTTTTTCTTGGTTCCACATATTTTTTGCAGTATTTAAAATGCTTGATTTGAACATCTCCCATTCTTCTTCCACTGTTTTTCTTTCTATAGGTAATTTTACAAATAATTCAGTTAGTTCTTTCTCATCTTTGAAGTTTTTTTAAGTTTAATTTGTATGGCATGTATTTTCTTGGTCTTTGCTTTCTTCTTCTGTTAGTTCTTATTGTGGCAATAACAGCTTTGTCGTCTGTGTTTAAACTTAAGTTTGGCACTGCCCTTGCATCTAATATATTTCTCTTTCTGTTATTTCTTGTTAATATAAAATCAGTTTGGCTTTTGGTGTCCAGATCATTCCATTTTTACCAGGTGTATATTTGTGAGGCTTTGTGTTTATAAAATGTGTTCGTTATATAGAGGTCATGTTGGTTGCATAACTCTATCAGTCTACTTTTTTTGTGCAAACAGAAAGACATGATGTCAGTTTTAAATTACCGTGGTAAACAATTGAAATTACTGTGTGAATATGTATGCTGTATATTTCAACTTGAAGTATTTATCTAATTACTTTAGTTTATGTTGTGTGATTTCTGTAGTATATAACTGACGAGATGCAGCGAAATATACCAGACAATAAATCGTGCAATCCATTGTTTGTGTCTTTTGTAAATGTTCAAGGACAAGGACTTACTGCACAAAATGTTCTTCATTTGATAGAATGCAATTTTTATTTGTCCTATTCTGTTATTTATCTCTGTGATGCATCTTCAATCTGATGTTATCCATGTGCCTAGATATCTGAATGTCTGCACTTGCCCCAAAATAAATTACTTTAATTGTACATTTAGGCACAAACTGTTTCTTTGATATCACCTTGACTTCTGTCTTTCTATTATTCAAGACCATTATTTTACTTTCTACAACCGCTGTATCTCCCGAAGTTCCTTCTGATTAATTGCTGTCAAGATGACGTTAAGTTATTTATATTATGACCACCAATTAGGATGCCTGACATATTTCCTGTAGATGTCATTATATGTTCACTGTACAATGAGAAGAAATCAGGAGACATTACACAACCTTTTCTGATGCCCTTCTTTATACACTGAAATGTTCCTACACAGTTGTTGATTCTTATGGCTGCCAAAATGGCTGTTTGCTGACAATATATGTTCTTTATTATTCGCAGATCTTTGCTGTCATGTTCAGTTGCTTTAGTAATTTTATTATTTCCTCATGTTTCACATTGTCAAATGATTTTGTGTAATCTAGTTTTAGTTTTTTTTTAGTTTTAGTCGTTGGATCAACATCATGGCACACGGTTTAACCCATAAGTGCTCCGTTTTCCTCCTAACTCAAACCTGAGTCTGGAGAAACTCAGCTCAATGCACGAACTCCGTTGCATCTGCGAGGATCCTGAAATACTTTGGGTAGATTTTTAACTCGAAATTTTGCCCGGGCAGCGCCGTTAGGCTACTCTTTTTCGATTTCCAACTGCCAAGGGATTTTTTACGTGCACAACAATACACACGGGCATCCGATCTCACTACCCAGAGACCAGGGGAAATTTTATTACTGGAAGTTTGTGTAATCTATGAAGCATAAGTACATATCTGTTTTTACTTCCATAGCTCTTTCTATTAGCGTCTTGAGAATATATATATAGCATTGTTTGTGTTCTTTCCCTCTAGCCCATTACCGGGTGGAACGTTTATTTCCATCCGATCACTTAAACGGGCAGACTGCCCCAACGCGCCCGATACAATTATGCATTGTAAAAACGCAATCTCTCGGCTTTCCGATACTTTCGACGGCTACTTTCGCTTTCGCCGATAGCTTGACAACGTGGCTGTCATGTCTTAATTTAAAGTGTCGTCCCTGGAGTGAGGGGAGTCAACACCCACATTATAATTTTTTCCCCTATCAATATCCTGGAGAATCCACCAGCTTCCGTCCAACACACTCCATCAGCCCATGGACACCTTTTCCTATCACTCTCTCACTGTCGTACTATGCCCCCTCTCATTCTCCCCCAACGAAACATATACAACAACTCTTGCTTCCAAAAATTAATAAAGATTCATTTATTAAAAGAAAAGTGTAACGTATATGAGACGTGTATGCGAAGAAAATGTGTGTCGTGTATTCTAATGTAAATGTATAGGTCAGACCACAGAGTTCATGATCAGAGTCCATTCATCATGGCAAGGATTACACGACATCACAAGAACCAGCACAATGGACCTCACCGAAGTCGTGTCCTTCTCTCCAGACATGTCCTCCTCCAGGAGCTCTGATGACCATGAGATCTGATTCCCATTCAAATATATAATCCGTGAACGATACTATTTTTGTTCCTAATACAACTGTTCCTAATAGTTTATAGAAACTCAGACTTCATAATTCCTGCGCAGTGAAAAAATCATGGAACACTGTCCTATGAACATGACGTTTATCCTTCCTGCGAAATGTTCTATAGTTTTCACTCTTAAACAGTCATTGTATCTAGACTAAAATAGATTTCTTTATTTTCTAGATATTGTCTGAAGGTTATGATTTCCTTGATACATGGAACACCTACACTTAAATGTTATCTTTCCTCCAATGTGAACATCAGTCGCTACTGTTCTCGTCATGCGTGGACTGAACATCCATCTCTACTGGTGTGTTAAAGACTGGTATGACCTACAACTCATTCGGTACTTATCCTGTAGGATACTTCTACCATTCAGCTCCACTAAGCAATGTTGATAAAATTATTCCATTATAGACCCATGGCGAAAGTTGCTGGCCAAGCTTTCTGCATCATAATTTATCCGGGATCGGATTTTACAATTGTTCTGTGTTCTTCATCCCGACCAGAGGGAACCTGTAAAATAGATAATACAACTGGTGATAGCCTCTCCGTCACTGATCTCTATTAGATGATCGTAGCCATTGGCCCTTGCTCAGCAAAATACAATGAACCTAACTCTGTCAGGGACAGATGACTCAACACATTGGTTATCATCAGGCCAAGACAAGAAAAAAAAAATCAACAAACAGAATGCGGAACCCCGCCCACCAGGGACACCCACGGGAATATCCCAATTATCCCTCATTACTCAATTCTCAACTAGTAAAGCTTATCAATACTTCACTTGACCATGGGAGTGATCACATGCCATGCTCAGTCCTGATCTCTAAGTCCAAGAAAGTCAAGGCTGGGAGAGTGCGCAAGACCTTCCGGTATGAGTGGAGCGACAGCCTTCTTGGACGCCTCAGACATGGGGCATGCAACAGGACTGTTAAAACTCCCTTTTTGCAGCCCCCATGGTGGACCCCAGAAGTGGACAATGCGTGGAAAGCAAAGAGAGCTGCAGTGAAGCAGCTAAGGAAATTGCGACAGACACCCCTAAGTTCACAAGAGGAAGTGGACATAGCGGAAAATGACAAGAAAGACAAGGTGGAGGCTTTCAAGCGATGTGCTGCAGAGGTAAGAAAGTAAAATGGGAATGTTTTATGAAGGAGGTTGGAGGTGATAAAACACTGCATAAATTCTGGAAACTGTACAGACAAATGCAAAGAAAAGATCGGCCTATGACAGTAGGAACAATTTATAAAGAGGATGGGGTACGCGTGACAACAGACAAGGAGAAAGGGGAGGCGTTTCTCCAGAGATTTTTAGAGCAGACCAATCACAGTGATGCGGATACCAGGGATGCAGTTAGAGTGGAATTATCTGGCACAATAGAGAATATGCCTTACGAAGACATCATATTGTTTGAAGATGTTAAACATATTTTGCAAAAGGCAAAAGACACGGCACCAGGGCCTGATGGTGTCAGGTATGGCCACATGAAGGCTTTGAGCTATGTGGACCTGAAGGAGATGGCCAGCTGCTTTAATCAGAGCATTAGGACAGCGTCAGTACCGCAGAATTGGCTGCATAGCTATCTCATCCCTCTCCCAAAACCATACAAGGATCATTCAAAGCTTGGCGGCTTTAGGATCATCACCCTTCAAAATACATTTGGGAAGGTTTTAGAGAAGATAGTCGCTGTTAAGCTGCAGGATTTTTTGGAAAGGGGGAAGCTTCTTCCAAGAGGCCTGGGGAGCTACAGGCCAGGAAAAGATACCTGGTCGAATGCGGCCACCTTTGCCTTTGCCGTTTATGAGGGGTTCCAGAGTAGACAGGAAACGATGGCGGCAGCGCTTGATCTCGAGGATGCGTACAATAGAGTTCGATATGATATTTTGATGATCGCACTTATGGAGAAGGGGGTCAATCCCTGGTTATAGTGAACTGGATAGCGGCCGTCCTGCATTCTCGTCAGGTTGCTCTCCGTCTGGGCGCATGGACCTCAGAGCCACATATTTTAACTCCGGGACTGCCACAGAGATCTGCAATCTCACCGGTGCTCTTTAATGTGTATACGAGCAAGATTGCATACCTAGAAGCACCAGGGGTTGGAAGGATTCTAACATTTGCAGATGATATTCTTGCATACAGGCAGGGGAGAAATAGGGATCAAACAGCCCAGGAGCTACAGGTGACAGTAGACAAAGTGATTGACTGGTGCACTGAAATGAGTGCTGTCATCAATCCGGAAAAGGCGGCTGTGTTGTGGTGCTCTCTGGACAACAGGATTGTGAGAGATGATGCCCTAAGCCTCACGATAGATGGTAGAAGCGTCAACAGAGAGAACTAACTGAAGTATCTGGGAATCACATTTGACAGGAGTCTGTCCTTCAAGGACCATGTGGAGACGGTTGTGACAAGATCTCAAAAGGGACTCAATGCACTTAAAATTATGGCTGCAATGGACACAGAGCAGAGAATGCTCTTCACACTATACCAGCACTTGATCCTCTCAGTGATTGATTATGGACTAGGACTGCTCACTGTCTCAAAGAGTCAGCTGGTGAAATTAGAGCGCATACAGAATGAAGCTATGCGGGTCATTCTGGGATGCACCAGAGACACTCCAGTAGTGTGTATGCGTTACATCCTTGGTCTGCCTACTGTTGCTGGTAGGCACAAGGTGATGCAAGCGAAGGCATACCTCAGAGTAGCTGCAGACACAGATCACCCGTTGCATGAGGCGCTGGACGTAGTTAAGGGTCAGAGACTGATAAGAGGGAAATCATGGATGGCTCAGGCGGAGGATACGATCAGACAGGTGTGCCCCTTGGAGAACATTAGGCGAGGAGAGGAGTGGGTCAGAGTGCCAGCCGTGCAGTCAGACTTGTGCAGAGTTATAATCACATTGAGCCGGGAGTGCAGGGAGTGGCCAGCAGGGGCCACGGAAGTGGAAATTCAGCAATTAATTCAGGAAAATTCTCGCCCGGGTGATGTGATTATATACACGGATGGGTCGGTGTTGAGAGGTAGGAGAAGTGCTTGGGGGTTCTTGGCAAAAACTAATGGTCAGCGTTTGGTGCAGGAGAGCCTGGCGTATGATGACACTACATCTAGCTTAAGAATGGAGGTGGAGGCGATCAGTGCAGCTTTCCGCTCGATAGAAAACACAATACATACACATATTGTGATTGTAACTGACTCAGAAAGCAAAGCTGAGAAGGGTGAGAACAGGCAAGCTTTGTGCAGAGTGGCTTGCTTCGCTTTGGAGGTCACGGGTAGCAAGCATCACCTGGATCTTTTCTCCTGGGCATGCCGGTGTGCTGGGGAATGAACAGGCGGACAGATTGGCTGGCTCGGCAGAACTTGGTGGAGTATTGATGCATGACAAGGCAGATGTGGTTGCGGCCTTGTGGGAGCACGTGTACACCTCGGAGAAGCAAATGGATCACCATAGTCTGGTTAGAATGAGGCAGCGAGGAGTGACGAGGGGATCTGGCCGACGCTCGACGCTCAGAGGAAAGGCGAGACGGACATATAATCAGATTGCTACTGGAACTATTAGTGTTGGAACTCTTCGCTGGTTGCTGAGGATGGGGACGGAGCGCTTATGGGAATGTCCCGAATGCTGTGATGTCGGTTCCTAGATCAATCAATCAATCAATCAATACTTCACAAATCTATTTTCAACCAACAGAGCCAATTATCACTTCCCTACGTTAACCAGTTCCTACCATGCCACTGCCTAAATTAATTAGTACTAGTAACACCATCTAAAACTACCTTAAACAACACTGCAGTCCTTCCGAATCACATCTACAATTGCCATGCCAGGCACGTGTAAAACTAATTCATTTAATTCGCACACGGTAGACATTATTCCAAATCCTAACTGCTGTGCCCAAAACACGTCTGCCTAGATCAACATTTCGAAGTACACTAGTTGTCCCCAAATCGGGTTTTTGGCAAACGCCTAAAATTGGTCACGTGACGTTATTCTTTATGTCCACACAGGTGTTATTATGGGCAAATCCTCCATTGTCAGGAATCTATCTCCCCTGGCTTAATCAATGTCAGATTCGTCCTCCCATGTTTTGACATCCAAAACAAGCTAGCGAGTTACTGTATGGTCCCAACAACAGTTTTCAATAACAAGCCGCCAATCTTCTGTCGAGTGGTGACAATCACAGCCGCCATTTTGCCTGATGTCCGGAAACTCTAAATGACAGACGGGACTGTTTATCAACTGTCAAAGTGGTGTATTGATTCATCTCACTCACCACCGAATGTTCCTATTTTGCCGACCAGATGTGAACACGTGCAGCTGCAACCCAGACTGTTTTTTCTGTATTTGTTGAAACAACCTGTGGCCTAGAATATGTCGTTAATCTGAACGCCTTTTATTGTCATCACTGGTTAATCACGGTGGTCTATTTTGTGACAGTGGCTGGCATTTGCAAATGCCTACTATGAATTTGAACGGCTTTTTTTGGATAGTTTTGGGGGTTTTTACACTTAGTTTTTCCAAATGGATTTCGGCGATTCTTCAAGTGATAGCCGAGATTTTGCTAGGTTCAATTTAAGTGACATTGAAGGGCACAAGTTGACTATTAATTGGAGCTAGATATCGGTGAAAAGCGTTACTTTGCATTAGCAGTCGGGAGTCTGACTCTAAAGAAAGTGATAATGATTCTGAAAATGTGTTTGTAAATTGCTGTATAGATGACTGAAAATCACAAACAATATGCTGTATTTGGTAAATATTTGTGTTCATATATGGATTACCTGCAACAATCACGTCAGTAACATATTCTGCATGCTTTTCCCTTCATTGTGTTGTTTATTTAACTAAAATCGGTTGACTAACACCTTATTGTTTTTACTAACATAACCCAAAATTTTACCGAACCTGAAAAAATCTTGCCCGTTCAGGGCTAAAAAATGGACAAGTATCTACACGGTAAAGGACATCCACATTGTTCATCACTAACTTCTGGTTTAATCTTGTTTCTGATTCTTTTCACAATTATTCTCAGTAACAGCTTTGTCATGTGACTCATAAGACTTATGCAATGCTCCCCGCATTCTAAAGTGCCTGGTTTCTTTGGCAGAGCTACAAAGATGGATTTTAATAGATCACAAGGAATGTACCCACTAGTGTAGATGTCATTTAGGAATTGTGTCAAAATTTTGATTCCAAAATCATCTACAGCATCAACTTCCTCCAATGTTGTCTGGACTGGGTTAGTTTCCTTTCTTCATGTGATGTAGTGCATCTTCAACTTCTGCTGCAAGTATTGGTGGACCCTCGCCATTGTTTTGAATATTTACATCCAGTCTCCTATCATCATACAGCTCTTTCAGTTATTTCGTCAATCTGTTGACTATATCGTCTTGTCCCATCAATGTTGCACTGTTCCTTAATTTTAAAAATCCAATGGTCTTTCATGTTTTCTTATCTGTTATTGTATTTATTTGTTGATACACGGAATGTGAGTCTTTTCCATAGTTTGTCTCAATTTCCATGCACTGTTTTTCAGCCAGACTTCTTTAGCCGCTCTGCATTTGTTTGCTATTTCTTTATGAATTCTATTCTTCATCTTGCTTTTTATTTCTTCTTTCATCCATCAACAGCAAAATTTCATGTGTCATCCATTTCTTTCTTGGAATTCTGTTTAGGTGGAATGATTTCTTTTGATATCTGTTGGATTGATTCCCACAACATGTCCCATTAATCATCAATAGTCGATATTATCTTCATGGCATTATATCTGTTGCTTAAAGTAAAATTTTAACTTTCTTTAATTTTTTCTTTGTCTGTTTTAAGTAATGCTAGATCTATCTTGATGTTCTTTGGGGTTTTATTTATGGTTTGAAGTATTAACCTCATCTTTCCTATAACTGGCACATGGTCACTATGTCTATCTGCTCCTGGTCTACTTTTAGCTCCTACTAAACTGCTGCTAAATAAGTTTGGATTCAGTATGTAGTCAATTTGATTGTGAATATTATCTCCAGGGTTTTTCCACGTATATAATCGTTGAGAAAAGTTTTGAACCAGGTGCTACTTATTATCATTTCATGATATAAATTAAGCAATTGATAACACAATTTCCATTGGTGAAACCTCACTTTTCGAGGTCGAATCATACACCTATTTAAGTAGCAACGTAGACAACAATGGGAAAACAGACAGATTAAAAAAGGATATAAAAAGTAATAGGAGCTTTCGGCACTAGTAAGCACTAAGATTTGTGAAAATCTTGTACCAAATTTAGAATATTTAACACTCATGTAAAATTAGCTTTGCTGTATGGATCAAAAACATATAGAGTGACTAAAACAATTACTAATAAACTACAAACACTCATTAAGTGGTGCCTGTGCAGAATAGGACAAAATGATATGACAGAATTATTAATTTGGAGATTATGGACCAAACCAAACAAATTCCATCAAATCAAGCGGTGAGGAAATCATACTGAGAAAACTTGTTAATAGAATAATGAGAAAGTCTTTTCTTTGGAACATAAAGGGCAAAACAAATAAAGGCACTCCTCAACAAACATGAAGAAGAGATTTAGTGATGGAGATGGATAAGATTCTGCTTGCAGCAAATAGTCTTACATATACAGGAAACAGAAAGAAAAAAAAAACACATGTGTACACGTTTGAACATATGCACATACTCTCTCTATTTTTGATGGTTATTCTTCCCCTGCCGGTCTCTCTGGTCTAGAGGCTACACGACTTTCTCCGTAATCTCGTATACTCTCGTAAGTAACGTGACGTTGTGCGAGAATTGGTAGCGGTTCTCTCCGCGTCGATAACTAACGAGGTATGTGAGCCGGTCGCTCAGAAAGCAATGGCAAACTACTGAGCGTAATCTTGCCAAGAAATCAACAATCAGCTGAAAGATGCTGATGTTAACAGCTATGTCCTGTAAAGGATATGCGAAAAAAAGAAAATCCCATCCCCCCCCCCCCCCCCCCCACTTCCTTTCTCTCTCTATGCATGCATAAGGAATTGATATGATTTCAGCACTGGCAACATGGAATCATACAATAATTTAATCACTATATTGTGCAAACAAGTTATAATATTTAAACATAAACAAAATACCTGTGCAAAAACTGTGAAGATCTCTGCTAGCCCACCATTGCTAATCCAGATTTTGCTGCCATTGAGGATGTAGTGTTTACCATCATCTGACAGTACAGCTCTTGTTCTGATAGACTGTATTCATATAACAATACCAAACAATAGGCATAAGCAAGCCTTTATATGAATAATAACTATACTGTCTTTATGTCTTAGCTGTTTTAGTCAATAGTTACCAAGGATCAATATCATCATCATCATCATCATCAAGTGCCATGCCAGCTGGCGAAAGAATTTATGACTCTCTACAAATCTCGATCTTTGGTTTTCTGGATCAACTCTGCTGATGATATTCCTCCATGCCACTGTCTCAATCCATCCAGTATCATTTCTCTTGGTCTGCCTCTGCCTCTCTTCCCCTAGATATTTCCAGTTGTCACGATGTTCTCCAATGCCTCTCTTCTCATCATATGAGCAAAGAAAGCTTTTTGACTCTTTCTTATTGTTGTATATAATGTTCTAGTTTCATTAGCCTCTGTCAGGAAATCATTGTTAGTTACTTTAGCAGTCCAAGGAATTCGCAACATTCGTCTCAGGAACCACATCACTGTTGCTTCTAAGTTCTTCCTAATTTGTTCATTAACATTCCAAGATTCATTGCCATTCAGCAAAACAGGTTCTATATAGCACTTCAGCACTCTCTTTCTTATATTCAATTATAGTGACTTATTGCATAAGATACTCTTCATTTTCTGAAATGCAGTTTTTTCCTGCCCTATTCTGCTTTTAATCTCTGTTATGCATCTTCCTATCTGATGTTATAAATGCCCCTAGGTATTTAAAATTATCCATTTGGTAAAGAATCATCCCTTCTATTTCCATTTTACATTTTGCCACCTTTTTCTTTAATATCACCATTGTTACTGTTTTCTTGATATTCAAGGAGAATCCTTTCTTTGCACTCTCTGTTACTGCAATGTCCAACAACTGTTGTAGATCTTTTGCATTATCCATCATCAATACTGTGTCATCTGCACAGTGTATACTGTTTACATTATAACCTCCGAATAGTATTCCTGGCTTCTGTTTGATCTCTCTCATTATTACTTCGCTATAGAGGGAGAAGAGATCCTGTGACAAGACACATCCCTGACGTATTCCTAGCTTTATTTGTTCATAACTGCCCTCTTTATTTCCTATTTTAATTGGATATTGGATCAATCTGTACAAAAATAATTCTGATTGTTTTAGGTAGATGAATTACAGTAAAAATAGCAAACATTGGGTTAAAATAACAACTGTTTGTGAAAGAGGAAGGGAAGCATGGAAATTATTCATGTTACATCTCATTATTACACCTCTGTAGGTCTGTAGATGACTAGCATAACTGGGTCCTTGGTGGTGCTGCTTTAAAAACTGTTGATAACTGATGTGAATAGTTTGATTCTAACCTGTTCAATCACAATTAACTCAACGAAATGTTAGCTATGTTTTAAAGGAAATTTCTATCCTCATCATCAGGATCTCACCCACACTAAAAAGATAAACAATAATAATGTTTCTTACAGTTGGTGATTATTCATCAAGGAAAACATCTTTTTTGAATACATAATATTAAGTCTTGTCTATTCATGTTAAATTCTGTCAAGAAAAGCATTGTTCCAAATACCAGCAAACACTTTTTGAACCCAAACTGAACATGAGCCAATCTATTTCTAACAATTTTATAATCTTTATTTTGAATGCATGTTTTCAAAGGTTCAATGAACTAGTTCATGAGAGGCAATATCAGTTATCCCACTTTTTCTCTCTTCTAATTATTTCAAGCACATGTTTTTACAAAGTCTAGTTTTTAGTGTGTGTTTCACCTGAAAATTCTGTTTTACAGGGTGACAATGGAATACGGTAAATATCTTGGCCCAATTCTTTAAATCTTATAGATGCTATTTTATTGAGACTATTTATAAATGTGTGTGTGCTATTTGCTACAAGTTGGGTGTATTTGTTAACAGATTTATTTAGTTCCTCTGTGAAACTACCACTGTAAGTTCATATTTTAAAACTCTAATATTGAAAAAAAAAAAAAGTTTCCATTATTTTTTGTTTCTATAATGCACTGCATGCTGGGTTTTGGATGTTTAATGAGGCAGAAAATATTTAATTTTTTTGCTCCATGATTTTTTAGAATGAATGTGTTATCCACATTTAATCTTTCAAGATTTAAATTGCACCACACAGAAAAGTACACTAGTATTAAAACCACTAATAAGTTCTTTCAAACAAGACTTCAACTACAACACAAATAAATCACACTAGCATCAAACTCTATTTCATCAGACCTACACGCATCAGACCCACTAGTCAGTTCTGTCAAACAAAAGATTTGAAAACAGCACATAGAAACTCACAAGAGCATAAGATCCACTAGCTCAGTGGTTCTCAACCGGTGGGGAATATCCATCCCCCTTCAGGGTGGGGGTGGGGTTCCAGGGGGGAATTAAGATTATTTCAAGATTGCGTTAATACAAGAACCGATTACTTGATATTGTTTTTCCCTCCATACTTTACGGTTCTGTATTTCTTGCCCTTCTGAAATTCGTTTTATAACAAAAGTAGACCCACAAATCACGTTTTATGTAGACGTATACACTTTATCTAGTATGTGTTATTAAATTTAGATTCCATTTTTACGTATATACCGTGTAGGGGTGGGGGAGATTTATAGGGAGGAAATACGAAAGGGAGGGGGGAATGGCGTTCTGAACACATGTGAAGGAGTGTATGGGCCCAAAAAAAAAAAGATTGAGACCCATTGCACTAGCTGGTTCTGCAAACAAAATATGTGAACAAAATACACAGAAAGTGACACTAGCATCTGATCTACTAGTCAGTTTTGTCAAACAAAAGATTTGAACAAGACACAGAAACTCACACTAGCATCTGATCCACTAGCTGGTTCTGTCAAACAAAAAGCTGCAATGTTTTTTCCAGAAGCTAGGTTTGGGAGATATTTTTCCTTCTGCTCTTTGTTACCAAATAAGAGAATTCCTTTAAAACCAATGGACTGGTGAGCTCCTAATGTGATACCAACACCAAGATCATGAGCACCTACTATTTCTACCAGTCTGGCGTACTGTGTATTTGTCAGCCCAAGGCCACCTGACAGGACAAAAAAATGGTATAAATAGCAAGAGTCAAGCATTAATTATAAATAAAAATGAAATATGTAAACTGCAGTAAACCATTTGAAATGTAAACATTTGAAAAACATGAAATGTTAGGCAGGTATACAAAATAAAATTACAAAAAACAGAGGATGTTGTGGCAACAAGCTTTCATCAGCAAACAAGAAGAAGAAAATGTAACAATACACAAACAATGGAAATTACACTAGAGTGACTATATTGAGGCATAATATTATGGAATCATGTGAAATAAAAATAAGCAGAATAAAATAAAATATGTGGTATTTAATTCAGAAGCTTCAAATATGAAATATGGTTTATTCTGGCAGAAGTCTGGTTATATAGTAGCCAGTCAGAGAATGTGGTTTTGTTCTCTTCTTCACTTCATTTTTCATTAGCTCTTTCTCACACCACATTTGTTTCCTGGCCTTAGTTTTTAGTTTGTTTGTATGTTTTGTGTGTGTGTGTGTGTTCATCAGATTACACTTCAGTTTTTAAGCTAAGTATTCTTGGTTTTATTTTTCCTTTTAATGTTTATCTTATTTGTTGATAAAAACTCAAATCAAAACACTGCCTGCAAAAGTGTGCGTTTTCCATTTGTTAAAAACTTTTAACCATTCTTCTTCTTCTACTGCGTTCATCCTGTGTGTTTTTTCAGACGTAATTTCAGTGTCTCGTTATGCACCCTTGGGCCAAAACCCTTAGGCCAACACATCCAACTTTAGGGGCGTTTCTTAAAACCAGGTTAGCCTTCCTGGGGGACTCTCACTGTTGTGGTGCCGTCCACATCCCAGCTGGTCAAGTTAGAACGATTGAAGACTTCACGGTCAGCCCTTAAGGGAAGGCAGGGGCAGTCCATGGGCATTTACCACCATCCAAGGGGGCTTCCATATTTGCAGAGCCGATCCAAGCACTCTGGGTTCACCCAAGGAATTGCCACATCCTGATCATGGCTACTTTAATTCCTCACTTCCATGTATTGGGTATCTCGTTTGCCACTGGCCGCTCCCCACGCAAACCAGGAACAGTCAGTCTGCGGATGACATCCACTCAGCAAGCTTTTGCGTAATGGATTCGCTAGCCAAGCGTTCCATTTTGTGTTAATGAGACGTTTTTCCACCTTAGTCTGCAGACACATCCACTCTGCAGCTTTCACTTCGGACTTCTACATAATGGATTCGCTAGTCAAGCATTCCATTTTGTGTTAATGAGATGACATTCACTCAGCAAGCTTCCGCTTCTGACTTCCACATAATGGATTCGCAAACTTTTCTCCACCTTTTATTCCATAATGTGCCATGTCGATAAGCATGGGCGGTCATGTTTTGCCATCTCACTCGCTCGATCACCAGAGTCGTGGATCAGCTCCGTGTTTCTGTCTCGACCATGCCACGTGGCCAAGCCATCTAAGTATTTACTTCTCGGTCTTCCCCTTGGTCTCCTCCCTTCGATCTTGCCAGTTGTCACCAAGTTCTCCAATACATTTCTTCTCATAACATGCCCAAACAATTTTGACTGTCTACGTCTAATGTCTAATCAGTTTACGATCTTCATTTACGCTCACTCAATTAGTTTTTTATAGAGACCTGCATCGTAACCATTCCATGGAATTGGGATGCTTTTTCCACCTTTAGTAACGCTCACGAGGTAGGCTACATATGCTGCCGGCTCCATGCAGCAGAGAGCGAGTAATAAATAGCCTGGCCCTCTCCTCCAGGGACCCCTCATATCCCTGAGCTGAGAGCCGTAGAACAGGTATATGGACCAAGCTTGTAGCAGGCTCAGCATCTCACCTCCATTTTGCAGTGGGTGAGTATTGGCCCGGCCCTCATATATGGAGGATATTGACTGAAAGGTGTTCAGCTATATCCCTGAGCTGAGAGCCATAGAATATGTGTCTGGACCAAGAATGTAGTGGCATTGTGCACTTGATTCGGAATTGAGTGCTATGGATTTGCTTATCCCTAGCTTGTTACTGTCTGTCCCCAGGCTACCTGCAAGGCAGCAGGTGTGTGTCTCTCTTGGTCCATTTCCTATCCCTTAACCTGTCCAACATGTAGCTGTGCTATCATCTGCATTGCTCTTGGGGTCATTAGAACACACAAGCCTCTCTACCACAACAAGATGGAGACACGTCAGAGAAAATGACACAAAGACACAAAGGCATAGCGAATGTAAAGTTAATCAGTAAAATGTTCTACAAGATAACATAAGTGTAGAAACTATAGAATTTAAAATCTAATGGTACTATACCATTATATAAATCTGTGGTGTGGATTTAGACATACAAGAACAGTGTTATTAGATCACTAATGTTGATGCTATATCCAGAAAAGAACTATCAGACTATTAGTGGGGAGATGCGACAGAGACAACTGGCTCATGAGATACAAGGCTCATCCCAAGAACAGGGTTAAAAGTTGTTTCCCAAGAATCATACCTATATAAGGAGGTCAGCATGGCTGAATGGAAAAGAACGTGCTTTGTTAAATATCCAGTGTGCTGATGCTGACGTTCGGGGTTCAACCCCCACACAGGACAGTTGGACTAACCTGTTTACTTCTCGTCCTCTACTTGGGGAAAAAAATTACAAGTACCTCTGGAGTCAGAGTGGGTTCGCATGATGGCGAGGTACACTGATAAAAGGGAAAGCTAATCCACACAAAATTCAGTACAGTGTTACTAGAAGTAGTGTGTATGGACTACGCTTGAGTTCAAAGTGAGCAACTGACTCAGAAAGCAAGGTGAGGAAGGTGAGAACAGGCAAGCTTCGTGCAGAGTGGCTTGCTTCGCTTCGGAGGTCACGGGTGGCAAGCATTGCCAGGATCTTTTCTCCGGGGCATGCCGGTGTGCTGGGGAATGAATAGGTGGACAGATTGGCTGGCTCGGCAAAACTTGGTGGAGTATTGATGCATGACAAGCCAGACGTGGTTGCTGCCTTGTGGGAGCATGTGTACACCTCAGAGGAGCAAATGGATCACCATGGTCTGACAAGAATGAGACAGCGAGGAGTGACGAGGAGATCTGGCCGACGCTTGACGCTCAGAGGAAAGGTGAGACAGACATATAATCAGATTGCTACTGGTACTATTGGTGTTGGAACTCTTCGCTGGCTGCTGAGGATGGGCACGGAGCGCTAATGAGAATGCCCCGAATGCTGTGATGTCGGTTCATAAATCAATTAATCAATCAATCAATCAATCAAAGCGAGCAAGCACCCAAAAAAAAATACCTATATGATGTCCCCTTGATCTCTTGGGTAGTGAGATATGATTCTTAGTCCTCTCAGATAAGTGCGAAAAACAGGAGGTTCCATGTACAAATTGCCACATTAACAATTCTACGGCAGTTGGAAATTCCAAAGAGCAGGCCTTTATACTACTGTCCTGACAAAATTGTTAGGGGAAAAAAACCAATCTACAAGTAGATAGTCTGTTACCTCATGTGGAATCTGTCCAGAGTAAGCAAACCTAACACAAATGCACGCAGAAGTCAGACACATTGACCTTTGAGGTGCATAACTAGGTGTGATGCACTTCCCTCGAAAGAGCACTGAGGAACAATAAGAAGACACATGTCAATGTACTGAAAACAAAGCTCAGATTGCCTTTGAAATGAGTGTGCATTATGTTCATTTTCAATACAGGTGCCTGATTGTCATGACTGGCCTTGAAAATTCAGCTTATAACAGTACAGACCTCATCCATCAACGATGTCCTGCCAACATGGTCAAGTGGGGTAAAGCCAACGACCCGTCCTCTGTAAAAAGAAAGTCCAGACAGCAGAGCATGTGCTGTCTGCATGCAAAATAGCCCTTCGATAAGGCCGATACACTTGGTGCCACACTAAAGTGCTTGCTGAGTTGGCAGCCATAGTGGATGAAGCCAGGATCCAGGCGAACAGAGGGGCCAGAGTGAGGCCGATGCAGATTTACTTAGAGCTGGGCAGCAACGTGGAGGTGAGGAAGACTGTGATGCTGACTACCCATCCATTTTCGATAGTGCGGATTACTGGGAGCTGACTGTTAACCTGAAGGGCCATAGTGCGTATCCGGCAGTGATCTAACAGTTTTGACTGCGACCTGATATTGTACTTTACTCCTCGTCAGTTCAGCAGCTAACGCTGATTGAGTTGACCATTCCATATGAATTGAGAATCGAGGAGCAGCACATGTACAAGATGGAGAAATACAGTGACATGGTCACAAATCTGAGACAAGAAGGGTACACTGTCAGGCTATTTGCCATAGACGTAGGGCAAGAGGTCTAATCTTTCACTCCGTGTATGATGTACTAAATCAGTTAGGAATCAAAAGACAAGCAAGAGCGCAGACACAGAAACTTGGTGAGGCAGCCGAAAAGGCCTCATGCTGGCTATGGAACAACCAGAACCTAGAGTGGAACAAGTCTCTACAGTGATATGGTTAATGTTCCTGTCTGTAACTGCAACTAACATTGGAACCAATCTCTCAACTAAGGTCTAGAATGTGTATGTCTCGTGTCGACTCTATAGCCATCCCTCCGAGCGAGGGCAATGCATCTGAGAATGGGACTGTTCAGTATATGCCACACGGAAACAGTCGCTGGATGTGACATACTTTTCCATTTCCCCCCAGTTTCCAGACACCAGTTTCCAAGAAATATAGTGTTCGTTGGAGATCACTTTATAAGGGAAGGAAAGCCAAACAACAAAACACAATTGGAATGCATAGTAGTAGCTCGAAATAGATGTGGTTCTAGCGGCTAGGTAGACCTGGCTAGACTAGGAAATGTCACTTGGGTTTTGAACACCTACCAAGTCAGATGTAGACTTAGTAAGGGGGTGGTTTTCGCCCATCAGTGCCTTTTGGTGCTTAGGCACTGGAGGACAGTTTGCGAGTGGATATTTGGCCAATATTAGATTTCATAGAGGCATAAGTAACCAGGCTTAAGAAACTTCATTCTGTACGACATCTGAAGTACCAATCAACAAGGGACGCAACTCATCTTATATTTTCCAACTACTACTAGGAGGCCATATCATGGTGGTCTCCCTTTTCATGTCTTGATATCCAGCGTTGGTCTACCACTTTAACAACTGATTTTAGAAAACAGCTATGGTTACCATACGTACCACAACTTGCTTCTGGAAGGAACTCCTTGTTAGCTGCACAGCTCAGGACAGTAGCTTATTACAGTATGGTGGATCGTCCACCAATACCTTCATCTGGGAGAAATCCAGTGGTGGCTACCTAACGTACCAGGGAGCCCTAGTCTGCAGAAGATTTGGGACTTATCACTCAATTTCCTGTATGCGGTTGTAAGACTCGGACTTATGTCTGGAACCAGCCGACAGCACTCCTTTATTTTATTATGACGACCAAGACATGCTGGATGTACCTTTACTACCACATAAAGAATATCACCCACTCAATCTTTGGATTTGCCGCCGGGATACCTTCAACCAGCAATTGCAGAAACCTTTTGGATAGTCCTTGATTCACTAGCCCATAGCAGTTTGGATAATACAGCCACTTTTGTGGATTCACCATTTGATTGCAAACCCACTGGTATCTCAAACATACACAAGCTAAAGTGATCCAGAGTACAAGTGTCATCCATCCATCCATCCCTCCCTCCCTCCCTCCCTCCCTCCCTCCCACCTATCCACCCACACACACACACACATATATATATATATATATATATATATATATATATAATATATATATATATATATATATATATATATATATATATATATATATATATATATATATATATATATATATATATATATATATATATATATCAGGAGCAATCTTGGACAGTTACATTTGTCTGTCTGTTATGTTCCGCTAGAAAATGGATAACACCGAGATCCATCGTGCAAGTACCACCCTCACCTATACTATTCAGCCGGAGCAACCTTTGACTGTGCATGTATCAGTCTGTTTGGTCCAGCAAGAATAGGAATGTGTTAGAGGATTTTAGGATAGAGATGGTGTAGAAACATCTTCTCATGTCTCTTCCCGTGGAGTTTAGATACAGTTTGTTTGTCAAGCCCCAGTGTGGGGTGATCGTACAATTTCCCTGACTCAAAGGAATTACATTTCACAGGATTAATTTAGGAGAAAGATTCACAATCAACAACCATAGAACAGTTTAATGGACTAATTTTTTGTAGTTAGAGAGTGTTTAGTAGTGTACATGTACTATGTTTGGTTTGTTGAACATAGGTTAATTTATTCACTATATATTTGTTCTGGAGGTAAAAGAATTCCAGATATTGGTATTGATTTTCTTTCAGGTTGATAAGTTAGAAGAAATTGGTTGTTTGTTTTAGTCAAAGAGTGTACTGCACTGCTTTGATGATGTATTTTTGTTATAATGTTTTTGTAGATGAGAGTAATGTAGAATTTAGAGTTCCCGTAACCCACTGTTTTAGTCCTTATTAAATGTTATGGTTAGATCCATGAGCTGTTCTTACTTCCTTGTGAACGTTTTTTCCAAAGTGGTGTTTATTGTAGTGATATAAGTCACCGTTTATAAAATTAATAGAGAGTTGGTGTGAGAGGTCGACAACACATAGACCTATATTTCTTATAGAGAACTCCACCTCCTTTGAAGGTCTATGGTTAATGACCGGCTCTCAAAATCTTCTCCAGGAGATTAGTCTTATCAATGTAGGTTGGACTGGTATCTATTTTGGCCTAGTCCCCTCATTATGAAAATTAGAGCCATGTGTAGATTTTCTGGAGAATACCATATGAGGAAGAGAACTAGCACACTTTTCATATACCTTGAACTCAGGCCTTATAACTCCTAGACAAAACATTCATATCTTCTATATTTATATCTCACACACACTGGATCAGGTAAATGTCGGACAAAATTTAACCTCCATGCCGTTGTGCTAGTCATCTTGGGAGGACCACACTCCACAGCAGAGACCAAAAGAAAGTCAAGGAACCCATAGCGAGAGCCGGCTTCCCAGAGTGCGGCGCCATGAATCGGATACAAAGAACAACGAAGACGAGCGTTGGCGTATAGCAAAGCATCGGCCCGGAGGTGACAGAGGCAATGGCCAGAGAAGAAGCTGGCTTCCCACGGCCACTGGTGCTAGGATTTGTATGAGGGCACGAAGTGCCTGGTGCACAAGGTTTTCCTCCCCGAGGGAGGGGTGGCTTGGGAGCAGGCATTTTTCACAAGTATGGGACAAACATGGAACAACGCTAGACAAAGTTAGGACAACACAAAAGATCAGACTTGAATGCACAGCTAGGGAAAGACACACGGAGGTAGGCGCAAGAGATCTAATCTTTCACTCCGTGTATGACGTACTAAATCAATTAGGCATCAAAAGACAAGCAAGAGCGCAGACACCGAAACAATTTGGTGAGGCAGCCGAAAAGGCCTCATGCTGGCTATGGAAGTACCAGAACCTAGAGTGGAACAAGGCAGCCACTGGTGCTAGGATTTGCATGAGCACGCACGCACGCACGCATGCATGCACGCACGCACGCACGCAAGCACATCCATCCATCCATCCATCCACCCACCCACCCATTCATTCAGCCAGCCAGCCAGCCAGCCAGCCAGTGTGTGTGTGCATGCGCGTGTGTGTGTGCGTGCATGCATGTGGGTGGGCACGTACGTGTGTGTGTGTGTGTGTGAGTGCGTGTGTGTGTGTGCGCGCGTGCGCGTTCATGTGCATGCATGCATGTGTGTGTGCGCATGCATGTGTCTAACACCAATCCACCAATGCCAAAAAATTTACATGTTATCTCCTAAGAGTAAAATCTTGTAAACATAAAATTAGCAACATTATAACTGGCTGTTATCAACAAATAAATTATTATACCAGGGAATCAGAACCACTGAACTTGTCTCCTTTAACCAACAAATCAGAGAGATCTGTAGGGAATTACCTTCTGCCCAATCTGAAGAGGACCTCCTATATTGTTTGACTGACCCCAGCCTTAGATTCACTGGACCATAAAGCCTACTTAGATCTCAGGTCATGGTTATGTCCTCTCGGAATCTCAATATGAAAGCAAATAACAGGGTTGAGCCAAGATTGTTGACAGTGCGGTTGACTTTCCCTAAATAAAATCATTGACGGAATGGGATATATGAAACAGAAGAAGTTGTCCCCAGTGCAGGTTGAGAGGACATATCAGTTTGATAAGACTATTTTGGTGAATTTATAGATGAGAGACTGTTATCATCAATATGCAGATAGATTTGAAGAATTATTGATTTAATAGTTTATGCATTTGGCTTGTAATTTGGGGGAAACATCAGATGGTATACACTGATTCTGTCATTCATGTGTTTGTAATTGATGGAGCGGATTTAATATCCACAGGCCAGACAGAGAATTTCCCCAAAACCCGCCACAGGTTCTCATTAAATGGTTGGGTTGAAACCTGAAGTTTATGTTTATAACTTGTAGAAGTTTGGTTCAAAAGTGGTGTTCACATTTGTTTTGCAATACTATGTTACATTAAGGTTTGATCATGGTGAGGAGGGATCCATACACATAGACACATTATAATTCTATATGGAGTGAGTTTTCTTCCTCTAGGTGTCTATGGTAGATTTCCCTGATCATTTCGCCTTCCAAAGGAGGCCCTTTCTTTACAAAACTCATGTAGGACTTGAATACATTAGGTTCTGTTCTTCACATTGGGGGTTTCGGGGATGATTAATATTGATAACCCATCCGGGATATCCCTAGTCACACCACCTTTTCTCATTTACAAAAAAAACACCTCACAATCAGAAAATATCAGGTTAAATGGTTTGGCCATATAACCAGATTACCAGCTAACAGTATACCTCAACAAGCAATAATGTACAGACCAGATGGAGGCAGAGGAAGAGGCCGGCCACGTAAACGATGGATAGAGGGAATTACAGAGACCATGGGAACCTTGATATATGAAGCCCATCCATGGACACTCTCCCGCTGTTTATACTTCACCTCGACACTGCAAGGTACAAGAGGAACCTGATGAGATGAGATGAGGATGAGATGAGGATGAGATGAGGATGAGATGAGGATGAGATGAGGATGAGATGAGGATGAGATGAGGATGAGATGAGGATGAGATGATGAGATGAGGATGAGATGAGGATGAGATGAGGATGAGATATGGATGGATGGATGGATGAATGGATGGATGGATGGATGGATAGATAGATAGATAGATAGATATAGTGAAACTGATTAACCTCCTGTGAGACCTGGACACTTACTAAACAAGCTGAACAGCGCATAAATGCCTTTGAATATACATGTTATAGACGAGTTCTAAGAATATCTTGGGGAAAGAAAACAACAAATGCATCAATACTTCAAGAGCTGAATATTGAAGAAGGTTGGCTATTAAAGACGATAAAACAAAGAAAATTGAAATATTTTGGTCACTTGAAACGTCACGAAAGTTTGGAGAGAACAATAATGGAGGGGTATATGCCTGGGAAGAGAGGAAGAGGAAGGCCAAAGAGAAGATGGGTGCAAGATATGGCGGATGATCTCCAGATGGGTGCATCGGACGGGATAACATCTGATGGGAGATGCCTTGAAGAGATTAGAACAAGAATCGCTATGGCGAAAGTAGCCTTTAGCAAGATGAAAAACATTCTGACCAATAAAAAGATGTCAATTGAAACGAGAAAAAGAGTGTTGAGGGGATACATAGAGCCAGTTCTTTTGTATGGATGTGAAACCTGGACAATGTGCAGTCAAGCTGAAAAACATCTGATGGCTGCAGAAATGTGGTTTCTGGGGGAAATGCAAAGAATATCATGGACAGATAGAAAAACCAATGACCAAGTACTACAGGAGACAAATGAAAATCGTAGATTGATTAGAGAAATTAAACATAGACAGTCAAAATTTTTTGGACATGTTATGAGAAGAAATGGACTGGAGAACTTGGTGACAACTGGCAAGATCGAAGGGAACCAAACCAAGAGGAAGACCAAGAGGAAAATATCTGGATGGCTTGGCCACATGGCATGGACGAGACAGGAACACTGAGCTGATCCACGACTCTGGTGATCGAGTGAAATGGCGAGTCATGACCGCCCATGCTTTCCGGCATGGCACGTGATTGATTGACACAATTGTCTGCGACATTGCCAGTACTAAGGACACTATTTTCTGAACTTAGCAGTCAGCATAAGGTCACCATACAGTGGATACCATCCCACTGTGGAGTACCCGGAAATGACAGAGCTGATCGATTAGCTAAGGAAGGAGCAAAAGAAGAACAGCCTGATGTTCCCATTACATACCACCAAAAGAAAAGAATGATCAAATCAGTCAGAAAGCCACCAAAACCTGCTCAAGACGACTACCACGTTGTGGACAGACCAGAATAAGTCATTATTCTGCGCCTCAGAACAGGACACAATAGATTACGCAACCACATGTATACAAAATTCAAAATTGGTGGATCAGCCATGTGCACATGTGGACTGACATCGCAGACAGCAGAGCACATACTCCAAGACTGCCCAAATTACAACATGTCTAGGCAAACCTTCTGGCCTAGAGAGACAACAGTGAAAGATAAACTCTATGGACCGCTGAGTGAACTAAAACAGACAGTTAAACTCAAACAAGAGACAACATTGCAGTTATAGACATATTTCAAGTGAACGAAAAGAATCTAAACAATAATTCATTTGCTCCCCTTTGTACCTTCTAGCTTTCTTGGTAGGCCCAAGGAGCTTTCCTCACAAATCTTATCAATATCTATTTATTTCCATACATAAACAATCAATCAATCAATCATGTGACATGCCAGAAAGCGTGGGCGGTCATGACTCGCCATTTCACTCGATCACCAGAGTCGTGGATCAGGTCAGTGTTCCTGTCTCGTCCATGCCACGTGGCCAAGCCATCCAGGTATTTTCCTCTTGGTCTTCCTCTTGGTCTGTTCCCCTCGATCTTGCCAGTTGTTAATAAGTTCTCCAATCCATTTCTTCTTCTCATAACATGTCCAAAATATTTTGACTGTCTTCGTCTAATTTCTCTAATCAGTCTACGATTTTCATTTGTCTCCTGTAGTACTTGGTCATTGGTCATACATAATAACCAACTCTATATAACTATTCTCGATACCTGTTTTGTTCTCATTTTCCAGCTAAGTATTCTTATTTGTTTGTTTGTTTTGTTTTTATTCACTGATAAAGACTTAAGTCAAAACTGTCCACGTTTTTCCTTTCGTCAAACTTTCTATTTATATTGTGTGTTGAATTTGATTCCAGTACCACCTTGACAGCAATAACCACCCCCCCCCCCCCCCCCCTAATTTCTTTCTACAAATATTTAAGACACGCTACTTTCTCATCTTATAAGTTTTGACATTTATTTGGATATACAGTGAAACTTTGATTAACCGTCACTCGTTTAACCATCAGTTTATGTTATCCATCATCATCTAAAAGAAAGAATGGGTGGAATAAACTCTTGCCTGAACATACTGACGAAACTGAAGGAACTGAGACTGTTAGTGTTGAAAAAAATTGTGCAACTGTGCAACAATGTAGGATTAAACAATGAAAACATTATGCCAGATGAAGTAACAGATTGGTTGGAACGTGACAACATGGATGGAGGCTTTGAAATTGTGAATGATGATGAAAATGTTTCTAGTGTGACTACCATTGAAGAATCATGCTTAGTAAGGTGGAGAAAGAAATGTTTTGTGTGGAATGGCTCACCTCGCTTCAGAGGTCACAGATTGTGAGAATTGTATGGATTTTTTGCCCTGGCCATGCAGGAGTGCAGGGGAAGGAACAGGCTGATAGGCTGGCAGGGAAAGCACCTCTTGGTGGTAGATTACCTATGGACAAGGCAGAGGTGGTCGTGCGCCTGTGGGACCAGGTGGAGAAGGTGGGGGAAAAGATTGAGCACCCGTATGTGAAAAGGATGAGATTGCGGGGGATTGGCAGGGGTTCTGGTAATATATCAAAACTGAGAGAGAAGACCAGGAGAACTTTCAATCAGATAACGGTGGGAATGACGAGGGGAACGGGGGGACAGAACGCATATGGGGATGTCCTGAGTGCAGTGATATCTGTTCTTAGTTCAACTCAACTCAACTCATAAGAAATTGATGATTATAAGGATAAGTTCTTAACCAAAAACCTACAACTAGCCACTCAGAAGCAGAAACAATGATATCAAAGTGCATCGGCTGGATTGAAATGCAAGAGGAGTAAAATGCAAAACAGATCCTGTTAGATCCGCGCAGAAAGCTAAAGCCTCAAAGACACAGAAGGAGATGACAGATTATTGTAAACTAACATAGTTTTATAGCATTACAATACATTTCTGTACATTACTTCTCTTATATTGAAGTTTATATTGATCGTTTTGTAAAATCAAATACAATATGTACGTATTATTCACTTTCAAAGGATTTTATTTTCATTTTCGTACCAAGCCCGAAGTGAAATCACGTTACTGTACATATGTATTAAGAGATTTCTGTGATCTGTCTATTCGGTTATACGTCACAGCCCTGGTCAGGTCGGTGATGGTTAATCACAGTTTTACTGCTGTATTATTCAGAACTGATCTCTAGACTTGAAAGTCAAATAGAATTAGAAATATCACTAAAGAATGTACACACCATATTCCTGGGGCACCTGCAAGCCAAATGCTCCCATTTCTCTAAGGCCTTGCAAGGTTGAATCCTCAACTTTCTCCAAGCTGTCATTTTTGGCTGCATCATTTTGTTCCTTAAAGGGAAAAAACATGATGACTACTAAAACCTTCAAACATCAGTAACTACATTGTAAGTGACTACTATGACATATCTGACAAAACCATGAGCAACTACAATCCTGATTACTTGACAGGGGGTTGGAGTTGCTGCGGAAAGTATGTGCTGTTTGGCATCTCATAATAAATATGAAATTATATGAAATATGCCCCCAAATGATTGCAGGTGTGGACACACAGTGTGTCTGGGGTGAGTAAAGCATGAAATGGGACAAATGGATGGAACTCAAAGCCGTATTTAAGTAATGGCGGGAGAGGCTTCTGGACCACAATGGGTACAGTATGTAGCTGTGACTGATGTGTAAGACCTTGCTATTCAGCTGAATGAATGATGATCGCAGCCATGAAATATGTAACACTGTGTGAGAGAGTTAAGATTCAACTTCATATTGTTCATCTTCTAATTAGTGTTACAAAAGTTGTCATTGTGCATTACACATTGAACCATAATAGGAAAAACACAATGTGTGGAAGATGTGCTTTACAAGGGTCACATTCACAAAACACAGAGGACATTATAATGACAAGCCCTCATCAGCAAATAAAACAAATAACAAAAACAATGACAGTAATTACATTAAGGCATAATAATATTACACAAACAAGTGAAATAAAAATGAAACAAGCAGAATGAAGTGAAATATAAGATAGTTAACTTGGTAACTCCAAACAGACAAACAGGAGAACTCAGACTGACTCCATAATTATAGGCAGATAGTGGTATGTGGTCACCTAGAGGTGAGGCAGATACTATCACAAGGTCCAAAGAAAGAGGCAGTAGATTAAGAGGCAAGAGAAGTTGCAAAAGGTGGGTGTGTGGGTGGGTGGGTGGGTAGGTAGGTAGGTAGGTAGGTAGGTCGGTCGGTCGGTAGGTCGGTCGGTCGGTAGGTCTGTCAGTAGGTAGGTAGGTCGGTAAGTGGGGGGAGTAGAGGGAAGGTGTGTATGTGTGTGCGTGTGCACAACATGGGAGAAGCAGAAAGAGATAAAATATGGAAAAGGAGGGAGAAAACAATAGATTACAGAATAGTATACATTATCTATGGTTCTAATGGGTGTCATTAGGTCACAGTGCAACTTAGATCAATTAATAATAGTATTATGCATGCATGTAGGATTGCATTAGCGCACAGTGTAACTTTAAAGAACCCAGAGGACAACATGAATCAAAGTAAGTTAAATAAAGAGCATAACAAATCTGCCTTATATATATTGGTCATACACAACAGAACAGTCTTATGATATGCGGCTTTTCTCTACTATTCACTATCCTGCAGAGACAGTAAGCATAGTCACTGTACATTTCATCAGATTCAACCCACAAATACATTATACCTTTTTTTTTAACCATCAAGGTAGCAAAGATGAGTAGTATACTATGTCACTTAATGTGTTCATTATATAACCATCCTCCTCCCCCAAACTACATGATTAGAGGACGACACAACAAAGATAACAGATATACAGAGTTACACTGAAATATACAAGAGTTTATCTTTTGGTCTGTATGAGTGCATTAACAGACTAAACATAAATCCATGTGTACTATCTAGTAATATCATGAATGCAATGAATAATATAAGGGATCAATAGCGACAGCAAGGATTATTAGTATCCTTTGGGTTCACCATAACTTCTCTCATAGTTGCACACATAATTGATACTGTACGAAAAAAAATATGCTGATATGTTGAAAAGTACCATCATTTAATAATCTAATGTTGAAAAATCTACAAGAACAGAGAGCAGTAGTGATATCCATATATATCAAAACAATGTAGTGATTTTGAATAACAAAGAGACAAACCATAGACTGTACGATTTATTGCCTGGTATATTTTGCTGCATCTCGTCAGGTACATACTACAGAATTCACACAACACAGAATAAAATAACTAGATACATCTTTCATGCTAATATATACACGTGTTTGCACAGTAATTTCAATTGTCTACCACAGTAATTTTAAACTGACTATCATGTCTTTCTGTCTGCACAAAACTGGCCTATGTAGATTAATCATGATGGCTTCTGCAAACTTAAAAAAGCAGCTATTTTGTGTATTAAACAACACAAGAAAAGCACTGTCTCTATCAATTACATGACCGGTTTCCAGGATGTGCTGTGCAATGGACGATGCCGGAAGTTTTATTTGTGGTGTGTTGCCTTCCTACGATTCCATCGCCTGTGTGTAGTATCTTGTGAATGCAGTTGGGTATGTGTTCAACAACCCTGTTGTGTAACTGCCTCTCTGTTCTGCCGATGTAGGTAGACTCGCACTTGCATGTGAATTGGTAAATGCAATTGGATTTGGTGTACAGAGGGGCAGATTATTTTACTGCTGGGGTGGGAATAGGTGTGGTTCTGTACCTAATAACTGGAGTTGCAGTACAGAATGTTTGGCTGACTGCTGTAATGAGCCGGTCCTGTAGACGTTGCATTACGCCATCCCCTCAAAAGGCTAGCTGGATAAATACCTTGAGCTTAGAGACTGTAGTTTTGTCTGGTTTTGGTTTGGGCTGTTGGCAGTGGGCTTTATAAATCCTGTGGAGTACACATTCAGGTGCAAGACTGTCACATGGCGTTTAGACAGAATGACGTCATCGGAAAATGCGGTAGTAAATGATATAGGGAAAACCCCACAAGAAACTAAGGAAACTTAGAAACAAGGAACGTCAGACGACAACAAGGAAGGACAACGGAGAGGACCTTGTGTGATTCGGCTGAGGCGCGACATATTGTGTGAAGCCCGTGTTCGTTTGGAGAGTTGGTTGTGAGAAGGCAAAGGCTTGGCTGAGGACTATCAGGTGGAGGATGTCTAACGAAGAAAGGTCAATACTGAGCAGAGGACCTGAAGGCATGGAACACCTAGACAAACCTGTGAAAATGAGAACAGCGAGATAGATTGAGCTCCTAACTACAGTCGGACATTACCGGGATAGAGTCGTAAATATTTTGTGTGAATGCCGTTCCTGTGTTAAAAGGAACCATTCATTTTCTCGATTAATCCATTGTATTGATCCAGCGCATCATTAAAAGAATGTGTGAGTACTGTTGTTTAGGATGGCGTCGGTTGATTCTTCGTATTACAGTTCGATAGTTCACGTGAGCTTATTATTGCTTCAACGTTAACGTTGCCAATTTGATAATTGCGGGAGTTGCGTTGTGGCAAAGACATTCTTCAGAGTTTCAATTTCCTCTGTCAGTGTGTCAAGGGTGCATACTCTGAAAGTTTAAGTATTGGCCAGTCCATGTTACTTGCGGTACACTGATCTTTGAAATGTGCCACCTGCTCTATGTCTCATTAGGATATCCTGGAATGGCAACGCTTTGTTGCATTCATGTATTATGGCCTGGAACGATGCTGCTTGTAGCTCGTCTGTGGTGACAATTAATATTTCGTCCACATAATGACGGTAGAAAACCAAGTTTTTAATGTCTGAGGATCTCTTTTCTTCTAAATGTGCCATGAAGATGTCCACTAGAATAGGACCAAGAAGACTCCCCATGGCCACTACGTCAATTTGGCAGTATAACTTTTTTTAAAATTGAATTTTATTTTGGTGGTACATAGTAATAGTAGCCTCTCCAGAATTCATTCAATCATTCAGTAGCATGTCCTTTGCAGAACCTCGCTTCCATAACAACTTTCCGGAAAACCTCTCGATCACAAGCAAGATGTCCCGCGTTCGATACACCCATCTGGAGATCATCCACCACATCCTGCAGCCATCCTCTCTTTGGCCTTCCTCTTCCTCTATTCCCAGGCATATACCGTCCCATTGTTGTTCTCTCCAAACTTTCGTAACATTTCAAGTGACCAAAATATATAAATTTTCTTTGTTTTATCATCTTTAATAGCCAACCCTCTTCAATATTCAGCTCTTGAAGTATGGATGCATTTGTTCTTTTCTTTACCCAAGATATTCTTAGAACCTGTCTACAAAATAGATGTTGGTACACCTATTTTTAGTTGTTTGTCTCTAATGCGTTTACATATTATTTTCACGGTCTCATCTAATGGAACGTTGATGAATAGGGAGGCTATATCCATGGATGCCATGTGTTTATTATTTATGTCCATAGTGTCCAATATTTCCACCAGTTCGAATGTATCTCTGAGTATTTTTGGATCAAACGACTGTCATACTGCCTTTAAAATTTCAGCTAGCCATCTCGCCATCCTGTGTTGTGCACAGTTAACTATGGACAGGATCGGTCTTAGCGAGATTCCAGGCTTGCGAAGTTTGGGTAGATCGTACATTTGAGGAGCCACATGGTGTGAGCGTGTTTTGCAGTGGCCTCACTGATGAGTCCCTCATTCACAAGTGATTGGATCTCTTTTCTCATTTTTGCAAACCATGTTTTCCGACTTGTTTACTTTTTGATCTAACCCGAATTTAGATTCATCCGATAATATCTCTTCCATTTTACTCTGATAATCTGACATATATATGTAATAAAGATCATTCAGGACAGCCAAGGAAGAGAAAGGGATGAAGTGATAGTGATAAAAACTCTGCTGCAGAGCAAACATGGCAGGGGGCTTCTGATCGTCAGAAGTAACTCTTCCCCGATTGTTTCGTCCCGTTTATCCTTTTAACATTCTCTAGGGGCGGTCCTGTCCAGGTCATGACTCTAGGCGTGTTTCCCCTGCAGTGCGAGACGTTCGGTTGATTTCATTGTCCTTGTTGTTGTGCTTGTCCCTTAGCTGTTAACATGTCCACTCTCAAGCCTCCCCTACCTCAGTGAGGCAAGTCTGTGCAGCCTGTGCTTGCCCCTAAGCACCTGTGGCCATGGGGAGCCTGCTTCTTTCCCAGCCACGGTCTCTATCGCCTCCATTTGTCTCTGTTAACATCTTCCTTCTTCATGACCCATTCATGGTGCTGCATTCTACTAGGAAGCTGGTTCTTCCTTTTGGTTCCTGGACCCACCTCTTGGTCTCTGCAACTGAGTGTCTACCACCCAACTTTCCAACCTTTGCATTCATGTCTCCCATGACAATTAGGACCTCTGATGATTTTACAACTTTCAGTGTTTGTTGTAGGTCTTCATAGTATTCTTCTAGCTGTTTATCACTATAATCAGTTGTCGGAGCATATGTCTGAAGAATTACTATGTTGAATGGTCTTGCCTTAATTTTGAAAAGTATCATCTTATCTTTATGAGTCCAGAATCCACTAATATTTTTCTCTAAATTTTGTTTTTCTAAAATTCCTAATCCTCTCTCGTGATAATCTCCTAAGTTAATGAATATGTAATCTTCTCTCCTTATATAACTTGTATCTGTCCATCTTGTATCAGATAGCCTAAAATATCTAAATTCATGTTTTTTTGCTTCGACTAAAATAAGGTTATAAAATTCTCTGCTTGATTTAGGGTGTGTACATTTCACGTACCAATTCTTAGACTTCTCCTTCTACTTTTCAGGTAGGTATTGTCAGAATGCACCCTTTCAAAAGAATTTGGGATGCATTCATCATTGTTCACTTCCTTATTCACTATAGGAGTTGTCTCTTCCCTGAGAATATTTACAACAGGCTCATCTCCAGAGGGCCAAAAATTACCTGCATCACTGTTTTCTTGTTGTTGAATTACCATTTCTGTCTTTGGGATATTATGTGGTGAGGTCCCAATCTCTTCCACGATGGCCAACCATGTTCACTATCGTGTCCTGAACATGCCTCATGTGTGCCACACACTCTGCTGTTTCACTTTCGAAGCCATTGATCTATTTAGATTCATCCGCCTTCTTCACCATCCCAGTTTTTGTGTACTAGGGATGGACATTCTCTTAGTAGGATATTACTCCTAGTTCACTCATGTAGTTTAGCCAGTTAGCCAAGACTGTTGCCTGTGGTGTGGCCACCGCCATCCACAAGCAGTATTCGAGGAGCCATACATGAGCTAGGTAAAGAGATGGGAACCAAATAGGATAACTGTATATCCCTTGGGATATGGCTGCCACTCAGCGTGAGGTACTATCCCTCTCTCTTTACCCTAGGCCATCACATTTTGTAGGCCTAACTGCACAGAGAAATAGGTGGCCAGTCTTTTCCTCTGCTGGTGGATGAAGAACGCAGGCATCAAATCCTTGTCTACCTGCGCATATGACATTATCATCATAGCCCTCTTTCGTCCATCATTCAGCACATATCTTTTATAAAATGGGTAGTACATAATTCTTTTAGATAACATTTCCCAACATTTAATGAGGTCCACTCAATATGTAAATCAAGTCTGATAACTCTTAAGGGACGGTATGTCAGTATTGAGGGCTGATAATTGTAAGTATGCAGTAACTTTTACTATATGTTTGGTTCCACATTTTCCTCCGTTTATAACTATTCAACATTCTTTTTATATGCATAAATATAATTTCTATAATACTTGGAAAGGGCTGACCATTAAACGTTACAGGTAATTAAAACTTCAAGGAGAATATAACTCTTGCACCAAATACAGGAAAATCCATTCATTGTTTAAGAATGAAAACACTTGTCAATTATCGAGTCAAGTGTTGTTTTTCCTAGAGAACATGATCTCCAATAGGAGTCTAGAATTTGTGTGTTCTGGTTAAATTACACAAAATATGAAAATGATGCTAAATTATAATGATGCAAATGTTGTCTGCAGCATATTAGGGAAGTTGACAGAGAAACTCCACTGCTATTATCATGAGCATTGTTGGGTGCAGGAAATTAATTTGGGACAAATTAATTATTATTAACCCTTTACCGGGCACAACGGCCAAAAGCGGCTTTACCCGTGGACGGGCAAAACGGCTGAAAACGCCCGTGAATACTAAGTGTTTTAAAAACGCAATCTTGCGACTTTCTGAGACTTCCGATTGTCTACTTTCACTTTCGCCGATAGCTTGACAATGTGGCCGACATTCGCAAGCATGTACTTTGAATTTGAAAGGATTTTTTAATAGTTTTGGGGGGGTTTTACGCTTTGTATTTCAAAATGGATTTCGACGATTCTTCAAGTAATAGCGGAGATTTTGCTGGGTTCAGTTTAAGTGACATTGAAGAGCATGAAGCTGACTATTAATCGGAGCTAGATATCAGTGATCAGTGTTAGCAGTCGTGAGTCGGACTTTAAAGAAAATTATTCTGATTCTGAAAATGTGTTTGTAAATTGCCGTATAAATGACTGACAATCACAAACAATATGTTGCATTTAGTAAATATTTGTGTTCATGTGTGGATTACCAGCAACATTCAACATAATTATTCACATGAGTAAAATAATCTGCATGAATTTTCCTTCATTTTGTTTTTTATTTAACTAAAATCTGTTGACTAACACCTTAGATGTGATGTTTTTAATAACGTAACCAAAATTTTACCGAACCTGAAAAATCTTGCCCGTTCAGAGCTAAAAAAAACGGACAAACATCTGCCCTGTAAAGGGTTCAATGTTTTCTGACCAATGAATAATTCAATAAGAAAAAGGTAATAAATACCCTACCAAATATTGTTGTATAGGAGTGAAATGTTAGGACTTGACATATAGAAGATCACACCATAATAGGGTAAGGATGACCAGCTCCTTTCCTCATAATAATGTCTTCCCATAAATTATCCAGCAGCCACTTCATGGGCTGGGTAGATGAAAGAGCTATAATTGGTCTGAAAAAATGCAACCCTACCACTAGTAGGGATTGCAGTTTCCCCACTGTGCTGTACGTGAGCACATAAACCACAACTACAGCTCTAGCAAAACTCAAACAGGTGCATTTATTGTGAGTTAAAACAGTAAATGACCCATTTTCTTGCTTTGGGGTTGTCATACACCTATCACTTATAACAGAGAGAAATATTACTAATGCCACCCAACCGCCCCGAAATGGTTGTCATAGGAATCAAACAGCAACACTGTTGTTATAACATTAAAACTATTGTTTAATCATTATCTGCATACATAACATAAAAACATGAATTAACTCCCTATCCCACGATAAACACACACAGCCTAACTACCCGCTAATCCCACTAGATATTCTATGTCTATACAAACAAGACCCGTAATTAGCAAAAGGCTCTACAGACCGACTCTTCCAAAAGCTATCCTAATCTCTAGCTGAAATAATAACAGTGACGTCTTCCGTTCTGTCTCTATATAAATGGTGTGCACTATGTATGCAGCGAGCAGTGTGCAAACCCAAGCAAGTATTTCGGCCAGTCTTTAGGTGTTATATTGTATTATGTCGACAGGTGTAATATGAGGCTGTGACAGAGGTGTATTGGGTACATGATAATAGATGCATATTAGATAGACCAATCCACAATGAATGGATGATGAGGTCACTATCAGGCCAGCTGCTATCACTTCCCAAGACATTTCCTGGGTTCCATTTTAAGCTGTGCAACCCTGGGAATCCAGGTTAATTTTTAAAATGCCTGCCCTGATAAATATTTAAACAAATGACCACTGATCCAGAAGGCAACTATGCTAGCCATTGTGTTGCCATGGCTCCCCACAAAATTGGGAGACCAAAAAGTAATTCTAAGCAAACACACAAATAATTATGCAGTGAATGGGTGAATGTAACATTTTAAAAGACAACACTGAATCTTCTTTAACTCCTTTGCTGTTATTTATTCATCATTGGCACCTTTCCGTCTTGACAGACGATAGTTTGGTATATTGTGCTTCAAAAAGGCTTAATAACTACGACCCATGGCGGTGGCGAGTGTGGCTGATAAGGCCAATTCATGCTGTAAATGTTTGTCCACGGTGGATGCATGTGAAAACATGATCATTTCCACCATCATGCACAATCTTACGTCTCTCACGCTCTGTGTGTGCTTTATCTGCAATCATTTTCTCCTTTGTCTTTATTTCATTTCTGATAGTTGCCCTCCATGCAACACGTTCAGTGGCGACTTGCTCCCAATGTGCATTATCAATGCCTGTATCAATCATGTCCCACTTACACACATCTTTGTATCGCAGTAGAGGCCGACCCTGAGATCTCTTACCCATCTGTAATTCACCAAAAAAGATGTTCTTTGGTATACTACCATCATCCATCCTCCTAACATGACCTATCCATCTAAGTCTATAAAGACTGAGAATGAAACACACCGTCACACAACCTGATCTTTCCAATACTTCAGTATTTGTGATTTTGTCTTGCCACTTAATACCAAGTATTCTTCGCAGACACCGCATATGAAAGCTGTTTAAACGTTTCTCTTGGTGTGAGTAAGTTGCCCAGGTTTCACTGCCCTAAAGAAGAATACTAAGGACACAGGCTTGGTAGACGAGGACTTTTGTTTTGGCAGTAAACTTCCTGTTCTCCCAGACTCTTTTTGCTAACATGTTCAAGGTTGTTGCTGCCTTACCAATCCTGATGTTGATTTCTTGATCTAGGGATAATTTGCTATTTACCTCTGATCCTAGATATGTAAAATGGTCTACCATCTCTAGTTCGGCGTCGTCAATAAAGATTGATGGTACCCCATGTGCACCTTGTGACATAATCTGTGTCTTCTTTTTGTTAATTGTTAAACCAAATTCAGAACAAGCATTGGAAAATGCAGATAGTAGATGTTGTAATTCTTCCTCAGAGTGGGACGTAATTGCAGCTTCATCTGCAAAGAGCAACTCTCTGATTAGTACCCTCCTAATTATAGAGGCTGCCATCTGAGCGTGAGTGAATGTATATACCGGCATCCTGATCACGAAAGGCATATTTCAGTAGAAGTGAAAGGTATATCCCAAAAAGGGTGGGGGGCTAGTACAACATTGCTTAACTCCACTCTTGATTTAAAACTCTTCTGAAGTTGCACCATCAAACTTGATTATACCCTTCATGCCTGTGTGGAATGATTCCACAATGGACAGAAGAGCAGGTAGGCAGCCAATCTTCTTTAGTGCTTTCAACAGACCTTCACGACTGACCAAATTAAATGCCTTTGTGAGGTCGATGAAGGCAATAAACAGTGGTTGATTTTATTCCCAGCATTTTTCTTGCATTTATCGCAGTGAGAATATCATATCAATGGTAGACCGGTTCTGTCAGAAGCAGCACTGTGATTCGGGGTAGACATGATTTCCCAGGACTTGAAGTCTGCGCAGAACAATTCTGGCAAATACTTTCCCAACAATACACAGAAATGAGATTCCCCCATAGTTGTTAACAGTCGCTCCGATTGCCCTTGTTCTTGTACAGCGTTATGATGCTTGAATCTTTGAAGTCCTGTGGGACTTGTCCTTCTCGCCAGCATAGCTCTATTAGCTGGTTGATCTGCAGAGTGAGTGAGTTGTGCCCACTCCTGATTACCTCTATTGGAATCCCATCCTTACCCAGAGCCTTGCCAGATGCAAGTTCATTTAAAGCACACTTAACTTCTGTTATGGTGGGAAGTGTGTCCAGGTGGCCAAGAGTTGGCAGGGCCTCTATGGCGTTGAGGGCATCATCCGCTAGCTTGGTCTCACTTCAGTAAAGCTCTAAATAGTGCTCTATCCATCTATCCATCTGTTGTTTCTTATCAGTGATGATTTCTCCAGTCAAGGTTTTCAGTGGTGCACTTCTTTTGATCATTGGACCACAGGCTTTCTTTATCCCTTCATACATGCTTCTGATGTTTCCCTTAACAATTGCGATTTGAATGGACTCACATATCTTGATCCAGTAATCATTCGCACACTGCCTGGAAGCCTTTTGCACAACCTTCCTAGCTTGCTTCAGCTGACTGAGAGTGTTACGTGTTGTTCTTTCCTTGTTTCTTAAGAGGGCTACCTTCTTTTTATCAATCAAGGGCTACAGTATCTGGCTGTTTGCCGCAAACCAGTCCTGCCTCTTATGATCCACGGTGCCGTAAACCCCTACCACTGTTTTATAAATCGTTTCCTTAAGTTTACTCCACTTTTCACTTACTGCAAAACTTTCTGATGTATCAGTGAAAGCGTCTTCAAGTTGCTGTTGAAACTCGAAGCACTTTCCAGAATCGTGAGTGTTAATAATATTAATCCTGGCCCTAGATTTGTGTTTAGCTGTGTAGATTCTCTTTGGTCTCAGTCTAACCCTTGCAACAACCAAAGAATGATCCGTATCACAGTCTGCACTGTGGTAACTTTGAGTTAATGATGTATGGTTCAGATGTTGTCTCCGTGTGATAATGAAGTCCAGCTGATGAATCTTGGATGTTTCCATGTGACCTTATGCAGCTCTTTTGTTTTAAAACAGGAGTTTGTAATACACAGGTCATTTCTGGTGCAATGCTCCAGCAGCCTTTGAACATTTTCATTCATGCGACCGATGTTGATTTTTCAAGGCACACTGGCCATGAACTCGAGTCCTTGCCCACACGAGCATTGAAATCATAGAGTATATAAATGTAGTCGGAAATTGGAACTGCCTTGATCACAGGGTCTGGCTCCTCATAGAACGTATCCTTCTCATCATCAGATGAAGCGAGTGTCGGTGCATATGCAGTGATAATGGTGGCAAAACCACAAGAGGTAGCCAAGCGCAGGGATAATAGTCTTTCATTACCTCCAGCTGGGATATCAATCATTCCCAGTAGCGAATTCTTCACTGCAAAGCCCACACCATGTTGCCTTTTTTCTGCCTGCCCTCTACCCTTCCCCAAAAAAAGGTGTAATTGTTTTCCCTGAGTGACCCTTCCTCAGCGAGGCGAGTTTCCTGCAGGCCAGCAATATCAATGTTAAGACGATCGAGTTCAGCATCAATCACAGCCATTTTTCTCACATCGTCAATATTGCTCAAGTCAGTCGAAAACCCTGGACACATGGTTCTTACGTTCCAGGTTGCAAGCCGTAGCTTGAGGTTTCTATTTTTCTTTTTATTAGTACCTGGTGCATTAGTTTTACACCAAGCACCCATTGAAGCAGTCAGGCTGTGGCGGATCAGCACCCAATTGGCTGGGGGCTGCCCAGCTTGAGGCGTGCGGTAGCTGATCGATGATACCTGTAGGTGTCTCCCACTGTCAGAGGCAATGCATGGCGCCCCTTGTCTAGCCAATTGACAAGGACTTATAACCCGTAACAGTTACCTCTCACTTTGATTCCGAGACCGGTTAAGACCAGGGATGGAGTTATTGCCTCTTCATAGCACAAAGCCTGGGCTAAAATACAGAGACCATCCATGTGTTGCCCATGCAGCATGATCCCTCTCTCGGCCTGCCTAGTTCACTTCAGAGTAAAGGTAACATCTATACATCTGGAACAAGACAAGCTGCAGAAGCTGCTGGATCAGCAAAGCAATGCTCTATCTGTCCGCCTGTCGGAGCTTCGATCCTAGACCAGCTGCCAACCAAGGCTTAGGGCCTGGTCTGCCCTGCCATGACATTATGTCTTTAGGTTGCATTTCCTCACACCAGGATAAGGCTTGTACCCTCCCAATTGCGCTACTCCGCCCAAAACCGTTGGCACAATGTGGGGTGTCGGGTTTGGTAAGCGCCGCCCAACATTCGGCGCTGACAGAAAGCAGGTAGTACCGTCTACTGTCATACAGTAGCTCAGTCATATCTGACAAGGACCTGACACACTGTTATTTATTAACATCTAAAAATTAAGCCTGATTCGCTGAATATGTTAATGTAGTTATAGGCAGACTGAGATTCCCAAGTAGCTAGCGTGGATGCAAGCCTCTTTGTGCCAATCTTTAGTCCATAATTTACTAAACATGTGGCAGACATATTCAACTATGTATTATGCCTGACTACATGTGTACAACCACTGAACGATTTATTATATGTCAATAGGCATTGCATTGCTAAGCCAATGTATAGATGAAGTTATATTTTACTGTATAAAGATTTTATATTTAAACTGTCAGAACTTTGAATATGTTTATGTTAGCAGATTAGACAAAAAGCCAGAAAAAACACGCACCAGAGTCTGGTGCACACACATGCATACATAGTGAACATATTACAGTAACAATTCATACCTCAAAAAATCTGGCACAAGGGTCCACTAACTCTTGAAGCTCTTGTTTTTGCTCAACAGTCAAAACTAAAAAAACATCATTTAGATAAAAGAATAACAATAATTTTAAAATTATTTACAAATGAATCAAATTGGGTTAACAACCTACTAGTACAACAAATTAGATTTAAAACAATGTTTTCCCGTAGTGAATTTGAATAACGAAGACATAAACCATAGATTTACGATTTATTGCCTGGCATATTTTGCTGCATCTCGTCAGGTACATACTGCAGAATTCATGAACATGTGTATATTTCCAGCTTGTGGGATGTATCTAGTTATTTTACTCCATGTTGTGTGACTTCTGCAGTATGTACCTGACAAGATGCAGCGAAATATGCCAGGCAATAAATCGTACTATCTATGGTTTGTGTCTTTGTTATTCAAATTAGATTTAATAATTGTAAATGTCTACTAAAATTCTTCACTATCCTATGCTTTCCATTTTTCTACACGGGAGGGAAAGGGAGCTGCCTATTAATAATTGTTAGTAAAAAAATAAAAAAAAGTAAGACTCTTTTTATACGCCTTGAAGCACATTGGGCATACAGAGCTAAACCCATATTTGTCAGACTAATCGGCACTCTGTGGCTGATGTGGTCAATATCATGCTGGCCGCCTTTATTTCCCAAGTATATATCTTGACAGCCATTTCACTCTAGGTCAACCTGAGACCCAAGGTCAATTTTTAAATTGCAAATGTGCCCTGATGTGGATCGAACCCATGACCACAGAGCCGGCAGGCAAGCATTAACCACCACATTATCACGGTTGCAAATAACTAATATACTGTGTAATAATGTAGTGGTGGTCATAGGACCAGATTATGGTATCTTTTGATATTTACCCGAGTGCTGCGTGGTCTATAAAAATATAAAGTTAACACCATATGCCCAATACACCTTAAAAGTGGGTACAAAAATAGTTCCTTTCTTATCATCATCATCATCATCATCATGTGCTCTGCAAGCATATATTTGTCTGTCTTGACTCTGCTCTTTTCCCACCAATTTTGCCAGTTGTCACTAAGTTTTCTAGTTTATTTCTCCTCATAATGTGCTGAAAACAAATCTTGACTATCCATGCCAATTCCTCGATTCAATTTAGTACATCAATCAATCAATTATGTGCCATGCTGGAAAGCGTGTGAAGTTATGACTCGCCATTTCACTCGATCACCAGAGTCATGGATCAGCTCAGTGTTCCTGTCTCAACCATGCCATGTGGCCAAGCCATCCAGGTATTTACTTCTCGGTTTTCCCCTTGGTCCGTTCCCTTTGATCATGCCAGTTGTCACCAAGTTCTCCAATTCATTACTTTTCATAACATGTCCAAAAAATTTTTACTGTCTATGTCTAATTTCTCTAATCAATTTATAATTTTCATTTGTCTCCTGTAGTACTTGGTCATTGGTTTTTTCTGTCTGTCCATGGTATTCTTGCATTCTCCTCAGAAACCACATTTCTGCAGCCATCAGATGTTTTTCAGCTTGACTGCTCATTGTCCAAGTTTCACATTCATACAAAAGAACAGGCTCTATGTAGCACCTCAACACTCACATTTTTCTTGTTTCAATTGACATCTTTTTATTGGTCAGTATGTTTTTCATCTTACTAAAGGCTACTTTCGCCATGGTGATTCTTGTTCTTATCTCTTCAAGGCATCTCCCATCAGATGTTATGACTGTTCCGAGATAATTGTACAGATTCACTTGTTGAAAAGCATTCCCATTTACTTGTGTATTACATTGTGGTATTTCGTTCTTCCTAGTGACGACGATAATCTGTGTCTTTTTACAATTTAATTCTAACCCCAGTTGTTCACTATGTGCAACAACCACATCTACTAATTGTTGCAGATCCTGCTCACTGCCTGCAATCAATACTGTATGATCTGCCTATTTAATTTTATTGATGTTTCGTCCTCCAATGCTGATTTCATTTATATCTTCTGCATTTCTGAAAATATTTTCACTGTACAGGTAAAAAAATATCTGGAGACATTACACATCCCTGCCTAACACCTCTCGTAATAGGCTGACATTGTGTCCAGCTTCATTATCAATCCTTATGGCAGCTTGTTGTTTCCAATATATGTTTTTTATAACGGAAGATTATTATATAATGGAAGATTATGGCAAAATATGGTTGTCCACGAAAGTTTGTCCAAATAGTGCGGCTATTTCATGACGGCATGCAGGCAAGAGTACAGGAAAATGGTGAGCTGTCTGAACCCTTTCCTGTCACCAATGGAGTGAAGCAAGGATGTGTCCTGGCACCAACACTGTTCAGCCTCATGTTTTCAGCCATGTTGATGAATGCCTTCGAGAACGACGACATTGGAATAGACATCAACTACCGTATGGATGGAAAGTTATTCAATCTCAGAAGGCTGAAAGCTAAAACCAAAATTGACAGTGGCACAGTCAGAGAGCTCCTGTTTGCTGATGATTGCGCTCTATACGCCAACTCAGAGGCGGACATGCAACATAATGTTTCAGCTTTCTCACATGCCTGTGCCAACTTTGGGCTCAATATCAACTTGGAGAAGACTGTAGTTATGTACCAGCCAGCTCCAGGGAATAATCACACTGTGCCGAATATCAAAGTGAATGATCATAGACTAAGTGTTGTGGACAAATTTACATATCTTGGCAGCACCGTGTCACAAGCTGCCACAATCGATGACGAAGTGAATGCAAGAATCTCCAAGGCCAGTGCAGCCTTTGGCAGACTGTACAAGAATGTATGGGACAGAACTGGAATAAGCCTGCAAACAAAGCTAAAAGTCTACAAAGCAGTTGTATTATCCACACTGCTATATGCTTGTGAAACCTGGACTGTTTATCAGCGACACGCTAGGAAATTAAACCACTTCCACACAGTCTGCCTAAGGAAGCTACTGAAGATTAAATGGCAAGACAAGATTCCAGACACTGAAGTCCTAGAAAGAGCATCCATACCCAGTATCCACACTCTACTGATGAAGAATCAGATTCGCTGGGCTGGTCACTTGACTCGCATGCCAGACCACAGGCTCCCTAAACGAATTTTTTACAGCGAACTGCGTTGTGGTAAACGCTCCCAAGGTGGCCAGAGGAAACGTTTTAAAGACACTCTGAAAATTTCACTGAATGCTTTTGGAATTCATCATGACACCTGGGAGGCTGCAGCCAGAGACCGAAATTCGTGGCGTGCATCATTGCGCAAAGGTGCAGTTATATGTGAGGCAACCAGGACTGCAAGAGCTGTGAAGAAAAGGCAGGACAGAAAAACCACTGCAGGAAATCCTCCTCCAGAGACGTCAAGCATTCTTTGTCCACATTGTCAAAGAACATTTCGAGCCAAAATAGGCCTTATCAGCCATCTTAGAACCCACGGCTCCACACCTTCAACCCCACTGGATGAAATGAATGGTCATCATCATTCTTGATGGACAAACAACATAACAACAAACATATTATAAGTCTAATGTCTTTCCCATCAATTTGTAGATCTGCAAGCATATCTACCATGTTGACATGTCTTACTCTATCGAAAGCCTTTGTGTAGTCAATAAAGCAAACATGTACATCTTTGTTTACTTCTATAGAACGTTCAATAACTGATCGCACCATATACACAGCATTTACTGTACCCTTTCCTTCTACAAACTCACATTGATCTTCCCCTATTTCAGGTTATATTGTCTTCCTCACTCTTTGCATGATAATTCGTAGCAAAATCTTCTATATGTGACTCATTATACTAATTATTCTATGTTGGTCACAATCCAAGGCTCCTGATTTCTTTGGGATTGCGATGAATATAGAATTACATAATTCAGAAGGTATTTCTCCGGTATAACATAATGTGTTAAGCAGTCCAGTGACTTGATCTATTCCATATTCTTCTAAAGCTTTAATCATTTCTGTTGTGACGTTATCTGAACTGGGGGTCTTGCCAGCTTTCATATGTTTAAGAACATTTCGAACCTCCATCTTCAAAATTGGCGGTCCTTCAGGGTCTTTTACTTTATATATATATATATTCTCTATGGCAGTGAAACCTGGACAACTTACTCACACCAAGAGAACAATTTAAACAGCTTTCATATGCGGTGTTTGCGAAGAATTCTTGGTATTAAGTGGCAAGACAAAATCACAAATACTGAAGTATTGGAAAGATCAGGTTGTGTGACAGTTTATTCCATGCTTAGTCTTCGTAGACTTAGATGGATAGGACATCTTAGGAGGATGGATGATGGTAGAATACCAAAGGATATCTTTTTTGGTGAATTACAGATGGGTAAGAGATCTCAGGGTCGGCCTCTACTACGATACAAAGATGTGTGTAAGCGGGACATGATTGATACAGGCATTGATAATGCACATTGGGAGCAAGTCGCCGCTGAACGTGTTGCATGGAGGGCAAATATCAGAAATGGAATAAAGTCAAAGGAGAAAATTATTGCAGAAAAGTCACACACCAAGCGTTTGAGACGTAAGATGGTGCATGATGGTGGAAATGATCATGTGTTCAGATGCACCCACTGTGAACGGACATTTACAGCGCAAATTGGCCTTATCAGTCACACTCGCTACCGCCATAGTTAAAAGTTATTATGCCTTTTTAAAGCACAAACTATCGTCTGTCAAGACGGCAAGGTGCCAAAATGTATATATATATATTTTTTTTTTTCCGCGTTTCCATCCTGTTTCAGGATATTGCGGTCAACACCAGCATCTTTCAGCTGTGTGTTGATTCCTAGGCTAGATTACGCTCATCAGCACGCCACGACTTTCTGAGCGACCGGCTCCATACTCTTAAGTCACTTTTGCGATTCGAACCACTGCTAATTCTCGTCGCGTCACGTGACGAGAGTATTCGGGGTTAGCGGAGAAAGCTGCTAACCCCTCGGCCATGGAGCCGGCAAAATGTATATATATATATATATATATATATATATATATATATATATATATATATATATATATATATATATATATATATATATATATAGTACATAAGAAAAGTAAATTACTTGCTGAGAACACTGACACCTGACATCATCTTGAACTGACTCAATCTACTGAAGAGGGACAGTACTGACAGTAAACCACTATATAGTTTAAAGTTCATGGTGAAGAAAATAAGACAAATAATAATAAACAAAAAGGAAAGAAGTGGACAAATATAGAATTCATATCTCATCTCGTCATCTCATGTCATCATGTTCCTCATGTACCTTGCGGTGTCGAGGTAAAGTATAAACAGTGGGAAAGTGCCCGCTTACGGGCTTCATGTATCGATATTCCCATGGACTCTGTTATTAATTGTGAAAAAATAATCCATTATACAAATTATTTAGATGCCTATTTTGTTACAACAAAAGACATACCTTCAGGATATGGAAATACTTGATCCACTGAGATCTGTCCACGAAACAAATTTAGTCCAAAAGATTTGGACTCAGTTTTGTCAGCACTTGTCTGTTTCTTTTCTTTTGAGTCTTTCTCTTGACTATCCTAATGAATAAGTAAACCGGAACACTGTAAGTTTGATTGTAAATGCAAGATTAAAATATAAGTATCACATATATCCTTATAAGGAATTTATACTGATGGAAATGTATCATTTTGACCACATGCTGAATATAAATTACTCTAGACCATTATTTTCCTCTTCTTCTTTTGTCATACTGCTTTTGCCATGAAGCATTGCAGAGAGGAGGCTTGTAGCTTGTACTCACGTCATATTTGATTTCTTCAAAGTCTCTTTTATTCCATCTAGCCAACTCTTACTGGGTCGTCCTCTCGCCTTGTATCCCGATGTTCTCATTTTGAATGCTCTAGCTACTGGTTTATCTTGTTCCATTCTAACTGAATGTCGAAACCATTTAAATCATTTGTGTTCTATAAAGTCAGTATAAGGTTTTAGCCCTACACTTATTCTTAGTTTTTCATTTGTCTCTATATCTCTTTTTTGGTTAGTGGGGTAGGGGTATCCCCTATCAAAGGAGAAGAAAGGTGCCTCCTTCCCTCCACTAGCCTGCGGGAAACCCTTGAACAAGGTGGAGTACCTGTTAAGCCTCCCGATCAGGGTTACGTGAAGCCAGGGTGCAGGTGGTGGTGGAGGTTGAAGCGCAGCCGACAGATAGTTGTAGGTTATGGTCTCCAGCTTCACGACAGTAGGCAGAGGATCTCTTTTTTGGGGAGACTATGGCTACGGTCATTGACCAGTATGGTCACTGCTAAGAAAATCATGTTTTGCGATATCATCGAAAACCAGATAAACGGCATAAATGGGTGCTCCTTAGGAGCAGCCTCGCCCGGTAAGGATAGTGATGTGCACCAGTTGACTCCAGACCGTCAGCAAGCTACTGGGTGCTAAAGATTACTATCATCGAAAGTAGGAACTTGGAAAGTTAGAACAATGAGTGCAGATGGAAAATTGGATAACATCAAACAAGAATGGGAAGAGAGAATATTAACGATTCTGGGATCAAGTGAGATGGCAATACATGACTGCCCACGATTACCAGCATGGCACATGATGATGATGATATCTCTTCTTGTTTTTCCAGCTGCGTTTCTTATGCATCTCATGTCACATGATGTGATTTTACACCTGTGTATTTCTAGGACTGCCCATGTTTGACATTGGGGACAAACAGCATAAATCACTTTCTTCTCTGTATGCATGTTGATATTTGGATGTTTCAAAATAGGTGCTGTTTCATAGTTGTATCTTGCTTTCTGTATTCTCATTTCTATGTATCTAGTTGTTTTGTGGTCTTGATGTCTATACAGGAGGAAATGACACCTGATGAATTGGCAGTGCAAGCTAGAGATATCTTGATAACAGCAGCAAAAGATCTATTAGGGGCATTCATTTGAAACCCATTCCAATGGCTTTATTACAAAAGCATGCAAGAAACATTAACAGGTGTGGTAGAATTAAACAAAGAATTCATTTTGAATGAATTATGCACCATGGGTTGGTCAGAAGAAGTCGCTGTAGGCATTCAGGCAAGCATCCCTTTGCTTAGGTAGGCGGCAAATGTCGTCCGCAAAAACAGATTGTGGTTATTCACTGAACCAAGTGTTTACCGCGTTCATTACGTCTGCATCTGTGTGAAATCGTTGCCCCTTGAGAGCTTTTTTTAGACTTCTGAACAAATGAAAATCACATGGTGACAAATCAGGACTATAGGCTGGATGTTGCAGAATTTCCCACTTCTTCCTTGCTAATGCTTCCTGCACAATTTTAGCGACATGCGGACGAGCATTATCGTGCAACACAATCAGACCGCGAGAAAGCATGCCGGGTCATTTATTCTTGATGGCTTTTTGCAGCTTGTCTAGTGTTTGCAAATAGTGGGTAGAGTTGATGTTGACACCAGGTTCTTTAAAGTCGGCCAACAATAGCCCTTCATGGTCAAAACATGTGCTCAGCAAAACCTTACCAGCGGAAACCTGTAACTTGAATTTTTTGGCTTTTGGTGATCCAGCATGCTTCCATTTCATGCTCTCTCTTTTGCTGCTCAGCTCAAGTGGTGACACCATGATTCATCGCCTGCCACTATGCGGAAGAGAAATGTATCACCCTCCACTCTGTAAAGCAGCAAGTGGTTCAAACACCATCCCATGCGTTCCTCAGTTTGGTGGTCGGTCAACATCCGTGGTACCCACTGTGAACACACCTTCCGATATTGGAGTTTCTTACAAACGACCTTTTGAATAGTACCAATTGACACATCAAATTCTTTTGCTAGCGAACGTATGCTTCAACAACGGTTCATCTGTACTGCTGCATTAATTTTGGCGATGATGTTTTGTGTTGCAACAATAAACAGGTGACACCCAAATGTGAAATAGAGATAGAGGGAAAATTCTTCACCAAGTGGATAGTTTTAAATATCTAGGGACATTTATAACATCAGATGGAAGATGCACAACAGAGATAAAGAGCAGATTAGGGCAAGCAAGAGAGTGCTGAAGAGCTATATAGAAACTGTTTTGCTGTATGGCTGTGAATATTGGAATATAAATGAATAAATTAGGAAGACATTGGAAGCAACAGAGATGTGGTTCCTTAGACGAATGTTGCGAATTCCTTGGACTGCCAAAGTAACTAACGACGAATGCCTTAAAAAGACTGGCGAAAATAGAAAATTATATAGAACAATAAGAAAGAGACAAACAACTTTTTTGGTCATGTGATGAGAAGAAAGGCGCTGGAGAACATCATGACAACTGGAAAGATCGAGGGGAAGAGAGACAGAGGCAGACCACGAGAAATGATGCTGGATGGATTGCGACGGTGGCATTGTGTTGTGTTGTTTGTCCATCAAGAATGATGATGACCATTCATTTCATCAAGTGGGGTTGAAAGTATGGAGCTGTGGGTTCTAAGATGGCTGATAAGGCCTATTTTGGCTCGAAATGTTCTTTGACAATGTGGACAAAGAATGCTTGACGTTTCTGGAGGAGGATTTCCTGCAGTGGTTTTTCTGTCCTGCCTTTTCTTTACAGCTCTTGCAGTCCTGGTTGCCTCACACATGACTGCACCCTTGTGTAATGATGCACGCCACGAATTTCGGTCTCTGGCTGCAGTCTCCCAGGTGTCATGATGAATTTCAAAAGCATTCAGAGAGATTTTCAGAGTGTCTTTAAAGCGTTTCCTCTGGCCACCTTGGGAGCATTTACCACAACGCAGTTCGCTGTAAAAAATTCGTTTAGGGAGCCTGTGATCTGGCATGCAAGTCAAGTGACCAGCCCAGCGAATCTGATTCTTCATCAGTAGAGTGTGGATACTGGGCATGGATGCTTTTTCTAGGACTTCAGTGTCTGGGATCTTGTCTTGCCATTTAATCTTCAGTAGCTTCCTTAGGCAGACTGTGTGGAAGTGGTTTAATTTCCTAGCGTGTCGCTGATAAACAGTCCAGGTTTCACAAACATATAGCAGTGTGGATAATACAACTGCTTTGTAGACTTTTAGCTTTGTTTGCAGGCTTATTCCAGTTCTGTCCCATACATTCTTGTACAGTCTGCCAAAGGCCGCACTGGCCTTGGAGATTCTTGCATTCACTTCGTCATCAATTGTGGCAGCTTGTGACACAGTGCTGCCAAGATAGGTGAATTTGTCCACAACACTTAGTCTATGATCATTCACTTTGATATTCGGCACAATGTGAATTCCCTGGAGCTGGCTGGTACATAACTACAGTCTTCTCCAAGTTGGTATTGAACCCAAAGTTGGCACAGGCATGTGAGAAAGCTGAAACATTATGTTGCATGTCCGCCTCTGAGTTGGCGTATAGAGCGCAATCATCAGCAAACAGGAGCTCTCTGACAGTGTCGCTGTTAATTTTGGTTTCAGCTTTAAGCCTTCTGAGATTGAATAACTTTCCATCCATACGGTAGTTGATGTCTATTCCAATGTTGTCGTTCTCGAAGGCATTCATGAACATGGCTGAAAACATGAGGCTGAACAGTGTTGGTGCCAGGACACATCCATGCTTCACTCCATTGGTGACAGGAAAGGGTTCAGACAGTTCACCATTTTCCTGTACTCTTGCCTGCATGACATCATGAAATAGCCGCACTATTTGGACAAACTTTCGTGGACAGCCATAATCTTCCACAGTCCTTTTCTGCTGACTGTATCAAAAGCCTTGGTAAGGTCAATTCTTCTTCTTTCGTTCGCTGGTAAGGTCAATGAAAGTGGAGAACATTTCGCAGTTCTGTTCCTGACATTTCTCTTGCAGCTGCCTTGCAGCAAAAATCATGTCAACAGTTCCACGTTCTTTTCTGAAGCCACATTGACTCTCAGGAAGAAGACCTTGATCGAGATGGGCTGTGAGGTGACTGAGAAGAATTCTGGCGAGTATCTTCCCTGCAATTGAAAGCAAGGAGATGCCTCGGTGGTTGTCACAGGATTGGCGGTTTCCTTTACGTTTGTAAAGGTGGACTATTGACACGTCCTTGAAATCTTGTGGCATGGTCTCGTTCACCCATATGTTTCTAAAGACTTGGTGAAGCTGCTCTGTTAGGACCAGCCCACCTGCCTTGTATATCTCTCCTGGGATGAGTCAGGACCAGGAACCGTGCCGCTGGAGAGTTGCTAGATGGCTTTGTTTACTTCCAATATGGTTGGCAGGTCATCAAGTGTCTCATTGGTGGGAACTTGAGGAAGGCAGTTGATGGTTTCATCATCGAAGAAAGAAGTTGCATTTAAGATGTTGCTGAAATGCTCTGCCCAGCGTTGAAGGATTTCTTTCTTATCGGTGACCAATATTCCCCCATCTGCACTGAGGAGGGGAACTATGCCTGGTGATGGATGACCATAGACCGCTTTCAGTGAGTCGTAGAAGTTTTTCATATCATGTCTGTCAGCAAAGCCCTGAATTTCATCAGCTTTGCTGCTCAGCCAGGAGTCCCGCATGTGCCGAAGTTTATTCTGCACTACTCTCTGAATGTTCTTGAAAGCATCTTTTTTTTATGCTGACTTTGGGTCGTTCAAATGTGCCTTGAGGAGAAGATGTTTCTCGGCCAGCAATTGGTTGATGTCTTCAGAATTTTCATCAAACGAGTCTTTATGCTTTCGGGGAGCTGGACCCAGGATTTCCACAGCAGTGTTGTAAATTATGTCCTTTAGGGCTCTCCATTCTGTTTCTGTATCCTGTTTAGCTGCAGCATTGGGCTTGAGGTGGTCTTCCAGCATATTTTCAAATGACTGCTGCATTTTCTTGCTGTTTAGGCGGGTGAAATTTGCATTTTCACCCCTTGAGGACGCCGTGGTGGCCTGATGTGAATGTTTATTTTCGAGACAATGAGACGATGGTCTGTCCAACATTCTGCACCACACATGGATTTTGTCACTCGAACCTCTTGTCTGTCACTCCTCCTGACAATGACATAGTCAATGAGGTGCCAGTGTTTCGAGCAAGGGTGCATCCACGATGACCTATTTCTCATGGGGAGACGGAAAATTGTGTTCGTAATCAGGAGATCATGTTCGGCACATGTCTGAAGGAGGCGGAGTCCATTGATGTTACAGTTTCCGACTCCATGCTTTCCAATAATGCCACTCCAAGAGGTGATGTCCGTGCCTACTCTGGCATTAAAATCCCCAAGGAGTATAAGTTTATCTCCTTTGGGAACAGATGTTAATACATTGTGCAGGTCCTCATAGAACTTGTTCTTGACATCATCTTCGTTGGTCATAGTTGGTGCGTAGACACTCACAATGGTTGCATGCTTCCTTCCATTCAGCAGGGGCAACTTCATGGTCATGAGCCTGTCGTTTATAGCCTTTGGAAATCCAGCTAATTTGCCGACCAGGGCCGACTTAATAGCAAATCCCACACCGGATTGGCGTCTTTCATCACTTTTCCTTCCACTCCAGAAAAATGTGTAGCTGGCACCTATTTCACAGATTTGGCCTTCTTCTGCAAGTTGTGTCTCGCTCAAGGCTGCAATGTCGATGTTGTACCTGCCCAGCTCTCTCCCAATCAGTGCTGTTCGTCTCTCTGGACCCGACGCGCCGTCTCTGTCAAGTAGGGTGTGTACATTCCAAGTTCCAATTGTTAAGGGAATATGGTTTACTCTTTTATCTTTGCTTGTTTTATCTTTGTTTGTATGTCGACCGCAGTTAGGGTACCCACCAACCGCGGCTAGCTGGTTAGGTAGTGATGGAGCAGACAATGTTTAGGGCACCTTTTCTAGCCCCTTCCTCATGCTATGGAGGTGAGCAGTGTGTTCCTATAGAGGGCTGCTCAGTCGCTCAGGGGGCTGCCGAATCCCACTGCTGCTCCGGTCAGTAGAAGACGACCATATGGCCTGAGCCGCCTGTGTGCAGGTCTGCGACTACGGCTGCCAGCGTACCCACGCCTGCCACTTCGCCGCTCGCCCATCGCCACAGGGCTTGAAGGTGATATATGACGTTGGATGAAGAATGACTTGCGCGATGATTTGGATTAAAGTGAGGAAGAGTTGCGCAATTTGTCGACCTCACTCTCTCGCCTGAATCCATCTGAGTCCAGTGGCAAGACAAGTCGAGACGACTGGAGACGAATACAGGTGCAGTGGATGACCAGGGCGCTCTATGTGCCTTGCCGTGCTCATTACGTTCCACAACCCTTTGCAGGTAAACGCCGTCTTGCCCGTTGAATCAGGAATTTCTTCCGCGCAGTCTGCCGAATCCTGTCTTCACATGCTGGGTAGGCATACCCTAGTTTACCGCTTGGTTTGACACCAAATCGGCTACCCATGCCTGGTTTAGCCAGTCTCTCACAGCTGTTGCCCGGGGGGTGGCCGCTGTCGCATGCTGACAGCTACTAGGAGCCACAGGCACGAGCTGGGTGTCAGGCTTGGACCAGTGGGGGATGGGTCCTGAAAAGGACATGAGAGTCATCCTTACCAAAGGTATTTTTCCTTTAAAGCTTTACAGAATGTTGTCATTTGGCCCACAGCTCACTATTTTCTTGATCTTGCTCTAGCAATCACTGTCTTTGATGATCACATCATCAGGAGAACTCCACTGATGAACACAGTCACTGTTTTTGGGAGGTTCTCTATGGTTCCAATCATCTTGGAATGTAATGTTGATTTAGTAGTCCAGTATATTTTTATTATCTCTATGTACTATGCCGGTCTCTCTGGCCAAGGGGTTACAACACTTTCTCCGTAATCCCGTTTATCACACAGAGTCTCGTAGCGGGGCGAGAGCTGGGAGCTGTTCCATCCCCGCTGGTGATTTGCGGGATAACTGAGCCGGCCGCTCAGAAAGCAATGGCAAACTACTGAGTGTAATCTTGCCAAGAAATCAACATACAGCTGAAAGATGCTGATGTTGACAGCGATGTCCTGTAAAGGATATGCAAAACATTCTATGTACTATGGACAGACCATGTTCAGCAGTTAACACATTCATAGTGGTGAAGCATAGAGACAAATTTATATATGTGTTTATTTAGTGTGTTACACCCACTCTTAGACAAAGAATGATGATCTGTCCCTGTTGAGCAAGAGTATGGTAGCTCAGTTGAGCCTCAGCTGTATGTACAAGTATTTGCCAGTGGGAATTTACTTTATCTCATAGCGATTTTTCAGATATGAGATATAGATACCCACACCTCCGTTCTTAACAGTATTTGTTTCTCAACCATCTATGCCGGCATGTATCCATTAATATTCATAACAGCTTTCTTGGATTATGCTCATTCCAGCAACTTGCTTTCACACTTCATTGTGTTCACACCTAGTCAAGTGAGCACTCATTGATGTGCTTATTTTTATAGAATCACTGAGCTGTTGTTCCCTTGGTATGGGGATAGAGTGGACCTTAGAAGTACTGTTATCATAGGTAAATCTGCTTTATGCTGTCTTTTTTAGGCTTTTTTCCTGATGGGTACAGCTGCAAAGTTTTAGTTGTCCCAGTGCAAGATCATCCAGTTTTGCCATCATTGTACTGGCATATTAATTAACTTTATCATTTTGATCTTATGCATCTCATCTTTCAGACTGTCAGACAGTAGCTTTCTGCATCTCTATTATCAGCATTATTGTCATAGCCTTCATAATCAGCCTAAGAGTCTTATTATGCCCCTTGTCCAGTGATGGTAGATGCCTATTAGCTTTACAAGAAAATACTTGCGCCCAGCTCCAAGTGTTATTACCATATTCATCATCTTGAAGTGCCTTGCCAATTGGCATGGACAATCATGCTCATCTACATCTTGCGATCTTCATCAGCATGTATCAACTCATGTGATAACACCCATTAGTGCTATGACTCAAAGCTGTCAAGGATATTCTCTCACTAGCAGAGTTTGACCCTCTACTTCCCTTTACACAAATGTTTCCAGTTGTTACATTTTCCAGTTTTTCTCTTCTCATTATGTGGTTAAGAAATGATGACTGCCCCATTCTGATGTTTGTGACAGGTGTCTTTGTGTTTTACCCTCTTTCAAAACGGTTAGATTACTGCCTTTGGCAATTTTCAAAATTGCTTTTCTTCTACTCCACTCTTTGCATTCACTGTCAAGGGTGATAATAACATCACTGTCATAAGTAAAGGACCCCCTTTCTTGCCATGAGACAGACCAGGTATTTGCAGTTAGCCAAATATTTTATACCATCTGATACTCAATGGGTGATGTTAAAATACTGCTGGCCACTTTTACTTCACAGGAAATGACCTTATACACATTTTAGGCTGGGTTGACTAGATAGCCCAAGTCAATTAAAATATCCCTGCCTTCAGTGGTATTTGGACATATGACACTGAACTTAATTATGGCTAATCCTATTTTTCTTGTCTATATTAATAATGTATGTATATATTACCTCTTTAAAAGTGCCTAGTACATTATGATTCGCCTAAAGACAAGGACAGAGACGTTAAAATTAGCAACATGGAACTTTAGGACGTTAAACGACGACGAAAAATTAGAGAACATAAAACAAGAAATTGAAAGAGAAAAAAATTAATATTCTAGGGATGTGCGAAACGAGATGGACAGGAGCAGGCATCAAGATAGATGAAGATTTTAAGATTATTTAGTCTGGAGGTGAAGACCGACAAAGGGGAGTGGCCATTATTTTGGACCGGAAAACATCAAAATCTGTTCAAGGATAATGGGTCGTGTCGGACAGAGTTCTATTAATTAAATTAAGTGGCAGACATTTTAGCATAAATATTATTCAAGTATATGCCCCAACGGGAGAATCCAGTGAAGATAGTGTAGAGGAATTTTATAATGACATAGAGACAGCCTTAAAGAAATGTAAAAATTCAGAAATAAACATCATAATAGGAGACTTCAATGCAAAAGTAGGAAATCAAGGTGATAGATACACAGTAGGAAACAATGGTTTAGGTGACAGAAATGAAAGAGGATACAGACTCGTAGAGTGGGCAAAAGAACAGGAAATGATTGTAGGAAACACCTGGTTTAAGCAACATCCTAGAAGATTATGGACATGGAGGAGTCCTGATAGCAGGATCAGAAACCAGATTGACTACATTCTGTTTAGCAGAAGATTTAGAAACGCACTAACAATAGCAAAAACAGTTCCCAGTGCTGATTGTTATAGTGACCACAGACTACTTATAGGAACACTGAGGATAAAGTTGAAGAAAGTCAAGTATATAACAGGAAACACTAAATATGATTTGTGTAGAGTAATGACAAGGAAATACAAAACAAATTCAACATAGTACAGAACAGATTTGATCTGATCTAGAGATATTATTCCAGGATGTGGACGATCAATGGGAAATGTTGAAGAATTCAATTAGTTTGGCTGCAGAAACAACTATTCCAAAATTAAAGGTGGATCGTAAAAAATGGATGACAGAAGAAATTTTATACGTGATGGAAACAAGACTCAACAAAAATAATCCTGCCAAATGTGAAGAAATTCACAGACAAGTCAGAATATTATGTAAGGAGGCAAAAGAAGCATTAGTTAGTTAGTTAGTCTTTCCTCTTGAGCCTAAGTCGGCGCATACGGCAGAAGTCATGGCGGTTCGCTGCTACCTGTTGTAGATCTTGGATGGTCACTTGGCCGTTGAATGAGCCTTCTCTGATGATGGTTCTACGCAGGGTCTCTCTTGGTCTTCCTCGTTTAAAGAAGAAGCATGGCTTGAGGAAAAGTGCTTAGACATTGAAAAACAATGCAACAGTCAAAATATCAAATTAGTGCACAAAAGAATTCAGGAACTTACTAATAAAAGAACAAGTACATCAACAGGCTGTCTAAAAACTAAAGATGGCAAAATCATACTAGAAAAAGATCAGATTCTACATTTATGGTCAGATTATGTGAAAAATCTTTATAATGATAATGAAACAGTATGATATTAGATTTAATAATGAAGGGCCGCCAATTTTGAAGATGGAGGTTCGAAATGTTCTTAAGCATATGAAAGCTGGCAAGGCCCCAGGTGCAGATAACATCACAACAGAAATGATTAAAACTTTAGAAGAATTTGGACTAGATCCAGTCAACAGACTGCTGAACACATTATATGATACTGGAGATATACTTTCTGAACTATGTAACTTGGTATTTATTGCAATCCCAAAGAAATCAGGAACCTTGGAATGTGATCAACATAGAACAATTAGTATAATGAGCCACATCACAAAGATTTTGCTACGAATTATCATGCAAAGAGTGAGGAAGAAAATACAACCTGAAATAGGGGAAGAACAATGTGGGTTTGTAGAAGGAAAGGGTACAGTAAATGCTGTGTATGTGCTGCGAACAGTTATTGAACGTGCTATAGAAGTAAACAAGGATATACACCATTGCTTTATTGACTACACAAAGGCTTTTGATAGAGTTAGACATGTCAACATGGTAGAAAATGCTTGCAGATCTACAAATTGATGGGAAAGACATTAGACTTATAAAAAACATATATTGGAAACAACAAGCTGCCATAAGGATTGATAATGAAGTTTAAGAGGTGTTAGGCAGGGTAATGTTTCCAGATCTTTTTTCCCTATACAGTGAAAATATTTTCAGGAATGTAGAAGATATAAATGGAATCAGCATTGGAGGACGAAACATCAATAACATTAGATATGCAGATGATACAGTATTGATTGCAGACAATGCACAAGATCTACAACAATTAGTAGATGCAGTTGTTGTACACAGTGAGAAGCTGGGGTTGGAATTAAATTGTAAGAATTAAATTGTAAGAAGACACAGGTTATGGTCGTCATTAGGAAGAACGAAGTACCACAATGTAATATACAAGTAAATGGGAATATTCTTCAACAAGTGAATCGATACAATTATCTCGGAACAGTCATAACATCTGAAGGGAGATGCCTTGAAGAGATTAGAATAAGAATCGCCATGGCGAAAGTAGCCTTTAGCAAGATGAAAAACATTCTGACCAATAAAAAGATGTCAATTGAAATGAGAAAAAGAGTGTTGAGGGGATACATAGATCCTGTTCTTTTATATGGATGTGAAACTTGGACAATGTGCAGTCAAGCTGAAAAACATCTGATGGCTGCAGAAATGTGGTTTCTGAGGAAAATGCAAAGAATACCATGGACAGACAGAAAAACCAATGACCAAGTACTACAGGAAACAAATGAAAATCGTAAATTGATTAGAGAAATCAGATGTAGACAGTCAAAATTTTTTGGACATGTTATGAGAAGAAATGGATTGGAGAACTTAGTGACAACTGGCAAGATCGAAGGGAACAGACCAAGAGGAAGACCGAGAGGAAAATACCTGGATGGCTTGGCCACATGGCATGGATGAGACAGGAACACTGAGCTGATCCACGACTCTGGTGATCGAGTGAAATGGCAAGTCATGACCGCCCATGCTTTCCGGCATGGCACATGAATGATTCATTGATTGATATTACTACTGTCAACTTTTCAACCATTACCTCTGCATGTGTCATTCATGGCATTAACTTAAATTTCATCTACACACATATGCAGGGCATATCCTTTTATAATAGTTTTCAAATATTGGTTTCAGCGATTACACAGATGACAATATTGGTCATGATGTAAGGGATGTCTGTAGCAATAAATCCTAAAGAAGAGGAAGAGACAGAGAGAAAGAGAGAGAGTAAGTGAGTGAGTGAGTGAGTGAGTGAGTGAGTGAGTGAGTGAGTGAGTGAGTGAGTGAGTGAGTGAGTGAGTGAGTGAGTGAGTGAGTGAGTGAGTGAGTGAGTGAGTGTGTGAGTGTGTGAGTGAGTGAGTGAGCGAGCGAGCGAATTAGTGAGTGAGTGTACCTGTAAGTGTGCTCATATGTATTGAGTGTGTGCATATGAATACATATGTGCATGTTTTTAAAAGACAAAAACTAGTTCTTGATGTTCAACCAAATTTGGTCAACGCTTTCCTCCAAAGGGTTTTGCAGAGTTTCAAGTTTACATTTTATTTCATCTGCAAGTTTCTCTTTGACCGTAATTTCTTGTAGTTTTTCTCTGTTATATGTTGGGTGTAATCTTTGTAATTTAGTATAGAAAGCTCTCTTAAGTTTTATTTTAAATTTTGCTCCAACGAGGAAGTGGTCGCTGTGGCACTCAGCTCCTCTATAACTTCTAATCTACCACAGAAGAATGTCTCGGTGTGTTAACCATGCATAGAAAGAACAGATGGTTCAATAAAAAATGTGAAGAAGCAGTCATTAGGAAAAAGAATGCCAGACATTTATGGTTAAATGACATCAACAACATCCAAAAGGAAGAGCAATATAGAAATGAATGTAAAGAGGCTACAAAAATAGTTCGACAGCAGAAGCGAGAATATATGAGTAATATAATCAAAGATATGGAAACTAATCACCAGAAAAACGAATCCAGAAAGTTTTTTAAAGAACTCAAGTCAATGAAACGAGGGCACCAACACAACACATATGGTTTAAAAGACAAAAATGGGAATATGATAAATACCAATGAGAAATTGTGCAACACATGGAAAGAATATTTTGTTGAATTACTAAATTGTGAAGCTCGAAGTAACACTTTCCCACAGGAAGAGGTTCTAACGTGTGAACCACAAATTGAAGAACCTGCATTTGAAGAAATCCTATATGTAATCACACGACTTAAAAACAATAAGGCAAAAGGGGCTGATGGAATTGCTGCTGAATTTATAAAGGCAGGTGGCCAGGCATTACATCTAAAGCTATACAAACTAATAATAAAAATCTGGAGGACAGAAGAATTACCCCATGACTGGAAAGAGTCATTATTGATACCTATCTTTAAGAAAGGAGACAAGTCCCAATGTGAAAATTATAGAGGAATATCACTACCGTCCACAAGCTATAAGATACTATCCGCGGTATTACTAAATAGACTAAAACCATATTCAGAAGACATATTAGGTGACTACCAGGCGTGTTTTAGACAAAACAGATCAATAGATCAGATATTTATCTTACGACAAATAGCCGAGAAAAATTGGGAATATAAAAGAAATCTCCATAACATTTTTGTGGATTTTAAAAAGGCTTATGATAGTAACCATAGGAATAGTCTATGGAATGCTATGCAGGAATTTGGAATACCAAGGAAGTTAATCAACATGACCAGACTATGCATGGAAGATTCTTATAATATAGTAACATATAAGGGCAGGAAATCAGATCCTTTCTAAATAACATCTGGTTTGAAACAAGGTGATCCACTATTGCCCCTACTCTTCAATCTGGCTCTAGAGAAAGTTGTAAAGAAGGTAAAGTAGGAATGTGATATTGGAGGAACATCCAAGCTGCTTGGTTATGCAGATGATATAGATATTATAGGGGAAAATGAACAAAAGACATTGGAAATATTGACTCACTTAAAGGAAAAAGCCCAACAGATGGGGCTGGTTATCAACCAAGATAAGACAGAATATATGGTAATTTCAAGAGAAGGAATGGCTAAAAACTCTGGCCACATACAAATAGATAATATGACCATTACAAGAATGGAAACATACAAATACCTGGGTACAATCTTCAACTGCTCCAACATCATAAGGGAAGAAATACAAACTAGAATCAATTCTGGAAATAAGATATACCATGCACTACAACATCTACTAAAATCAAATGCGCCATCTGGTAACACCAAAATCACAATATACAAAACACTGATCAGACCAGTAGTGCTGTATGGCTCTGAAACCTGGAGTACAATGAAAGGAGATGAAGCCTTGTTACAAACCTTTGAGAACAAAGTTTTAAGACGCATCTTTGGACCCATTAGGCTTACACAAAGTGGAGAGTGGAAAAGAAGAAGTAACAAAGACATTTATGATCTGTTTAAGTCCCCGCTAATCACTGGTATCATGAAGGCTAATAGACTATTCTTTGCTTCCCTTATGGGCCCCGATATAACTAACTAGGCTAATAGACTACAATGGCTGGGGCATATAGAAAGAATGGAAGACAATAGGGAAACAAAACTTGCTTACACTCAGGAAATAAATGACCGTAGACCCCGAGGTAGACCAAGAAGACGGTGGAGAGATAATATATATACAGACCTACAAGCACTTGGAATCAACGACTGGCAAGAAAAGGTCAACCAGAGAGACGAATGGAGACGGATTGTATCTGTAGCAAAGAACCTCAATGGCTCGGAACGCTGAAAAAGAAGAAGAAGAAAAACTAGTTACCTTTGGCTGGGCTGCAGCAACACTTGCTAAATGTCGCCACTGTGACTTCTGGAGCTGATGCCACAGGCTTATGGGTATAAACAAAGACATTTATCTTTTTACAATGAGCACAAGATATCACTCTGCAGTAAAGTATTCAGAATTGTTCCAAGTTATGCATCAAAAGATATGTGAAAATTTTCAATCTTCATAATTACAGACATTTGTAACAACAATCAATCAATCAATCATGTGCCATGCCGGAAAGCGTGGGCGGTCATGATTCGCCATTTCACTCGATCACCAGAGTCGTGGATCAGCTCAGTGTTCCTGTCTCGTCCATGCCATGTGGCCAAGCCATCCAGGTATTTTCCTCTCGGTCTTCCTCTTGGTCTGTTCCCTTCGATCTTGCCAGCTGTCAGTAAGTTCTCCAGTCCATTTCTTCTCATAACATGTCCAAAAAATTTTGACTGTCTACGTCTAATTTCTCTAATCAATCTACGATTTTCATTTATCTCTTGTAGTACTTGGTCATTGGTTTTTCTATCTGTCCATGGTATTCTTTGCATTTTCCTCAGAAACCACATTTCTGCAGCCATCAGATGTTTTTCAGCTTGACTGCACATTGTCCAAGTTTCACATCCATACAAAAGAACAGGCTCTATGTATCCCCTCAACACTCTTTTTCTCGTTTCAATTGACATCATTTTATTGGTCAGAATGTTTTTCATCTTGCTAAAGGCTACTTTCGCAATGGCGATTCTTGTTCTAATCTCTTCAAGGCATCTGCCATCAGATGTTATGACTGTTCCGAGATAATTGAACCGATTCACTTGTTGAAGAATATTCCCATTTACTTGTATATTACATTGTGGTATTTCGTTCTTCCTAGTGACGACCATAACCTGTGTCTTCCTACAATTTAATTCCAACCAACAATACTGAGACAAAAACTGAGAATGAGATTAATTTATAAAGCAAATTATCAAAACGGCCCACCTGTCAAGAAAATGACAGTCATTTACTTAACTCATACCCGAAAAAAATCATTCATAATCCTCTTTTATTCTGTTATATAGAATGGGTCACAATGTGTATAATTATATGTGTATACTTATTTTTGCAGCAATTAGGTACAAAATACAAGCTATCACGGTATTCTCAACAATCAGAGTTACCTTGGCAATGGTTTTGTGTGTCACAGCATTGACTAGTGATCACACATGCGGTACTTGTGGGAATATTTACATCACAACATTATACACCAGCTCAGCTCAGCTCATATCATCTCATCATGTTCCTCTTGTACCTTGCGGTGTCGAGGTGAAGTATAAACAGCGGGAGAGTGCCCGCTTATGGGCTTCATGTATCGATATCCCCATGGACTCTGTTATTCCCTGCGTCCATCGTTTATGTGGTCGGCCTCTTCCTCTGCTTCCCTCTGGTCTGTACATCATTGCTTGTTGTGGTATACTGTTAGATTGATTGATTGATTGATTGATTGATTGATTGATTGATTGATTTAGGAACCGACATCACAGCATTCGGGACATTCCCATAAGCTCCGCCCCCATCCTCAGCAGCCAGCGAAGAGTTCCAACACCAATAGTTCCAGTAGCAATCTGATTATATGTCCGTCTCGACTCTCCTCTGAGCATCGAGCATCGGCCAGATCCCCTCGTCACTCCTCGCTGCCTCATTCTTACCAGACTATGGTGATCCATTTGCTCCTTCGAGATGTACATGTTCTCCCACATGGCCGCAACCACGTCTGTCTTGTCATGCATGAATACTCCACCAAATTTTGCCAAGCCAGCCAATCTGTCCGCCTGTCATTCCCCAGCACACCGGCATGCCCCGGAGAAAAGATTCAGGTGATGCTTGCTACCAGTGACCTCCGAAGCGAAGCAAGCCACTCTGCACAAAGCCTGCCTGACCTCACCCTCCTAAGCATGCTTTCTGAGTCAGTTACAATCACAATGTGTGTATGTATCGTATTCACTATCCAGCGGAAAGCTGCATTGACTGCCTCCACCTCCATTCTTAAGCTAGATGTTGTGTCATCATACGCCAGTCCTGCACCAAACGTTCGCCATTAGCTTTTGCTAAGAATCCCCAGACACTTCTGCTACCTCTCAACACTGAACCATCCGTGTAGATAATCACATCACCCGGGTGAGAATTATCCTGAATTAGTTGCTGAATTTCCACTTCCGTGGCCCCTGCACTCCCGGCTCAATGTGATTATGGCTCTGCACAAGTCTGACTGCTCTGCTGGCACTCTGACCCACTTCTCTCCTCGCCTGATGTTCTCCAAGGGGCACACCTGTCAGATCGTATCCTCCGACTGAGCCATCCATGATTTCCCTCTTATCAGTCTCTGACCCTTCACTACATCCAGCTCCTCATGCAAAGGGTGATCTGTGTCTGCAGCTACTCTTAGGTATGCCTTCGCTTGCATCACCTTGTGCCTACCAGCAACAGTAGGCAGACCAAGGATGTAACGCATACACACTACTGGAGTGTCTCGGGTGCATCCTAGAATGACCTGCATAGCTTCGTTCTGTATGCGCTCTAATTTCACCAGCTGACTCTTTGAGACAGTGAGCAGTCCTAGTCCATAATCAATCACTGAGAGGATCAAATGCTGGTATAGTGTGAAGAGCAATCTCTGCTCTGTGTCCATTGCAGCCATAGTTTTAAGTGCATTGAGTCCCTTTTGAGATCTTGTCACAACCGTCTCCACATGGTCCTTGAAGGACAGACTCCTGTCAAATGTGATTCCCAGATACTTCAGTTTGTTCTCTCTGTTGGCGCTTCTCCCATCTATCGTGAGGCTTGGAGCATCATCTCTCACAATCCTGTTGTCCAGAGAGCACCACAAAACAGCCGCCTTTTCCGGGTTGATGACAGCACTCATTTCAGTGCACCAGTCAATCACTTTGTCTACTGTCGCCTGTAGCTCCCGGGCTGTTTGCTCCCTATTTCTCCCCTGCCTGTATGCAAGAATATCATCCGCAATTTACACTGTTAGTATACTGTTAGTTGGTAACCTACTTGCATGGCCAAACCATTTGACTTACTGCCTTCTAATAAAATCTAGTGCAGTTATAACCCCCACTTTAGTCCTGATTTCTTCATTTCTGATCTTATCTCTTCTTGATACATTGAGTATTCTTCTCAAGAATCTCATTTCTGTTGTTGTGATTTTCCTTTTCTCTTTTTCTGTCATTGTCCAGGTTTGGCACTGGTAACATAGAGTTGGTAGGAAGATTGTGTTGTAAAGTGCTTTCTTAGTAGTTATTGATACATGTTTGTTCTTTAGTATTGGTGCCATTTGTCTAATGAGTTGGTTTGCCTTATTGCATCTATTTTCAATCTCGTCTTCTGATTTGCCATTTGATGATGGTATACTTCCTAGGTACTTGAAACTCTTTACCTGTTTCAAGGGATGTTCGTTTAGGTGAATCGTTGTTGCTTTTTCTTCTTTAGTTACAGTCATTACCTCTGTTTTACGTGTGCTAATTTTCATGTTATGTTCCCTAAACATTTCATTTAGACTATTCATGTGGTCTTGAAATTCAGCTTCTGATTTTGCTATTAGTGCTTGGTCGTCCGCAAACAGGAGTTTTCTAATGGTTAGATTTGCAGATGGTTCTTCTTCCGTGTTTTCGTCATGCAGTATTCTTGTGGTCTCTGTTTGGCTGGTTTCTTTACAATTATTGTCTATATATGTTATGAAGAAGAGAGGGGACAGGACACAACCTTGTCGTACTCCGGATCTTATGGTGAAGGGTGCTGAGTGACCTCCAGTTGCTCTCACTATGCATTCAGTGTTGTTGTATAAGTTTCTACAAAGGTTTGTTAGATGTGTACTCACTCCATATTGTTTAAGGATTTCCCACAGCTTGTTTCTATCTACTCTATCAAATGCCTTTTCTTGGCTGACAAAGGCTAAGTAGAGTGTTTCACTGAATTCGATTGATTATTCTATAAGTAGTCTAAGAACAAAAATGGCATCTGTGCATTCTTTGTTTTTCCAAAATCCAAGTTGTCTTTCGCTTAGCTGGGGTTCTATAGTAGTTTCTCAAGAGTTTTGCAAAATATTTTTCCTGTATGACTCAACAGTGAAATGCCTCTATATTGTGTGCAGTCTCTTTTGCTGCCTTTGTTTTTCCAAACTGAGATAATTATGGCGTTTTCCCCAGTCTCGTGGTGTCTGTTGTTCTACCCAAACATGGTTGAATAGTCTATGTAGCCATGCTGTTCTTACTTCTCTTGCTGCTTTAATTAGTTCATTTGGTATTTCATCTTGTCCTGATGATTTGTTCAATAGGGCTAATCTGACAGCTTCTATAATTTCTTCTTTCAGTATGTCTGGTTCTAGTTCTTCTGTGGCATCTGTGTCAATTTATTGAATTCCTGTGACATCTGATGGGATGTTGAGAAGTTGTTCGAAGTACTGTTTGCATCTTATTAGGATTTGTTTTTGTTCACTTATTAGTTCTCCATTTTCGCTGTTAATTATTTCAGTTGGGTTCTCATTGCACTTATCTTTTTGTAGACGTTTCTAGTTGCCTCCTTGTAGTTTTGATGCAGGGTTTCTCCATACTCCTCCCAGTCTTTTTTGCTTTTCTCTCTTTACTATTCTATTCACGTCTTCTCACTATTCTATATTCTATGTAATCACATTCCTATTTGCCTTCGACCACTTTTTATATTTTTCCTTTTTGTCTTTTACAGCTTTCTTTACGTCTGTGATACACCAACTTATTTTCTTTATCCGTGTTTTGCGTTTTTTCATGGTTCCACATGTTATTTTTGCAGTATTTTAAATGCTTGATTTGAACATCTCCCATTCTTCTTCCACTGTCTTTCTTTCTATAGGTAATTTTACAAAGATTTCAGTTTTTCTCATAATTTTCCCTCACTGCCTCGTCTTTGAGGTTTTTTTAAGTTTACTGATTCACATGCCATGTATTTTCCTGGTCTTTGCTTTCTTCTTCTGGTGGTTCTTATTGTAGCAATGACTGCTTTGTGATCTGTGTTTATACTTAAGTTGGGCACTGCCCTTGCATCTAATATATTTCTCTTTCTGTTATTTCTTGTTAATATAAAATCAATTTGGCTTTTGGTATCTAGATCATTTAATTTATACCAGGTGTAGGGACGCAGAGGTGTTTCCAAGGCACCAGGGCCGGGTCATATACTGGCCAAGACCTATTGACGTGTCCTCGTCGAGCGTCCTGGGCAACAGGTCCCTTCGGGGTCCTGGCTAAAGTCAGTAGGATCGCCGATTCCTCCGAAGTCGGAGAGTGTCTGCCTGTACAGCGAGGAACCACCAGTCTGCACACCAATAAGTCAGACATGGGACAACGGATACTCACGCAAACCTCAGATCTTGTATGACATCACACTGATGTTGGACAACAGGATGCCTTCATCCGACATACAGGACTTCATGTTGAAGCTCAAGCCAACGAACACAAGCAAGCAAGCAAGCATACCAGGTGTATATTTGTGAGTCTTTGTGTTTATAGAATGCGTTTGTTATATAGAGGTCGTGTTGGCTGCATAGCTCTATCAATCTACTTCCGTTATCATTTCTTTCATTATGTTGGTCTCCAAATGGTCCAAGATATTTTTCTTTGCCCGCTCTGTTGTGTGCTAGTCTTGCATTGAAGTCTCCCATAACTATGATGCTGTCCTGCTTATCTATTTTATTTAGCATGTCATGGATGTCTTCGTAGAATTCCTCGCATTCTTGCTCATTACATGGTGCATACATTTGTTCATATGTTGTAATTGTTTGTTCTTTTATTCTCACTGTTATGATTCTTTCTGATATATATTTTATTTCTAGTATTCCTCTTGCTAGCTGTGGTTCAATGACTATTCCCCACACCGTGTCTTGCCCTTACTTGCTGTTCCACTCGAGAGTAGACAAATGTGTAACTGTGGTGGATCTCCTTGCATCCTTCCACTTTTATTCTGGTGTCCACTATTCTCATCAGTCCAATTTTCCTCTCTTCCATTGTTTCTGTAAGTTCTTCTTCTTTATTATTAAAACCGCAGATGTTCATTGCGCCTATTTTTTTTAATCGCTGATCTATCTCGTAGTCCATTAACATTTCTGGGTCTATATCCATTTGGGACAGTCTGTTTATACTTCTTAGTTGTCCTACGAGCAGTATGAAGATCCCCTGCCAGCTTGCTAGGCCAGTCACAGGTTTAGGTAAAAAATTTGACCATAGGGAGTCCATCCCCTATGGCGAGCCATAGCCCCGTTAGCCCATGATCCCGCGGTCATGGTTTCCCAGTCTACACCACGTGGAGGTGGGGTTGACTTGTGCAGTCTGCAGGTCATCGGCAGGCTACTAATTATCACTTTTCACCACTCATGGGAGAGGCTAGCCGATCCTAACCCTGGTGGTTCACAGTGACACTCTGTAGTGGATGGGATGGTGATAATGCCTGGCTTTCTTGGAATACTGAGTGAAGCTGAGAATGGTAGGTCCTTCGAAAATGAGGGTATTTCTCTTCAGGAACTCAAGTAGGTAACTCATCACGTCATTTGTAGATATAGTGAAGACCATACCGTAGTTCATGGACCTATGTCGGAACATCTTTACAGCTTTCATTCAAGTAATTCTGCATCATCAGGACTGAATGAACAACAGCTTATATTGATAGGTCAAAAACACACACACACACACACACACCCCCCCCCCCATCTACAGTGCAAACAAAATATCAACTTCTTATGTATTGATATAAATCATATGTCATCATAAAATACAACATGTAAAGGGGGGAACAAATAATAGGAGGAGGAAGGGGAGGGGGTCCACTTAACGGTGAGATCATTAAACCCTCTTCTCCCTAGATGGAATGTATTCAAACATCTGATGGAGTGGGACCAGTATCTGTGTATACGAGCAAGATTACAAACCTAGAAGCACCAGGGGTCGGAAAGATACTAACATTTGCAGATGATATTCATGCATATAGGCAGGGGAGAGATAGGGAACAAACAGCCCAGGAGCTAAAGGAGACAATAGACAAAGTGATTGACTGGTGCACAGAAATGAGTGCTGTCATCCACCCGGAAAAGGCAGCTGTTTTGTGGTGCTCTCTGGACAATAGGATTGTGACAGCTGATGCCCCGAGCCTTACGATAGGTGGTAGAAACGTCAACAGAGAGAACAAACTGAAGTATCTGGGAATCACATTTGACAAGAGCCTGTCCTTCAAGGACCATGTGGAGATGGTTGTGTCAAGATCTCAAAAGGGACTCAATGCACTTAAAACTATGGCTGCAATGGACACAGAGCAGAGAATGCTTTTCACACTATATACCAGCACTTGATCCTCTCAGTGATTGAATATGGACTAGGACTGCTCACTGTCTCAAAGAGTCAGCTGGTGAAATTAGAGCGCATACAGAACGAAGCTATGTGGGTCATTCTGGGATGCACCAGAGATACCCCAGTAGTGTGTAAGTGTTACATCTTTGGTTTGCTGACTGTTGCAGGTAGGCTCAAGGTGATGCAGGAGAAGACATACCTCAGAGTAGCTGCAGACACAGATCACCCTTTGCATGAGGCGCTGGAAGCAGTTAAGGGTCAGCGTCTGATAAGAGGAAAATCATGGATGGCTCAGGCAGAGGATACGATCAGACACGTGTGCATCTTGGAGAACATTAGGCGAGGAGAGGAGTGGGTCAGAGTGCCAGCGGCGCAGTCAGACTTGTGCAGAGCCATAATCACATTGAGCCGGGAGTGCAGAGAGTGGCCAGCAGGGGCCACAGAAGTGGAAATTCAGCAACTAATTCAGGATAATGCTCGCTCGGGTAATGTGATCATCTGCACAGATGGTTCGGTGTCAAAAGGTAGGAGAAGTGCCTGGGGATTCGTAGCAAAAGCTAATGGTCGAAATTTGGTGCAGGAGAGCCTGGCATATAATACCATAACATCTAGCTTTAGAATGGAGGAGAAGGCGGTCAATGCAGCTCTCCGCTGGATGGAGAATACGACACACACACACATCATGATTGTAACCGACTCAGAAAGCATGTTGAGGAAGGTGAGGACAGGCATGCTTCGTGCAAAGTGGCTTGCCTTGCTTCGGAGGACACGGGTGGCAAGCATCGCCTGGATCTTTTCTCCGGGGCATACCAGTGTGCTGGGGAATGAACAGGCTGACAGATTGGCTGGCTCTGTAAAATTTGGTGGAATATTGATGCATGACAAGGCAGGCGTGGTTGCGGCCTTGTGGGAGCACGTGCACACCTCGGAGGAGCAAATGGATCACCATGGTCTGGCAAGAATGAGGTAGCGAGGAGTGACGAAGGGTTCTGGTCGACGCTCGACGCTTAGAGGAAAGGCGAGACGGACATATGATCAGATTGCTACTGGCACTATTGGTGTTGGAACTCTTCGCTGGCTGCTGAGGATGGAGACGGAGCGCTTATGGGAATGTTGTGATTTTGGTTCTTCAATCAATCAATCAGTATCTGTTTAGGGATCAACAATTGGTTCTCCATTGATGCTGTTATGTCAGGGTGAGATAAACTTATGATGAGACAAGGACACTAAAATAAGATAAGGACATCAGGATGAGACCAAGTGGTCCTGTTGTGACAAAGTCATGAGGCTGTGACTAAGGCAGGTTGAGATAATAGCAGGTTGAGACAAAGACAGGTTGTGACAAAGTCAGCAAGTTGTGACTAAGGCAGGTTGAGGCAATGGCTTGTTGAGACAAAGGTGGGTTGTAACAAAGTCAGCATGTTGAGATGACAGCAGCATGTTGAGATGACAGCACCATGTTGAGACAAGGTCATCATCACCCCATCTCATTTCCCCATGTCTGTAATGCAAAACCGGCCTTCATTCTTCTTAGGTTAGACTCGTTCTCAAGTGCCATTTTCATCCTCCATCATCATCACTAATCACTGGTATCATGAAGGCTAATAGACTACAATGGCTGGGGCATATAGAAAGAATGGAAGATAATAGGGAAACAAAACTCGCTTACACTCAGGAAATAAATGACCGTAGACCCCGAGGTAGACCAAGAAGGCGGTGGAGAGATAATACATGTACAGACCTACAAGCACTTGGAATCAACGACTGGCAAGAGAAGGTCCACCAGAGAGACGAATGGAGACGGATTGTATTTGCAGCAAAGAACCTCAATGGCTCGGAACGCTGAAGAAGAAGAAGAAGAAGAATCATCATTATTAGTTCTTTTGCCTTTTCCTACTGGGGTAATTTGAACAACTCCATGTGCATCCAACATAAGTAATGGTTCGAACACAACGGCGTATTGTCACTCCTAACCTGTCTCCTCTGAGAAAGGATGTTGACGACGACATTCAAAAATCTACCCACTGTTGCATTTCCGTGCACACAATTCAGTAAGGGACTACTTTATGGCCATCTTTCAGAACGCATTTGGCAGAGCCCTGAACATAATAAACTACCAAGTCGTCAGCAACATTTGTGCTAGGCTGGCGTGAATTGCAATGTCTGGCAAACATTTGGGTATATGGTGTATCTATCTTTCTTTATCTATGAACAATATTTCTCATGAAAAGAACATGGCAAATTCACAGAGCATATTCATAAAAAAGGTGAACAGAAGAATCACATAATATATATACAGAAAGATTGAGTCTGTGCACAAGGGATTTTAAGAGATAAGACTCTTAGCAACATTTTCTCTGCAGAAGCAATACTGCATAGAATGTGCATTTATAGGGAGCTTTTCCATTGCATATGACAGGTGGACAATTAGAGCATTGCTTTGCTGATCCGGCAGCTTCTGCAGTTTGTCTTGTTTCAGATGTATTAGTGTTACCATTCCTCTGGAGGGAACTAGGCAGGCCGAGAGAGGGATCATGCTGCATGGGCAACACATGGTCTCTATATTTCAGCCCAGGCTTTGTGCTTACTAACATTTACAGCACAAATAGGCCTTAGTCACATTCACTACCGCCATGGGTTGTAGTTATTGTGCCTTTTTGAAGCACAACGTAACAAACTATCATCTGTCAAGACGGCAAGGTGCCAATGGCTTTCAATGGTTTCCATTGCATAGAGAAAAGTGTTTATCATATGCATTTAAGATGTGATAACCTATAGAAATAGCATTTCTATCAGAAAAGTTTTAGCATGGCAGATTCAGCATGGAAAAAGTATGGCGCTGGCAGCATTTCTCTCCCGACAAAGAGCATTTGTTTTGATCATCATTATGAAGCGCAAATATCACAATTACACCATTATACATACAAACACCAAGTTACCTTCACTTCATGGGTTGTCTTTTAACAAGTAATTGGCAGAGCATACCTGGTTCACCCCAAAATACCGAACACCTATACACTAAAGGACTGAGCATCTTGCCCAAGATTTTCGCGTGGAATGAGCTAGCTTCTACCGCCAATTTTATCCGGGGAGTTTCTCCAGTGCCTCAGGTCCATCTAGCCAATCATCTGTCTGTATTTGAAATGCCACTTTGTTCCACATCGGGTGACATTTCTATATTTATCGCTAATTTAATTCCCTCCTGTATGGTGCTCCATCTATGTATGTGTGATAAATCTCAGAAAATCTGAGAGGATGGGGAAAATATATCACACTATCCACACTGCAACTGTAAATGAAGTGAGTATGGAAGTTTGCTGGCAGCAAGCTACACATATTTGGAGTGAATCATGTATTGAAACCCTTGGCAAAAGGGAACCTTAAATAAAATGGAAGAATTTACAATTAAAAAAGCTGATTTAAATTATGGCAAAACCAGAGCCATGAAAGCCAGTGCCCAAGAATATCATACAGAAACTTATTTTTAAAAAGTTAAGATGTGGATAAGAGTTGATAAAAGACAATATATAGATGATCTAGCAATAGAGACAGAAGAAGCAGCATCAAAAGGAAACTTCTGAGACTTTTATGATACAAGGAAGAAAGCTAGACAAATACCAGAGAATCAAGTGCTGAAGAAAAGATGCTGGATAGGACATACATTGAGAAAATCTGAGTTAGCCACGACCCGAACTTACAACGGAAGTGATATACCATGCCACCTCGGCCTAATTCATTGTGTCCCCAAAAATGGCTATGTAAAGACTATTCATGCTTACAACGTCATTTATTCATTCATATATCATATGACAATAACAAACAGCATCTGAGGTTCTGCAGAAAAGGTTAGTATAACATTCTATGCATAGGGATTGGTTGAAATTATTGTGACCTTTTAAATAAATTTAATTACTTGGCAAAAAGTAAGTAATTTATTTTCTAGAGCTTGTTTATTTAATTTTAAGATATGTTTCGATGGATATTCAAATTCTGCACCCATTTTTATATATATTTGGAAAGTATCATCGCTTATCTCGCTTTATAAATGGTAGAAATGTATTTCTGCGGATATGTTGTTTGGTCTTTGTGAATGGAAAGCTAAGATGGCGGCCGATGAGAATATCGATCGGACTTGGCTCAAAATGTGCAATTTGACCAATTAAGCTTAAAAAAGAATACAAGTTTAAAGATTATTAATAATTTATTTGTATACTTTTACTATTTTTTTATCATTTAACATCTCATCTCATCATGTTTCTCTTGTACCTTGCGGTGTCGAGGTGAAGTATAAACAGCGGGAGAGTGCCTGCTTATGGGCTTCATGTATCGATATTCCCATGGACTCTGTTATTCTTAGTTTTTCTACGAGCAGTATGAAGATTCCCTGCCAGCTTGCTAGGCCAGTCGCAGGTTTAGGACAAAAATCTGACCATAGGGAGTCCATCCTCTATGGCGAGCCATTTAACATGATGGAACATATTTTTGAAGTCAGTTTTCATATATTGCCTATGACCGCTTGAGACAACCTCACATGTAGAGGTAATGAGACACACTGAAGAGCTCTGAAATTAGGGAAATCATGATAATATTTTTGCCAGAGACACTGACACTCAAATGTGAATATTTCCACTTAGAATTGACATAGAGGCATCATTGAGGTACCATAAGATTTGGTTTTTCAAGGCCTACCTATCTGTGGTGGTCTCATTAGTAAGTACGCAAACTGAAAATCATGATCGAACCCGCTGTCATTGTATGGAATCCACAGGGCAAAATAAATAGAGAAAGCTCTAAAACGTGGTCATATGGAAGTGGAGTAGAGACAAACATTAATAATATGGGGAGGGCATAGATGGAACTGCACAGGATACCTGAGGATGAGGTGACTTGGAGTGAGTTGGCCTAAGCCCCAGGTAGGGGAGGGGATAACAAAGGCCAAAAGCAGAAGCAGAAGAAAACATACTTTAACAATTTGAATTTGGCAAGTCTATATATACTCTATATTTGTCTCTAGTTCTCAATAACTGAAGTTGAACAGACAATTAATTAGCAAAAAGTAATATCCCCTCTTATAACTGACCTGGAGACTTGAATAATGTACTCTTGGATTCCAATGTCAGCTGTTATTTTTTTTTAAAGAAATTTAATTACGACACCTGTACTGATAGTATTAGTAGCGAGTCCCATCGTGCCATTACCGGAAATGAAAAAAAAAGGTGATATACGGAGTCACCTAGCGGTGACTCACTTTGTCCCGGAAAACGCTATCTAATTTACCATGCATTCTTTCGACGTCATTCATTCATTCACATCTCACGTGACAAGAACACACGTCATCCGGGGTTTTCCAGGAAAGGTATGCCCAATATTCTGTGCACAGCGATTAGTTGAAATCATCGTGACCTTTTATATAAATAACATTATATTTCATACTTACCGTAATTAATTTTATTTTGGTGTTCTAAATCGAATTTAATCAATTATAGATGTATTTTTGAATTCTGCATACAATTTTAAATATATCTGGAAAGTTTCATCACTTTAATCGCTGTGTGGTGGATGTAAACAACATTTTCTGCGAAGATGTGTTTTTGCTCTTTGCGCATATATATCGGACTGGCATGTGCACTTTGTTACACTCTTCTGGTGTTGCAGATAGAATATATTCAATTATAGATGTATTTTTTAATTCTGCATACAATTAAAAATATATCTGGAAAGTTTCATCGCTTTAATTGCTGCCGGATGTATGTAAACAACATTTTCTGCGAAGATGTGTATTATTTTGCTCTTTGCGCATATATATCGGACTGGCATGTGCACTTTGTAACACTATTCTGGTGTTGCAGATAGAATTACATCAATGATAGATGTATTTTTGAATTCTGCATACAATTTTAAATATATCTGGAAAGTTTCATTGTTTTAATCGCTGCGTGGTGGATGAAAAACAACATTTTCGGTGAAGCGTTTCTTTGTGACCTTTCACAAAGAAACGCTTCACCCAAAATGGCTATGTGCCACGGTGACTGCGCATGCGCGTATCCATCGCTGTGGCATGTTACACTTTCGCTTTTCAACACTCAAAACGTGCAATCTGACCTACAAAAGTTAAAGAGAATACAAGTTTAAAGAATATTAATAATTTATTTTTATACTTGTACTATCTTTTAATGATTTAACATGACGGAACATATTTTTGAAGTCAGTTTTCATAATCCGTCTATGACCCGTTTGGTTGAGACCAACCTCGCATGCGGAGAAAAATGAAAACGGCAGATTGGACCGTAAATAACTTTTTTCTGACGCTTGCAATAGAAAACCATCAATTGTAGATGGATCTTCGAATTCTGCATCATATTTTTCAGAAATTTGGAAAGTTTCATCGCTAACTTGCTTTAATTGTGGTTGAAAAACAGGCGAAAATGTTACGATCATAAAACCCAAAATGGCAGCTTGAATATATAAATATCTTTGCAGAACAAACATTGTCTTCTCGCTAGCGTAAGTCGTAAGCAGCCCGCCTGTCTGTGTCACGCGGGAGATCGGGGTTCTGTTCCAGGCTGGACATGTATTTTTTTTTTTTTTATTTTTAAATTTTTCACAAAATTATTAGGTGATATAATAGAAACTATTAAACATTACGAAGTAAAATATTATACAGAACTAAGAAACTGGAAGTTTGTGAATAAAGTGTGCTCTATGGATCTGCGCAAGCTGCCGACTGCCGGGGAGCAAGCAGCAGAATTATCGGGTATCGGAATCGATGAATCCAATAGATGTCTTTGTTTAATGTGAATTTTAATTGCCGTATAAAATATCGCCCCTGAATCAGCAAAGTTTCATCGCTAAACTTGCTCGAATTGTGGTTGAAAAACAGATTTTCTGCGAAGATGTGGCTTTGTGAATTGGAAACACACAGGTCATGACGGCCGCCGCATATCGATTGTGCTACACTTTTCAACACATAAAACGTGCGATTTGACCTACTAAAGTTAAATAGAACACAAGTTTAAAGATTATTAATAATTTATTTGTATACTTGTACTATTTTGTAATCATTTAACATGACGGAACATATTTTTGAAGTCAGTTTTCATATGACCGTTTGAAACAATCTCGCATGCATAGACGCGCAGACACCAGCGGGCGTCGCTGGTGGAGGAAAACAGACACATTGGAGAGTGCCACTTACGGGTGAATAGCATGAAAAATCGCAACTCGTCTCACCTTCACAAAGATGTGAATATCTTCACTTAGAAGTGACATACAGGCATCATTGAGGTACCATTAGTGGCATTAGATTTTGAATTTCAAGGCCTATCTACTGTGGCAGTCTCATTTGTAAATACTCAAAATTAAATTGATGATGGGACTCGCTAGACTATTAGTAGTATTAGTAAGTATTGTTTAGTATTTATTGGTAATTAATTATTTTTAAATTAAAAGCCTCACTAGAAACCTGGGTTTTAAAAAAAAAAACACGGGACATAATTCTTTGCTTAAAACGTTGGCAATGTAGACAATAAATAATGTAAGACAAGCAATGGCGAAGTATCTATGAGAAATTAAGTGTTGTTTTCGGTCAAAGTCCATCTCCGTGAACAATAAAAAAAAATTCGGCCACTGCCATTTTGATTTGCCAATAAAAATTAAAAGCAAAACAATGAAATTGCACATCTCATTTTTAACGTTGTTTTGAATGAAAATTACAACTGTCAATAGACTTTAATGTGTTGATAGACAACATAATGTCTTACTCTGCTTTCCGCTGAATCTGACTGTTGCTAGCAATTCTTATAAACTGGTTCAACCCACGAAACATTCTTGCTGCCACAGTAACCGACCGTATTGTAATTGTGTATCTGCGATTGATTTGACGTCTGCTACAAGCAACTTCCGTCTTGGACCTTGTACAGTATTTGTACCTTCGACCTGCAAGATAGCCTACAAAATATAAAAAGAAATTATCTTTGATCTTTCGTACTGTATACCTAGTGAGATAGCAAACATTACCTTATCTTTAGAATAACTTGAATAAGCAACAAGTCACACATTTTCTACACAAGAGAACCATCCTCAGAAAAAGATAAAAATTATGTCCACGAAATAATGAAAGTTACAAAGATGATGCCCATAAAGGCTGAGGACGCAGTCAGCATCCATGTGCTAAGTGTGAATGTGGAAATTTAGGGGAAATCAACACATGTATTCCAAAATATGTGGAATATACTAACTAAGCTACCAGACTGCTGACCAAAATATATAATATATATGATACTGGAGATATAGGCCTACCTCCTGAATTCTGTAAAAAGCAACACCGAAGAAATCAAGAACTTGGGATGTGATCAACGTCGAAGGATTACTAATCGGATTAGCATAAATAACCACACCACGAAGATTTGCAAACATCATACAAAGAGATGGGAAGAAAATACAACCTGAAATACGGGAAGAACGATAGAAGACAATCAATCAATCATGTGCCATGCCGGAAAGCGTGGGCGGTCATGACTCGCCATTTCACTCGATCACCAGTGTCGTGGATCAGCTCAGTGTTCCTGTCTCGTCCATGCCATGTGGCCAAGCCATCCAGGTATTTTCCTCTCGGTCTTCCTCTTGGTCTGTTCCCTTCGATCTTGCCAGTTGTCACCAAGTTCTCCAATCCATTTCTTCTCATAACATGTCCAAAAATTTTTGACTGTCTACGTCTAATTTCTCTCATCAATTTACGATTTTCATTTGTCTCCTGTAGTACTTGGTCATTGGTTTTTCTGTCTGTCCATGGTATTTTTTGCATTTTCCTCAGAAACCATTTCTGCAGCCATCAGATGGTTTTCAGCTTGACTGCACATTGTCCAAGTTTCACATCCATATAAAAGAACAGGCTCTATGTATCCCCTGAACACTCTTTTTCTCGTTTCAATTGACATCATTTTATTGGTCAGAATGTTTTTCATCTTGCTAAAGGCTACTTTCGCCATGGCGATTCTTGTTCTAATCGTTTCAAGGCATCTCCCATCAGATGTTATGACTGTTCCGAGATAATTGTACCGATTCACTTGTTGAATAATATTCCCATTTACTTGTATATTACATTGTGGTACTTCGTTCTTCATTGTGGTACTTCGTTCTTCCTAATGACGACCATAACCTGTGTCTTCTTACAATTTAATTCCAACCCCAGCTTCTCACTGTGTACAACAACTGCGTCTACTAATTGTTGTAGATCTTGTGCATTGTCTGCAATCAATACTGTATCATCTGCATATCAATTGTTATTGATGTTTCGTCCTCCAATGCTGATTCCATTTATATCTTCTACATTCCTGAAAATATTTTCACTGTATAGGGAAAAAAGATCTGGAGACAATACACATCCCTGCCTAACACCTCTCTTAATAGGTTGATATTGTCCCACTTCATTATCAATCCTTATGGCGGCTTGTTGTTTCCAATATATGTTTTTTTTTTATAAATCTAATGTCTCTCCTATCAATTTGTAGATCTGCAAGCATATGTACCATATTGACATGTCTAACTCTATCAAAAGCCTTTGTGTAGTCAATAAAGCAAAGGTGTATATCCTTGTTTACTTCTATAGCACGTTCAATAACTGTTCGCAGCATATACACAGCATTTACTGTACCCTCTCCTTCTACAAACCCACATTGTTCTTCCCCTATTTCAGGTTGTATTTTCTTCCTCACTCTTTGCATAATAATTCGTAGCAAAATCTTTGTGATGTGGCTCATTACACCTAATTGTTCTATGTTGATCACATTTCAAGGTTCCTGATTTCTTTGGGATTGCAATAAATACCGAGTTACATAATTCAGAAGGTATATATCCAGTATCATATAATATATATAATAATGTGTTCAGCAGTCTGGTGACTTGATCTAGTCCAAATTCTTCTAAAGGTTTAATCGTTTCTGTTGTGATGTTATCTGCACCGGGGGCCTTGCCAGCTTTCATTTGCTTAAGAACATTTCGAACTTCCATCTTCAAAATGGGCGGCCCTTCATTATTAAATCTAATATCATACTGTTCCTCTCTGTTAATACAGGTTTTTCACATAATCTGTCCATACATGTAGAATCTGATCTTTTTGTCTATTATGATTTTGCCATCTTTAGATTTTAGGCACCCTGTTGATGTACTTGTTCTTTTATTAGTAAGTTCCTGAATTCTTTTGTGCACTAATTTGGTATTTTGACTGTTGTGTTGTTTTTCAATGTCTAAGCACTTTTCCTCAAACCATGCTTCTTTTTCCTCCTTACATAATATTCTGACTTGTCTGTAAATTTCTTCATATTTGGCAGGATTATTTTTGTTGAGTCTTCTTGTTTCCATTAGGTGTAAAATTTCTTGTCATCCATTTCTTACGACCCACCTTCTTTAATTTTGGAATAGTTGTTTCTGCAGCCAAACTGATTGAATTCTTCAACATTTCCCATTGATCATCCACATCCTGGAATAATATCTCTAGATCAGATAATATGTCAAATCTGTTCTGTACTTCTATGTTGAATTTGTTTTGTATTTCCTTGTCATTACTCAATGTACACAAATCATATTTAGTGTTTCCTGTTATATATTTGACTTTCTTCAACTTTATCCTCAGTGTTGCCGAGTGGCTACAACGCCGGACTCTCCTTCGGGAGACCCGGGTTCCATCCCTCGGTAAGGTGTGGAATTTTTTCTGTCGGGGGCAAAAAGAAAATCCTACCTTGTACAGTTCGCGGCGGCTGCACTAGTGCCACTAGCCAGGCGGCCTTAATTCCTCAGGCTCAAAGACCCCCTGCCATACACCGCAAGGTACTATATTGGCTGTAAATGACAGTTTTTTGTTGTTGTTTTTTTTGACAGTTCCTGTAAGTAGTCTGTGGTCACTATAACAATCAGCACTGGGAACTGTTTTTTTTAATTTTTGATTTCAATTTGATTATTGCTTGCTGGACTTTAGGCTACCTGGTGTGCCTTGCCAGTGAGAAGACCTTATCGTTCGTGTCCACATCGATTAATGGATGTCAGTTGCGGCGATCGGGCAAATCTTGAGGTACAGCCTACGATGGGTGACATTGTAATATTCTGTTGTGATAATTTGGCCGTATCCAGCGTGTGCCACGTGGTCTAATGGTTACACACCCGCTTCACACGCCAGTGATCTGCAGTGATCTGTTTGTTTCAGAGTCCGGTCAAGCATATGCACTACTGATGAGCTCAAACGAGAGAGAAACTAGAGTCTAGTGCTTCCACATTGACGTGGATAAGCCTTAGGTTCGTACCAGAATACGATCAGCGTTGCCAGTAGGGGGTTGTGCTCAATATTTAAATCTAAAATCCCGAAACAACCAAAGTAATATATGTCAATATAATGAATTATAATGAATTATAGATCTACAAATTTATGGGGGAAACCTTAGACATATAAACAAACATATATTGGAAACATTGGCACCTTGCCGTCTTGACAGACGTGTGCTTCAAAAAGGCATAATAACTACTCTTACTGCAACCCATGGCGGTAGCGAATGTGATTGGTTGGACCAGTTCGTGCTGCAAATGTTCGTCCACAATGGATGCATGTGAACACATGGTCATTTCCACCATCACGCGCCATCTTAATCTCGCACGCTTAGTGTGTGACCTATTTGCAATCATTTTCTCCTTTGTCTTTTTTCCATTACTGATCTTCGCCCTCTATGCAACACGTTCAGTGGCGACTTGCTCCCAGTATGCAATATCAACGCCTGTATCAATCATGTCCCGCTTACACACATCTTTGTATCGTAATAGAGACTGACCCCGAGATCTCTTACCCATCTGTAAATCTCCAAATAAGGTGCCATTTGGTATTTTACCATCATCTTTCCTCCTAAAGCAGAGGTTCCCAAACCACGGCCCGCGGGCCACTTGTGGCCCGCCAGCTGTCAGAAAGTGGCACGCGAGGCGTCGTTATTTAATATAATATATTTTATTAGATTCAAAAATGCACTCGGAGCATGCACTCAAAATGCACTCGTTTCGCAACGAAACGTTATGAAGTTCCCATATCCCCGCCTTGTCGACCAATCAGACTGCGCAAGGTGCCATGTTGTCGTCTGTTACAACTGTTTAGCAGAGTCGGTAGTATTGTGTTGAAATTATATTTTTTTCAAATAAAAATTTTCCGTTAAAGCCTATAAACATGAGTGTGGAAAATCTAAACTCAAACAATGGTGAAAAGCGAAAATATGAAGACGTTGCTTGTCGTGAATTCTTTGGAAGACTTTGGACACGAAAGATTTGGTTATGAAGAACAGTTACAATTGTAAATTAGTTACATTAATAGCGATTTTCGAAACTGATTTAAAATATATTGTGTTAAGTGAACTTTGATTTTAAACCCAAAAAAATGACCGCAGTGTAGTACTGACACTGACTGCCTTTAAAGTTTTAGAATGTTGTTGACGAAATTTAAGAAAGGTAAGAATGATATTGCACGACTTTTATAATTTTATAACCTTGTGGCCCGCTTAACTACCGAAAATAGTAGATATGGCCCTCTGCTTGAAAAGCTTGGGAATCACTGTCCTAAAGTGTCCTATCCACCTAAGTCTACGAAAATTGAGAATGGAACAAACCGTCACACAACCTGATCTTTCCAATACTTCAGTATTTGCGATCTTGTCTTGCCACTTAATACCAAGTATTTTCTTCGCAGACACCGCACATGAAAGCTATTTAAACGTTTATCTTGGTGTGAGTAATTCGATCAGGCTTCACTGCCATAAAGAAGACTATTAAGCACACAGGCTTGACAGACAAAGACCTTTGTTTTGGCATTAAGCTTCCTGTTCTCCCAGACTCGTTTTGCCAACCTGTTCATTGTTGTTGCTGCCTTTGCCAAACCCCATTAGAAATGCGGATCATACAGTATTGATTGCAGACAATGAACACATTAATTTACACATTAGCGATAGATATAATCATGCACCCTACACCTAGAACGGTTTAATCCTCAAAGAAGAGGTTAATTTTATTACCCAGTTGTTGGCCAACGGAATATTTTCTTGCATGTGCATGCCACATATACTGTGTAATCAATTATTAGTTTAACTATCTGTTACTCATCTTGTCTGCTCAATCTAAAGTGCTTGCTGAGTCTCTAATGTATCTATCTTGAGGTTAACTATAAGCATATCTCACCTGTTGTTAAAAGGTGGTACAATTATAAAATGGCAGACACAGCTAAATTAAGAACCCAGTTTTTTTTTAAACGGGAAAACTGTGTTGTCTCCAGGGCTCAGAATTGGCAAAGTTTATGTCAGAGGAATTTGAAGAAAAAAACATGAAAGCCTGAGGACGGAAAGAGAATTAGAAGAGAAAATGATGCAGTCTGAATTAGAGAACATAGAGAAAGTACGCCAGCATGCTATAGAATTATAAGAGAAAAAGTTACAGCCTGAAAAGCCAATAAAGAGAAAGAGCGCCTACATGCCATGGAAATGAAGAGGATGGATAATGAGCTGGAGCTTAGGAGAATGGAGTTAGGAAACCATCCAACGACCTCCGCACATAAAGCTAGCCCGACAGCCAAAGCAATTACAGAAGCGTCCATACTCAATCAGATGCCATGGCTTTTCCTCTGGAACCATTTTCATAGCATAATGACGCGATTGAAAGTTATCTTCACAGATACGAACACATGTGTAATATGTGTGGGGTCGAGGAAAGCCATCATAGTATAACATTGTCTCAGGGCTTGCGCAGTATTGCATATGAGGTGTTTTCCAGACTGCGTCTAGAGGAACTGATAATTATGAAGTTCTTTAACATGCATTACTTGCCAGATTTGAAGTTGAAGCAGAAAGTTATAAGAAGACATTCAAAATTGCTAAGAGCCAGGAGACAACTACGCACAATTTATTGATAGATTAAAATTATATTTACACAAGTGGAGCACATTAGGTAAATGTGATGCAAAATGTTAGGGTTTACAGAAAATGATCATCATTGATCAGCTGAAAGATAGGATGTCAGCTGACACGAAGGCATTCCTTACTCAGCATGGAGCTGAGGAAGTGGATGCTATTATTACCATTGCAGGGAGATTTGAAAGGTCAAAGAAGGATTCTGGAGTTCCTCATCAGAAGACTGTAGTTGCCTCACATAACAATTCTCAGTAGTCCAAGGAAAATAATGGCAATAGTAATAGTAAGCAAAGGGATAAGTAGAAGACCACCACCCACAATTTGGCTAAACATCCATTGAGAGAGAGGAAACAATATTGTCTGAACTGTAACAAACGTTTGCCGGTGTAAAACCCCTAATCATAGAGCTGCATGTATGACAAAACTGGAAGCGAGGAAGGTGAACAATGATGACCACCTAACCGGGGAGGACCATAAAGACACCAATATTAGACTTCCGGTTATCGAATCAGTCACTCTTAACGGATTCATGACCACGTGTCTATTTGACACTTGTCTTCAATTTGATGCAATTGTTGCTATCTTGTTAGTGAACCAAGATCAAGTCACTGAGCAAACAATTGCACTCCAGTGGCCTTTAACAAGCGCAGTCCCAATGTCATTGCCAGTGGCAAGGGTAAAGATAATTTCACGTTATGTGACTGTCGAAATAAGAGCAGCGGTCCTAGATGAGCCAATTTACCCTGTGATGTTGGGAAGTCGATACGTCTTTTTAGGAGATCTGTCAAGCCTCTGATAGTCTCAGCTATGACGACTAGACAGCAAGATAAGAATTCTCAGGCGTCGACAACTCTGGCACATCCTCACCCTGAAGAGTTGAAACAAGCCCAGGCAGCAGACAGTATCTTAGCGGCATGTTTTCATAAACTATTCACCCCCACATAAAGGTGAAGTGTATATGAAGATTGAACTTCTCCCATTCTTCTTACAGAGCACAAGTTCTGGATATGGGCCATAGTCTACCATTCAGTTTTCACATAGGAATCAATGCTACCATGCAAAGGATTTCTACACATTATTACTGACCTGGAATGAATGCAGACTTAATCAGCTATGTCAAGTCATGTACCCAGTGTCAGAGAGTTGCCCCAAAGCACTGGACAGCACCAGCTACCTTAAGGGAATTACCCATCACTGGTACATCATTTGAAAGTGTGGCTGTGTATATAATGAAACCTCTCAACAGAACGAAGATAAGGAACTGTTGTATATTTTCTCTTTTAGATACTTGCTCGATGTGGGCCGAAGAAATGCATATGACATCAAGCGATTCAAAGCATGTAGCTGAAGCTTTGCTTGGCATATTTACCAGATTAGGATTTCCACACAGAATCCTAACTGATAATTGATCACAGTTCCGAGGTAGGATAATGGAGGAAATTGTCAGAATCTTCCATTCTTGTCGGATTCACGCGTATCCATATTACCCGGAGTCGAATGGGACAGTGGAAGGATTTAACGGTACCTTTATCAGCATCGAAAGAAAATTAGCTCCTGAAAATACCGAGACATTTGATGCTTATGTACCAGCAGCATTGTTCGCTTACAGGGAGGTACCCCATTACTTAACTGGCATGCACCAGTAACTCTGTTGTTTGGTTGACCAATCAAGGGACCACTTGAGGCTTTACTTCGCACTTATAATGATGCTCAAGTTGATGAGACAGTTGTAACTGCGTCCACCTATGTGGCTGAGTTGAAACGTCTACAACATGGTTGGAAATTATTAGCTCCAGAAATCTACGACAAGCTCAAAGAAGAATTGCTCGCTATTACGACAAGAAATCAAGGGATCCAGAGTTGGGGGTGGGAGAGAAAGTGCTGTTACTTCTCACAACTAGTCAGAATAAGTTGCAGATCAGTTGGAAAGGACCTTATGAAGTGATCGAGAAGAACCCTTGCACTAACTAGAGAATTTCCATCTGAGGGAAACAAAAAAATTTTTATATAAACCTCTTGAGGAAATATAATGAAAGACCTACCACCGGGACAGCACATCTGGTGGCTTTGGCAGTGGCTGCAGAAGGAAATCATGGAAGCACTAGGGGTGTAGAGTAACCTCTGCAAGCAAAAGAAACATACCAGGATATGGACATCAGTCTCAAGATCAGTAACTACAGATTCAAGATCTCTTAGCTACCTATGCAGATGTACTTACTGACAAACAAGGACATTCAGATTTAGTAGAGTTTAACATGATTTTGATTGACCCTAACCCCGCGCGAGTCAAAACATACCCAGTTCCTTATGTCAAAGCGACAGCGTTGAAAGAAGAGAGCCAGGAAATGCTTTCAGCTGGAATCATATCTTCACCTGAGCCACCTTAAAGTGCAAGTGTGGTTTTACTGAGAAAACAGAGTGGAGAACATAGATTTGCATCGAGTATCAATGTTATAACGGAATTTCAGGCCAAACCTCTGCCTGATGAAAACCACCTAGTCTCAGCAGAGCCAAGTACCAAGTACTTGCCAGGATTGATCTCAGCAAGGGATATTATCAGATTCCTATAAAACCAGAAGTTCGTCCATGGCTGGCCTTCAGTACCACTGATGGTCCCTATGAGTTCAACGTTCTTCATTTTGGATTGAGTAATGCTCCTAGCGTCTTTACACGCATGATGTGAAAATTACTTGACCCACTTCCGCATCCAGAAATCAGCAACTTTATGGATGTTATCCTGATTGTTAATGGGACGTTTGAGGAACATCTTCAGCAACTCCACCTTCTTTTCAAACGCAATAAGGAATCGGATTTAACTGAAGTGTATGATAGGATTCCAACAAATGGAATTTATTTTACATACGGTGTCTCAAGGATTCATAACTCCTCACGAAGGAAACATTGAGATGCTGCAACGAGCGCCTGGCCCCATAGCGAAAAATAGATGTCAGAGCGTTCGTTTCATTATGTTGATTTATCAGAAATATACCAGGGACTTCAATTCCCTCACTTTTCAAGGAAAGGGGGACCAAAGAAAGTCATATGATCGGCAGAATGTAAATATGCTTATTCAGAACTCAAGAAAGCATTAACTGCATAGCCAGTACTACATCGTCCAGATCTCAGACGATCATTCATTCTTCAGACCAATGCAAGCAACATTGGAAATGGCGCTACACTTCTTTAAAGAAAGTAAGATAAGCACTCAGTATTGTTCGCGGTTGCCTGTGCAAGTAGAAGGTTGAACTCAGCAGAGAGAAATTATTCTACCATCGAAAGAGAATGTTTGGGCTGAGGAGAAATTTCAAGCCTATCTGAATGGGAAACACTTTACAGTGCAGTGTGACCATCAACCTTTGATATTTCTGGCAGTTTCATGGAATGTGAATGTGAGACTGATGAGATGGTCTCTGCTTCTACAACCATATTCATTCCAGATTGAATATGTACCTGGAAAATGTATTATTGGAGCAGACTTCCGGAGTCGACATCCTATTTCTGATACTGTACCAGAACCGGAGGCGACAGGAACCAATGAGGAAGAGATGGATTAGATCTGGGGTTTTTGTAAATTTGATTTTGGTGATATTCCAGTTCTCCCTGCGAGGAACTGTCTTAGAGAGGAGAATTGTGACATTTTGAAATTTTAGCATCACCCAAAAGTCCATTTTCAAACTGGCAAGCTAGAGAATTAAAACTTACTAACTTATAAATTCGCGTCAGCTAATGTAAACGCCTGTTTCTGTTACCAATAACTGCTTGGTATAAAACAGCACGCCCAGGTATTCGCACTAGACTGTTGTCTTTAGCCAGTAGACATGTGATTGGAATAGCAGACACTGCTGAGGAACGGAGTGTATGAGACGCCATCTTGGTTTAAATGAATGTGAGTCTGGTATAGGCGAATTGCCAGATTCTGTTTAAGGCAGTCGAAATGAACATTTGATTAAATCAAGGTGTCCATTCATTTTTGGATATTCCCTTGATGCCGGCTGTTGACACAGGTAAGGGTGAAGACTTATAATTCTCCCAAATATATCCTTTTGGTATAATCTGAACAACTTCTTAGTTAATCATGCTTTCTATTGGGAGAATAAAGTATAGTCTGTCTCATAAAGATATTAGTAGCTCGGTCATATAAGGTGACCTGTTAATAAGATAAACATTGAATTATCTTTCTTTGACTATTTCACATAGTCCATAAGCGATGAGAAGAATTATCAAGATAATCTATCTTTGATATTACCTTAATATCTTTTCTATAGATATAATTTGTTTCATATATTGATGTGGTTCCAAATGTTGCTGTTATGTAGCCAGGGCGCAGAGTTGGGGTGAGCCCCCAACCTTGCATAAATACACAAATGGCTCGTGCATTCATCACCTCTGCAGCAAACGTCCAACTCCTGGCCTTCACGTAGCTGAACTGATTTAATTAACAGGAGAAGGGTCTCTGGCGCCGAAAAATAACCAGTATGCTTTAGATGCGTATGCACGGACAAGCATGCGCAGACACAGGTGTGCGCGCCTACACATCTAAACTCGAGTAGGACCACAGTCTGCTCTAGCAAAGGAAAGGTGCTGAAGACGGAGGCAACCACCCAGGAGGCGCACCACAGACATCAGAATGCCACGCAATTAGGCAACAGAATATGTCGACTACTGCTAAATATTATGATGCTCGCCTTGCTTTGGACCCCCAGGCAGGTGCAGTGACGGGCCCTATGCCTCGAAAGGGTCCAACCACAACTACTGGAGGTCCTTTTCAGATTCCTGTGGATCCAGGGGACCTGAGAATAGAGCGTCTGGCCATACCAAACAAAGACTAAATATAATGCCATGGAATGTGGAGGGAGTCAGCAACAAAAACATAGAATTAGAAACTATCTTGGACCAAGAAAAAGTAAGCGTATGTTGCTTGCAAGAAACTCACCTCAACGAAAATATAGCCTTCAAAACCAGAGGCTACCAGTGTTACCGATCTGACCGAAAGGACAGGCGAAAGGAATGGATACTGACCCTTGCTAAAAAGAATAACACCGCTGCTTCCCAAACTGACGTTTACATGGAAGGGGCTGAGTATCAGAGACTTAAACTTAAGACAGGCAATATAGACCTACATCTGGTCAATTACTACTGTCCAAGTGACCGTCCACAGCCACTGGACACACTCCATTAAAAGAAAAAAATGAATGTGTGTGGCCATTTCAACAGCCAATCGCAGAGCTGGGGCTATGATCATATAGACCAGAGAGGAGAGAGACTGGAAGACTGGCAGGATGAGAATAGATTCATCTTGATTAACAAGCCGTCTGACCCACATACCTTCTACTCGAGATCATAGCATACTACAAATACACCTGACCTGGCTTTTCATTCATCAGACCTGAAGTGGAACATTAAACGAATTGTTGGGAAACAACTTGGTGGCAGTTTAACAGTGCGAAAGGACACAAAAGCAACTGAATGGAGGCCAAGCAGTAGTTAGTTGAGAATGTCCAAGTTTATTGCAAGAGTTGTCATCTGGTATCAAAATGAATACATACAATACAAATCCAGACTACGTCCTGCTGGCATGAGTTCTTGGTGGTCACTAACTTGGTTTCTGCCCCCTACCTCTACGTCAGTGCGTGAGCGCCCCTAACTACCTAACTACTGGGTGCTCACGCGTGCATCAACTACTAGACCCTTTCCCTTTGCACGCCATGCCACCTAACCAAACCCCATAACAGATCCACTCTATTATATTACCTCTCTATCCTCAACGAGACTTTTCCCCGAAAAGTCTTAATTCCACAACTCATTTACCCCAACTCTATGACCCCCACGAGTTATGCTTCAAAACCACTATCCACTAATTTCTATACCCTTAACCAAATAATCCTATACCAACCGCTATCTTCCCAACCACACAATTACTTCTTCCTCGTTTCTGTAAGATCATAAGCACAACATATCTCAACTCCCGATCACAAAATTCATATACCTCTAACCTGGAACTGACTTTTAGTAAGTCTCTACAGTTTCTTGCCAAAGAACTCTTATTCATTACACCTCTCTACCCATACAATTCATTATGTCTTATAGCTAGCTGCTATGACCCATAAACCTATACTTCTTCTTCGTTCAATATCAACATTACATATATAATTTACACATCATCGTAACCACGTAAGTTCTATATTATCACACCTTCACAAGCAACCCGCTTCATTTCATTGTCGATCGAAATCATGGGTGTATATAAACAAAATTGAAGATTCTTATGCGTTTATACAACTTATCATACTCTCGCGAACATCAACAACACAGGATAGACAGAAAAGTGGTTGGTGCGAACCGAAGAAGATAAGATAGTAAGATGTAGTCACATTTATCCTCCCATGCACTCACAAAACTTTATAAAATAAAGTTTTAAACAACAAAAAACGAATCATATAATCTATGAAAATGGTATGAACTTCAATTTTGTTCATAATATTCTTGTTAAAAATTACGTCGATCTCAAACTCCCTCTTTATACTCTTAAAAATATTTGTATCATTTATGCGGCCAACAGCAGCCCGTAAAAACTTTATAACCATACTATATCAGTATCTTTTATTTATAATACAGCTTTCATGGCTATCGATCTATGTTTTACTTCTACTTATTTCATGCTGTAACTACAGCGTCTCAAATTAATATTGACAATACTTATAATTACTGTATATATGTTGAATGCTGACAACCACTGCCTCATTTCTAAGTTCCACCAATCTTCCCCCACAATATTAACGCTGACTAGCGCAGCACCTATTACAACCCCCTTTTAATATATTTCTTAATTCCCGACTACCATGACATTTGCTGCTATTCACAGCCTAATATCTGATTAGCTTCAAGTTAAACTCCAGACTAACATAATCTCCACATTCAGAACATGGCACTCAATCCATGTGTTCCTATTATAACCTTTCTTTCAAACATCCCTGGCATTCATCGTTCACTTACTATGAACGTATCTAATTTAATCTCTGACCATTTTAATTATGATATGTGCTGTTATCTACAGCTCCATGTCAGGCCACCCTCAGTTAAACTAATCCATGTATTAACGCTGACTAACGCAGCACCCTTAAATACTATTTATAAGCATTACCCACGTCTCCTTCTTCTAAAAATCATCAAGCTCAACTTCGAGTCACTACAAAATTTATACTTCGAAACTCATGGCGCTCACTCCATTTTTACCTAAACTTACTAGTATTAACCCTGTGAATATGTCTCTCTTTATATTCTAAGGTTGTTTGCTTATTATTATCTGAACGAAGGGTGCTATTTCTTATTCAATAAGGCCCCACTCTTTATTCAGAGCAAAATACTAACAGTTTTTTTTTTTCCAACAACTTTTAACAGTTATCAACTTAATATCTGATTTTTAAACAGAGCAAAATAACTGAAACCACAATTTTTGAGTCATTAAAAACCAAGCGTAATATAAAACAGAACTCCTTACCCCCCCCCCCCCCCCATATTGACATCATTTTATCCCAGACATTTTTCAAGATAAATATACATAATAAAACAAGCATCAATTTAAATCAAGATAAAATTACTTAATGTCAGCTAACATTACCAGTCTCTTTTACGGACCGGTACTTTATACGTAAAAGAATGAAAACACAACAAGTCATATCCTAAAATTAAATGATAACTAAATAATTTGTATCCCATTTACCACGGTATCCCCGTAATGCGTAAACCACCCGAAAATGTATTGATACTCATATCCCCTAAGCTTAATGAGAATAATATAACTTAATATACATAATACATCGAAAAATAAACCAGGCTATCTACTAACCTGTTCTAATTATCACATTCCTCTGTAACTTACAACTACTGTATTTCATTAACACAGTGGTATAAAATGATATGTCTTCTATTCTCACATTTTAAACTCTTCTTAAAATAAAAAATTTCTCTCCTGCTATCTGCAGAATATTCTATCAATTTATTTGCCATATTTCCATTTTTTCAACAAAGCTAGATTTTTCTCTATAAGTGCCATCCCTATATCAAAGTCTTCATTTTCATGATGAGAACTTATAATGTCTTCACTCATACAATCATTTCCACCAGTCCCTGACTTTTCATCCATTTCGTGTTCTTCTGTATTTACATTACTAGCCTCTAATGTTTTTCGTTGTATATCTAATCTAATTTGTTTGTCTTGGTTCCTTAATGACCTTTCTAACAGTGGAATGTCTTCTTCACTTGATGAACCTTCTCTAATTCTTTTTTGTCTCTTAACTTCTCTTTCTTTTTGTCTATCTATTCTTCTTTTCACTGCTTGTCTTGTATTCTCATACGGGGCGTTTGCTTCCTCCATAGACTCAACGCTATCAGGTCTGTAGCCACTATACATCTCATTTTCTTTACTCATAAAAGTTTTTGGTATTGTCTCCGATTGTTCATCCATCGCCTCATATAAAGGTGGTGTTATTGTTTGTTATGGTACAAAGACCTTTCCAGTTTCCGGAGGTATCACATATTTAACTCGTCTGACGAGTTGTCCGTCTGAATAAAACCCTTCTGAATAGTTATTATCACTTTTCTTGTCTTCTTCATCTCGTCTCAGGTGTTCCACATGTGAACGCGCCAGGTGCCTCGTGATTTGGTTCTTAATACTATATGAAACTGGGCCTAATTTTTATAAAATATAGTACCCTGGAATCCAATAACTATCAAATTTTGAATTTCTTCTGTTTTTTATAATAAACTCTATCACCTACTTTAAATTCTTGCAGTTGTGTGTTTTTATCTGCGTACTTTTTCTGTCTTTCTCTAGCTTTAATTACGTTGTTTCTCAATGTCACGTGTGCTTTGTGCATTTCTTGTAAAATCATTTCCTGAAATTCTTCTCCCATATATTTTCGTCGTGGTTTAAGTAAATTGTCAATTGGCAATATGGGTTCTCTTCCGTATACCAAATAGAATGGTGAAAAACCTGTACCCTCATTTTGATGTGTTCGTATTGCTCCCAATGCAGGTCCCAAGTACAGATCCCAATCCTTATCATGTACATTTTTCGCTAGTATATTGTATAATGTTCTATATTGTCTCTCATTTTTCGCATTAGAGGAAGGTCTATAATAAGAAGTTTTTATGTGGACAATATTCAGATCTTGTAATAGTTTCTCAAACTTCCTGTTCACAAATTCTTTCCCATTATCTGTGAGGATTGTCTGTAGGCAACTAAATCGTGGTATATATTCTTGTAGAAAGATGTTAATAATGGAATCAGCACTCTTATCCGGGACAGGATAAACTTCTGGCCATAAACTATAGCAATCCACTATATGTAGTAGATATATATTCCCCGAGAGCGTCCTAGGGTGCGGACCTGAGATATCTAAACTTATCTTTTGCATGGGAAATTGGGGAATATCAGTTTCCTGTAGAGGACATTTGATTACTTTCATGTTTCTTAATTTGCATTTTTCACAGGTGTCAATGTACTTATAAACACTCTTAAACATATTTGGCCAATAATACTTTTTCTTAAGAGCTTTGCACAATTTGTCACTGCCAAGATGACCATTTTCATCATGATATGCCTTCAAAACCTTGCTTTCTAATTGTTTCGGAATGTATTTCCTCAATTCCGCCTCTTCACCTTTTTCATTCAAATAATATAACTGCCCATCTTGCTGCAACTCTATAAAATTCTTTTTTAAAGTGTTTTCACCTGTTTCTTTCAACTTTTGCTTAATTTCTATTACTCTTGGGTCCATTTCTTGTTCATTTTTCATATTAAAATGTAGTAACTGTGGTACTTCCGCTAATGGTTCAGAATCTTGTTCTGTCTGTGAACTTCCAAAATTTTCTCTATTTAATTTGGCAGAATCTAGTATGTTTACTTGCCAGTTTCGGTCGTCTATCTCTGGTTCTCCCTCATCTTCAGTATCCTCAGATATCTCTGGATACGGGATTCTGGATAATAAATCGGCACAGGTGTTTTCCCTACCAGATATGTATTCAACCTTTGCGTTATAACCTTGCAAATTCAACGCCCATGTTTGTATTTTCCTATTCTGTACTGGAGCCTCTAGTAAAGATTTTAATGGCATGTGATCAGTTTTAATAATGAAATTGGCGTTATGTAAGTAATAATTTAATTTCTGAAGAGCTTAGTGGATAGCGTATGCCTCTTTTTCGACTGTCGACCACTTTTTCTGAGACTTACTAAGTTTGTGTGACAGAAAGTAGATTGGTCTGTCGTTCCTAACTCCTGGTATTCCTGAGTTTTCTCCTTCATATGGTTGCGTTAAACATGCTCCTATGGCATTATCTGAAGCATCTGTATATAAAATCAATTGTTTGCCTAGATCTGGATGTGCCAATAATGGAACTACTGTTAAACTATTTTTCAAAAAATCAAATGCTTTCTGACAATCTTCATTCCAATTAAATCTTGCGTATTTGCAAGTCAGGTTAGTTATGGGTTCTGCTATTTGTGCGAAATTTGGGATGAACCGACGATAGTACCCACACATACCGATAAAAGCCCGAACTTCCCTCACATTGGTCGGAGATGGTAGATCTCTAATGACTTTCACTTTATCCTGATCTGGTTTAATTCCTTCTCTATCGATGATGTACCCCAAGTACTTAGTTTCTGTTTTTAGAAACTCACATTTACTCAGTTTCAGTTTAACATCGTGTAGTCTTAGCCTATCAAAGACTAATTTTACATGTTTCAGGTGATCTTGAACGTCTCCTGATGTATAGATCAAAATGTCATCTATGTACGCCAATGCGAACTTTTGCATGCCTTCTAATACTTGATTTATTAATAACATATAATGAGAAGGGGCTGTCTTGACCCCAAATGGCATACGTAGAAATTCGTAAGAACCCACATGAGTACAGAAAGCACTTTTCTTCTGAGCATCTGGCGACATGGGGATACACCAAAATCCCGACCTAGCATCCAGCGTAGTGAAAAAAGTAGAACCGTTTAGCAATCCCAAAATGTCATCTATCACTGGTAATGGATATGCTACATTTTTGGTGATCTTGTTTAGCGCCCTATAGTCGCAGCAGAACCTATGTGAACCATCGGCTTTGGTCACTATTACAATCGGAGATGACCACACTGACTTTGACCTTGTTATTATTCCTGCTTTTAGCATATCCTCTATTGCTTTTTCTACAATTTCTCTATTCCTTAAAGGAGTTCTATACGGTTTCAGACTAATTGGTGGGTGATTTCCAGTGTCTATTTCCATAGTAACTGTTTTAGTCTTCCGCAGTTCTAAGTCGTTAATCGCAAAAACATCTTGGTTCTCTTTTACTAGTTTTTCTAATATTTCTTTATTCTCTGGTGAAGCTTTTAACTGTGATAATAGTTTTTGTTCTCTCTTCAAGAGTGACGTTGTTTTGTCTACTGAATGTATTTGGGATGGATGTTCTCTGAATGCATGGATCAATTCATCATTCTGTACATTCCAACTTCTTCCACGTCTATTTCTGCTATTTATTCTTTTCCTAGGGGTTTCTGGATAGTTATTTCTCGACATTTCTTCTCCTCCTGTTGTTAATATGTTGTTAGGATCATGTGCTACTTTGGCGATCACACACCCTCTATACAATTTAATCTCTTTCCCTGTGTTGTTAATAATCATCACTGGAAAGTTAAATTGTTTGTCCAATGTTATTATTCCATCTGGGACTTCCAAACCAGGTTCGTCTATTACCTCTATTTCTAACGCTGTTATTGTCACTGTTTGTCCTATGGAAACATAAGTTGTTTTTTTTTTTTTTCATTTTTGCCTGTATCAGATTGACCGTCTGTGGTTTTAAGGTCATGGATGTTTTTACTCTGACCAATGCCGATACGTGCATATCCTCTTCTAAATCTACATAAACATCTTGAAATCTCAACTTATGTAAGTCAAAATAAAGTCTTACACCATTTTTCAGTAAGAAATCCCTGCCTAAGATCATGTTCCTACTTAAATCTTTAACTACATGGAAAAGGTGTCTCACATTTATCCCTCCTAATTTGAAATTTATCATCGTTTGACCGATCACCTCTAAATTTTGTCCGGTTACAGAGTGAAGGGTGTACTGATTCCTGAATATTCTGAAATTCTTTAATATGCGATATAAGAATTTTTCCTTGATCACGCTGACTTGAGCTCCCGAATCAATCAATGTTCTAATTCTAAATTTTCCTATTTCTATTATGCATGAACTGGGATCAATCATATTCACTGAGAACTGTTTTATCTCTCCAAGTTGAGGCCATATTCTATATTCTCTATTTCTCATATACTTGTCATTTGGGTAATTGACGTATTCACTAATTCTTGGGATCTTTTTGTCCCCCCCCCCCACTGCGGACCCTATTCAGTAAGTGGGACGCCAGTTTCCCTGACCTCCTGATCTTGCAAAATTCCTTTGCCTATCTTCAAAATCTCTACTTGGTCTATTATTAACACTTCTATTCTGTGCACTAACCTGAGCATGTCGGTTGCTACAAAATCTGTAACTATGTCCCTTCTGTCCACAATTCCAACAGATCATATTTGTACTACCTACTCTCTCTCTCTCTCTCTCTCTCTCTCTCTCTCTCTCTCTCTCTTATAGGGTTTCTCATTTGTCTCCCTCTATCGTGAGTACTTTCATTATTTCCCTGCAATGTCTGTATTTCTCCTCTTCTTCTCCATCCATACCTTGCTTGTCCTATTTCCATAGGTTCCTCCATTTTGTCTTCTCTACTGCTTCCTATTTCTCTTCCTACCCTTAGTCTAAATCTCCTTCTCAAACTTTCTTCTTGTATGGCTATATCCACAGCCTATGATAATCTTGCGGGATTTTCCCTCATAAGCTTGAATTTAAGTCCATCCGACTTTATTCCGTCAACAAATATTCCAACCAGCATTCTTTCTACCTCTTCCCCTTGCACATTCTGTCCTAGAAATGCCTCCTCAGCTAGGTTAATTAGCCTGTCACTATATAGTTGAACACTTTCACCATTGTCTTGTTTAGACTGTCTTAACACTGAAAATGCGTGTTGGGGATCTGTGATCTCTGCGTATTTATGAGCTAAGTCATCTTTAAAATGTTTCCAATTCTCATCTACCCCAGCTTCTAATTTTCTCCTAATATGGTCCGATACTGGCGTTACGCTTGTCTGGTAAGCAAACTTTTTCTTCTCTTCATCTGTCGCTCCTACCAAAAATGCATGTTTCTCTATAGCTACAATCCATTTTTTGAAACATCTGGCCTGCCCACTGAATTTCTCAATATCGATACCTATGCTCTGCTGCTTCAACGCAGTGTCCAACTTAGATATGGCTCTCCCTACCCCATTCAATACCTGCCCCAATTATGTCTTCTTGTTCCATTCTAAGTTAATAGTATAATGCAAAATTATAATTTATATGTCAAATTTATAGGTCAATTTGCAATTTTTCTTAATTATTTAATTTAATATCGTTCAATACATTACTTCCGTTGCGTTATCCGTCCAGTTTCGTTTCTGTCTCGTAGATGTTGTCCTCTCCAACAAGTTTTAAACAAACGACAAAAGAGCGGTCCGTCTTCCAACGATTTAAGAGCAGCTCATTCTTGACAGCTGGTTCTCGAACGATTAAAGAGCAGCTCGACCGATTATTGGGCAGGACTGGTAGGTACAGAAAGCAGCGACCCTGGTTGGCCCCTTGAATTCAGCGAAAAACGACAGCAGCAATCAGCGACCCTGGTTGGCCCCCTGAATTCAGCAAACAGTACTGTGTGATAACGATCAGGCTGCTGTGTAGCAATGATTCAGCCATGAATGCAGAACATCGGTCTTCTTTAGGCTCTCCAGACAACCGACAGTACTGAGCAACTTCTTAAAACAAACGATAGTAGGGGAGACTGGGGAGAAATGGACCAGCAATTTTGTAGTTTTCAATTTTTGCTCATCACCGGAACAGATTTTATCGAAACATAACAAAACCATGACTAAAATGTTGTGCATTCATTTATTTTAAAAGGGGAAAACATTTAGCAATCTATTTCTATATGTTTCTTTACAAAATGCATTTCAAAAATGTATATGAACATGGGGAGAAATTGACCACCATTGGGGTGAAATGGACCAGCACGCGGGGAGCAATGGACCATAGTGGGGAGAAATGGACCTTTTTTAAAAAGAAGCAGCAACAACTCATCCATATTGCTATAACAAATAAATAATCATTAAAAGGATATTTGCAGTTTTTTTTTTATTATTTTAAGCGACAGTAAAAAAGTTTAATATGATATATTAATCTAATATAAAGTTTTATCGAACATTTATGCCTGCAAGACTTTCTTTGAAGACATAGCCATCTTTGGTCCTAGAAGTGGTTCCAGTGATTGTAGATCTAGTAAGCTGTGCTTTAATACATGTAATTGAGACACTGGCGACATCTTCTACCTTAGGCTTAACAAATTTACCAGCAACCTTCTCACTCTTGCGCAAGAACTCTACCTCAACATCACCATCATCATCAATGTCTCCCCTTACAATTCCTACATAGTAAACACAAGTCTTCTTTGTTCCATATTCACATAGCACACACTGGCCTTCAAAAACCTCACGCACACCAGTCAAGCTAACCGTACACTCCTCATTTTCACCAAATGAAACATCAGAATCTGTGTCATCACAAAACGAAATGTCAGTTTCTGGATCTGAATCAACATCAAGTTCTTTCAGCAGCTGTCTCTTTGCCTTTTTGGGTGGAACTTTTGCTGCCTTTTCTTTCATCACCGCTCTTTCCCTAATTCGATCCATTTCTGGCGTAGAAGTAGCCAGCATAGTTTTTCCTCTTTTCCTCATATTATTTGAATCTTTTCGCGGACCAGCTTTTGGTAGTCCTCTGAAAACATGAGGCGAAGTAAAGGAAGAAGTAGCTTTATGTTGAAGACTCCCTGATATTTCCTGCAAGTCATCTACAAGGCTCTCAACATTACTCTCTTTCTGATTTTCATGAAATTCTTGTGCAGTTTGATCTGTGCTGGTACCACAATGTGGAGATGCTGATCCTGTCTGTTCATTGCTTTCTAAAGTGGCATTTTCACTGTCCTTGCTGATGGGCCTGTTCGTTATTTCTGAAGGCATAAAATCATCTTCTGTAAAAACATCTTCGTTAAAGGGCCAAATACCTGACACTGCAAAGCCTGATTGAATGTTAATGGGAGTTTCCGCTTTAAGAAAAGCGTGGCCTCCTAGATTTGCAACTTGATAGATTGTCAGTGGTGTCCCAACATTTTTCATCATCCATGAATCACACGCATTGTTGTAGACCGACTTCATGGGTCCAAAAACTGAACGGTCCAAGGGCTGAGTTTTAGATGAGGTGTGTGGTGGCAACGTGATCGCATGAATGTTGTTTTTCTTGCACAGTTCAAGTGATTCAAATGAAATGTGGGAATCGTGATTGTCCAAGATCAAAATCAAAGGGAAGTCTTTGGAAGGTCTTGAATGCTTAATGAAGTGATTTATAACTTTGACGAAATTATCACGGGTCATCCAACCTGATTCATTCACAAGGCCAAGGGAACCTTCAGGTGCTCCAGCAAGCATAAAATTCTTAAAAAATTTTCTGGGAAACACAAAAACTGGAGGGATAATGTGACCCGCAGCTGACACAATGCAACAGATTGTGACCAGTTCTCCTCTTTCTCTGGATGTCACCTGGCCTATTTGCTTCACTCCTCGTGGGGCAATTACTTTTGGCACTTTCTGTACAGTGGTCAGACCTGACTCATCCAAATTGTAGATTTGAGCTCCACTCACATTTAGTTTTGTAATGGTTTCCTTCACAATGTTGAAGAAGGTGCAAATATTATGTTTGTTGAAAGCTGTAGCTCTAGCCAGAGATGTTGCCTCAGGTTGCCTTATGGTCAGCTCGGGATTCCGTCGCAAAAATCCACAAAGCCAGTCATTCCCTGCCATCATTTGCTCATCCCAGGTTAAAGGATGTGCAATGTTATTGACTTTCGCCATCTCGTACGCCAAAATACGAACGTTTTTAGTTGTGAGTCCATGGAACATTCTTGCACAATCTTTCAAGTAACTAGCAAAATCAGCTTCTTGCTTAGCTGTGAAAACAAGGCTATGCCTATAATTTGGTACGAGTCTAGTAGGCAGACCATTTCCTTCTCTGTCTTTTGTAAGATTGTTATTGAGGGTAGAGCGAGCAATGCCGTACTCCCTTTCAGCTTTCCTCACTTTCATTCCATTTTTCACAGCATTAACAGCTTCTCTCATACGTTCCTCCGTAACGAGACCCTTGTTGGTGTTTCTGATGATCAATCTTGGCATCTGAAACAAAAGAGTGACAGAATTATATAACATTTAGAATGGTAGGCCTATCATTTGCAAAGAAATACTGATAGTAGCACGAATGGCGTGCATCTTTAATAAATCACTGAAATCAAATTTGTTAACAGTTTTATTGGTCTAGATTTAGACCCCAGTATTAAAAAGAATCAATAATGCTGATATTCGAATGCAATCTTCAACACTTTTAATAACAACAGACTGTCTTGTCAATTTCTTCTATGGGGAGAAATGAACCGGTCCATTTCTCCCCCATCAATGTATTAAACTATTCAGCCATAAAGTCTCTTAAATCTAATATTATATGCTATATTTTTTATATGAACTCTTAAATAACAAGTAAATAAAGATATTAACGTAATTACCTTGTCCTGATTCCTGACTATGCGTCTGCTTTACGATGGTGTCTGGAACTGGAAAAAGAAACTTTAGTGCAGAAAATTTTTCAAACTTTGCGTGGGAACGACCTGTGCGGGAAGTCGATGGCAAATGAAAAATTCGGACTATGTTTGATGTGGAAAACAAACTTATTATGGTTTCACTTTCATTGCATCACAGCCAGGGGCCAGAGAGGGGGTGGTCCATTTCTCCCCTATGTCCATTTCTCCCCAGTCTCCCCTACTGGACAGCGACTTGAACAAGCTTCTTGACCTTCACACAGGTCAGATTCAGCAGCCTGAGAAATCACAACAAATACCCCTGGCCGGGCTTTCAGCTGCTGTGTCTCTCAAAATAAACAACGAGAATGTTGTGGCAACAGCATCCATTTTCAGGCGCGTTCAACCAAAGTCTTCAACTGTGCCAAGGTTATTTCTTTCTCCACAACAACCCAAGGTTTTCAGAATCTGACGTCGCGGCACCAATTTGCGTCCTTTAACAGGACAAGACACAAAAGCAACTGAATGGAGGCCAAGCAATAGTTAGTTGAGAATGTCCAAGTTTATTGCAAGAGTTGTCATCTGGTATCAAAATGAATACATAGAATACAAATCCAGACCACGTCCTGCTGGCATGAGTTCTTGGTGGTCACTAACTTGGTTTCTGCCCCCTACCTCTACGTCAGCGCGTGAGCGTCCCTAACTACCTAACTACTGGGTGCTCACGCGTGCATCAACTACTAGACCCTTTCCCTTTGCATGCCATGCCACCTAACCAAACCCCATAACAGATCCACTCTGTTATAGCAGTGACCATCTGTCAGTCTTTCTATCTGTAGAAAATGAGCTTGTAAGTGAAAGCAGCACCCTCTTGAGGTGGAACTACAAGAAAGCAGACAGGGCAATGTACAGTATGCGTCGGATAACTGGTTAGAAACCTAAACACTGGAAAAGGCATAAATAAAGTAGTTGAAGAGTTTTGGAAATGCTTACTACAGGCAGCACGAGAAACAATACCAAGGGGAGCCCATAAACATTATAAACACTACTAGAGTAGTGAACTGGAATAGTTGCATAATGATACGGAAGTGTGTGGAAAGCAAGCAGAGGCCAAACCCAGTCAAGAGCACCACAATAAATACCAATACGCAAAAGCGAAATTTCAAAGGGCCAAGCTACAGGCTAGACGGTAAAAAGCTGGAAGAAGAAACCAGAGTCACTGAACTTTGAAAGAGACACAAGGGAGTTGTGGAAGCTAATAAAACATCTTAATGATGAGGGCACAGGGAGAAACTCAAAAATTGCACTACATAAAGATGGAAACATCTTAACAGGAAATCAAGCAGCTGAAAATTTGAGGACTCATTCGTACAACAAAACAATATCGAAATTAGTCCAGAGAAACAACAAGAGATTAGAGAGATATGGCAACATACAGGACAGAATGACATACTACATGAAGTTCTGGAGGCACCAATCACAATCAGTGAACTGGTGCTAGCCATAACAAAACTGAAAATGAGAAAGTCACCAGGAGCTAATGGTATCTCAAATGAAATGATCAGGAGCCTAGGAACAGAGGCCAAAAGCAAAACTGTTGCAAATCTACAATAACAGCTGGACCTTAGGCAGTGTTTCACAAGCCTGGAGAGAAGCAATCATGATACCCCTCCTAAAATCAGGGAAAGATGGTTTCATTGCCTCCAGTTACAGACAAGTTAGCCTTACCAGCTATCTCTGCAAAATAATTGATCGCATCATCAATCACAGACTGCAGTGGTACATTGAAAGTGAAAGCATCCTTGTGCCACAGCAGGCTAGCTTTAGGCAGTGCTACTCTATGGAATATGAGACAACCTACATCTCTCAAGAAATTGAGGATGCATTCCAAGAGAAGAAGGTGGTGCGTGCTGCATGGATATCTCTGAAGAAGGCCTTTGACAAAGTCTGGAAAGAAGGTCTGATGAAGAAACTGAGAAACTGCAAAGTCAATGGAAGAATGTACAAATAGGTGAAAGCATACTTGCACAACAGAAGAGCCCGAGTACAGATAGACGGACTCAAGAGCAAGAAAGTACTACTGCGTCACGGTGTTCCCCAGGGCGTAGTCTTGCCCCCCCCCCCCCACCGTTTCTAATCTCCATCAATGAACTTGTTGCTAATCTAGCGCATGGAATCAAAGCGACAATGTACGCTGATGACCTGGTTCTCTGAAGAACAAATGAATATGCAACAGTAGCCACCAGATAGCTATAAAGAGCTGTAGATACATTTGTTGCATGGGCAAATAGATGGTGTGTCAGCATAAATACTGACAAGTGCAGCACCACTATATTTACCCTCTCTCCAAAACAAAAGGCAGGGATCGTCCAGATAAATTGAACACCATTAAGAGAAGATAAAGAACCAACATACCTTGGAGTAACATTTGATGACAGGCTGACATGAAGAAAGCACATCAACAAAGCAGTATCAAAAACCAGAACGAAAATAGCCAGCGCGAGAAAGCTAAGTGGAACCACAAGGGGAACCAGTGGGAAAATGCGTAGCAAAGTTTATCAACAGAGCATACGACCTCACCTGAAATACGGGTCAACTGCATGGTGTTTAGCAGCAAAAAACAACACTACAAGAGCTGGACAATGTGCAAAATCAAGCACTTGGAGTTACCACAGGAGGGATGAGATCAACCCCTATAGTGGAAATGGAGAAGATGGGGAGGACACAAGCACTGAGAGAGCGCAGAGATACGCTAATATTAATACAAGCAATTCCTCAACTCCTCAGGTTACCAGGCCACCCTATGAAGAACTTACTAGAAAACTTAGCGCTAGGGCGGTTGAAAAGAAGTAGTTTTATCCACCAGGCCAAACGACTCTGCAGAGAAACCACCGACCTGCCCACAGTTGGTACCCCCTTTACATCTATTCCAGAGCGAACTCCATGGGAAGATGAGCATAGACTATCACTACACATCCAGACAAAAATGAGACGAATATTTGACAAGAAAGACCAGAACAGTGTACATCATCATCATCAAGTGCCCTGCCAGCTGGTGTAGGCGTTCGTGGCTCTCCACAGATCTCGGTCTTTGGTTTTCTGGATCAACTCTGCTGATGACATTCCTCCGTGCCACCGTCTCAATCCATCCAGCATCATTTCTCTTGGTCTGCCTCTGCCTCTCTTCCCCTCGATCTTTCCAGTTGTCACGATGTTATCAAATGCTTCTCTTCTCATTTTATGACCGAAGAAAGATGTTTACCTCTTTCTTATTGTTGTAAATAATGTTCTAATTTCATTAGCCTGTTTCAGGCAGTCGTTGTTAGTTACTCTGGCAGTCCAGAGAATTTGCAACATTCGTCTCATGAACCACATCTCTGTTGCCTCTAATTTCTTCTTAATTTGTTCATTTACATTCCAAGATTCACTGCCATACAGCAAAACTGGTTCTACATAGCATTTCAGCACTCTCTTTCTTACACTCAGTGATAGTGACCTATTGCACAAGATACTCTTCATTTTCTTAAATGCGGCCTTTGCTTGCTCTATTCTGCTCTTAATCTCTCTTGTACATCTTCCATCTGATGTTATAAATGCCCCTAGGTATCTAAAATTATCCACTTGGTTAAGAATTTTCCCTTCTATTTCTATGTCACATTTTGGTGTCACCATTTTCTTTGATATCACCATTGTTACTGTTTTCTTGATATTCAAGGAGAGTCCTTTCCTTGCACTCTCTGTTACTACAGTGTCCAACAATTGCTGTAGGTCTGTTGATTTATCCGCCACCAATACTGTGTCATCTGCATAGCGTATATTATTTATATTATAACCTCCAACTAGTATTCCTGGCATCTCTTTGATCTCTCTCATTATTACTTTGCTATATAGGGAGAAGAGATCTGGTGACAAGACACATCCCTGTCGTACTCCAAGCTTTATGTGCTCGTAACTACCCTCTTTATTTCCAATTTTAATTGCTGCTACTTGGTTCCAATAAATATTCTTTATTATTCTTAAATCTTTCCCATCAATGTTGATATCTTCCAACATTTTAATCAGTTCATCATGTTTTACTTTATCAAATGCATTAGTATAATCTATGAAGCATAAATATTTGTCTTTCTGTTTCTCTACTGACCTTTCTATTAGTGTCCGTAATGTATATATTGCATTGTTTGTGCCCTTTCCCTCGACAAATCTATACTGCTCTTCACTAATTTCCATTTTTATTGTCTTTCTGGTTCTTCTCATTATGATTCTGAGCAGAAGCTTGGTGATATGGTTTATGAGGTTAATTGTATGAAAATCTTCACATTCAATTGCTCCTGGTCTTTTTGGTATAGCTATAAATACAGATTTCAGCGTATCACTGGGTAAATATCCACTGCTGCAAATATCATTTAACATTTTGGTTAATATATCCACTCCAAATTTTCCCAATACTTCTAATTGGGAATACATAGAATACCCAAATAATACTAGGGACACGACCAACAGGAAAGTACTGCCATAACTATGATGCCAAAATTGAGGCAATCAAGATAGCAACAGAGAAATTACTAAATGCCAGCCATAGTACACAACTTGCGGTGCTATTGACAAATGCAAAATAGGTACTCAAGGCGCTCCTGTCTAGGAAACTGCCAGTACTAAGGACTCTACTTTCTGAACTTAGCAGTCAGCATAAGGTCACCATACAGTGGATACCATCCCACTGTGGACTCTACTTTCTGAACTTAGCAGTCAGCATAAACCATACAGTGGATACCATCCCACTGTGGAGTACCCGGAAACGACAGAGCTGATCAATTGGCTAAGGAAGGGGGAAAAGAAGAACAGCCTGATGTGCCCGTTACATGCCACCAAAAGAAAAGAATGATCAAATCAGTCAGAAAGCCAACAAAACCTGCTCAAGACGACTACCATGTTATGGGCAGACCAGAACAAGTCATTATTCTGTGCCTCAGAACAGGACACAATTGATTACGCAACCACATGTATACAAAATTCACGACTGGTGAATCAGCCATGTGCACATGTGGATTGGCATCGCAGATAGCAGAGCTCATACTCCTAAGACTGCCCAAAATATAATCAATCAATAAATCAATCAATCATGTGCCATGCCGGAAAGCGTGGGCGGTCATGACTCGCCATTTCACTCGATCACCAGAGTCGCGGATCAGCTCAGTGTTCCTGTCTCGTCCATGCCACGTGGCCAAGCCATCCAGGTATTTTCCTCTCGGTCTTCCTCTTGGTCTGTTCCCCTCGATCTTGCCAGTTGTAAATAAGTTCTCCAATCCATTTCTTCTCATAACATGTCCAAAAAATGTTGACTGTCTTCGTCTTATTTCACTAATCAGTCTACGATTTTCATTTGTCTCCTGTAGTACTTGGTCATTGGTTTTTCTATCTGTCCATGGTATTCTTTGCATTTTCCTCAGAAACCACATTTCTGCAGCCATCAGATGTTTTTCAGCTTGACTGCACATTGTCCAAGTTTCACATCCATACAAAAGAACAGGCTCTATGAATCCCCTCAACACTCTTTTTCTCGTTTCAATTGACATCTTTTTATTGTCAGAATGTTTTTCATCTTGCTAAAGGCTACTTTCGCCATGGCGATTCTTGTTCTTATCTCTTCAAGGCATCTCCCATCAGATGTTATGACTGTTCCGAGATAATTGTATCGATTCACTTGTTGAAGAATATTCCCATTTACTTGTATATTACACTGGTACTTCGTTCTTCCTAGTGACGACCATAACCTGTGTCTTCTTACAATTTAATTCCAACCCCAGCTGCTCACTGTGTACAACAACGGCGTCTACTAATTGTTGCAGATCTTGTGCATTGTCTGCAATCAAGACTGTATCATCTGCATATCTAATGTTATTGATGTGTTTTCCACCAATGCTGATTCCATTTATATCTTCTACATTTCTGAAAATATATTCACTGTATAGGGAAAAAAGATCTGGAGACATTACACATCCCTGCCTAATACCTCTCTTAATAGGTTGATATTGTCCCACTTCATTATCAACCCTTATGGCAGCTTGTTGTTTCCAATATATGTTTCTTATAAGTCTAATTAGCTGACCCGGCCCGGCTTCGCCCAGGCCCTGGAGGGGATCTATCTATCAGTCTGTCTGTATGCTTGTTTGTCTGTCTGTCTGGCTGACCCGGCCCGGCTTCACCCAGTCCCTGGTGGGGAGCATCTCATTAATATAAGTAGTCATATAAGCTCTCCCGTTCCCGACTATCTGTCTGTCTATCTGTCTGACCCGGCTTCACCCAGTCCCTGGTGGGGAGCATCTCATTTTATTCATATACGTAGTCATATAAGCTCTCCCGTTCCCGACTATCTGTTTGTCTGTCTATCTGTCTGTCTGTCCCGGCCCGGCTTCACCCAGTCCCTGGTGGGGAGCATCTCATTTAATTCATATACGTAGTCATATAAGCTCTCCCGTTCCCGACTGTCTGTTTATCTGTCTGTCTGTCTGACCCGGCTTCACCCAGTCCCTGGTGGGGAGCATGCCATTTAATTCATTCATATAAGTAGTCAAATAAGCTTCCGTTCCCGACTATCTGTCTGTCTGTCTATCTATCTGACCCGGCGTGGTTTCGCCTGTAAACAGTAACTTAAAAGAATGTCCTTCCACACACCATTCATTATTTTTAATGAAAACTGTTTTTATTCACCGACATGACAGTTGATAAGTTTTGTAAGCAGAAATAGATGGGTTACAATGTTATGCATTATGCATTATTTTTATGCAAACTTTGAAAATGCATTAAAGATTATATCATTATTTATTATAACTCATATGCCTAAAAATAACTATAGACAAAGAGTTTAATAATAGTGCAAGTAAGTCCAACAATATGACTATAAAGTATATAGAAATGTTATTAAAGGTTATGCCCCTTGAAATAACTTTTCTAGAGTGAAGTCCCCCTGCTATATAGTCATTATATAATGAAAATGGAAAAGTAACTGTTATTAAATAAGTAGAAGATTTTACACTAAGAAACTATTATAGTCGGTTGCACAGGAATGAAAGGAAGACGTGTAGAAAATTTCATCTCAATCGGATGTACCGTTATCGAACGCATCCAATACATAAATCCCCACAAAGCCACATACACTCTGTTTTATAGATATAGATGTCTTTCCCATCAATTTGTAGATCTGCAAGCATATCCACCATGTTGATATGTCTAACTCTATCAAAAGTCTTTGTGTAGTCAATAAAGCAAAAATGTATATCCTTGTTTACTTCTATAGCACGTTCAATAACTGTTCGCAGCATATACACAGCATTTACTGTACCCTTCCCTTCTACAAACCCACATTGTTCTTCCCCTATTTCAGGTTGTATTTTCTTCCTCACTCTTTGCATGATAATTTGTAACAAAATCTTTGCGATGTGACTCATTATACTAATTGTTCTATGTTGATCACATTCCAAGATTCCTGATTTCTTTGGGAATGCAATAAATACAGAATTACATAATTCAGAAGGTATATCTCCAGTATCATATAATGTGTTCAGCAGTCTGGTGACTTGCTCTAATCCAAATTCTTCTAAAGCTATAATCATTTCTGTTGTGGTGTTATCTGCACTGGGGGTCTTGCCAGCTTTCATATGCTTAAGAACATTTTGAACCTCCATCTTTAAAATTGGTGGTCCATTATTAAATCTAATATCATACTGTTCCTATCTGTTATCATTATACAGGTTTTTCACATAATCTGTCCATACATGTAGAATCTGATCCTTTTCTAGTATGATTTTGCCATCTTTAGTTTTTAGACAGCCTGTTGATATACTTGTTCTTTTATTAGTAAGTTCCTGAATTCTTTTGTGCACTAATTTGGTATTTTGACTATTGTGTTGTTTTTCAATTTCTAAGAACTTTTCCTCAAGCTATGATTCTTTTGCCTTCCTACATAATATTCTGACTTGTCTGTGAATGTCTTCATATTTGGCAGGATTATTTTTGTTGAGTCTTCTTGTTTCCATTAGGTGTAAAATTTCTTCAGTCATCCATTTCTTACGACCCATCTTCTTTAATTTTGGAATAGTTGTTTCTGCAGCCAATCTGATTGAATTCTTTAACATTTCCCATTGATCATTCACATCCTGGAATAATATCTCTAGGTCAGACAATATATCAAATCTGTTCTGTACTTCTATGTTGAATTTGTTTTGTATTTCCTTGTCATTACTCAATGTACACAAATCATATTTAGTGTTTCCTGTTATATACTTGACTTTCTTCAGCTTTATCCTCAATGTTCCTGTGAGTAGTCTGTGGTCACTATAACAATCAGCACTGGGAACTTTCTGCTATTGTTAGTGTGTTACTAAATCAGAATGTAGTCAATCTGGTTTCTGATCCTGCTTTCAGGACCCCTCCATGACCATAATCTTCTAGGATGTTGCTTAAACCAGGTGTTTCCTACAATCATTTCCTGTTCTTTTGCCCACTCTACGAGTCTGTATCCTCTTTCATTTCTCTCTCCTAAACCATAATCTCCTGCTGTGTATCTATCACCTTGATTTCCTACTTTTGCATTGAAGTCTCCTATTATGATGTTTATTTCTGAATTTTTACATTTATTTAAGGCAGACTATGTCATTATAAAATCCCTCTACAATATCTTCACTGGACTCTCCTGTTGGGGCATATACTTGAATAACATTTATGCTAAAAGGTCTGCCACTCAATTTAACTAGTAGAACTCTGTCCGACACGGCCCAATATCCTTGAACAGATGTTGATGTTTTCCGGTCCAAAATTATTGCCACTCCCCTTTGTTGGTCTTCACCTCCAGACTAAATAATCTTAAAATCTTCATCTATCTTTATGCCTGCTCCTGTCTATCTCGTTTTGCACATCCCTAAAATATTAATTTTTTCTCGTTGTATTCCTTGTTTTATGTTCTCTAATTTTTCGTCGTCGTTTAACGTCCTAACGTTCCATGTTGCTAATTTTAATGTCTCTGTCCTTGTCTTGCGATGATCAGTCTTTAAGTGAATCATAATGTACTAGGCACTTTCAAAGAGGTAGTTTGCCGTTGCTTTCCTCTATGGCAGTGACCATACTGGCTGGATGACCGCAACCATTGTCTCTCGAAAGAGATCCTCTGCCTGCCGTCGCGAAACTCAAGACCATAACCAACAAATATCTGTCAGCTGCCCTCAAAATTTCATCCACCATCTGCCTTCTTTTGAACACTTCCAATAAACGAACACGAAATAACATCACATAATCCACAGGAAAACACTAACCACAGGAAATCCACAGAAAAACACTGAACAGCATCTCCCCGAAGAACAACGCGTCATCAAAATATAATATATTTTGGCAAATCTTCTGGCCTAGAGAGACGACAATGGAAGACCAACTCTAAGGACCGTAGAGTGAACTAAAAAAAAGACAGTTAAATTTATAAAAGAGACAGCATTGCAGTTACAGAAATATTTCAAGGGTACAAAGGAAGAAGAAGAATATATTGATGTGTATTTCTCATATATGATATATAGGAGACTAGAGACACTATATATATATATATATATATATATATATATATATATATATCCTGTGTGTGGAAGAATTATAATGAAGTGTTTGTGTGTGTGATGACAATTTATGCAGCAATATAACCCAAAGAAGAAGAAATAGTTCCAGAGAATTCAAAAACGTGTGCCGATGTAACTCGTTATCGGAGTCCGACCAGTAAAAATTGACCACTGGGTGACTGAATGTACTATTGAGTTTGATGCTCGGTGCACAAAAGTAACGACAGAGGGATGCCATGTCATGTGGCTAAATGTGTCAGTAATGGTCCCGTCAGACCATGAAGGGACTCATCTCATCTCATTGTGTTCCTCTTGTACCATGAAGGGATAACACAGAAATAAAGAGGTCTGGATGACTTATACTTATATAAGTAGTATACATGTACTTTTTCCATTTTTTTTTTTTGGAGGATGAGTATATTGGAGATGTACATATTATATTGGCAGATAATGATGGGTGGTAGTTCGTTGGTGCATATGGTGACCTAAACTGGGAACATCCATATAGTGATTGTCAAACTCATCCATAACGGATGGGTCTTCGCGTTGGTGTTACCGTGAGGAGCACAGGACGTTCTTTGAAATTTGCCACACACGACTGCCAGCGACACTCCAGAATAAAGCTAAACGGCATTAAATACCAATGTATCCTCATATTAGACCAGTGGCCAACAGCTAAAAAACCATATAGTCACCTTATACCTACAGTTATGTTTCCATAAAGGAACTCTTACACTAGATACCCAGCAAGAAGAACATTTACCCCCTGCATTTAGATTAACCGAAGACAGGAGAACATTCAGCATTATTTGATTCTAACTTTCTGATAGTTCAAATGTGATTTGTATTTGGACAATTATGTCAGTTGTGAAATGTTAATTTTGTATATTGGAATTGCCCGTGGTGCATTCCCCCCCCCCCCCCCCCCCCTCCTCCTTATGTCAATAGAGGATTATACAATTAGATTGTGTTAATTAATTTCATCAGTGTCATATGTGTATTACTGTGTCCAACTCCAGTGTGATAGTGAATTTTCTTTTGACTACACCACCGAGAGGACAGTGAAAGGGATAATACTAGCTTCCAATCTAACCAGAGTTTTAATTTTTCTGAAAGCAGTGACTTCCCTGTGTTCTCTTGGCCTTCTATCAGCAAACCTGACTTATACCTAGTGAAATTATATATATATAATTCTTTGTCATTTCAATATATATAATTACATAATCATATATATCATGAAGGCTAATAGACTACAATGGCTGGGGCATATAGAAAGAATGGAAGATAATAGGGAAACAAAACTCGCTTACACTCAGGAAATAAATGACCGTAGACCTTGAGATAGACCAAGAAGACGGTGGAGAGATAATATACATACAGACCTACAAGCACTTGGAATCAGCGACTGCTAAGAGAAGGTCAATCAGAGAGACGAATGGAGACGGCTTGTATCTGCAGCAAAGAACCTCAATGGCTCGGAATGCTGATAAAGAAGAAGAGGAAGAAGAAGAAGGAGGAGGAGGAGAAGAAGAAGAAGAAGAAGCAGAAGAATAAGAAGAAGAAGAGGAGGAGGAGGAGGAAGGGGCACTCTTTAACTGTGTGATAATTTGTATCTGTATGGCATAAGAGCAGCATTGATTCATCAGAGAATAGAAGCTTTCTGTCTGCTCTTTTTTACCTTGTTTCGCATAATCACAAAATGATAATTTAATAGTACGAGGGTAAGTTAATATGCAAGTCACAAATGGCTGTAGAAAAATAACTAACTTTGATAACTTGAAACCAGTTTATTTTTATACATACATAGACCCTTAATTCCTCAACATAATTTCCACCAACATTGATGCATTTATCCCATCGTTTTATCAGTCCTCCCAAACTGGCTGCATAGAACTGCATGCTTTGTTTTCATTTACCTGCCATCCAACAGAACTGTGTGATTTACTTATTGACATGACCTCGTAACTTTTTTCTGCCCAACTATGCACCGCTTTACGGGAAATCACTAGGGGCTACGTCCACTGAAAACCCACCTTGGCGAGAGACATTTCATGAGTGACGCCGAAGTTTAATGCGAAGTGAAAACGTGGTTTAGAAAACAGAGCACGCAGTTCTATGCAGCCAGTTTGGGAGGACTGATAAAACGATGGGATACGTGCATAAATGTTGGTGGAAATTATGTTGAGAAATAAAGGGACAATATATGTATAAAAATAAACTGGTTTCAAGTTATCATATTTAGTTATTTTTCTATAGCCATTTGTGACTTATTTATTAACTTACCCCCGTATTTCATCTCCCCACCACCTGTGCTGTTTTTCCCTATTCATTCATAGTTGTAACTTTCCATATGACATTTCTCCTTTTTGTCCTGTACCCATGTCCTCAACACTCTGACAATCATTAATGGTATTATCTGATACGGGCTGCTTATCATTATTGATATTACCTATCTTGGTTCTGGCAAGAACACCGAGTGTTATTAGTATCCTCGCCATCCCATGTTCTTAGCTCAAACTTTTATCATAAATGTAGACATCCAGTGTTCTTTCTTCTTTCGCCTTATTTCTATTTTTAGGTTATATTTTGACTATTTAGGTCATTATGGTCATTTCTGTCATACTATGACATTTTTATACAGTTTGTTCCTACCAAATGAAATGTTAAAAAAAATAAACATGCCAAATGTGATTTCTGACCAAATAAATAATTTTTCTGTGAGTGATGGAAATAGTGGGAAGATTGCAATAAGATGATAAGTTGGAAGACTGCATTGTGTCATATCAATCTAAAGATGCCTAAAGCATTTCCTTCAACAAATAGTAAGTTAAAAGAATCTGACAGGAGTTTGGAGAGCAACATTTTAGTTTACACCACAAGATTTTATTTTACAAAATGTGTGATGTAAAAGTAGGTGATGAGGAGCAGTTTTGCATGCAACAACACTGCAGCACCTCAAAGAACAAGACCAGCGTGGCTTGAAATTATGTGTATGATGGTTATGTCTGCTGATATCCAACTTCTCTGTGATCACTCTTTTTATTACTTCCCTATAGAAAACAAGAGAACCGGCAACAAAACACATCCTTGTCTTTATCCTTACTTTATCTGTTCATAATTGTTCTCATTTTTTATTTTAATTGCTTCTACTTTTTTCCAGTACGGTTAACATTTTCCAACATTTTTATGTTTCACTACATAAAGAAAGCATAGTTTTAAAAAATAATTTTATTTTTTAGATGTAGAACAAAGCTTGTGGTTTAAAGGGCAAAAAATATCCCATTGTGTGTATTTAAAGATCAAGATCTTACTTGGAGTTTAATCATGTTAAATTAGGCATTAAACACACACTCTACAACATATAACAACACCAGGCTGGTATTAATACTTTAGGTTTTGCAAACCATTTATTAGGACGTGATTTGCATACCATGTATTAGGTCATAATGATACAAACTAACAACATATTGGCAGAAGTCATATATGTTTTCAATGTCTTGCATGTTTATATCCCAACAGGGGGTACTATATTTTCCAGGTTACACTGGCAACGCCCTGCTCATATTTTTAATTTCACATAAAATTCACATTTGTTTTTATTCTTCAGCTCTGTAGCTTCAAGTTATGAGTACCTGTGACATCCACACATCAGATGTCTAGATTTTTTTTTTTTAAATTTGCATATCCTTTACAGGACATCGCTGTCAACAACAGCATCTTTCAGATGTCTGTTGATTTCTTGGCAAGATTACGCTCAGTAGTTTGCCATTGCTTTCTGAGCGGCCGGCTCAGTTATCCCGCAAGTCACCAGCGGGGGTAGAACCGCTCCCAGTTCTCGCCCGCTACGAGACTGCGTGATAAACGGGATTACGGAGAAAGTGATGTAACCCCTCGGCCAGAGAGACCGGTGGTGTCTAGATTAGCATTATATTTATGACCTTCAACACACCATCTCCTTCCCCTTCTTCAGACAACTGATCTGGCTCTCCAAACCTGTCACCTAATATTTAAATGTAGTTGATGTTCCTTATATTATTATTATTTGCTGCCCAGCTTTCCACATACATCTTTTATTACACCCACCCCCTTTGTGAGCTTATTTCTATATACCACACCTCCTTTTGACCTACGCCATAAACTTCATATTTGTTTTCCTTATGGTTCTGAAGAGTGATCTAATAATGCCTGCAGTTGCCAATACATTAGTGTTTGTTTTTATCTACCCAAGGTATTCTCAACATCACGTACAAACATCACATCTCCACTGCCTCATCCTTTCACACAATTTCATTACTCACTGTCCTTACACAACTTTTCAGCAAGTGAATGTCAACAAAATATATGCAAAATGTTCATGCACTTGTATGTCCATAATGTGACCAGATGAAGTAAATCATACACATTATTTTTAAACCGTTAAACATAAACATTTTTCTGGCATCATCAACTAAAATAATATTACCACATTTCACCTGTCCAAAGTGCAATGAAGATACCCCAGCTGATAACTGATACCACATTTCATTAAAGCAGTGGTAATATTGTGACTAGTGAAGTCATTGATACTGTGTTCAAATCCCCTTCAATGTTGGACAATTATTTTGTCGTGACCATATGGCTAAACCCATTGTACACAAAATATAAACTGTAATTATTATCACTGTATCTTAGTTTCGGCTCCCAAACTGTTTTAACTGTAACATTTTATTCATTATACATAACTTCTATTAGTATCCAGATTTTCTTGTAATGTGTATTTTATTTTTTATCAGTCATACTATGTGAGTCTAGGATAATGATCATTTCCATACAAGTAAAAAACGGACACAATATGAATTGTTCTGTGAAATATAATGCACATAATGTAACTGACTGTAATGTAGTGCAATGAAAGAGGGAAAAGGTAATTTCTTCTGACTGATCAGTGTAACTGAGCATAAACAAACAGTTAAATTTCAAGACATGCCTCATAAGGTTGCATTAATAGGTATTTAGGAAACTAACAGACAAAGGAATTAAGCTTACTGGCTTCTTTATAAACAAGGCACTCTCCAATTTTTAAACAAAATGTATACAAACAACCATCTCTAATAAGGCATTAAAAATCACATGATACTGTTGATATTAGTACGACTGCAAGCATTTTCACTGCATACACAAATATAATATATGTAAATATAAACATGTGTTTACACTGAGACATCCACACACATACACAGGATTGTGTGTAAATGTATTCAATAACTACATTTTTAGCCTAAACAATCAACCAACAAATATGTTTCCAAAGCTGACTTTCAAACAGACATGAAATTAACACAATGGTATGCTCTAACGTGTGGTTACACAGGTTTAAATGAAAACTTGTCTCTCTCCTGTGATGTCATCATCTGCATCAGTAGAAGCTGTACCAGAAAACCTGTCATTAAGACTCAGGCCAGTCTGATATTAGAAAACAGAAAGGAAATAAGTTTTCAAAAAGCATATCTATATCTGTATATCACATCTGTGCAAAACAATAACAAACAAGGACAATTTAGGTGTGTGTGTGTGCGTGCATGCATGCGAAGGTGTGAGTGTTCGCTCGCTTTAACTCAAGCATAGTCCAAACACACTACTATTTCTAATGCACTAGACTTATTTTTGCATGTGGATTAGCTTGACCTATAATGAGTGTCCCTCACTATCAGGTGAACGCACTTCGACGACTTTTACACTCCCAAGTCAAGGATGAGAAATCAACATTTTAGTCCAACTGACCGGAGTAGGGATTGAACCTGCTACCTCAGCATTAGCACACCAGATGTTTAAGATCGAGCGCTCTTATCCATTCGGCCATGCTGACCTCCTAATATAAATTCAAAGTATTTCATGATTGCAACTTGTAGATTTAAAGGCATTTGCATATCTCAAATACCCTTACTATGGTATCAGTACAGTTGGTACTGGCAGGATATCCCAAGTTGAATAGGTCAAAGAGCAGAGAGACAACATTAATGGTAAAGGTTGCCCCATAATAGATACTGCCATGTGGGGTGTGAAGTGTTCGGTCCTCACATTACAAGGCCATGACACATGAGGTGGGGTGGAAAGTTCCCTTCCCAGACATTTCTGAAAACATTCTGTCTAGCACCCATGTTTTGTGAAAGGCCAGGCTGAACATGTACTGGTCAACAACAACATCCCACCTCTGCAAGGGATTAAACCAGGACCACTGTCTTGGCAGGCTATTACACTAACTACTGTGTCAATGTGACTCACAAGACCAATTAGGAAAAACTACCTGCTGACTTGCAGACAGACAGTCAAAAGACCAGAAATGGTACCCTAACAAAAATGCCTGTTGAAATTGTTTGTGTTGGGCCAGTGTCCACTAAAGCAGTCAAATGTAATTAATAAGAATGAAAGTTTGCGTTTAGTGACAAATTAAAGATACACTTAATGACAAGCAATTATTGCTGTTTACATAATGCTTCATTGCTTAACTTTAAAAAAACCAAAAAAAAACAATCTAGTAAAGTTATTTTTATAGAAGCAAGAAATTCCTTCAGCAATGTACAAATTAAAACAATCTGCATCATAAGACGAGCTATAGAATGCAGATAAGATGAAAATTATGAGACTTGCAGGATCTGGCGAGCATACTGAACTTTATCCTGCAGTTATAGGATCCATACTGGACTTTATCAATAGCCTAAACAGACAACTTTTAACCTCCAATCTTGCTCCATTCTGTTTTTCTTTACTAGTCATGGGTTTCTATAAAGTCTGTAATCTGACGACTGAAGTTGTGGTGGCGTACTGCATAAAGCACTGCTGTCTGTATTCAATCTCCAGTTGAAAAACAAATTCTTTCTAACTGTATACTGTTTTAAGGTTACCTTACATATTGTAAAAAGGGTACCAGAAACTTCTCTGGGAAGGAAACATGAAGAAAGGACAAAAGCTAATCACCTCACCTCATTATGTGATGACCAGCATTTGTTAAGTCCTAGTACTTATCACTAATATGGTAATTTTGCCACAAGATTACACATACCTGTTCTGTTTGTCTATTATCTATCCCCATATGAATGTTGTCTTTTGATTCTGTTTGCTAAGCATTTTGTTTAAACGTGTTTGAATATCTAACATTATTAACAAACATTGTTAAGTAGCTGTTATTCTTATATAATAAATAAAAACCGCATAAAAACACAACATGAAAGAAGAATACTTACAGATGGTGCAGCAAACACATTTTTCTGAAACTTGTACATTGTTGAGATGGTAGGCTTTAAAGACTGCAAAAGAAAATGTTCAGACATAATATTCTGTTTCTGCAGTGTTTGATTTTTTGTTTTTGATTTTGCAAAAACAAATTAAGAAATTTGGGAATTAGAAAAAAAATATTTGACAATTTAAAAAAAAAGAAAAAACCAACAGAAAAACACACATAAGATAACTTTATAATGGTAATAAGGACCCAAAGAAAAATCATCTCAAAATATATGTTCTAAAATTCCATGCCATACCTATTATTATGTTTAGCATATTGTTTATGATTACTGATTTCCTTTTGTCACAAATCATATCCTTGTTAGAATTCAAGAAAATTACCAATGCTCTATACAAAGCTGTATATACCACCAATGAAGGTGCAAGTAATTCATATATATCTTATATATAAAAGGCAATCTCCGTATGTATGTATGTCCTTTATGCGTTCGCGAACAGTCCATCCGATTGAGATGAAATTTTCTACACGTCTTCCTATCATTCCCGCGCTGCCAACTGTGATATTTTTTTAGTGTGAAATCGGCTGCTTACTTAATATTATTTAATTTTTCATTTTTTATTATAATTTATATATAGCGAGGGGACTTAACTCTATAAAAGTTATTTCAAGGGGCATAACTTTTAATAACATTGCTATATACCTTAGAGTCATATTGTTGCATCGTTTTCAAAGATTTATAAACTCTTTGTCTATAGTTATGTACCGGCATATGAGTTGTAATAAATCGTGATATAATCTTTAAGGCATTTTCAAAGTTTTCATAAAAATAATGCATAATGCATAACATTGTAACTCATCTTTTTATGCTTAAAGAGTTACCTACAGTCATGTCGGTGATTAACAACATAATAAATAAATAATAGTTACCTTATCTCTATCAAGTTTGAAGATTTTATATTTCTTTACACTGTCGCCAACTCTACGAAGACATGGAACAACTTCAGCCATTATTAAATCTACAGGCATATGCGTTATAATCCTCCTCCTCCTACCCTCTTCCTCTCCTAATCCCTCCTCTTCCTTCCTCCCTCTTCCTCCTCCTCCATCCCCCCTCCCTCATCCCTCATCCTCCCTCCTCCTCCTCATCATTCCTCCTCCTCCCTCTTCCTCCTGCCTCTTCTTCCTCCCCCTCCTCCTCCTTCCTCTTCCTCCTAATCCCTCCTCCTCCTCTCTCCGCCTATCTCTTCCTCCCTCCTCCACCCTCTTTCTCCTCCCTCCTCCTAATCACTCCTCTTCCTTCCTCCTCCCTTCTCCTCCTCCTCCTCCCCCTCATCCTCCTCCCTCCACATTCCTCCTCCTCCCTCTTCCTCCTCCCTCCTCCTGCGTTCTCCTCCTCCCTCCCTCCTCATCCTCCTCCCCCTCCCTCCTATTCCTCCCTACTCCCCCTGTCTCCTCCTCCTCCCTCCTCTTCCTCCCTCCTCCATTTACCCAAGACAGACAGACAGACAGATAGTCGGGAACGGGAGCTTATATGACTACTTATATGATTTAAATGAGATGCTCTCCACCAAGGGCTGGGCCGGGTCAGACAGACAGACAGACAGACAGACAGACAGACAGACAGTCGGGAACGGGAACTTAAATGACTACTTATATGAATTAAATGAGATGCTCACACCAGGGGCTGGGTGAAGCCGGGCAGAGTCAGACAGACAGACAGATAGATAGTCGGGAACGGGAACGGGAGCTTATATGACTACTTATATGAATTAAATGAGATGCTCCACACCAGGAGCTGGGTGATGCCGGGTCAGACAGACAGGAATGGGAACTTATATGACTACTTATATGAATTAAATGAGATGCTCCCACCAGGGGCTGGGCGAAGCCGGGCCGGGTCAGACAGATAGACAGACAGACAGATAGATAGTCGGGAACGGGAGCTTATATGACTACTTATATGAATTAAATGAGATGCTCCACACCAGGAGCTGGGCGATGCCGGGTCAGACAGACAGACAGTTGGGAACGGGAGCTTATATGACTACTTATATGAATTAAATGAGATGCTCCCCACCAGGGACTGGGCGAAGCTGGGCCGGGTCAGCTAGTTGTCTATAATCATAGAAAATCTCACTACAAACACAAACAAGTTGTTTTCAGTGCACAAACATATACCAGTTCATTTTCTGGGTGAAATGCCATGGAACCAGCGTCTGAATGCAAGTCAAAGAGGCTTTATAAAAATCTTGGGTACTTTGTTTTTTTTTCTCTCGAGTGCATGGAAACTTGCCATGTAAACATGTCATAAACACTTGGGGGGGGGGGGGGGGGGGGGCAGAAGACTTGTGATTTTCAGTGGTTCATTCATTCAGTGGCCTGTCCTGTGAGAAGTCTTTTAAATTTCTTTCTATCTTAAACCAGATGTCTTGTCTCTGTTACTGTCTGTTTTAATTATCTATCACATCTTGAGTCCATCTATGTTGTGGTCTCCCTCTTCTCTACCTGCCCGTTACACATCCCTCCATAATTATATTTTCTAACTTTCATGTTTTTTTGTTTTTTGTTTACATTTCCAAAATATTTCATTTTTCTAATGTTTATGTGTCTTAATAAATAATGCAGAGTTCTTGCTGGATAGATATATTCTCCTTTCCATCCAATGAACTTTAAATACTCTTCTACAACATTTATCTTACAGGCAGATTTGTGCTTTTTAGCTGATGTGTTGATTATCCAAAGATTGCACCCATATGTTGCCACAGGAAATATGCATGTTCTTACGAGGACGAGTCAATAAGTAAGTCACACAGTTCTGTGGATTGGCAGGTAAATGCAGTTGGTGTTTTCTACAGGTGTCATTAGGTGACAGCAACATTAAACTTTATATTCAGGTCAGGTGGCACTAGGTGTCTCATGCGCATGCGCAGCGCATAAACAAAATCGTGACTGTACTTACGGAGTGTACAACCAAAGAGCAACGTGCTGTTGTGCGTTTTTTATGGGCAACAGGACTGCCTGCAAAGGACATTCATAAGGAAATGCTTCCTGTTTATGCTGACAAATGTTTGTCCCGTAAAACGGTGCTTCATGATGCAATTCGAATAAAAGTCTTATTCATGACAATGCCAGACCGCATACGGCTTGATTAACTAGAGAGAAAATTAACCAACTAAGGTGGGAAGTTCTGGAACATCCACCTTACAGCCCCGACTTAGCCCCTAGCGATTTCCACCTTTTTGGTCCACTGAAAACCCACCTTGACGGGAGACATTTCACAAATGATGCTGAAGTTGAATGTGAAGTGAAAACGTGGTTTAGAAAACAGAGCACGCAGTTCTATGCAGCCAGTTTGGGAGGACTGATAAAAACGATGGGATAAGTGCATCAATGTTGGTGGAAATTATGTTGAGAAATAAAGGGACAATGTATGTATAAAAATAAACTGGTTTCAAGTTGTAGCTGTAGTTGTCATATTTAGTTATTTTTCTACAGCCATTGTGACTTACTTATTGACTTCCCCTCGTAGTATTCTGACTTTTGTTGTTCTATCAGTTCCAAGCCTTAAAGGTTTTAAGGGTTTTAGTTTTTGTACAGAAATGTTCATTCTTCATTTAATTTGTCATCAATTTTCCAAAATCCATTAGCAGAGAACCTAGATACTCAAAACTCACTCTCTGCATTTCTTTCCTGTTATAATTGTGTTGCCATAATTGTTTTCATTCATTCATTCAGTAGAATGTCCTTTGCAGAACCTCGCTCCCATAACAACCTACCGGAAAACCTCTCGATCATAAGCAAGATGTCCCGCGTCTGGTACACCCATCTGGAGATAATCCGCCACATCCTGCACCCATCTTCTCTTTGGCCTTCCTCTTCCTCTCTTCCTAGGCATATACCCCTCCATTATTGTCCTCTCCAAACTTTCATGACGCTTCAAGTGACCAAAATATATCAATTTTCTTTGTTACATCGTCTTTTATAGCCAACCCTCTTCAATATTCAGCTCTTGAAGTATGGATGCATTTGTTCTTTTCTTTATCCAAGATATTCTTAGAACCCATCTATAACATTTATATTCAAAAGCATTTATGTGCTGTTCAGCTTGTTTAGTAAGTGTCCATGTCTCACAAGCGTATGTTGCAATGGGAAAGATGCATGCTCTTAAAAATCTAATTTTTGTAGTTCTATCTGTCCCACTCCGTAATTTATTTAGTTGTTTTGTCTATGAAGAGCAATTGATAGTCGTCGTTTAATTTCTTTCATTGTGTCACCATTGTTGGTAATCAATGATCCCAGATATTCAAAATTTTCCACCACCTCCAATTTTTCCTCATTAACATATATTTCTTTCTCCATAGTAGTTTTATCTGTATGCATTATCTTTATTTTTGCTATATAAGTTATGGTTTTCACAATTTCTTTTATCAACCAAACATGTGCCATGCCGGAAAGCGTGGGCGGTCATGACTCGCCATTTCACTCGATCACCAGAGTCTTGGATCAGCTCAGTCTTCCTGTCTCGACCATGCCATGTGGCCAAGCCATCCAGGTATTACTTCTTGGTCTTCCCTTTGGTCTGTTCCCTTCGATCTTGCCAGTTGTCACCACGTTCTCCAATTCATTTCTTCTCATAACTTGTCCAAACAATTTTGACTATCTACGTCTAATTTCTCTAATCAATTTACGATTTTCATTCGTCTCCTGTAGTACTTGGTCATTGGTTTTTCTGTCTGTCCATGGTATTCGTTGCATTCTCCTCCAGCCATCAGGTGTTTTTCAGCTTGACTGCTCAGTGTCCAAGTTTCACATCCATACAAAAGAACAGGCTCTATGTAGCACCTCAACATTCTTTTTCTTGTTTCAACTGACATGTTTTTATTGGTCAGTATGTTTTTCATCTTGCTAAAGGCTACTTTCGCCATGGCAATTCTTGTTTAATCTCTTCAAGGCATCTCCCATCAGATGTTATGACTGTTCTGAGACAATTGTACTGATTCACTTGTTGGAGTATTCCCATATACTTGTATATTACATTGTGGTATTTCGTTCTTCCTAGTTACGACCATAATCTGTGTCTTCTTACAATTTAATTCTAACCCTAGTTGTTCACTGCGTGCAACAACCACATCTACTAAATGTTGCAGATCCTGCTCATTGTCTGCAATCAATACAGTACCATCTGCATATTTAATGTTGTTGATGTTTCGTCCTCCAATGATGATTCCATTTATATCTTCTACATTTCTGAAAATATTTTCACTGTACAGGGAAAAAAGATCTGGAGACATTATAAATCCCTGCCTAACACCTTTCTTAATAGGCTGATATTGTTCCACTTCATTATCAATCCTTATGGCAGCTTGATGTTTCCAATATATGTTTTTTATAAGTCTAATGTCTTTCCCATCAATTTGTAGATCTGCAAGCATATCCACCATGTTGACATGTCTAACTCTATCAAAAGCCTTTGTGTAGTCAATAAAGCAAAGATATACATCTTGTTTACTTCTATAGAATGTTCAATAACTGATCGCACCATATACACAGCATTTACTGTACCCTTTCCTTGACAAAACCCACATTGATCTTCCCCTATTTCAGGCTGTATTTTCTTCCTCACTCTTTGCATGATAATTCGTAGCAAAATCTTCATGATGTGACTCATTATACTAACTGTTCTGTGTTGATCACATTCCAACGCTCCTGATTTCTTTGGGATTGCAATGAATATAGAATTACATAATTCAGAAGGTATTTCTCCAGTATCATATAATGTGTTAAGCAGTCTGGTGACTTGATCTATTCCATATTCTTATAAAGCTTTAATTATTTCTGTTGTGATGTTATCTGAACCGGGGGCCTTGCCAGCTTTCATATGTTTAAGAACATTTTGAACCTCCATCTTCAAAATTGGCAGTCCTTCATTATTAAATCGAATCATAAAGGTTTTTCACATACTTTGAACATACATGTAGAATCTGATCTTTTTCTATTATGATTTTGCCATCTTTAGTTTTTAGACAGCCTGCTGATGTAATTGTTCTTTTATTAGTAAGTTCCTGAATTCTTTTGAGCACTAATTTGGTATTTTGACTGTTGTGTTGTTTTTCAATTTCTAAGCAATTTTTCTCAAGCCATGCTTCTTTTTCCTTCTTACATAATATTCTGACCTGTCTATGAATTTCTTTACATTTGGCAGGATTATTTTTGTTGAGTCGTCTTGTTTCTATTAGTTGTAAAATTTCAGTCATCCATTTCTTACGACCCACCTTCTTTAATTTTGGATCCAATCTGATGTCTCGCCATCTATTCTAACTGCTGCTTGTTGGTCCAGATAGAGCATTTTATGAGCTGTACAACATGCGATGGAAAGCCCATATTCCTCATGATTTCCCAAAGTTTCTGATGATGTACAGTCAAATGCGTTTGAATAATCCACAAAACATGAGAATAGGTTTACATTAAATTCTCTGCATTCTCTATTATTAAATGTATGTTGAGTATGTGATCGTTTGTTCCTCTTCCTTATCTAAATCCAGCTTGAACCACATTAATCGCTTCTTCTATTTTCTTACGAAGTCTTCCCATTATGATTTTTAGTAGAATGTGTTTTACATTTTACAATTGTTTTACAGGTTATAATTTTTTGTTGTTGCACTGAGATATACATTGTCTTTTTCACTGTGCTATTGCAATGACTTAATATTTTCTCAATTCCCATTTCTGTTGTTGATAATAATACGAGGGTAAGTTAATAAGTAAGTCACAAATGGCTGTAAAGAAATAATTAAATATGATAACAACTTGAAACCAGTTTATTTTTATACATACATTGTCCCTTTAGTTCTGAACATAATTTCCACCAACACTGATGCACGTGTCCCATCGTTTTATCAGTCCTCCCAAACTGGCTGCACAGAACTGCGTGCTCTGTTTTCTAAATCATGATTTCACTTCACATTCAACTTCGGCGTCATTCGCGAAATGTCTCCCGCCAAGGTGGGTTTTCAGTGTTTATGCTGACAAATGTTTATCCCGTAAAGCGGTGCATAGCTGGGTAGAAAAAGTTATGAGAGCATGTCAATAAGTAAGTCACACAGTTCTGCGGGATGGTCGGTAAATGAAAACAAAGCACGCAGTTCTATGCAGCCGGTTTGGGAGGACGGATAAAACGCCCTGCTACTGAGTGAGTGCGTGGCGCGACACTGTGAGCTGTGAGTTTTGTGTGAAATGCTTCTGAATCTGCCCGAGGTTTTTTGGAACGTGACTGCATGTTCGGAGCGATGGCAGCTGGCTATGTCCTAGAGTTGACCGGTTTTTACCTTATGCAGAAATGCGTGACTGCTGGGCTTCTGGTTGACTGCCACTGCCTTCGACGATGAACTGTATTTTCATGTACTGTATGGGTGAACATCTAGGAAACATGCAGATGGGAAAATGACTGCCGATTCCATCAGAGATGAACTGGATGTTTCGTGGGGGACTATTGTGTTGACATTCTGGCGGCGGCATTATGCACAGTGTATCTGTGCGGGCTGTTGTTTGTCGAGACTCCTGTCTTTTTCACATTGGGCAGTGGGAGGCGTTTTGTGATATTCACTGGCACAGGAACGGAGCATAATGGGGACGACTCGTTGCTGTGAAGTTGGAACCGCGACTAACTAACTAACTAACTGATAAAACGATGGGATAGGTGCATCAATGTTGGTGGAAATTATGTTGAGAAATAAAGGGACAATGTACGTATAAAAATAAACTGGTTTCAAGTTGTTATCATAATTAGTTATTTTATACAGCCATTTGTGATTTATTTATTAATTTACCCTCACACTTTGCAGTTAGCCTATCGAAGTTGCAGTACTTGTACTCCTCCAATTACAAACGGATGATATTGTTCCATGTCAATATTTTCTCTAACACCATTAGTTCTTTGAACATTTCATGATTTCATCCAACCATCATCCTTTCTCATTGCTGCACATTAGTCTTACAGGAATTGCAACTTCTCTCTTCTTACCTTCTTTCACGGCCCTCTTCTTAAGTTCCCTTAGGATAGACTATCCTTTTCTCTTCATTTCATATATAATACAGTTGCTTTTTGTTATCTTCATTGCCTCATTAGTCATATACTACATAACATGCTTTCTAGCATGTTACTGAAACACTATACTGGCAAGAATCAGTTCATTTTCAATGCAGAAAGATATTAGTTTATCACCTACTCTAAATTTTCTATGCTGTGTTTTCCCACAACCTGTTTTTCTCCTGCTGTTCTTTCTGTGTCCACTTTAGCATTAAAATCCCTCATTACGTTTAGGGTATCATGTTTATGCATATTTTCTGCACTATTTTGATGAGTGGTATAGAATGTTTCAATTTCTCCCCCTTCCACCATTGTTGTTGTTGTGCATGCTTGTAGCAAAGTGACATTCCTTCGTTTTGCTTGAAGTCTTGCACAAATAATTCCATCACAGACGGTATTAAAACTAAGAAGTATACGTAAAAAAGAACCCTGAAAAGAATCCGCGTGAGTCTTAGGTGCATTTGACATATGGGGGTAGACACATATTTCTATAGACCAATCGGCACTCAATTGGTGATGTGGTCAGTGTCACACTCCCCAAGACAATCCCTGGTATCTATCTATTTTTAGCTGGGTTGAGCTTGGAGCCCAAAACAATCAGAAAATTGCCTTTGCTCAGATATTCCCAGTATTTCAATATATTGTCAGTTGTTACATTTATTTAATAACGACAACACCGTTTTCTGTTGTCTTTTTTTAATTAGAAGACATAAAAGTGTCTGAATCATTAGCACCTTGAATCCCTTGATCATCTCTGCCCCAACTATTACCACAAAGCCAGACCTACCACTGTCTGTATCTTCTGACTGTTTGCAGTGATTACTAACTTCATCGTCATTACTCAAAATCATGCCCAGGATTGTTAATTTCATCACTGAATGCATCACCTAACTCAATTCACGGCCAGCGTCAAGTTAAAACGTTTCAAGCACCCCCTTTCATTGAGATCTTGCCATTTCACGGTAACATGATTTTGAAGTAAATCTTTACCTCCTAAAATATATCAAATGGTATGTTGTTGAACTCTTCAGCTCAAAAGAGTTTTTGAAAAGTATTTTATTAAGCACTTGTTATCATAAGCAACCACGAAATCTACTGTGAAACTGATTTATTTGGCACCTGTACTTCTGCAAAACTGCACAAAACTGATTTAACTGACTTTCTGCATTCACTGACTTAACCATATTACTGCATAAAAATTATTTGAGTCAATAATAATAATCATATCAATGTGTAAAATCAAAAGAAATAAGAAAGACTGTACTAATTATAGAAGAACCTCACTACTCAACCACACAGGAAAAATGTATGTCTAAATCACTGAAAGACAATTAAGACCATTACTGGATGAACAACTATCAGAAGTCCAGCTGGGCTTTAGACCAAACAGAAACTACAGAAGCAAAATTCACACTAAGACAATTGACAGAAAAAAAAACAACAGTTGAACATGATATGACCTGTAAAGTTACATTTACAGACCAGGAAAAAGCTTTTGACAAAGCTAACAGGAATATGTTATGTGACTGCCTAAGAAAATATGCAATTAACAAACATATCATCAATGTTTGCAAAAGTGTATATACATCAAGAAATAGTTACATAAGAATTTAGGCAACTGTGTCAAACCATTTCAAAATTAACACAGCTGTGGGTGTGTGCTCCACCTACTTTTCGTAACATACATTGACAATATATGGCGAGAAACAGAGAGCGTAGAAGAGGACAACAATTTAGAATTGTTATTTGCGGACAACCAAGTATTAATAGCAGAGAGCCTTCAGAACCTTTTAAATCAAATCAATCCAAGCGTGACAAATATATGAAGATAAGCATTGAAAAGATAGGTGATAGGTAGTCAGAAAACCTAATAACACAAATAAAGCTAAAATAAACAAGCAAATTTAAATGGCCAAACTGTACTTCAGATGGCAGAATGGATAGAGAAATAAGCATATGCTGTGCAAAAGGCAAATTAAGTACTGGGACAACTAGCATCACTTCTGACACAGAAAGATACCTACAATTACTAAAGCAGATTTCATGACTAATTTTGGCTGACATTATGCTACCAAAGTTTAAAAAAAAAAAAAAAAAAAGACAATTGTTGCCATTAATGAATGCAAAATCATAAAAACAGATATAAGATGTCTCAGGAAAGCTATGGAGATGGAGTAACTACGATAGAATTAGGATATTAGAAGATGACTAGGTCTGAAACCAGCATTGCTATTTATTAAAGAACAACATTTTAAATGGTTTGGACACCACATAAGAACGCTCTGGTACCATCTACCACAAATAGCCACATTGAAGAATTATGATGGATACAGACCAAGGAAAAGACAATGTAAATGATGGAGTGATGGTTTCAAGAACCTTAGAGAAATGAAGGTCAACAAAGTGCACTGGAAAGATCCCTACATCTTCTACCAACACTTCACTAGGGTAAATGGAGAAAGAGAAGATGAAGCATTGTCAACAAACAATAAAATAAATATTTCCAGTTTACCGTCCTAAACTTCTGTTTATAGCAATTGACCCATGCACACACACGGATATAGTAATTTTGCAGTTTTAGGTAAATTTTACATTTGCAATGTGACTGTGATAAGTGCACAGCCATATCATTAGCAATAAAATAATTTAACAACTATGAAAGTTAAATGATCTGTTGATCACTAAATTTATATAATGTTCCATTACATGTGTAAGAAAAATTATGCCTATTCAGTTGCAATAATATTTTTAAAATAAAATAAAAATATTAATTGGCGTTAGCTAAATAAGATGCAAATGATAATAAGTCTGTTTCTTTGTTATACAGCCTACAGTTTATTCAAGGTATGAAATACAAAACAACAAGAAATTGAAATGGCCAAAATTATATCCAAATTGTGCAAACATTTAATTAAACACACAATTATCTTATCACTTAAAACTAAGAATTATCCAGAAACCTGTACACTATCGGGTGCATTGACATGAAAATACAATTCTAAAACAGAATTAATGTTCTGAAAATAATTACAAAAAAAAAAAAAAAAAGGTGAATATTAGACAAACTCACAAATAAAGGAGTTCTTTAAAAACTGGAAATGAAAAGAGAATTACTACATGACCAAATCAAGTTGACAAATTAAATAATAATTTTAAAAACATAAAAAGACTGCTGGAAACCCCGCTAGAGGGAAAGGCAGAAGGCAATGCATGCAACGGGTAGACAAATTTAAATGGGAAGATTACCATCATAAGATGGATGAGACAGTGGTTTTTAAACTATAACATCATGATGACACACAAAGAATGCAGGAGACTCACTGCAGTCTAATTTAAATATGAAGATGTAAATGATCTGAAACTTACACAGAAAGATTTTCTTGAAGTGGTATTATATGACACAAACAGTCTGATATTAATCACAATGACAAAACATTATAAAAATACCTTTAGCTGATTCAAAATTGAGGGTTGTTGTTTCCTCACAGGCTGCAAACTGGAAATAAAAAACAATAATTATTTATAGATTGTTATGAACTTTCATACACAAAGAAATAGTTATTAACAACATTTAGAGGCATTATACTTGGTGACCAGCTTCTTTTTTTTTTCTTTTTCTCTAGGCTAAAAATGTTTCCACATCTTAGTTTTAAAATGTATATTGAGAAATTACATATATGTGTTTTTGAGGAGCGGCTGGCAGAGTGGCTAAGAAAGCAGGGTTCTCCATCGGGAGACCGGTGTTCGAATCCTCTGTAAGGAGTGGATTTTTTTCTGTCAGGGGCAATTGAAAACCTGCACAGTTTGTGGTGACTGAACTAGTCCTACACTGCAAGGTACTATAGGCAGCAGATGACAGGTTTTTTTTTTGGGGGGACATATATTTACTGTTTGATTATTACCTTTTCAAGCTTCAGCTTATATTCACTATAACATGACCCTCAAGGTTTTTATGACTTTTTCACTTGAAAGAAGACATGAAATTTACACTGGTGGCCGACCCATCCCAGAGTACCAGTCACTGAGATCTGAGGAGATTCATGAATGTATGTGCCAGTGCACAAAATGATGATGATTACTGACCCAGGTCTTTTCCATAATGCTCATCTATTTGTCTAATCCTCTTTCCTATGTGTTTGTTAGTCTTCTGATATGTCTTTTGCCTAATCGATTCCAGACTATCTGTTTAACTATTAACTGATTTCCTCATCTATTAACCGATTTCCTCAGCTATTAACTGATTTTCTCAGTGTATATATCCTCTCCAGAATTTGCACCTTTTCCTCAAGACCTGATCTACTGAAATTAAGTTATTTTCATCAGCTTGACATTCATAATTCTGTCAAAACATCTTGGATTTATTCTGTGCAGGTATCTCTTAGACAAATGTTTGTAATTGATGATTAAAATATATATGTTTATGGTACTATAAAGAAAGTGAAATACATACTCCTGGTTTGCAACTTGAATGGTAAATTGCTCTGATGTAGTCTGGTTACTGTTATCTCTTCTCCATCTACAAATTTTAAAAATGTGTTAAGCAATAAAGACATCAATCAGCAGCATGCTATATTTTTTAAAAGACCTTATTTTCAGATTTTAAATATATAATATTGGATTTAATAAAGCAATCTGTGAAAATTAATACTGAATTTGATAACGTATTCTGTTTCAAAGTTATCATCATGTAACAGAACATCGTTCTCATCATGATGCACAGGAAAGCCTCTTAATCTCTTGCCATTTCTCATGCCTGATAAACCATCATACCCAAACTGTTTGCAGTGGCCTGTGTTCATCTTTGTGCTGATCGACCCATGTCTCTATTTCCAGGAACCATGCCTTTTATCACTGCTTTTTCCAAACCTATGAAGAACTTTCTGGACAAAGCCCTTGTTTAGGCTGCAAACAAAGTTCATTGCCTCTGTTATTCCACTAATTCAATTGTTTATAGAGTCTGCCTCTCCCATTGTTTGTATCTAAATGTAATTACTGTTTGCAGTATGCTATTTTGGGGTAGTCAAGGTTAAATGGTAAAACTGCCTGATTTGCTTCCCTTGCCAATACTGTAGTCACTTTCTTGCTGATGTCCTTATCTCATTAAACATTCTTTGAATGAATTCCATCACCACAGCACTGAACATATAGCTATACACTTAATAAAATATACAAGGGGAATAACATTTAAATTTTTTTTTTTCATCCATTGGCACCTTGCTGTCTTGACAGACGATAGTTTGTGCTTTAAAAAGGCATAATAACTTTTACCTATGGCGGTAGCGAATGTGACTGATAAGGCCAATTTGCGCTGTAAATGTCCGTTCACAGTGGGTGCATGTGAACATGTGGTCATTTCCACCATCATGCACCATCTTACGCCTCACACGCTCGGTGTGTGACTTATCTGCAATAATTTTCTCCTTTGTCTTTATTCCATTTCTGATGTTTGCCCTCCATGCAACACATTCAGCAGCGACTTGCTCCCAATGTGCATTATCAATGCCTGTATCAATCATATCCCGCTTACACACATCTTTGTATCATAGTAGAGGCTGACCCTGAGATCTCTTACCCATCTGTAATTCACCAAAAAAGATGTCCTTTGGTATTCTACCATCATCCATCCTCCTAAGATGTCCTATCTATCTAAGTCTACGAAGACTGAGCATGGAATAAACCGTCACACAGCCTGATCTTTCCAATACTTCAGTATTTGTGATTTTGTCTTGCCACTTAATACCAAGAATTCTTCGCAGACACCACTTATGAAAGCTGTTTAAACATTTCTCTTGGTGTGAGTAAGTTGTCCAGGTTTCACTGCCATAAAGAAGAGTACTAAGGACACAGGCTTGATAGACAAGGACTTTTGTTTTGGCAGTAAGCTTCCTGTTCTCCCAGACTCTTTTTCTTAACCTGTTCATTGTTGTTGCTGCCTTACCAATCCAGATGTTGATTTCCTGATATAGGGATAATTTGCTATTTACCACTGATCCAAGATATGTAAAATGATCCACGACTCTGGTGATCGGGTGAGATGGCAGAACATGACCGCCCACGCTTACCGGCATGGCACATGATGGATGGATGGATCTCTAGTTCGGTGTCGTCAATAAAGATTGATGGTACCCCAAGTGCACCTTGTGACATAATCTGCGTCTTCTTTTTGCTAATTGTTAAACCAAATTCAGAACAAGCATTGGAGAATGCAGATAGTAGACATTGCAATTCTTCCTCAGAGTGGGTCATAACTGCAGCATCATCTGCAAAAAGCAACTCTCTGATCAGTACCCTCCTAATTTTGGTCTTGGCCTTCAATCTCTGAGCATTGTAGAGGCCGCCATCTGAGCGTGAGTGAATGTATATACCACCATCCTGATCATGAAAGGCATATTTCAGCAGAAGTGAAAAGTATATTCCAAAGAGGGTGGGAGCTAGTACACAACCTTGCTTAACTCCACTCTTGATTTCAAACTCTTCAGAAGTTGCACCATCAAACTTGATTATACCCTTCATGCCTGTGTGAAATAATTCCACAATGGACAGAAGAGTTGGTGGGCAGCCAATCTTCTTTAGTGCCTTGAACAGACCCTCACGACTGACTAAATCAAATGCCTTTGTGAGGTCGATGAAGGCAATAAACAGTGGTTGATTTTGTTCACTGCATTTTTCTTGCATTTGTCGCAATGAGAATATCATATGAATGGTAGACTGGTTCTGTCGAAAGCCACACTGTGATTCGGGGTAGACTTGATCTCCTAGGACTTGAAGTCTGCGCAGAACAATTCTGGCAAATACTTTTCCAACAATACACAGAAGTGAGATACCCCTATAGTTGTTGCAGTCGCTCAGATCGCCCTTGTTCTTGTACAGTGTTATGATGCTTGAATCTTTGAAATCTTGTGGGACTTGTCCTTCTCGCCAGCATAGCTCTATTAGCTGGTGGATCTGTAGAGTGTGTCTTGTCCACGCCTGATAACCTCTATTGGAATCCCATCCATACCTGCAGCCTTGACAGATGCAAGTTCATTTATAGCAAACTTAACTTCTGTTATGGTGGGAAGTGTGTCCAGGTGGTCAAGAGTTGGTAGAACCTCTATGGCGTTGAGGGCATCATCCGCTAGTTTGGTCTTACTTGAGTAAAGCTCCAAATAGTGCTCTACCCATCTGTCCATCTGCTGTTTCTTATCAGTGATGATTTCTCCAGTCAAGGTTTTCAATGGTGCACTTCTTTTGATCACTGGACCACAGGCTTTCTTTATTCCTTCATGCATGCTTCTTATGTTTCCCTTATCACTTGCAATTTGAATGGACTCACATAACTTATCCAATAATCATTTGCACACTGCCTGGCAGCCTTTTGCATATCCTTCCTAGCTTGCCTTAGCTCACTCAGAGTGTTACGCGTTGGTCTTTCCTTGTTTCTTAAGAGAGCTATCTTCTTCTTATCAATCAAGGGCTGCAGAGTCTCGCTGTTTGCCGCAAACCAGTCCTGCCTCTTATTCTTCTTCTTTCGTTCGCTTGAAATATGTCTATAACTGCAATGCTGTCTCTTGAATTTCAGTTCACACAGCGGTCCATAGAGTTTATCTTCCACTGTCGTCTCTCTAGGCCAGAAGGTTTGCCTAGATATGTTATATTTTGGGCAGTCTTGGAGTATGTGCTCTGTTGTCTGTGACGCCAATTCACATGTGCACATGGCTGTTTCACCAATCTTGAATTTTGTATACATGTGGTTGCGTAATCTATTGTGCCCTGTTCTGAGGCGCAGAATAATGACTTGTTCTGGTCTGTCCATAACGTAGTCATCTTGAGCAGGTTTTGGTGGCTTTCTGACTGATTTGATCATTCTTTTCTTTTGGTGGCACATCAGGCTGTTCTTCTTTGGCTCCTTCCTTAGCCAATTGATCAGCTCTGTCGTTTCCAGGTACTCCACAGTTGGATGGTATCCACTGTATGGTGACCTTATGCTGACTGCTAAGTTCAGAAAGTAGTGTCCTTAGTACTGGCAATTTCCCAGACAGGACCGCCTCGAGTACTGATTTTGCATTTGTCAATAGCATCACAGGTTGTGTACCATTGCTGGTATTTAGTAATTTCTCTGTTGCTATCTTGATTGCCTCAATTTCAGCATCGTAATTATGGCAGTACTTTCCTGTCGGTACTCTAGCTGTGTCCCTAGTATTATTTGGGTATTCTGTGTACACTCCCGCTCCTCCATTTCGAACAGCATTTTGTGCTGACCCATCTGCGTAGACTCGGATCCAGAGGTCCTGTGGGTATTCTTCATCAAGGAAGCTGAGAGTGGCTGTTCTGCGCTGCACACTGTTCTGTTATTCCTTGTCAAATATTCCTCTCTCTTTTGTCTGGATTTGTAATGATAGTCTCTGCTCATCTTTCCATGGAGTTCGCTCTGGAATAGTTGTTAGGGGGATACCAACTGTGGGCAGATCAGTGGTTTCTCTGCAGTCGTTTGGCCTGGTGGATAAAACTACTTCTTTTCAACCGCCCCATAGCTAGATTTTCAAATCTGTTCTTCATAGGGTGGCCTGGCAACCTGAGGAACTTTTCTGCTTGTATTAGCGTTTTCGTATCTCTGCACTCACTCAGTGCTTGTGTCCTCCCCATCTTCTCCATTTCCACTATAGTGGTGACTCTTAAGTGCTTGATTTTGCACTTTGTCCAGCTCTTGTAGTGTGGTTTTTGATGCCGAACACCACGCAGTTGACCTGTATTCCAGGTGTGGTCGTATGTTCTGTTGATAAACTGTGCTAAGTATGTTCCCACTGACTCCCCATGTGGTTCCACTTAGCTTTCTCAGGATGGCTATTTTCCTTCTGGCTTTTGCTACTGCTTTGTTGATGTGCTTTCTCCATGTAAGCCTGCCATCAAATGTTATTCCAAGGTATGTTGGTTCTTTATCTTCTCTTAGGGGTGTTACATTTATCTGGATGATCCCTGCCTTTTGTTTTGGAGAGAGGGTAAATAGGGTGGTGCTGCACTTGTCAGTGTTTATGCTGATACACCATCTATTTGCCCATGCAACAAATGTATCTACAGCTCTTTGTAGCAATCTGGTGGCCCTGATGCATGTTCATTTGTGCTCCATAGAACCAGGTCATCAGCGTACATTGCCGCTTTAATTCCATGCGGTAGATTAGCAACGAGATCATTGATGAAGATTAGAAAAAGTGTGGGGGACAAGACTCCACCCTGGGGAACACCGTGACGCACTAGTACTTTCTTGCTCTTGAGTCCGTCTATCTGTACTCGGGCTCTTCTGTTGTGCAAGTATGCTTTCACCCATTTGTACATTCTTCCATTGATTTTGCAGTTTCTCAGTTTATTCATCAGACCTTCTTTCCAGACTTTGTCAAAGGCTTTCTTCAAATCTATTCATGCCGCAAGCACCAGCTTCTTCTCTTGGAATACATCCTCAATTTCTTGAGAGAGGTAGGTTGTCTGATCTTCCGTAGAGTAGCACTTTAAGCCAGCCTGCTGTGGCACAAGGATGTTTTTACTTTCAATGTACCACTGCAGTCTGTGATTGATGATGTGCTCCAGTGTTTTGCAGAGACAGCTGGTGAGGCTAATTGGTCTGTAGCTAGAGGCAATGGAACTATCTTTCCCTGATTTTAGGAGGGGTATCATGATTGCTTCTCTCCAGGCTTGTGGAACACTGCCTAAGGTCCAACTGTTATTGAAAATCTGCAACAGCTTTGCTTTGGCCTGTTCCTAGGTTCCTGATCATTTCATTGGAGATACCATCAGCTCCTGGTGACTTTCTCATTTTCAGTTTTGATATGGCTAGCTCCAGTTTGCTAATTGTGATGGGTGCCTCCAGAACCTCATGTACTATTTTCTTCTGTCCTGTATGTTGCCGTTTCTCTCGAATCTCTTGTTGTTCTCTGGACTAATTTTGATATTGTTATCTTGTGCGAATGAGTCTGTAAAATGATCAGCTACTTGCTTTCTTGTTAAGATGTTTCCATCTTTATGTAGTGCAATGTAAGTTGTTTTATTAGCTTCCACAATTTCCTTGTGCCTCTTTCAAAGTTCAGAGACTCCGTTTTCTCCTGCCAGCTTTTCCGTCTAGCCTGCAGCTTGGCCCTTTGAAATTTGGCTTTTGCGTGCTGGAATTTATTGTGGTGTTCTTGGCTGGGTGTGGCCTCTGCTTGCTTTCTACACACTTCCACATCATTATGCAACTGTTCCAGTTCACTACTCCAGTAGGGTTTATATTGTTTACGGGCTCCTCTTGGTACTGTTTCTCGTGCTGCCTGTAGTAAGCATTTCCCAAACTCTTCAAATACTTTATTTATGTTTTTCTCAGTGTTCAGGTTTCTAACCAGTATGCTGGTGCGATTCTTGTACATTGCCCAGTCTGCTTTCTTGTAGCTCCACCTCGAGAGGGTGCTGCTTTCACTTACAAGCTCATTTTCTACAGTTAGAAAGACTGGCCGATGGTCACTGCCACCAAGTTGTTTCCCAACAATTTGTGTAATGTTCCACTCCAGGTCTGGTGAATGAAAAGCCAGGTCAGGTGTAGTTGTAGTGTGCCATGATCTCCAGTAGAAAGTATCTGGGTCGGACGGCTTGTTAACCAAGATGAATCTATTCTCATCCTGCCAGTCTTCCAGACTCTCTCCTCTCTGGTCCATGTGATCATAGCCCCAACTCTGTGAGTGGTTGTTGAAATCGCCACACACAATCATTTTTTCTGTTAATGGTAGTGTGTCCAGTGCCAGTGGGCAGTCACTTGGACAGTAGTAATTGATCAGATGTAGGTCTGTATAGCCTGTCTTAAGTTTAAGTGTCTGATACTCAGCCCCTTCCATGTAGACTTCGATTTGGGAAGCAGTGATGTTATTTTTTACAAGGGTAAGTATGCCACCTTTTCGCCTGTCCTTTCGGTCAGATCGGTAACACTGGTAGCCTCTGATTTTGAAGGCTATATTTTCTTTGAGGTGTGTTTCTTGCAAGCAACATATGCCTACTTTTTCTTGCTCCAGGATGTTTTCTAATTCTATTTTTTTGTTGCTGACTCCCTCCGCATTCCAGTGCATTATATTAAGTCTTTGTTTAGTATGGCCAGCCGTTCTATTCTCATGTCCCCTGGCTCCACAGGACATCTGAGAAGGACCACCAGTAGTTTGGGCTGAACCCTTTCGAGACATAGGGCCCGGCACTGCACCTGCCTGGGGGTCCAAAGCAGGGCGAGCACCATAACATTTAGCAGTAGTCGACATATTCCATTTTGCGTAATTGCATGGCATCCTGATTTCTGTGGTGCACCTCCTGGCTGGTTGCCTCCGTCTTCAGCGCCTTTCTTTTGCTAGAGCAGACTGTGGTCTCACTCGAGTTTAGATGTGTACACACACACGTGTCTGCACATGCATGTATGTGTATACACATCTAGAGCACACTGGTTATTTTTTGGCGCGAGAAACTCGCTGTCGCCCCTTCTCCTGTTAGTAGAAACAGTTCCACCACGTGAAGGCCAGGAGTTGGACTTTTGCTGCATAGGTTATGTATTCACAAGCCATTGGGGTATTTAAGCAATGTTGGGCGCTCACCCCAACACTGCGCCCAGGCTACATACAGCAACATTTGGAACCCTGCCTCTTATGATCCACAGTGCTGTAAACCCCTACGGCAGTTTTATAAAGAGTTTCCTTAAGTTGACCCCACTTTTCATTTACTGTACAATTTTATGGTGTATCAGTGAAAGTGTCTTCAAGTTGCTGTTGAAACTGAAAGCACTTTTTAGGATCGTGAGTGTTAATAATATTAATCCTGGGGCTAGATTTGTGTTTAGCTGTGTTTTCTCTTTGGTCTCAGTCTAACCCTTGCAACAACCAAAGAATGATCCGTATCACAGTCAGCACTGTGGTAACTTCGAGTCAATGATATATGGTTCAGATGTTGTCTCCGTGTGATGATGAAGTCCAGCTGGTGCCAATGGCCGGATCTTGGATGTTTCCATGTGACCTTATGCATCTCTTTTGTTTTAAAAAAGGAGTTTGTAATACATAGGTCATTACTGGTGCAATGCTCCAGCAGCCTTTGCCCATTTTCATTCATGCGACCGATGTTGCATTTTCCAAGGCACACTGGCCATGAACTCGAGTCCTTGCCCACACGAGCATTGAAATCACAGAGCATATAAATGTAGTCAGATTTTGGAACTGCCTCGATCACGGAGTCTCTCCTCATAGAACGAATCCTTCACATCATCAGAGGAATCGAGTGTCGGTACATATGCAGTAATAATGGTGGCAAAACCACAAGAGGTTGCCAAGCCAGGGATAATAGTCTTTCATTTCCTCCTGCTGGAATTTCAATCATTCCCAGTAGCGAATTATTCACTGCAAAGCCCACACCGTGTTGCCTATTTTCTGCCTGCCCTCTACCTTTCCAAAAAAAGGTGTAATTGTTTTCCCTGAGTGACCCTTCCTCAGCGAGGCGAGTTTCCTGCAGGCCAGCAATATCAATGTTAAGACGATTGAGTTCGGCATCAATCACAGCCGTTTTTCTCACATCGTCAATATTGGTCAAGTCAGTGGAAAATCCTGGACACATGGTTCTCACGTTCCAGGTTGCAAGCCGTAGCTTGAGGTTTCTATTTTTATTTGTACCTGGTGCATTGGTTTTACAGCCTGCGATGCAGATTTTGTCCTAGCCCCAAGAACTCATTGAAGCAGGCAAGCTGTGGCGGATCAGCACCCAATTTGCTGGGGGCTGCCCAGCTTGAGGCGGGCGGTAGCTGATCAGTGACACCTGTAGGTGTCTCCCACCGTCAGAGGCAACGCGTGGCGCCCATGCCTACGCCAATTGACAGGGACTTATAACCCGTAACAGTTGCCTCTCGCTTTGATTCCAAGACCAGTTAAGACCAGGGATGGAGTTATTGCCTCTCCATAGCACAAAGCCTGGGCTAAAATACAGAGATCATGTGTTGCCCATGCAGCATGATCCCTCTCTCGGCCTGCCTAGTTCACTCCAGAGGAAAGGTAACACCCCTACATCTGGAACAAGACAAGCTGCAGAAGCTGCCGGATCAGCAAAGCAATGCTCTAACTGTCCGCCTGTCGGAGCTTCGATCCTAGACCAGCCGCCAACCAAGGCTTAGGGCCTGGTCTGCCCTGCCATGACTTTTTGTCTTTAGCTTGCATTTCCTCGCACCAGGGTAAGGCTTGTACCCTCCCAATTGCGCTCTTCCGCCCGAAGCCGTTGGCACAATGTGGGGTGTCGGGTTTGGTAAGCGCCGCCCAACGTTCGGCGCTAACAGAAAGCAGGTAGTACCGTCTGTTATACGGTAGCTCAGTCATATCTAAGACCTGACACACTTTTTTTTTTTTCAGCACAAGCAGTAACAGATCAACACTTCGATTCCACACAGAGGCAGAGTTAAGTTGTATATGGTAAGAAACACACAAGTCTTTAATTATTCTAGCCCATAATAGCTACTCCATTTTAATACTCTCAAATATATGAGAGAAGTCACCATTGGAGGACATAACATCAATAATAATATGCGTATGATAAAGTATTGACTGCAGACAATGAACAGAATCTACAACATTTAGTAGATGTTATTGGACACAACGAACAATTAGAGTTAGAATTAAATTGTAAGAAGATAGAGATTATGGTCGTCTCTGTAAGTAAAAATAAATGCCACATTGGAACATCTGGGTAAATGGAACACTCATGTGAATTGATACAACATCTCATAACATCTTATGGGAGATGCCTTGAAGAGATTAGAACAAGAATGAATCTGGTGATCATGTGATATGGTGAAACATGACAGCCCACACTTATTGGCATGGCTTATGATGACGGTATATACTCGCTGAGTCACATGCAATTACTGTCTTCATTCCTGCTGCCTAAACAAATGTTCTGACCCATTTTAAACAAAGTATGCTCAAAACAATAACATCCAAGTAATTCCCTGACACTGACTTACCTCCTCCTCTTCCTTCCAGATACAACATCAGGGCTTAATGCAGATGGATTGTTTATGGTTACCGATGTGTTTGTTAGCTGCCTTGTGTGCTGTAGGTTGTTTACTATATTACTTTCTTGTGTTTTCAGTGATGTTAGTTGCCTCCCCTTTCTTCGACTTCCTTGTTGACTACTCTTTAAAGAAGTAAATAGAAAGTAAAATTTAACTTTTCCCATCCCAGATCACTAGTTTATGGCTCAGGACTTTTCAGTTCTATATGGCTCCCCATTCTCACAGAAGAGCATTCATCTATAGTAAAATTAGGAAATGTTGCCATTTTCTAAGTTTTAACTTTAGTTTTCAGGTGCTTTTATCAAAACGATTTAGATGTTAATGCAAACAAAATGGGCTGGTATATATCTAACCTTAACTATGATACCTATAAATGTTTAAAAAAAAATTAAACTTCAAGTCATAATTAATTGTTAAAATGTACAATGGGAGAATAAACCTAGAATATTAGATAAAATACAGAATGTGAAACATAACATTTGAAAGTTTTTAGGCGATCTGATCTGTGAGAGCAACACTATTAGCAGTGATGTGCAGTAATAGTGTAATTGAGAATAGTGAAACAAACAGAAACATTGTAACCAGAAAACAAATATTAGGGACGTTCATATGAAACCTGTTCCAATGGCTTTATTACAAAAGCATGAAAGAAACATTAACAGGTGTGGTAGAATTAAACAAAGCATTCATTTTGAATGAATTATGCACCTTGGGTTGTCAGAAGAAGTCGCCAAGACTTTAGGCTGGATTTTGCAGAATTTCCCACTTCTTCCTTGCTAATGCTTCGTGCACAATCTTTGCGACATGTGGACGAGCATTATCATGCAACAAAATCACACCTCGAGAAAGCATGCCAGGTCGTTTATTCTTGATGGCTTTTTGCAGTTTGTCTATTGTTTGCAAGTAGTGGGTAGAGTTGATGTTGACAACAGGTTCTTTAAAGTCAGCCAACAATAGCCCTTCATGGTCAAAAAATGTGCTCAGCATAACCTTATCAGAGGAAACCTATAACTTGAATTTTTTGGCTTTTGGTGATCCAGCATGCTTCCATTGCATGCTCTCTCTTTTGTTGCTCGGCTCAAAGTGGTGACACCATGATTCATCGCCTGCCACTATGCGGAATAGAAATGCATCACCCTCCACTCTGTAATGCAGCAAGTGGTCAAACACCATCCCATGCGTTCCTCTTTTTGGTGGTCGGTCAACATCTGTGGGACCCACTGTGAACGCACCTTCCGATATTGCAGTTTCTTACGAACGACCTTCTGAATTGTCCCAATTGACACATAAAATTCTTTCGCTAGCGAACGTATGCTTTGACAATGGTTCATCTGTACTGCTGCATCAATTTTGGTGATGGTTGTTTCTGTTGCAACAATATGCGCTTGACCCGGCTGTTGAAGATCTGTCGTGAACTGACATTCTTTCCGAAACAATCGTGCCCAGTCTGTCACTGTTGTTTTCGACACACATTTGTTATCGTACGCTGCCTGCATTCTTTGATGAATGTCCACTGATCGACATCCTTCAAATGAAAGAATCACAGCTCTTTGAGCTTCTTTGGACCGATTTTGGATCAACACAGCCATTTTCTCAATGGTCAGAAACAGAACCTATGCATCATGGGACGATAACCACGTGCTGTTTTATTTATTGGTCAGTACTTATCACATGACTATGACATGATCATGTTCAACATACGCAATTACGCGCAGTGCGGCACGAACGGATTTCAAATTAACACACATATATTTTCGTGTGTTTTATACTAATAAAGTTATTTTAATGCTTTAACAAGTTCTTTTACACAGAATAACAGTTTACAGCAGTATATGACAATTAGAATAATCCTGCTTCGTATGCAGGACCTCCCTCCAGGGCACGCAGCTCCCATTGTCTCTTCAGTTTGGCCGCTCGTACACTGTCGCGTCTCTTAGTGTGCTTGACCTTCTTGTACCTCTAACTCTCTTCTGCATCCTAGATGCTCCTGGTCTCTGCATATGCAGGCCTGTAGAAAATCCAAAAAACTGGGCAGTGTCTTGGGCAGCAGCAGCTCCAAAGTTGAACTCTCCTTCTGCAGTTACAACTGCAAACTGAACGCGCTTGCGTGAGGCAAAGTTGTCTTTAGTACAGCGAGCCCATATCACTGTTGAGCCATGTGTGTAACATCCTGTCTTGTAGAGTGATGTCTGACTGCTGTGCATGAGCCTGTCAAACATACTGGTTTGAGAGAAAACAGTGTCCTCCTGATCTTCTAACTTTGCATATAGTTTATTCACTTTGTTGTGAAATGTTTTGTGATGAAGACCTTGCAGGTTCATATTTTCACACAAATTATTGAATGCTGTTGCACCCATCCCATAAACTAATGCAGAATATACAGACTGGCTGTTGATGGTAAAAGATCTATCCCCATCATTTCTTCTTGCAGATAGGTATCTTCCACAAACTACTTCTTCACAACAAGAGCAGTAAACCGCTGCATGCACAGCTAATCCTTTGGCTTTCTTGCTGTCAGTTTTAAAATTAAAACTAGTATTTTTACATACTGGACAACATAATGTTTTGATAAACAATCAACTACTGCTCTGTGACTGTGTTCCAGTTTTTGGTATATGTTGTCATCAACAGAAACATACTTCCTGCTAGAGGAGGTCATATATTCATAAGTATCTCTTTTAAATTGGCTTCTGGTTTTGTTTTTCTTGCAATAAAAGAATCACTTCCACAACTTTGAAAATCACATGATGCTACTGAATCATTCAGACCCACTGTCAAAAAACTTGGAGATGCCATGCGCTGTTTTGTTTAGCTGTGTTGGATTCAGAATTTTCTGTAATGTTAACGGTGTTCTGGTAGGCTTTTCGGTGCTTATGAGCATTTGCCAATTACTGACTGCGCGATTTCTTACGTTGAGCAGATGACTGGATGTTAAATTTCTTGGAACAAGGCATTTTTCAATTTTCGTATCGATCGGTCGCCAAGCGAAAACACAACAAAATGGCCATCTTGGAAACCCACGTAATCAGTTTCAGCCAACAGGGATTACGCACTGCTTACAGCCACACGAAGTGTTCCATATATGGAAGTTTCTGGAAGATTATTGAATCAAAAGAAACAGTTGTACATAGAAGAGTTCCCAATTACACGAACTCAAAGTTTAACGAACAATTAGGGGAGATCATTACCTTTAAAATGGTGTATGACATGTGTGGATAGTGCTTAGCACAGATAGTGTTGCTATGATTTGAAAAATGTCACTTTCGTAACAATTTTCAATAAGTAGACAATTTGACACCTACGGTGGGTTAAGTAAATTATGAATACTGCATTAAAATAACAGCTTTTAAACAAAAACAAGTAACGAATCTGACAGAAGATATGCTTAAGTGTTTAAAAATGAACTATTCTAAAACTCAATCATCATGTGCCATGCCGGAAAGCGTGGGCGGTCATGACTCGCCATTTCACTTGATCACCAGAATCGTGGATCAGCTTAGTGTTCCTTTCTCGACCATGCCATGTGGCCAAGCCATCCAGATATTTAATTCTCGGTCTTCCCCTTGGTCTGTTCCCTTCGATCTTGCCAGTTGTCACCAAGTTCTCCAATTCATTTCTTCTCATAACATGTCCAAAACATTTTGACCGTATACGTCTAATTTCTCCAAAACTAAAACTAGCTAATTTTTAAAAAAAAAATCGTTAATTTTTTCTGCCGCAATATAGCCTGAACAGTTCTTTTTGACTTTGCATGTTTCAACCTTAATGTTCCTGCATGCTTGTGTGATGTTTTGTATTTTGAGCACAGCTTTTCAAATCCATTTTGACTTCCAGTATTTTCAATAGTAAATCATGTCTCATATTTTGACCAATCAAAAGCAGTCTACTTTTTGTATACATTTCAATAGCTGTCGATTTGTCCATATTTCTTTAAGAACTTATTCATTTGATCTGTTGTCTGCCCAGCTCACTCTCGACATCTTGTTATTGCATGACATCTCAAAATCTTCTGTCTTTCTAACCTTTCTGATTGGATTCCATGTTTCAGAGTTGTTTAGTACTACAGACCAGATCTGTATAATGATTATTCTTTTCCGCAACTCAACTGGTGGAAATGTTTGTTTCTCATGGAAAGCTTTTGTTGGCTACTGCAACCCTAGATCTGACTAAAGCCAAGAGAAGAATTAGTATAAAATCTTACTTGAATGTTATTCACACCTCGCAGCTGATTGATAACATTCTCCCTTGCTGTTTGCTGAATAGCCATGTTAATACTTTGTACATTTTTCTGTGCCTGTTGCAGGTTTTTAATGGCTAGTTGTTGTTCTCTCAATAAAGCTGCCTGCTGCCTGGCTTTGTTCAAGCGTTGACTCTGGGAGACTGTCTGCTGCTGACTAAATGACAGCTGTTGTGCAGTTTGTTGTCTAATGTTACTGTTAGTAAACACCAATCCTGCACCTCTGCCGACTCTTCCCCTTCCTCTGCCTCTAATCTGGACATTTTGCTGTGGAGAATTCAAACAAACTCAAAGATAATCAATCTAATGGCAGTCATTGGTAACTTATCTGATACAGGTGCAACAAAACAGCCAGTAGGCCATGTCCTCATTCATTCTTCTGGTTCGGGGACATGGCAGTACCAATAACAGCAGAGGGAAAGGTACTTTTCTGTTAATTCACCCCAAACAAACAGAATCCCAGTGTATGACGTCACATCCAGGGTTTCCCTGTGTTGCGCCGTAGCTCGGTGTGCAATTCTATCGGTGTGCAATGTTCTATGCGGCGGTGGTGCGATATTCTTGCGGTGGCCAGAATCGAACAATGTCCGCAAGAATGGTGGTTAAACACATCGAGACCAGCGCATTTAGTCTGTCGACGCCACATGAATTCGCACATGCAGTAGATGCGTGTGTGTTTCATTCTGCCTCTTGTTTCTCTCCCTGGCCGTTCTCCACATGCGCTCGATGCATTGAGTATGTGCACTGGTGGTAGGGTCCACAAAGTTGTGGGAGTTGTTGACTGTGAGATGCGTCAATTCGGGAATACTTCCAATTCCGTCATACGCACGCCCAGAGGTCGGAGACTACAGTTGTGCCAGGCCGAATGTGTGTCCTGATCTGCGGCAGAAGCATTGCTGCTGTTCTGTCTGGAACACAGAACATGAAGCAGTCGGCTGTTTCACGACAGAACTCGTCCCACAGGATGTTTGCGCCTTGTAAATAGGCTCTCATCTATCTCGAAAGTGGTATTTGGTCCACCAGTTCCAGGAAACTCATGATGATGAGACAGACACACATACGCAGTCAAACAGAAATGGTTGCCAAAGCCAAAGAAACGCTGTGGGGCCATTGAAACGCACTGACATGCACTGTACCCGAACACAGAGGAGATCACCGTCAGTGCTACATATAGCTGGTGACAATAAATATAGCTGGTGACGTTTGTTTGGGGTGAATTAACAGAAAAGTACCGAGGGGAAATCCTTTCGGGAACCCTCAGTTCGCATATCTTCTTGACTCTTATAGAAGTTAGTTCTCAGGATTACTTTCGCACCCGGGTCTACTAACTAGGACTATTTCATCAGTCACACTTTTCTTGCGGGAAAACCCAATAAAGTTACCTTGCACACAATAAGCACTTGTTCACTTTTCTCAAGACGGCTCATGAGAGCCGGAAGTTAACTTATCAGTGTAGAGAAGGGCAGTTTGTTACTGACAGTTGTGATAACAGCTTTGTGTTTCAGCCTCCTGTCTTGAGGAATCTTGAGGTTTCGACAGTGTGAATATGGCCAAGTGCAAGCTGTATTTCAGTTTGATAAGGTAAGGGAAATCTATGTTATTTCCTCGACGCAGTTGAAGGGCGAATAACGTTGTGATGTGAGCGGCGTGGTCAGTTCACATGTGGAGAACAGGTCGTGGTTTGCATAGTGATGAGAGGTTATCGATTTCAGGTTGTGGACCGGTCAGATAAGTAACGGGGTTCCGAAAGTGCGTTACACATTCGTGGCTGATCACTACTGGCCCGCTAGCTTCTACCGAAGGTCTATAATAACCGCTCTATACCATCCTCTGAAATTTGAGTGTATGTATGGCATATCCACCTGACTTAAATAGTTAAGGGAACTGTTCCGTGGTGAGGGAGCACACACAACACTCATCCTAACAATAAATACTGTGTTCGTAATCATATAATGATTCTACCGTTCTTCCTCAGGAAATATGAGAAGGTTGACATAAGGAGTTGTGTTTTGATGATGATCACAGGGAGGTAAAGAAAGGTTTTACCTCACTAGGAAAAGCTGAGAATAATCAAGTATCGCCCGCTTACACGAGGCCCGGAAAGGGATATCAGGCTGTAGTTCAGAAGAGAGCATCGGCCGAGGTTGTCTATCTTCTTTGATATCTTTCGATAAGGAACAGGAATGGAATAAGTTCCAAGGAGACCATCTACACTGCTTATCTTTACTCTGGTTAAAGTCGAATACTTTAGTGAGCACTAAATGTAAACCACAGAGGAGTATCTGGACCAAAGAGCCACAGGGAGTAAGGAAGCTAAGTCAAGGGACTGCTGACAGATGAGGGTCCAGTTCAGTCAGGTCACTTTTCCCTGAAGAACAGGATCAGATGGTTTATGTGTAAAGTAGTGCCTGATGCTGAGGACTGTGGGCCTTGTCCGGTTATTGTACGTCAATGGATTGATGCCTCTGGCTTTCACAAGATCTTGTACTTACAGGATCCTCCTCCAGGTTGTAAACCATTAAGAAGCTGTGAAGGTTCTGAGAAGGCGGGTGCAGGTTACAAAGCTAATCATATGCTCATCCCCGTGTTGGATGAGAAACACCAAGATCTGGCCAGTTGTAGTACCTGTCCAGAAATAAACCATGGAGAAAGTCCACACCACTACTGTTTACGTATTCCATCTCCACCCTACCAACAATGTATGTGAACCGTAAGTGCGAGATGCAACGTGCTTCACTGATGCTCCTGAAGCTAGAGGGAGAACAGTTTGTCTCAATCACTTACACCGCTAGTCAGAAAGTTGGACAGTGACGGTGTATACTATTTGGTTGCAACAGACATTGCTAACCATTGAACACGCTGGGATAAAAACAATTCAACAGAGTTTGAGAGCCCATCTACATCCTGCCCATCTTTCCAGCCACTGCCAGTGGGAGGATCTCAGTACATCCGGTGAGCCAACAGCAATGACCAGACACATAGAAAGGAATAAGGTCTTCTCCGATGATGATCTGGCGGTGCAGGCTACCTGACTGTTAAACTCTTGAAGCCTGTCTTGATCTAGATGCTATCCACTGCCTCCTACTAATCCTGTTCTCTCCTATACTATTTTGTTTCATTACAATTTCAAAGTTACCCTTGCAGTCTTAGAGTTGAATTGTATCAGCTGGAGAGAGTCCCCAAAGGAGTAGCTCCACTGGTATAAAGAGCGAGTGACAGCAGAGTCCAGGGACCTGAGGGGTATTGGCAGAGTGTGTACCCAACCTGGTTTTGGCCATAGCCTTTCCCAAAATATAAATGTGCCTACATATTGCAGCCTATCTAAACGAATCTTGGTACAACAGGTTCCCATAAACTAGACAATATTAGAAGTTTGTATGACTGTTCCTTGTTTACCACCTTCCCTTCTCAGAGAAATTTCTCATACTGAATCAAGAACACTGTTGACAAGCTGGTGCACTAAATCAACCAAGTGCCATCTTCACACTGACGACAGGCTGCAAATGATCTCCAACACTTTATGTTTCATGCTTAGGTTGCACACTGACACACTGCTATATCCACTTCAATACTACATAGTGTAAGCTAAATAAACAAATGTGCCCTAAGGTGGGAAGTCTTACGCCCTAGGGTGGGAAGTCTTATGCCTTCACATATTCACATGACATATGAGGTGGGGAGGCCAATTCCCTTTATCATCACCTTGCCTTCGCAATTTTCAGAAAAGTCTGAAAATTTGAGACTAGTGCGCTCACTAAACACTATGCCACCATGGCTCTAATGTATAGTGACTAAAATCATTGTTTCAAATTATAACAATTCTGTGTCTCCCTTTAATGCATATTGTAGACCCACCTTCATAAAATGCATACTAGATATTTTTCTAAGAAGAAAAACATCTACCATGGTATTATCTGACCCCAAAAAAATAAATAATGAAATAAAAGGTTTATTTCATGGTTACAACAATAAAGAAAGTAACAAATTTTAAGTTTCAAGAAACTTAATGTTTCCTTTCCTTTTTATAATTTTTGCAACAAATGAGGTACCAGGAATTGGTAGAATCTTGACATTCGCAAATTATGTGCTGGTGTACAGACAGGGCATAGAAAGGGAAAGAATGGCTGAAGACTTACAGTCGGTAGTAAACAAGGTAGCAGAGTGGTGCATGGACTCAGGGGGTGTAATAAATCCTGACAAGGCATCAGTTGTGTGGTATTTCCTGGATAGCCAAACTGTGAAGGCAGATGTCCCATGTATTACGCTGAATGGACGTCATCTCAGTAGAAAGAGTAAATTGAATTACTTGAGAATCACCTTTGACAGCTGTATGTTTTTTCAGGATTATGTGGAGGTTTTGGTGGTGAAAGCTGAAAAGGGACTTAATGCACTGAGGGCGATGGCAGCAACCAGGGTGGAGCAGAGGATGCTTTACATGCTCTTTCAGCAGTTAATAATTTCAGTCATTGAGTATGGTTTGTCCCCGGAAGGTTAACCCGGTCAACAAACGCCCGCAGAAGTCGGATGTGTCGGCCTAAAGGGACAGTTTCGCAGCTCGCTGTAAACAGACACATGGCAATCACATCTGGAAAAAAAAAGACTGGATGAACGCAGAAGAAGAAGAAGAGTATGGTTTGGGGCTGCTGATAGTATCAAAGAGTCAGCTTGAATGGTTCGAGCGCATTAACAATATGGCCATGCTGGTGATCCTGGGGTGCACAAAGGACACACCACACTAACTGTGTGCATAAGGCATATCCTTGCACTACCAACAATTGCAGACATGCACGGAGTACTTCAGGCCAAATGGTACCTGAGAGCCACTGCAAACAGAGATCACCCTCTGCTCAAAATCATGGATATGGTCATAGGTCATAGACTAAGAAAAGGCAGGTCCTGGATGGCACTGGCAGAAATATCTATCAGCCAGGTGTGTGACAGAGAATATTAATCATGAAAAAGAGTGGATAAAAGTACCGAAAGGCATGACGGACTGGCGCAAGGTAATAGTAACACTGGGTCATGAGTGCAGAGAATGGGCAAGAGGCCACAGAGTTTGAGGTGCAACGACTGATCCAGAGCAGTACACATCAGGGTGACATAGTGATCTACACTGATGGGTTAATGGTGAGAAACAGACATGGTGACTGGAGTTTCAGTGTGAAGGCTAATGTGCGATGCTTGAAAAAGGAGAATCTGGCATATGAGACTACGACCTCCAGCATGAGAATGGAGGTGGAAGCAGTAACAGCAGCCTTCCAATGGTTGGGGGTAACTACTGCAACACACATTATATGCATTACGGACTCAGTAAGGTGAAGAATGTTTCACGTGGAATGGCTTGCCTCATTTCAGAGATCAAAGATTGTGAGTATTATGTGGATTTTCTGCCCTGATCATGCGGGTGTGTGGGGGAATAAACAGGCTGATAGGGTGGCAGGGAATGCACCTCTTGGTGGTAGATTACCCATGGACAAGGGAGAAGTTATTGGCACCTGTGGGACCAGGTGGAGAAAGAGGTGGAACAGACTGAGAACCTGTATGTGGAGAGGATGATATGGTGGGGGGACTGGTAGGGGTTCTAGACGAATCTCAAAAATAGGAGGGAAGACCAGGAGAACTATCAATCAGATGGCGGTTAGAATGATTAATAGTATGATTCTTCGCTGGCTGTTGAACAAGGGGGCGGAGAGCATGCGGGAATGTCCTGAGTGCAGTGATGTTGGTTCTTAGCTTATAACTCATTATCATTTTTGTCCTACACTAATCTTCGGTAGAAGGCTAGAGGAAACCACTACTATATTCACCCCTTGTTAATTATGTTTCAAAACAAATTTGATCAAGTTTACGGGGATTCCATTGAATTACTTCATCTAGTATGAAGTATTATGTGCTATGGGATACCCAATCATTATGCGAATGTATACAAATTAAATGTTTAAAATAGATTAAATGTGAAGACTGGTCTGGTTCGCAAGATCAGTCACACTTCTGGCATTCGTTGTCTCGGATGGCTGTGTAGGTGCACCCAATCATTAACTTCCAAGCCGACGCAAGTTAGCAAGGCAGGCATTTCGAGAATGTGTCTGAAGTGCGAAGCTAGAGTCGCAGTTTGAGTGGGCGAAAGAGCAATTTTTGTACAATTATTCAACAAGGTCTTGATAAGCACCCACTCTCTCTCAATGAGTAGTGGGACTGCAGTCTGTAAGCTGGCATAGCTTTTTGGTCAGTCCTGCCTGTCGTAGCTTGAAAGCTCGTCAGAAGGCATCCAGTAGTTTTGCATGTATCACCAGGTACCAAGGAAGCATGCTGAGCAACTGCTACTCTTAGCCTGCGTGTGCATGAATAGTCCATCTGTGCATTAGATATCTGGTTGATCCTGCCAGTAGTCATATGCTTGTCTCGAAGATTAAGCCATGCATATCTAAGTTCACACTGTCTCATGGTGAAACCACGAATGGCTCATTAAATCAGTCGAGGTTCCTTAGATGACACGACCCTACTTAGATAACTGTGTCTCCCTCTGACCCTCGCAGAAAGAGTGATTTTATTAGTTCAAAACCAATCGTCATTGCCCTTCGCGGGGCGCAACATTCCCACTGGTGACTCTGAATAATTTTGTGCTGATCGCATGGCCTTACATGCCGATGACGCAACTTTCGAATGTCTGCCCTATCAAATTCGATGGTACATGGCAAGCCTACCATGTTTATAACGGTTAACGGGGAATCAGGGTTTGGTTCCGGACAGGGAGCATGAGAAATAGCTACCACATCCAAGGAAGGCAGCAGACATGCAACTTACCCGCTCCCGACACGGGGAGGTAGTGGCGAAAAATAACAATACGGGACTCTATTGAGGCCCCGTAATTGGAATGTGCACTTTAAACCCTTTAACGAGGATCTATTGGAGGGCAAGTCTGGTGCCAGCAGCCGCAGTAATTCCAGTTCCAACAGCATATATTAAAGTTACTGAAGTTTAAAAGCTTGTAGTTTAATCTCAGGTGCAGGCGGGCGGTCCGGCTCGAGCCGATTCACTGCCCATAGTTCCTGCTCTACCGTCTGCTGGCTCTATCCCGTGTGTTCTTCGCTGAGCATCCTGGGTGGCCGGCGCAATTACTTTGAAAAAAAAATTAGAGTGTTCAAAGCAGGACTCAGCTGCCTGAATAATGGTACATGGAATAATGGAATAGGACCTCGGTTCTGTGTTGCTGGTTTTCGGAACTAGAGGTACTGATTAATAGGGACACACTGGGACATTCATATTGCGGTGTTAGGGGTGAAATCATTGGATCGCCGCAAGACAAGCTACTGCGAAAGCATTTGTCAAGAATGTTTTCATCAATCAAGAACGAAAGTCAGACACGAAGAGGATCAGATACCGTCGTAGTTCTGACCATAAATGATGCCGACTAGCATCTAAGTCAATATCCCTTGGATGTGAGGGCCTGGCCGTGAGATGCTGAGCTGGCAGCACCTGCAGCCTACCTTGAGAGAGTTACCAAAGGTGGAAAAAAACTGTCCCAGGGGCACACAATTGAATATTGCTTGGCTTGCAAATCCATTACGAGGAAAGTCTGTATCTAAAGCTCATTGAGTAAGTAAGCGCTTTCAAAAGTGGAAAAGTGCCTCGCTGGCACAAAATGGAATTTTGCTTGGCTAGCGAATCCATTACGTGGAAGTCTGAAGCGAACAAGCCTGGAGAGAAGCAATCATGATACCCCTCCTAAAATTAGGGAAAAATAGTTCCATTGCCTCCCGCTACAGACCAATTAGCCTCACCAGCTGTCTCTGCAATACAATGGAGCGCATCACAGACTGCAGTGGTTTATTGAAAGTGAAAACATCCTTGTGCAGGCTGGCTTTAGGCAGTGCTTCTCTATGGAAGATCAGACAACCTACCTCTCTCAAGAAATTGAGGTTGCATTCCAAGAGAAGAAGCTGGTGCTTGCTGCGTGGATAGATCTGAAGAAAGCCTTTGACAAAATCTGGAAAGAAGGTCTGATGAAGAAACTGAGAAACTGTAAAGTCAATGGAAGAATATAAAAATGGGTGAAAGCATACTTGCACAACGGTAGGGACAGCGTACAAATAGACGGACTCAATAGCAAGAAAGTACTACTGCGTCACGGTGTTCCTCAGGGCGGAGTCTTGCCCCCCACACTTTTTCTAATCTTCATCAATGATCTTGTTGTTAATCTACTGCATGGAATTAAAGCGGCAATGTACGCTGATGACCAGGTTTTATGGAGCACAAATGAACATGCAACAGTGGCCACCAGATCGCTACAAAGAGCTGTAGATACATTTGTTGCATGGGCAAGTAGATGGTGTGTCAGCATAAACACTGACAAGTGCAGCACCACTCTATTTACCCACTTTCCAAAACAAAAGGCAGGGACCATCCAGATAAATGGAACACCCCTTAGAGAAGATACAGAACCAACCTACCTTGGAGTAACATTTGATGACAGGCCGACATGGAGAAAGCACATAAAGCAGTAGCAAAAGCCAGAAGGAAAATAGCCATCCTGAGAAAGCTAATTGGAACCACATGGGGAGCCAGTGGGAAAATACTTAGCAAAGTTTATCAACAGAGCATACGACCACACCTGGAATACGGGTCAACTGCGTGATGTTCAGCATCAAAAACCACACTACAAGAGCTGGACAAGGTGCAAAATCAAGCACTTAGAGTTACCACAGGAGGGATGAGATCAAACCCTATAGTGGAAATGGAGAAGATGGGGAGGACACAAGCACTGAGAGAGCACAGAGATACAAGCAGAAAAGTTCCTCAGCTTGCCAGGCCACCTTATGAAGAACAGATTTGAAAACTTAGCTATGGGGAGGTTAAAAAGAAGTAGTTTTATCCACCAGGCCAAACGACTCTGCAGAGAAATCACTGATCTTCCCACAGTTTCTATCCCCCTGACTATTCCAGAGCGAACTCCATGGAAAGATGAACAGAGACTCTATGAACCAACTCTATGCTACCACTGCCAAACCTGGACAATGACAGAAAAAGAGAAAAGAAAAATCACAACAACAGAAATGAGGTTCCTGAGAAGAATACTCAACGTATCAAGAAGAGATAAGATCAGAAATGAAGAAATCAGGACTAAAGTGGGGGTTAAAGCAGCACTAGATTTTATTAGAAAGCAGCAAGTCAAATGGTTCGGCCATGCAAGTAGGTTACCAGTCAATGCCACAACAAGCAATGATGTACAGACCAGATGGAAACAGACGAAGAGTCCGACCACGTAAACGTTGGACGGAGGGAATAGCAGAGTCCATGGGAATATCGATATATGAAGCCCATAATCGGGCACTCTCACGAAGTTTATACTTCACCTCAACACCGCAAGGTACAAGAGGAACATGATGAGATGAGATAACTATAATGCTAAAATTGAGGCAATCAAGATAGCAACAGATAAATTACTAAATACCAAAATGGTACACAACCTGTGGTGCTATTGACAGAAGCAAAATCAGTAATCGAGGCGCTCCTGTCTGGAAGATTGCCAGTACTAAGAACACTAATTTCTGAACTTAGCAGTCAGCATAAGGTCACCATACAGTGGATACCATCCCACTGTGGAGTACCCGGAAACAGCAGAGCTGATTGATTGACCAAGAAGGAGCAAAAGGACAGCCTGATGTGCCCGTTACAGACCACCAAAAGAAAAGAACGATCAAATCAATCAGAAAGCCACAAAAATCTGCTCAAGATGACTACCACGTTATGGACAAACCAGAACAAGTCATTATTCTGCACTTCAGAACAGGACACAATAGATTACGCAACCGCATGTAAACAAAATTCAAGACTGGTGAATCAGCCATGTGGACATGTGGATCGGCATCGCAGACAGCAGAGCCATACTCCATGACTACCCAAAATATAACATATCTAGGCAAACCTTCTGGCCTACAGAGATGACAGTGGAAGATACACTCTATGGACTGCCGAGACAGTTAAATTCATACAAGATACAACATTGCAGTTATAGACATAATTCAAGCGAACTAAAGAAGAATAAAAATCTGAAGCGAAAGCTTGCTGTGTGGATGTCATCTTCATACAGATCCCTCCTGGTCTTCAGAGGAGCAGCCTATTGGTGAATGGGAGACTCAATATATGGAAGTGAGGCTAAGCAGCCATGTGCAAGACATGATATTCTTTGGGTGAGCCCAGTACCAGAGCGCTATGTGCTGGCTCTGCAATTATAGAAGCCTCCTTGGACGGCAGGGAATGCCCCTACCTTCCCTTGGGGGCCGACTGGGATGTCTCCGACTGTTCTGGTTGGACTAGCTGGTATAGGGATGACACCACAACAGTGAGAGTCGACAAAGCGACCTAGAAGCACGAATGGGAATATTGCTCAGTTAGCAAACCTATTTTGTGGAAAGTCCAAACCGAAAGCTCCCTGAGTGGATGTTGTCTGCTGGTTTCCGTGGGGAGCAGCATGATGTCTTCGGTCGTTCTAATTTGACCAGGTGGGATGTGGACGACACCACAACAGTGAGAGTCGAAAGTCCTTTGAAACATCCGGGAAGGTTAACCCGGTCAACAAATGCCTGCAGAAGTTGAATGTGTCTGCCTAAAGGCGTAAGTAAACAGGCACAATGCAATTACGTCTGGGGGGAAACAAAAACACTCCGGATGAACGCAGAAGAAGAATAAATAGATTAAATGTTGGTACATGGAATGTCAGAACACTTATTCATAACGGAAGGCTAGAACACATCAAGAAGGAAATGGATAGTTTTTTTGTTTTTTTTTAGCAGATATATTTATACTTTAGACTGCCAGGGTAACTAACAATAATTGCCTGGAAGAAGCTAATGAAACTAGAACAGTATATACCACTATAAGAGACAAACAGCATTCTTTGATCATGTGATGAGGGACATTGTGACAACTGGAAAGATCAATGGGAAAAGCTGACCAACAGAAATGATGCTAGATGGACTGAAGCGGTGGCATGGAGGAATATTATCAGCAGAGTTGATCCAGAACACCAAGGACAAAGTAATGTGGAGAGAGACATGAACACCTAAGCCAGTTATCAGGGCACATGATGATGATGATGCTAATGACACTCTCTTGATAGCAACAAAAAGAAAGAACTACAGTAAATGATAGATACAGTGATTATAGAATGTGAAAAAAAATGGGCCCTAGCTTGAATAATAGGAAGGTAGAAGTCATATCGATATCAAAGAAATGGATCATGCCTAGATGTACAATTAAAATAAATTATGTTATTTTCTGGCCAGTGCCGAAATGCAAATATCTAGGCATATGGGTAACATCAGACAGAAGATGAATCATAGAGGTAAAGTACAGAATAGAGCAAGCAAAAACTGCATTCTAGTAAATGAAGAACATTTTACACAATAAGCCCTTGTCATTGGAAGTTAGAAAAACATTGCCGCATATTAAATAGAACCAGTTCTCACATATGGCTGCAAATCCTGGACAATTAATAAACAAGCAAAAAATTTCCTAGAAGCTTTGGAAATGTGGTTTTATAGAAAATGCTTTAAGTCATCTGGACATTTTTAGTCGGGACATGTCTCTAAGTCTCAAAGACAACTTATCACAAACATAGAAAGAAGTAGCCTTCATTGTTTTGCCACATTATAAGAAGACAGAAACTAGAATATGCTGTGATAACTTGAAATATTTGTGGAAAGAGAAAGAGGATGACAGTGAGATAAAATCTGTGACAGTCTTGTGTCATGGCATGGAAGGAAGTCAACACAAGAATTGATACATGCTGCTGGAGATCACAAGATGTGAAGAAGCATGATAGCCAAAGATAGTCATCAAAGCATTTGATGAAGATGACACTAATGTTTGTAAGATTTAAGTTTGTTTATTTTTTTCCAATAAAACACAGACAAGTAAAAACAAATGTCAAAGTAATAACTATAACAGAAATCATATCTTTCTATCTTCCTTGATCTCTCTAGTCTGGCTTTCCCTAACAAGACCACTTCAGTTGATATGCCAGATAAATTTAATTGGTCTTTTCCACATGACTTTGATGAGTAAAAATAAAGTAAGCCATCAATATCTTATATTCTATGTCTGGTAAAGTAAGTAAACACAATTAAAATATGTGTGTGTAATTACCTGGCCTATATTGCTGCGGTTCAGTGGACTGACTCCAGAGTCCTGTCTGTTGACTCCCCTTCCTCTACCTCTTCCTTGACCTTGCCTTCCATTTTGGAGACCGGAATGGAAGAGCTTGACAGGGTTGATAACATGCTTTACACCACGGCCGACAGTACCTTTTTTCCCTATCCTATTAGAAACACTTCCACCTCTTGGAAACCGGCCTGAAGCTGTTATGCCATTTTGTCTTCTTCGTCGATTCCCTGTATGTGTTTGACTTCTTTTTTCAAACTTTGTTAGCTTGATGATATCATCTGCAAAGTAAATTACAGTATTATTTAGATTACACTTAAATCCAAACATGAGTCAAGATATTTTATAAGAAATGAAGCCATGATGCGGCAGCGGCGGCGGGCAAGGAAGATAAAAAATAATATGTGGAAAGCCTAAACTTCGAACAAATTGTCAACATATCAGTAGTTTGCCATTGCTTTCTGAACGACCGGCTCACATACTACCTCTGTAAGTAACCAGCGCGACGCGATCTGCTGCCAATCTCGCCCAGGTTACTTCTCGGTCTTCCCCTTGGCCTGTTCCCTTCGATCTTACCAGTTGTCACCAGTTCTCCAATTCATTTCTTCTCATAACATGCCCAAATAATTTTGACTGTCTACGTCTAATGAATGTCTATAATCAGTTTATGATCTTAATTTGTTTCTTGAAGGACTTGTTCATTGTTTTTTTCTTCTGTCTGTCCATGGTATTCTTTGCATTTTCCTCAGAAACCACATTTCTTCAGCCATCAGATGTTTTTCAGCTTGACTGCTCATTATCCAAGCTTCACATCCATATAAAAGTACAGGTTCTATGTACCACCTCAACACTCTTTTTCTCGTTTCAATTGACATCTCTTTATTGGTCAGTATGTTTTTCAAAAGGCTACTTTTGCCATTGCGATTCTTGTTCAAGCTTCGAGTTTCTCAGTTCTATATTGTAGTTCGTAATGTTTAACATTTTGTTTATTAAAATTTTTTTTTTAAACAAAAAAAATTGCCGCCACGGAGACGAACCCCAGTCTCCCTCGTAACAGGCGAAAACGCTAACCACAACACTACCGAGGACACAATAATATTTCCACAAACACTAATAATGTAGTCAAACCTAGGTCACGTGTGGGACATTATTACCAAACGTTTGGTAATAATCACTTCGTTTCAAGAATTGTTCTTACACTAACGACAAACATTTCACATGACATTTAATTAATATAAATGGGCAGCTATTTTAAATTATTAATTAGGTCACAGCACATCCTATCGAAAAGTCTTAAAAGTCGAGTGCACTTTAGTCAGAGACTCTGAGACTCGTGCTTTGTACGATGCTTTCGGCAGGCCGCCATGCGAAAAGAGACCGAGCCATATGGGGTAAAACCTGGTGCAATGAAGTTGATCCTCTCGACATTCTAACAAAAGAGGAATGTGACCTTTACTTTCCTGTTACCAAAATGCACAATAAAATATACATCTTACCAGGTTTGTTAGCAATGTGACAGACATAATGAATAATAAACAATTGGCGGCCATTTTAAATTGTTAATTAGGTCACGGCACATCCTATAGAAAAATAAATAATATGTCAAGTTAGGCCTCGCCACCCCAGACGCAATGATATATGGCACTACGTTGTACGATTAAAAATAAACAAGCCACAGTAATAGAAGGCAGAATCTCTCAGCTTCCAATTTAATGAGCCGCGATAAAATCTCCCTTATCTCTTAGGTCATCATTACACTTCCTGATATTAAATTACGTCACCAAAAAATGCATAACTCCGCTTAGAATTAACGTACACTCTTCGTTGAGATACCGTTGGATTCGTCTTGTCAAGCTGTAATCCAACTGTTATGATTTCATAAGTAAAAACCCAATTTTTAAATATTGACCAAAATTGCTACTAAGGGGCAAGCACGGGCTGCACAGACTCGCCTCACTGAGGGAGGGGAGGCTTGAGCATGGACATATTATATTATTATTAACAGCGAAGGTACAATCACAACAAGGACAACGAAATTGACCGAACGGGAAAGACGCCAGGAGTCATGACCCGGACGGGACCGCCCCTAGAGAGTGTAAAGAGTAAAATGGTCCGAAACACTTGGGGAAGGGGTACTCTTCTGACGTGGCGGAGTTTATATGCTAACTTAGTTTTAAACTTAATAGACAACTGAAAAACTGAACTGAATAATAAGTTAATATTTAATAATATTTCATAATAATTAAATTATTAATTATATTAATATAGCAGACTTCTAATAGAAGTTCTATTTCTAATATAGATATTTCTTACCAAGACTCATATCCACTTTATTTGGAACCATACTTGACATTTTAAAATGGACAGCGTGATTATATGATGATATGTACCATGAATCCTGCTGAGAACAGCTGTAGCTCTGCGTTTATTTATTTCTCAGCGTGTAAAAACTAGACTTCACAATGGCGACGGCGCCAATATAAAATGTGGAGTTCAAACTGTATACGAAACAACTTTAGTATTTATAAATTCTACCGAAAACAACCAGACATTTCCTTCACAGCTGTTATATTTTTTTTTCGAATATCCTTTACATGACATTGCCGTCAACATCAGCATCTTTCAGCTGATTGTTGATTTCTTGGCAAGATTACGCTCAGTAGTTTGACATTGCTTTCTGAGCGACCGTCTCACATACTCCACAAGTTACCGACGCGGCTAGAACCACTACCGATTCTCGACGTACGTCACGTTACTCACGAGAGTACACGGGATTACGGAGAAAGACGTTAAACCCCTAGGCCAGGTGAGCCGGCAGCTGTTATATACCTGATAAAAATGATGCATCCACGTGGTAGATAGACTAACATGGTTAATTATGAGTAGAAGAATTACCTTTAAGACTTAATTAACACCATACAAACATGCAGGTATTTAATTCCTAAAAAAAATAACACAATATGACTTAAAAGTGTTAAATAAAATATGACTTTAAAATAGACATCACTTTGTTGTTCTTTCGCTCGCTTTGCACACAGGGGTAGTCCATACACGTACTAAGTACTACTCAGACTAGCTCCCACTTGTTGCGCACCGAAATGATTTTTGCATGGGAATTAGTTTTTTTCCCTTTTACTAGTGTCCATCGCCATCAGGCGAACCCATTCCGACTTCGTGGATATTTGATTTGTAATGTATACCCCCAAGACAATGTATCAAGAAGAGATCAGATCAAAAATGAAGAAATCAGGACTAAAGTGTGGGTTACAGCAGCTCTAGTATGCAACTAGGTTATCAACTAACAGTATACCAAACGCAATGATTACAGACCAGATGGAATCAGAGGAAGAGGCCGACTACGTAAACGATGGACGGGGGGAACAGCAATCCATGGGAATATTGATACATGACGCCCATAAGCGGGCACTCTACCACTGTTTATACTTCATCTCGACACAACAAGATACAAGAGGAACAAGATGAGATGAGATTAGTCAAGGACGAGAAGTCAACATTTCAGTCCAATTTAGCATTGTAAAAGCTGAACCCGCTACCTCGGCATCAGCACGCCGAAGGTTTAACAGTGAGCGCTCTTATGCATTCGGTCATGCTGGCCTCCACCTTCAAATCTCCAACAACAATAAAAACATAGCACTTTATTTTAAAATGCGATCGCTTAATTCACAAAATCAATGTATTATCTAATAAAACAAAAAAAAAAAGCTTGGCCTGGTTTATAATATTTTGATCTCCTGATTACGAACACAATTTTCCGTCTCCCCATGAGAAATAGGACATCGTGGATGCACCCGCGCTCGAAACACTGGCACCTCATTGACTACGTCATCGTCAGAAGGAGTGACAGACAAGACGTTCGAGTGACAAAATCCATGTGTGGTGCCGAATGTTGGACAGACCATCGTCTCATTGTCTCGAAAATAAACATTCACATCAGGCCACCACGGCGTCCTCAAGGGGTGAAAATGCAAAAAAAGCTAAATGTCACCCGCCTAAACAGCAAGAAAATGTAGCAGTCGTTTGAAAATATCCTGGAAGACCGCCTCAAGCCCAATGTTGCAGCTAAACAGGATACAGAAACAGAATGGAGAGCCCTAAAGGACATAATTTATAACACTGCTATGGAAATCCTGGGTCCAGCTCCCCGAAAGCATAAAGACTGGTTTGATGAAAATTCCGAAGACATCAACCAATTGCTGGCCGAGAAACATCTTCTCCTCAAGGCACATTTGAATGAATCAAAGTCAACATTAAAAAAACAAAGATGCTTTCATGAACATTCAGAGAGTAGTGCAGAAGAAACTTCGGCACATGCGGGACTCATGGCTGAGCAGCAAAGCTGATGAAATTCAGGGCTTTGCTGACAGACATGATATGAAAAACGTCTACGACTCACTGAAAGCGGTCTATGGTCCTTCATCACCAGGCATAGTTCCCCTCCTCAGTGCAGATGGGGGAACATTGGTCACCGATAAGAAAGAAATCCTTCAACGCTGGGCAGAGCATTTCAACAACATCTTAAATGCAACTTCCTTCTTCGATGATGAAACCATCAACTGCCTCCCTCAAGTTCCCACCAATGAGACACTTGATGACCTGCCAACCATATTGGAAGTAAACAAAGCCATCTAGCAACTCTCCAGCGGCAAGGCACCTGGTCCTGACTCCATCACAGCAGAGATATACAAGGCAGATGGGTCGGTCCTAACAGAGCAGCTTCACCAAGTCTTTACAAACATATGGGTGAACGAGACCATGCCACAAGATTTCAAGGACGCGCCAATAGTCCACCTTTACAAACGTAAAGGAAACCGCCAATCCTGTGACAACCACCGAGGCATCTCCTTGCTTTCAATAGCAGTGAAGATACTCGCCAGAATTCTTCTCAATCGCCTCGCAGCCCATCTCGATCAAGGTCTTCTTCCTGAGAGTCAATGTGGCTTCAGAAAAGAACGTGGAACTGTTGACATGATTTTCGCTGCAAGGCAGCTGCAAGAGAAATGTCAGGAACAGAACTGCGAAATGTTCTCCACTTTCATTGACCTTACCAAGGCTTTTGATACAGTCAGTAGAGAAGGACTGTGGAAGATTATGGCAAAATATGGCTGTCCACGAAAGTTTGTCCAAATAGTGAGGCTATTTCATGACGGCATGCAGGCACGAATAGAGGAAAATGGTGAACTGTCTAAACCCTTTCCTGTCACCAATGGAGTGAAGCAAGGATGTGTCCTGGCACCAACACTGTTCAGCCTCATGTTTTCAGCCATGTTGATGAATGCCTTCAAGAACGACGACATTGGAATAGACATCAACTACCGTATGGATGGAAAGTTATTCAATCTCAGAAGGCTGAAAGCTAAAACCAAAATTAACAGCGACACCGTCAGAGAGCTCCTGTTTGCTGATGATTGCTCTCTATACGCCAACTCAGAGACGGACATGCAACATAATGTTTCAGCCTTCTCACATGCCTGTGCCAACTTTGGGCTCAATATTAACTTGGAGAAGACTGTAGTTATGTACCAGCCAGCTCCAGGGAATAATCACACTGTGCCGAATATCAAAGTGAATGATCATAGACTAAGTGTAGAAGACAAATTCACCTATCTTGGCAGTACTGTGTCACAAGCTGTCACAATTGATGACGAAGTGAATACAAGAATCTCCAAGGCCAGTGCGGCCTTTGGCAGACTGTACAAGAATGTATGGGACAGAACTGGAATAAGCCTGCAAACAAAGCTAAAAGTCTACAAAGCAGTTGTATTATCCACACTGCTATATGCTTGTGAAACCTGGACTGTTTATCAGCGACACGCTAGGAAATTAAATCACTTCCACACAGTCTGCCTAAGGAAGCTACTGAAGATTAAATGGCAAGACAAGATTCCAGACACTGAAGTCCTGGAAAGAGCGTCCATGCCCAGTATCCACACTCTACTGATGAAGAATCAGATTAGCTGGGCTGGTCACTTGACTTGCATGCCAGATCACAGGCTCCCGAAACGAATTTTTTACAGCGAACTGTGTTGTGGTAAACGCTCCCAAGGTGGCCAGAGGAAACGCTTTAAAGACACTCTGAAAATCTCACTGAATGCTTTTGGAATTCATCATGACACCTGGGAGGCTGCAGCCAGAGACCGAAATTCGTGGCGTGCATCATTACGCAAGGGTGCAGTAATATGTGAGGCAACCAGGACTGCAAGAGCTGTGAAGAAAAGGCAGGACAGAAAAACTACTGCAGGAAATCCCTCTCCAGAAACGTCAAGCATTCTTTGCCCACATTGTCTAAGAACATTTCGAGCCAAAATAGGCCTTATCAGCCATCTTAGAACCCACGGCTCCATACCTTCAATCCCACTGGATGAAATGAATGGTCATCATCATTCTTGATGGACAAACAACACAACACATTTTGATTTAGCTTAAAGCTAAATCCTACAGACTACCTACTTAAAGTAAGGTTCAGCACAATATTTCAAACGAGTTGAGTTGAATCAAGAACCGACACACCGGACTCGGTACATAGCCATATGTGCCCCGTCCTCACCTGCAGCCGTCAGCGATGAGTCCTAATACGACTGGTACCAGTCTGATTATATATCAGTCTGGCCTCTCCTCGGAGTTATGAGTGTCGACCCTGCAGCACCATTCTCTCCAAGCCGTGATGATCTACCAATTCATCTGCACTAGACGCACGATTCCAAAGGGCCAAACTATATATGTCTTATCACATACCAATACCACACAAAGTGGTGCATAGCTTGCCTATCTGTCTGTCTGCTCGTTTCCCACGGCACCAGCATGTCCTTAGAGTGGGGTGGGGGAGGGGGTGTCTGTCTCAACATGCTTACAACCGCCAAAGCGTTAGAACTCAAAACTTGAATGAATTTATGTAACGAAAGTCGCTCACCTTGAAGACTGATATAATTTTGAGATAAATCCTTTTATTTCGGATCTGCTCTCTTTTTAGACAAAATGAACACAATGCTGTTGTATCATATAACGGGACCCTAACACGGGTACGGGACGTTATATATGTTAATACACACTTGACCGTTCATCTAATTCTATAATTACCCAATCTCCTAAAGCATATTGCAGCTAATGTCCAAAATAACTCGTTGTCTATACTTGATATATGTCCCGGTCCTGAGTATGACAAGAATGCTATAAAAACAGACGATATCCCTTCCTCAGTAACAATGCCTTGCCCTAAATGATCAAACCTTTTGCTCACGGAGCTTTCAGGGGAAAACACACACAGCCGTCTTGATGTCCTTTCTCGAAGCCACCTCTCTTGCTGTCTTGACGATGCTTACGTCGTCCTTAGTTTTCCCTAGTGGTCAAGTCATTCTATTGTTAGACTGGGAATCTCCTAATTCCCATTATGTGGTGCGTGTGAGCGTGACCACTATGTGGCATAATGCCCCCTCCCAGAAAAAAAAATGCTATGTCATTTTTTCCCTTTCATAATCATCATATATGATACTTACAACTGTAACCATAATTTTCTTTTACCCACCACCACATAGTTCTAGGATTTACCACATCATTAACCCTCAAAAAAAAATTATAAATGCAACATAACGGGCACGCCCACCTGTCCGAACCTTACGTCGGACGTCGTGTGGCTGATCCTATGGATTCAGCTCAACTAATAACCATATTAGTCCCTACATTGTCCTAATGACAAGTGTGTCCTAACTCTAGGTATTACCATGAGTTTCGGACGAGGGTAATAATGCAGATTTCCCAGTCACCATGTTAGTCGTAGTCGTTACTTGTTGTTGTATTGTCATGATATACTTAATCATTCATTTAATGGGTAGGGTGCTTGTTTGTGACTCCACCTTAACTTAACCGATATTTCCTTTGGGATTTGAACTATCATTCAATTATATCTCCTTGTTTAGCTCCTGTTATGCTGATTTATCAACATATAGATATATATATATATAACATAAAACATATCATCTTGTCAATGTGGACCCAAAATTCATAATGAACTAAAATAAACGTTAATTACTCTTGTGTAACTCTAATTAATAAACAATTAACATCACATGTCTTTCAACATCACATTTTGATACTTAAGTCTCTTTATGACTGTCTTCTGATTTTCCACCAGCAAGCACTTGTGTCCGTTCATAAATTTCATCCTTGCCGTGTCTCTGTTTTGAACACATATCAGATAAAATGTACCTTCACTCTATTTATAATATTTAATCTAACAAACTATATTATCATGTTGTCTATTGTCATGTTGACCTTCTAATAAGGCTTTGTATATAACTATCATTATGAACTATGAACTCAATTTATATCAACAAGAACTATAACTATAATTCAACAATTCAACTATAACTAATCAACATGAAAATTCTACTATTCTATAATCGACTCAGAATGTCAGCAAGATTATTGTCTTTTCCAGGAATGTGGCAAATGTCAAATTCATAGTCCTGTAATAGTAATGACCATCTATGTATTCTAGAATTCTTCGGATGACCCGATTTGAAAATTTGTAACGGTTTGTTATCCGACAGAACCAGAAATTTCCTACCTAGTAAGTATCTAGAGAACTTCTCAATACTTTCAATTAAAGCTAGAGCCTCTAATTCAGTAACAGCATAGTTTCTCTGAGTTTCGGATAGCTTCTTACTGAAGTAAAGAATAGGATGTAGTTTCCCTTCATGTAATTGAAGTAATACCGCTGAAATAGCATGTAAACTAGCATCCGTTTGTAAAACAAAGTCTTTTGAAATAGCAGGTAATTTCAAATAGGATATGTACTAAATAGAGTTTTTATTTGTTGTAATAATTTCTCATGATCCTCTGTCCAACTATTTTTATAGGTCTGTAATATAGATATATACATGTGAAAAATCATACATTTCAAAGATTTAAGACTTTTTAAGAAAATAACTCAGAATTATATTCTAATATTATGACTCAACAAGAATAAATCCTTAACCAATTCATCATCATAAAATAACAATATAGTTACTAACAATTATCTGTAAAATAGAGAACTAAAATATTTTCACACACCCAAGTGTGGTGATATGAGATAGTGTGAACACTTTGAACAAATATAGATTTAGATCTAAGAAATTTGGAATTCTAAGTAATAAGACTGTAAATGTGTCTGTAATGTATTTTGTGTTAATATGAACCTAACACTTTCATCCCATTCTATTTTCTTTTATTCTTCTCTTTTATTCTATTTCTTTCTCTCTTTCTTTCTTTCATACTTATGGTGTTTCCGTACTGAACGTATGTTCATATTTGTACTTTTCAATTTTGTTAAATTGGACACTGTCATAACTTTCACTCGTATATATAACGACAATAAAGTATATTTGATTAATTTGTAGCAGAAACAAGCCAAGCAAATAAAGTACGCATTAATTAATGCATCGTAATTTTGTTTGTTATTATTGACTTGTGTGTACATTTTCTTGAGTGATTGAATGACTGTATTTTTATTCGCAATATCATCAATATATGCCTTTGTTTGTGAGGCTGTGTTTGTGACTATGGATGTAACCTGAGATAAAATCAATTTAAGCCAACTCAACATGTTTATCATAAATATGGTTACAACATCCCATTTCATCTGTTGTTTGTAACTATTGTGTTTAACTTTTGTTCTATTTTTGTGTGCCACACTGTTGTTATTACCAGTCAGTTGAACTTTTAATGAATGTGTAATTCCTTCTTCTTGTGTTGTTGTGAGTATCACATCAGGTTTGCGTTCTATAGTTTGAGCGTAATCTTTGACATCTGCGATGTTACCAATTATCAACCCAGCACATGGATTTGGTAGTACTGCTGCGCACACTCGACCTTTATAGTATGGGCATTTTATACTGACCCATGCAGTTTTGTACATTTCTATTGTACCCCCAAATGTCCTGCACTCAATACTTTTACCCGTATAATCACTTTCTCTTATGAGTTTGTGATTAACACCTGTAATATCGGACCCTGTATCTCTAAAACAGGTTGTTGGTAAACCATTCACCAACGCTTGGTGTATCGTCAGAGTACCTAGACGAGTGTATGCTGCATTTGCCTCGTGAATATGTCTCTTATTGGCTGATGTAAGGTCATCATCACTATTATTACCTTCTTTACCTGTTTTGTTCTTGTATGACTCTATAATGGCTGCGTGTGTGTCCTCTAGATCATCTGAATCGCTACTACAACTAGACAACACATATGCGATACTGGCTTCCTTCCAGGAATTTCTCATTGGACAAGACCTGCCTGTGTGTCCGTACGCCCTACATGAGAAACATTTAATGCTTCTTTTAAAAGAGTCATACTTACTTCTCTTCTTAGTAATAATGTCTTTCAGATATGTGATATAACCTGGATGTTTATCACACATCTCTAAGTTTCCGTGCGATAATCTACAATACTGACATCTGGTGAATTGGCCTTTCTTTGGTCTATCACCTTCTCTATTGTAAGGACTACTTCTATTGCTACCACTACTAAACTTTCTAAACTTACTGTTTCCTCTTTGAAATTTTGCACTTGCTCCTATCACTAATTCAGGTTGTGCACAGTTAGCAAAAATATCCTTATGTGCATTGAAATAAGATTCACCCTTAGTTTCCATCTCACTTAAACTTTTACATTTGTTTTCCATAAGAAATACTGACATAGGTTCTGGTATTGCAGATAACATTCTATCTCTGATAATTAAGTCTCTCACTTTCTCATAACTATTATTAATATCCGCAGCCTTACACCACTTATCAAAACTAGAAGACATTTCCGAAGCGAAATCCAGGAATGTTTGATTCGATTTCGGTGTAAGTGTTTTAAACTTAGTTCGTAAACCAGATTCATCCAAAGAAAAATGTGATAGCACACGATCGCGCATATATTTGTAGTTCGTACGTAAATCCTCAGGAATTAACTCAATCACTTTCAACGGCTCTAACGCGAGGTGACGGTGAAACAGAATTGGTACGTCCTTCTCCGGAACTTTGTAGTGCTTTACTAGCACCTAGAAATTCGTTATCCAAGAACTAACCGAATCACCTTGTTGAAAATTCCTGAATAAACCTTGGTACTTTTTCACAGGATCTTTCTGCTTAGCCAGCATTTTCTCTCGTTCGATTTCAGCTCCACGTTCCATCTCAAGCGTCTTGACTCTTAGGTTACCTTCAACCTCTTTGTCCTTCCAGAGTGTCTCTGTAGCAAGTCTCTCCCTATCAAAAGCCAATTGTTTCTCTTTAAGTTCTGCTTCAGCAACAATTTGTTTCATCTTCAAATCTGCTTCTGTAGCCATATGCTTCTCCTTTATTTGCATCTCTATCATTAAATTCTCTTTTTCCGCATTTAATTCTTTTTCTCTAGACTCCATTCGTTCGCGTTCTAAAGCTCTTTCTTTTTCTCTAGCCTCCATTCGTTCGCGTTCCAAAGCTATTTCTTTTTCCTTCAGTTCTCTCTCCAGAGCCATCTGCAGTTGTTTGGTTTCCTTCTCTGCTGTCAGTCTTTCCTGTCTTTCCTCCTTCTCACGTGTGGCTTGAAGTTGTCTTTCCTCTTTGTCACGTTTCTGTTGTTCACTGAACTCAAGCTTTGCCCAATTTCGAAGCTCAGCACCAGTTAGACCAGTCTTCTCGCCCATTTCAATGAAATATTGCAGCGTAGACATCTTGTCCTATTGTCCTACCTGTAAAATTAGCTATCTGGCTGAAATAAATATGGACGTAGGCAAGAGAAGAAAAGAATCGACAAAATTGTGATAATATCCCAAATCACCATCAATCAGATAGTAAAGTAAGTGTTGTATCACCGTTGAGCAAACACGAACTCAATCAACTCTGTAGTGTAAATTCGAACACAACAAAAGAATCAACCAAATATATCTATAATGAACGAAACAGATCTAAATTATAAAATAAATATGAAGAAATATGTCTAATATACAATATGTGTGACGCAAGACAACTAATAATCATAAGAGACGATCGACGACAGACGTAAATACATATTACTGTTTACAAACGATAACAAAATTTTATCCCCATTTTTTTATCCTACTATACTACTAACGTAAAGACGAGACTATAATATTGTGGTGACGCCCGCAAGATCAAAACCAAACTAAATTAATTCGTAATGACCTGGCGCCTGTCAACCCACAAATCCCTTCATGAACTAATCAAGATATCAGATATCATTAGCCCATCAAGGCCCTTCTAACCACCCGCAAATAAAATAAATAGCCTTATTATGAGTCAACATAACATCAATCAACAATGAATAAAAATTACTGGCCTTTTTCCGGCTCTCTTATACATAGATAACTGAGTAGAGTTCTTGTCGTTCAAAAATTTTGACATAGAATTGTGTCGATCAGTTCAATGAGAAATTGATCCGTGGTCACCACTCGAGTATTGGTATGTTTGTTGATTTATAACGGAGAAGCTGTGTCCCCAATAGACTGTTGCTCCTGGCTTGAACGATAGTACAATTAACTTGTACTTTCACCCTGGACTAAGGAAGTCTGTAACCAACCCATAACACGTAGTTGGCTGTGGTGTAACGACGACGTTTGAGTTATAGTAGCTGTGGGTATGGAATGCTTGATGCCCACAATGAAGTATAATTACATCCGTGTCGTACAGTTCAGCGTGAAGACGAATGGTATCACACTCAATAATAAAAAAAATGTCAATCCGTGTAGCGCTGTGACGTGAATGTGTAGTGTCCTAGTATCCTGTCACAGTGCCGTGTGCAGAGGTGTAATGACGATGAGGTGCATCCATATATGTTCGTTGCGTTCACAGTTCTGAAGTGTGATGAAGTGTCCGGTATGTGAATAACGATGTTGTAATGTTCGACATTCCGTGTAGAAATTTCGTATGCGTTAATATTGCAAGAGACGTGTCAATCCACAATCATGAAATGGTGTCGTTAGACGAACGAAGTGTTACTTCCATGTCCGTAAATGAGCTCAACGGTGTCCTAGTGAGGATCGCTAACATTGGAACAATGTCAATAAATAATTGAGTCATTTGCTACAGCGGTGAGTCATTTGCTACAGCGGTGCAATGTGTAACATCCATAAGTGTCTTTATATGTTCCTGATAATGGCATCGTAAATGTGTAGAAGTTGGTGAAGTCGTATAAATGCCGTGTGGAGGTAAGTGTCCTGTTGTCTGTGTATCTATATGTGGCGTTGTCTTAATGACCTGGTATCAGAGTGGTAGTGTAGGACTAAATGCAATAAGTCCCGACGTAATATATCGTGTGCAGAGTTCCACTGAATGTCCCACCTATATTTCCTTCAGACTCTTGGTTGAGGGAAGTGTAGGTACTCTCGATAATGTATAATGTACCTTCATAGTTACATCCGATATAGATAAATGTAAAATAGTTAATGTCCCCAGAAGAATAATGAATGTTCCTTGTGTCGATAGTGTAAATTTGGCAGAGTGTCGGCAGCCAATAATAATAATATTATGGAGGTATCATTCTTCTCGCCAAGTGTATCTTGATTGTGTGGTATATTACTGTTCAAGCGTTGTGCAGTGTGCTGTGTCAACTGCTTGTCTAGTCTGTGTAAGGAATCTGTGTCAACTATGTCTAATTCCAAGACATATCTAGTTCCGTCCTGGGTACAAATTTGGTCCTAGTAAGTGTAGTATGTCTCCTGATAGCGGACATCAAAACTGATAATGTGTTCCATTGTCATTTAGATATGTGGAATAGTACAGGTTTAATCTCTTAAGTTAGTTAGTTAGTTAGTTATCAGTTGGGGTATCTTCGTTGCACTCCGGACATGTCCATAGGTGCTCAGATCCTCCCCCCAGCATATGCATCAGCGTCCGGTGGCTAATAAGTTGTGTGTGGCGAATGACATCCACTTAATATCGACAAATATTAAATACTTGCAGTCTGTAACTGATCTTTACACGAGCTGCAATTTCGGCTTCCGCTGAGTTTAGGATGGTGCGCGTCGTTTGCACTTTAACTTGACGTGCAATTATTTATCTTTAAAACGACAGTCCCTTTCCATAAATAACTCGGAAGGTTAATATAATGTCTTACTTTGCGTACAAACGATAATGTGCAATGTACAATATATCGTTTTTCTCTGGCAGCGTCATAAAGCTTATTTTAACTCAGCCGCCATGTTGTCGCATTGTGTCTACTCCTGATGTCATATCGTGCTAAGGAATTTATCATCGTGGCGCGCAATCTTTGTATATTTACTTCTGATATGGCGGGAATCAATCGTCGCTTGTTTGCATTACACCATTGTTTCCTCGGATCGAAGTCCCCACGTGTCTCAACATGCTTACAACCGCCAAAGCGTTTAAACTCAAACTTGAATGAATTTATGTAACGAAAGTCGCTCACCTTGAAGACTGATATAATTTTGAGATAAATCCTTTTATTTCGGATCTGCTCTCTTTTTAGACAAAATGAACACAATGCTGTTGTATCATATAACGGGACCCTAACACGGGTACGGGACGTTATATATGTTAATACAACTTGGCCGTTCATCTAATTCTATAATTACCCAATCTCCTAAAGCATATTGCAACCAATGTCCAAAAATAACTCGTTGTCTATACTTGATATATGTCCCGGTCCTGAGTATGACAAGAATGCTATATAAACAGGCGATATCCCTTCCTCAGTAACAATGCCTTGCCCTAAATGATCAAACCTTTTGCTCACGGAGCTTTCAGGGGAAAACACACACAGCCGTCTTGATGTCCTTTCTCGAAGCCACCTCTCTTGCTGTCTTGACGATGCTTACGTCGTCCTTAGTTTTCCCTAGTGGTCAAGTCATTCTATTGTTAGACTGGGAATCTCCTAATTCCCATTATGTGGTGCGTGTGAGCGTGACCACTATGTGGCAGTGTCCAACCGATGCTCTCTATTATTTATTGGTAAATGGAAGCTTGCCACTTTGCCCGAAGCATGTCTGTCTTCGCCTTTCCTATTGTACGAGTACATTGTGAGTCCGTTACAATTACGACATGAGTGTGCTGTTTGTCTAGGCTTGTAAAAACTAGGAGTTTCTACTCAAGATCTGCGCGGATGCTAAGGAGTTTCGTGCATCGAGCGAAGCAATCCTTGAGTGAATTTTCGCAGCGTGTGTGGTTTTTGTTGTTTTCGGTTTTTCAACATGGCGGAACAACGTGTGTTCTCCGAGCGGTCGGCAGTCAACCTAACGAGGCGGCGTTGGCGCCGGGCAGGCATAAAGTGACAAGGTAAGCGTGATGGTTGAAGACGTCTCATTTTGTATGCATACAAACTAACTTTGCATAATGCTATTATGTTAAAGTATCATAATATGTCTAGTTTAATTAATATATTTTATGTGTACTGGATGTTTGATATATTGATTTGTCATATGCAAACCTACCAATATGAAGTGTTATGCTATTGTGCGCGCATTGGCACCTTGCCTATTGGTCGCATGTGTAGCAGAGGTGTAATGGTACAGACATTATCCACAATTGGTATAGAGTATATGTTGCTTAGCATTTTCAGAGTATTGTGGACGAGCGTTCACGTAATTCATGGAAGCCTGGCACAGATACTGGTCACGGCTTGTAAGCCCGGATGATCGGGTGCTATTATAATACTATTGCCGACCCTTAAGCTGCTAACCAAAATGCTGGATGGTACTCACGAGTGTCTGAATTAGGGACATGAACTTAGGACACTTCATGCATCATGACGGACGTTATAAGTGGGCAGAAATGTAATTACAGGTGTCTGAGACAATTGAAAAGTCCTTCCTAGATGATACCGTAGGTCAGAGATATTTAGGGAGGAGGATGGTGAACGCAGTAGAGCTGGAAGATAAACTTGGCCAGACTGGTCATTGCATATGGGTTTGATGGGATGTAGGTATTACTTAGGATTGTACTGATGTAGAACTAGATATAACACATTCTTGACTATTTCTTCCAAGCTCTCAATAAGAGCGCCTAGGTATAGATTCCAAGAACTTGGGACGACTAGATACTGCCAGGACTGACAGGCGTCAGAAAACCATAGAGAGATCTGACCATAGCTGCTTAGCTTATCTGGACCACAGATCCAAACAGAATCTCAGATTTATGTATATGTACTTTCCATCATATCACATGTATGAGTGTACATTGCATAGTTCACCATCAGTACCATGATAATCATCCATGACTATTGATAGACAATAAATGTTGTAGTTTGTTTTAACTAATAGTTCAGTTGTTGTACTTTTAATTCCAATGGCGCATACGTGTTGTGTGTGTACATTGGTGGGGGATTACTTTGACACCAAGGAAGGGAACAATCAGGGGAGAAAAACCTGCACTGGGATAGTTGTCAATTACTCTTCAATCTAGACTTAACAATCTACCTCAGCTAACCTTCTCCTTCCCACTCCTTGGCGAATATCTAGCACAGCTAATTACATTTTGTTAGGAGACACTTCTAGCTGTGCGCTTGGATATTCATGGGCTTAATCTGTAGTTCAGCCAGATAGATTTTGTCCTTAGTCAATTTTTGACTATTTGGGGTTGCTTGCCAGTGAGTAATACTTTTATCTAGGCGGTGGTGCACCCCGACTTCAGACAGGTGGGAGTCTGCATAAAAATTAAAAAAAAATAAAGTAGAACTAGAAAACATCTTGGACCAAGAACAAGTAAGCGTATGTTGCTTGCAAGAAACTCACCTCAACGAAAATATAGCCTTCAAAATCATAGGCTACCAGTGATGTTACTGATCTGACCGAAAGGATAGGGAAAGGGTGAGATTCTGACACTTGAAAAAAATTACATCGCTGCTTCCCAAATTGAAGTTTGCATGGATTGGGCTGAGTATTAGACTCTTTAACTTAAGACAGGCAATACAGACCTACATCTTCATGACAATGGGTTCCAAATTCAGTGACTCTGTTTTCAGTGACTCTGTCCAAATCCGTCAAAAGACAAAATGAAAATTACTACTGTCCAAGAGACCGCCCACAAGCACTGGAAACACTGCCATTAAAAGAAAACAATGATTGTGTGTGACGATTTCGACAGCCACCCACAGAGCTGGGGCTATGATCACATGGACCAGAGAGGAGAGAGACTGGAAGATTGGCAGGGTGAGAATAGATTCACCATGATTAACAAGCCGTCCGACCCCCATACTTTCTACTCGAGATCATGGCACACCACAACTACACCTGACCTGACTTTTCATTCACCAGACCTGGAGTGGAACATTACACGTATTGTTGGTGGTAGTGATCATCGACAAGTCTTTCTAATTGTAGAAAATGAGCTTGTAAGTGAAGGCAGCACCCTCTCGAGGTGTAATTACAAGAAAGCAGACTCGGCAATGTACAAGCATTATAAACCCTCTGGAGTAGTGAACTGGAACAGTTGCATAATGATATGGAAGTGTGTAGAAAGCAAGCAGAGGCCAAAACCAGCCAAGAGCACCACAATAAATACCATAAAGCAAAAGCCAAAGTTCAAAGGGCCAAGCTGCAGGCTAAAAGTAAAAGCTGGCAAGAGAAAACAGAGTCACTGAACTTTGAAAGAGACACAAGGAAGTTGTGGAAGCTAATAAAACAACTTAATGATGAGGGCACAGGGAGAAACTCAAAAATTGCACTAAATAAAGACGGAAACATCTTAACAGGAAAGCAAGCAGCTGACCATTTTGCAGACTCATTCGCACAAGATAACAATATCTAAATTAGTTCAGAGAAACAACAAGAGATTCGAGAGAAATGGCAACATACAGGACAGAATGAAATACTACACGAGGTTCTGGAGGCACATATAACAATCAGTGAACTGGAGCTCTGCCATATCAAAACTGAAAATGAGAAAATCGCCAGGAGCTGATGGTATCTCCAATGAAATGATCAGGAACCTAGGAACAGCGGTCAAAGCAAAGCTGCAGCTGATCTTCAATAACAGCTGGACCATAGACAGTGCTCCACAACCCTAGAAAGAAACAATTCTGATACCCCTCCTAAAATTAGGGAAAGATAGTCCCACTGCCTCCAGCTACAGGCCAGTTAGCCTCACCAGCTGTCTCTGCAAAACAATGGAACGCATCATCAATCACAGACTGCAGTGGTACATTGAAAGTGAAAACATTCTTGTGCCACAGCAGGCTGGCTTCAGGCAGTGCTATTCTATGGAAGATCAGACAACCTACCTCTTTCAAGAAATTGAGGATGCATTCCTAGAGAAGAAGCTTTTACTTGCGGCATGGATAGATCTGAAGAAAACCTTTGACAAAGTCTGGAAACAAGGTCTGATGAAGAAACTGAGAAACTGTAAAGTCAATGGAAGAATGTACAAATGGGTAAAAGCTTACTTGCAAAACAGAAGAGCCCGAATACAGATAGACGGACTCAAGAGCAGGAAAGTACTACTGCGTCACGGTGTTCCCCAAGGCGGAGACTTGTCCCCCACGCTTTTTCTAATCTTCATCAATGAACTTGTTGCTAATCTACCGCATGGAATTAAAGCTTCAATTTAAGCTGATGACCTGGTTCTATGGAGCACAAATGAACATGCATCATTGGCCACAGTTCGCTACAATGAACTGTAGATGCATTTGTTGCATGGTCAAATAGATGGTGTGTCAGCATAAACATTGACAAGTGCAGCACCACTCTATTTGCCTCTTCTCCAAAACAAAAGGCAGGGACCATCCAGATAAATGGAATACCCCCAAGAGAAGATAAAGAACCAATATACCTTGAAGTAACATTTGATGACAGGCTGACATGGAGAAAGCACATCAACAAAGCAGTAGCAAAAGCCAGAAGGAAAATAGCCATCCTGAGAAAACTAAGTGGAACCACATGGGGAGCCAGTGGGAAAATACTTAGCAAAGTTTATCAACAGAGTATAAGACCACAGCTGTAATACGGACAAACTGCGTGGTGTTCAGCATAAAAAACCACACTACAAGAGCTGGACAAGGTGCAAAATCAAGCACTTATAGTCACCACAGGAGGGATGAGATCAACCCCTAAAGTGGAGATGGAGAAGTTCGGGAGGACACAAGCACTGAGTGAGCGCAGAGATACGAAAACGCTAATACAAGCAGAAAAGTTCCTCAGCCTTCCAGGCCAGCCTATGAAGAACAGATTTGAAAACGTAGCTATGAGACGGTTAAAAAGAAGCAGTTTTATCCATCAGGCCAAATGACTCTGCAGAGAAACCACCGATCTTCCCCCATTTGGTATGCCGCTGAAAACTATTCAGAGCGAACTCCATGGAAAGATTAACATAGACTATCACTACAAATCCAGACAAAAGTGAGAGGAATATTTGACAAGGAAGAACAGAACAGTGTGCAGCGCAGAACAGCCACTCTCAGCTTCCTTGATGAAGAATACCTACAGGACCTCTGGATCCGAGTTTACACAGATGGGTCAGCACAAAATGCTGTTCGAAATGGAGGAGCGAGACTGTGCATAGAATACCCAAATAATACTAGGGACACGGCCAGAGTACCAATAGGAAAGTACTGCCATAACTATGATGCTGAAATTGAGGCAATCAAGATAGCAACAGATAAATTACTAAATACCAGCCATGGTACACAATCTGTAGTACTATTGACTGATGCAAAATCAGTACTCGAGGTGCTCCTGTCTGGGAAATTGCCAGTACTACTACTTTCTGAACTTAGCAGACATCATAAGGTCACCATACAATGGATACCATCCCACTGTGGAGTACCCGGAAACAACAGAGCTGATCGATTAGCTAAGGAAGGAGCAAAAGAAGACCAGTCTGATGTTCCCGTTACATACCACCAACAGAAAAGAATGATCAAAGCAGTCAGAAAGCCACCAAAACCTGCTCAAGATGACTACCACGTTATGGATAGACCAGAACAAGTCACTATTCTGCGCCTCAGAACATGATACAATAGATTACGCAACAACATGTAGACACAATTAAAGATTGGTGAATCAGCCATATACACATGTGGATTGGCGTCGCAGACAGCAGAGAATATACCCCAAGACTGCCAAAAATACAACACATCTAGGCAAACCTTCTGGCCTACAGAGACGACAATGGTAGATAAACTCTTAGGACCGCTAGAAGTAAAAAGGACAATTAAATTCATACAAAAGACAACATTGCAGTCATGGAATATTTCAAGCTAACGAAAGAAGAAGAAGTAGATACTTGTTATTATACACAGTGAACAAAGAGTATACGCTATGCAGATGACACAGTATTGGTGGCGGATAATGCAACAGATCTACAACAATTGTTGGACATTTTAGTAACAGAGAGTGCAAAGAAAGGACTCTCCTTGAATATCAAGAAAACAGTAACAATGGTGATATCAATGAAAATGGTGACACCAACTTGGAACAATTCGGCTGCTTCCCGCCCACACATTGATGCAACAAAGAGTCATGGATGATTGCGGCGGTCTTTGCTCAGGACGTTTATGAGGGGTTTCAGAACGGAGAAGAAACATGCGCGGCTGCCATAGACTTAGAGGACGCATACAATAAAGTATCCTTCGAGCACTTGATGCAAACCCTTCTCTGACTGAAAGTTTCCCCTCACCTTATACGATGGATAGCTGCAGTCCTGTTCCAGAAGAAGGTGATGCTAAAATGTGGGAGATGGTCTTCTGAGCCGACAACGGTATGTCTAGGATTGCCGCAGGTTCACCACTGTCACCAGTACTATTCTACGTATATACCGTGCCGATCACTGAACAACAGTTGGATGGGAGGGGTAGGATTCTATCATTTGCTGACGACATTCTTGTGTATCGACAGGGTAGAGATAGGCAGGCGGTTGCCAATGGTTTGCAGGGCGAACTAGATTGAATTTCCTCATGGTGTGCTGATGCCAGTGCATCGGATACATGGTTCTCACTAAACAACCATATTGTGAAAACAGACCTGCCGGCAGTGAGGATGGATGGGAGTATTTTGAGTAGAACCCAGTCGATGACATATCTTGGCCTGAGGTTTGATCAAAGCCTGTCATTCAGAGATCATGCTGATTGTATCATAATTGTCAAAAAACTGTCATTTACTGCCAATATAGTACCTTGCGGTGTAGTGCAGAGGGTCTTGAGCCTGAGGAATTAAGACCGCCTGGCTAGTGCAGTCGCTGCGAACTGTGCAGGTTAGGATTTTCTTTTTACCCCCGACAGAAAAAAATCACACACCTTACCGAGGGATCGAACCCGGGTCTCCCGAAGGGGAGTCCGGCGTTGTAGCCACTCGGCCAGCCGCTCCTTATTATATCATAACGAAAGCTCGGAAAGGTGTATTACCAAGTAGCAGCGCAGATGAAATGCGGCAAAACAAAATTAGTGAGAAAATCGCGAACTAAATCGTGTGAGAAACTAGGAGGCTGACCTAAAAAGGAGAAGTCGTCATAGAAATTGTCAACAACAACAAACAGTCAGATCTTAGAGCTTGACGAGCGAGGAGGCATGATTCGATTCTCTGGAACGAGATATATGATATACTGGCAGGACACTATTATGATGGCTTACAACTATTGGAAAGGAGCACGAGAATATTAAGGCATGATGGATATGTGCCCGAAAATCATGTACAGATGTGCCCAAATCAGGATGAGACTTAGAATGTTAGAGTAAGGTGACTCATAGGCAAATTGAAGGACAGAGGGACTGTGATAGAGTCGTTGGAAGTATATTCAACTATATATTGTTCATAATTAATATTTTTTATGCCTTCCCGCTGTAGCAGAATGAATATCTTATTAGTATCAGCTAGGTGTGCAAGCCTACAGCACGCTTGAGCATCAAGATAGAACAGCTAGAAGGATGCTCAAGTCGTGACGTAGCTTGTTGTTGGGGTTAGTTAGTAAACACTAAGGGCGATGGAAGAGAAGTCAACATCGCATTTGATTGTATTGGGATTTTGTATCAACCATTGCAAATAAAGCCTGTTCTACAATAATCTAACTGAACTTGTTGATCCCCTGTATACATGTATTGTTACAGGTGGATTAAATGGAGCCGCACACAGGATTCGATTTTACTTGGATGTCGCGGGTACAATGTGAAGTAAGAAAGTCACTCTTGATGTCAGTCTATAGTATTTGAGTTTCTCTTGAAAATTTTAGATACTCATCTAAACAAAAAGTTCCATCGGACCATTTTTAATCGAGTAAGAAAGTCAAAATTTCAACATTTTTCGGACACTATCAAAATAAAATAAAAGGCATATATATCAAGACTGTGAATAGAGCCATCTAAATCAAATTAGTGCCTATGACTGTGGAATTTTATCAAGCTGTTTTTCATCATAAATATTTGAAGCAACGTTTGTCGAATTGCTATGAAGTTTGACTTACAGTATTTCAGCCGTCAAGTAACCTTGTGTTGAAGGTCACACACTTACATACTAGCGAATTCAATAGAAAATTGGTTTAAAGGAGCTGTTTCCTTTTGTTATATTCATTCAACATTGACTCTGAGAACCTGAAGAAAAATGAGAGCTTATTTTGAATCAACCATATCGCTCCTTCAATTAGAAATCACGAGAAAATACAGTTGCATTCGCTCATCCTGAATTCTAACAAGTCAGAATGTTTTTCAACAAAAGCGAACATCTCAAAATCTAGTCGCTTTATCGCTTTATCGTTAGACCAGTTTTCAAGACGTCGCCTGAAGTGCCCTGTTCAGGGTGAAGAGAATGCTCAAGTCTGGTAGGGGCTCAACCAGGGGCTGAAAGTGAAAGGAAAGTGACGAAACCTGAGACGCTGGAAGAAGAACATCACTGAAGTCGCGTTTGGATGGTTACTGAATAATACGAACTCCAGACGTTTGAGTATACAGGAACCGTGACAAGGGAAATTTTTAAAGAACGCACGTGAATCAACGCTTCTCTTGAATCAAGGAAGGACATGCTCGATGGTAATTAATTTAAGTATAACTGATATGAGAACATTTTTAATGTGATTTAAATATTTAAATAAGACCATTTAGATAAGTCGTTATAAATGTGAATTTGCTCATATAAGTTGTGTATAGTAAAATATTTCAGCATAGCAAAAGAAACAACAGGATATGGCAACAGGCAGACCATCACAGCACAGTAGAGAAACAGGAATAATTGAAAATTATTTCAGCTGAGCTCAGGACGAGTTTTTTTTCCAGGTACCAAGGAATATACAGAGGAAGAAGTAGGCATATTGTTTTAAGCTTGATATAAATTACAAAGAAGTTAATATGAATTACCTACATGTAGAATTACAACGTATCAGTACATGGTTGGGAGAATTAAAAGTGGCAGTTAGTGAAGTAGAAAATTTTGTAGAAACGTTGCAGAACAGAACGACTAGACAAGACCCTTATAGATTTAAGGTAGACTGCAATAGAGTAGGAAAGAATAACAGGAGACAGCCATTACTTAATAAAGACAGAAGACAATATGGTTATGACGAACCAAGGCTTGATGTATATAGGGTAAAAGACGGTGAGAACAGACGTAATGGTGAAAGGTCGGACTGGTATAGCTGTTATAGATACAAGAATGGTCCTGAGAGAGACTTTTCCAATAAGTTATGGAAGTGGCCATCCCATAGCAAGACTGCTAGGAAAAAAACGTGATGACTGGTTTGAACAAAGACGGAAACAGTATTTGAGGTCAGGGTCAAAGAACAGAGTAGAAAACGTAAGTAAGAATTCAACTACTAAGCTGGTTGCGAATCTGACTCTTAGACAAGAACAGAAGAAAATAGACCAAGAGACTCAGACACAGATGATTGAAGTGGTAGAACGGAACACACAAACACAGATTGATACAATAGAGAAAAAGGTCCAGGTACAATCAACCAGCAAGATAATAAAGAGAAGTCAAACTGACTTAATAGAAATTCAGTCAAGACCAACTCACTTGACTAAGGGAGACACGGTTGAAATTAAGAAAGATAAACAAAAGAGACCAAAGAGGAAAAGTATTGAAGAAAGAAATATAAACAGTCTGATGGTCAATAAAGGTACAACTGAGATGTCAAGTTCCTCAGGTATAGACATTAACTTAATCCCTAAATGGTGTAGGAATGTTAGGTGTGAGAGTTCAGGTTATGGAGAGAATATTTCAGGTAAAGATATGGGAGTTGTACAGAACCGGAGCATGAGGAATAAAAGTAAGAAGAAAGTCAGACGTTCTAAAGCCGACTATGGGAATAGGATCGACGTGTCTGCAGTAAACTACTACTATGAATCTGATGAGGAAACTATTATCAGTGTGTCATCTGAAGACGAGATGGGAAAATGTAAACGTTATGTAAGGTATACAGGAAACAGTGAGCAGACCGACGCAAATAAAGGAAATAGAAAGAAAGCATTTAAGAAGGAGAATAGTAATAAACAGATAACGGAAATTTACTCGACGACAGAAAGTGACTTAAGAAAATTAGAAGAATATATGACCTTAAGACCTGAGTACTTTAACAACAGATTAACAACAGATAGTGAAGATGACATAATTGAAGAAAGACGTACTAATGTACTGGGAGACAATGAAATATTTGGCTTAGATGCGCTCTATGGCTGTTAAAATTCCTTGGGTGAGAAAATATGGAATTGTTTTAGCTTATGAGAGGAATTGCGGTTTGAGCATATACATATGGGTTGTCTAAAATAGGCAGATGATTTTTTTTTGGGTGTAGCATCACATGGTACAGGGTAGGCAATAGTGTTGTTGAGGATAGAGAGTCACGGCAAATGATATTCTACGTGGATACGTAATACAGGATATCTTGTGTTTGGTTGCGGTGTAGGGAGAGTAAACAAGGTAAAAATAGTCCTTTGTCCGGAATGGCTAGATACAGAGAGTCGATCACGTTGAGTGATGTATAACTGGAGTGATTAAAGTAGAGTAGATTCAGCACAGAATTAGTAGAGAGAGAGAGATAAACTAAGTATGAATGCTCGTAATAGAGTGGATGGTTCGACTCAGAGCTATGACGTGATGTCTGAGATAGTTTCGCTTGGTGGTTTGAGAAGTAAGTATAGTATTGTTGACAGCTGAACCGAGAGTGTCTGATGAGGAGATATAGATTGAGGAGAAATTGAGTATCATGTGTAAAATAGCCAGTTGAACGCGAGAATATTAAGAGTAAAAGACTGTAGAAGTTGATGCTTGAAGAATACGAGTTCTTGGTGAGGGGGATAAAGTAATTACGTCATGCTTGCGAAGAAAGAAGAGGTGATTAAATCTGAGAAACTTGTTGTGTGGAGAAGTATAGAATGATAGTTACGAGGTTAGTGGCTCAGCGGAATGAGGTTTGTTTTGAGAGATCGTTGATAGTGCTGGTTAGTGTGTAAAAGAGATATAGTTTGCGAGAGATAATATATAGATTCTGACCTTTGAAAACGAGTGAATGATTGAGAAAAGTAGAAATAAGACAAACATATGTGCGTCGAGAATGGATAGGATGATGGCAAGTGATAAGTACAGCATACATGTATGAGGCGTTTAGTCCGTGCGTGAGTATAAGTGTAGACAAACAGGTGTTCGTCGCGCTGAGTGAAGCAGGAGTGAGGTTTTGAAACGTCGTCAAGTGTCAATGTGGGTGGAAGTGATCGACACACTTAGGCTTGATATTTGTTGATACATGGTTGTCCAATTGTTCAGAGAGTTGAATAGCCTTATTACAACTGTTGTCAATATCTTCTGGTTTGCCATTTGATGATATTATACTTCCTAGGCACTTGAGGCTCTTTACTTGTTTCGAGAAATGTTCGTTTAGCTGAATGGTTGTTGTTTGTTCTTCTTTGGTTATAGTCGTTGCCTCTGTTTTGCTTGTGCTAAATTGTTAAAGTAGGTGATTAGAAAGGTGTGATGTCTTTTGTTTGGAATGTGTGATCTTGGACGGAATTTATGGAAGTTGTATGACAGGTTGACAGAAAGAGAGTTAACATTCTGAATGACGTTTCATAAAATATGTTTAGTATTGTTGACAGGGACATGTTGAAGTATGAATGCCTGATACTGAGAAATGAGGAAAGTGAGGTCCGTTGTCAGTTATAAGTGGTGTGGGTTGCTGTTCTGTAAGAATCCCGATACATAGGAAGAGGAGTGAAAGATACGGAGGTAAACAAGATTAGATAAATGAATGTTGGAGAACATGTTCCGATAAGTGTGACTGGTTTAACTATCATCGCGGTGCAAGAACGCTAGGAGAGACTTGAAGATAGCTTAGAGTAGTTGTGGTGAGATGTTAAGAAAGTACTGATGCAGGAGAATGAAATATTACTTGCGTCGGATAGACGAGAAACTTAAAAGTAGAATTAGTTATTGGTACAGTAGGTAGATGTATTGGTGAGAGGTCTATAGTAAATATACAAAAATTTTTTGCTGGTCGTAGTAGGGTGGAGATACCGTAGTTAACGGTAATGATTAAGTAGTTGTAGTAATTCTTGGTGAAAATCTAGGGGAAACAATTGGTGTGCCGAGCCACAGGTTCTATTGGTAGATAGATGACTGCTGGTACATTGAGGTAACATTGAGACAGTCGCCACACTAGTACTAGGTGAAGTGAGTTGACCTGTGGTTTACAATGGTTGTTTAGGGCGATATTCCAGATATTGTGATGTGTTAGGAGTTAGTCTGGTAAAAGATAGAATATTGTGAGGGGAGAGAATCAATGATTGACGGTCATTTATTAATTAATGACTTTTGTTGAGAGAACAGATATTGTTCTAAGTTAGGAATTGGTCTGTAGGTAACAGATATATATATATATATATATATATATATATATATATATATATATATATATATATATATATATATATATATATATATATATATATATATATATATATATATATATATATTGGGGTTAATGCTTGGCATTGAGTTGTTTTGTTTTATCTGTTATAAGAATAACGGAATAGGCATGAATTGGGTGAATAGATATGTATTACATTGGTTCGTAGAAGAGACAAATCTTGCTGGGTTACGTTAAGTAGTTAATTCTGTGTGAATTATTGTTTTGATAAAGGATGGGGATAACCTTCTCTTTAGCGAGAAGTCAGTTGTTTTTATTGAATTTGAGATTTCAATGCATCATATATGGTATGTTATAGTATTTTTTTTATTGACTTGGTTTTGTAGAATGATTGCCAATTGATTTTATGATTTGACTTCTTGAGTTTTCTTAAATAGATAAATAAGTTAGTTATTGTTAGTCCAAAAAAGAGACTAACAATATATAGGATGTATGTTATATTATTTTAAAATATGTTTTTCTTTGAATGAGTTAATACCTTTTATTGATATGAGGGGAAACATAAATGATGTATAAAAACTTGGGGGGGGGGGGGTATGATGTCCTGTTGTGATTTTATTTCGCTTCACTCATAATTTAAGTGAATTGTCTTGTATTGTGAATGGTAATTACCTTGTTTATATATACATGTTAGAAATTAGTTAAGTTAAGTTTAATTTACATGGTTTTGTCTAGAATAAATGCAATACATGGGGCTTTATTTAGGACCCTTCGTTCAGGAAATAGTAATAAACTACTGAGGGCTAGTAGAGAGACACATTCTCTTTGTGAATAACAAGTTTATGAGTATATTCTGCTAGCAAGATTGCGGTGATAATCAGCGTTGGGAGGTTAAGTTGTGGAAACATAGGCCATACTTAAGTGACGGGGTTACTACACAAATAAAATGGTTATGGGGAAGTTAAAAATAAGAGCTACATTAAGTCACCATTGATTGAATATATATGGATTGGACGCCATATTGGGGAAGAAAAGATTAATGTGAATAGCAGTGGGGTAAATGTGGGGAAAGTTTATAACATGGTCTCCACGGGGTCGCAAGTTAACATGGATTTTATAGAAGAAGAAGTGAGTAACAAATAGTAAAACATGAATTTAATGCCATGTTTTACTTCGAAGAATAACTATATACTGTAGATATCAAAGGGGGGTAAGTGTGGAGTGCTGTGGTCACAGAGAACATAGATTAAATAACATGGGGTTTTAGAGGTCCGTAATATATGGACTGAGAAAGAATATTGTTGCTGTTGATAACGGCATAAATTGAGGTTCAGGAGAAATGCCCATAATAAATGGACATAAGTGGGTTGCTGAAGTTTTCGGCGAGATTAAGAGGGAATTCTGAGTGAGGTATAGGAAAAGATTAGTTATGTGAGGTGATGGGGAAAGAGGTCTGTAATATATAGACATTTGGGAGTGAATTTTTGATGGTTGGTGTTTGATGCTGTAGATAGCATCGTAAACTGTTAACATAATAAGTGGTACTATAGAAGATATAATTGTTTTAGACTTTATTACATAAAGTCTCAAATGACATAGGGGAGTAAAGGTGTGTGTGATTTAGCTAAGTGTGGTTTTTTTTTTTTTTGTGAGAAAGAGTTCTACTTCTTTGAATCTCCGGTGCGCACCGATTCTTTGTCTTCCTATCGTGTGCGAGTGATTTCAGGTTAGTTGAAAGTGGAGAAGCAGTAATGTGGAGGTAATACGGGTAGTGATGACAATAGGGAGTTGAGGTAGTATCAGAAGGGTACAGCGTTTGAATTTTTAAGCGAAGTGTTTATTTCAAAAAGGTAACTATATGTGTTATGATGTATTGTATAAAGTTGAGATTTAAATGTTATTGAGGATATGTAAATAATATGTGTTATGTTTGAAGAGTCAGAAACGAAGAAGAAGTATGACTCCATAGTGGGTTGCTATGTGGTACAATTGGAAGGAAATATTCACCTAAAATAGAGTTAGTTTGGGGCGGCTTAGAGAAATTATGGGAGGTAAGGAGAGAAGATGTAGGATAAAAGGGGTTAGGAATAAAGACTTTTGAAGAAGAAAAGTCTTTTAAAAACACAGGGAGGTGTAGCAGAATGAATATCTTATTAGTATCAGCTAGGTGTGCAAGCCTACAGCACGCTTGAGCATCAAGATAGAACAGCTAGAAGGATGCTCAAGTCGTGACGTAGCTTGTTGTTGGGGTTAGTTAGTAACCACTAAGGGCGATGGAAGAGAAGTCAACATCGCATTTGATTGTATTGAGATTTTGTATCAACCATCGCAAATAAAGCCTGTTCTACAATAATCTAACTGAACTTGTTGATCCCCTGTATACATGTATTGTTACACCGCCTGGCCATAACAGGCACGGTATCAACGAATTGCAAATTGTCACTGATGTTTATTGAATATGCAACAACCTTGAATCAGGCGAATAAATAGTGCCTTGAAATGTTAAACGCCGTTGTTGACATTGGAATTCTGTATTTCTGCTGGATTGCTGCAGCCCTGGACCTTTGAGTATTGTTTGTTAATATTATTTATTTCACGCACGTTGCTATCTAGCATTTGTCAGCAATGAGAGTCATGGCAACTGCCAATATTGAGCACAGACTGTTAATACTTCTATTCCAAGGACTGGTACTTTCACCAATCGAGCATGCCATGGCCAACCTCACTGTCAGCCCTACACAGATTGGAAGACTTGGAAAGGTACAACACGAAGCCATGCGCATCATTTTGGGCTTCACGAGAGACACCAGCTGAGTAGCAATGAGATACCTCCTTGACTTCCCGACAATGAACCACAGGATCAAGATCTGGAGAGCTCGTGCATAATTAAAAATAAGTGCAGATGAGCAGCACCCTCTGTATGAAGATAAATTCAGAGAACAGGGCGACAGGCTAAAGAGGGGCAAATCATGGATGGATCGGGAGGAAGATGTCATCAGACAGGTCTGCAGTCCTACCAGTATCAACCCCGGCAAGGAATTGGTGCCTGTGCCTCCAGCTTTTAAGTGCATCTTCTCCAGCATTATCACACTTGACAGACGGTGCAGAGAACAGAACCCCGCAACTGTCAATGCAGAGGTCAACGCGCTCATCAATGAACACTCAGATAACCCCGAAGTTTTCATCTATGCAGATGGATATGTTGTAAAGCAGCAGAAAAGTGCATGGGCATTTACAGCCCGCTCAGCAGGCCGAACCGTTCAAGAATCCAATGGTGCCCACTCCATGACCACGAGCAGCATGACAATGGAAGTGATGGCAGTAACACACTTTCATATGGCTAGAATCACAGCATTATACCAACGTGTGTGTGCTAAGTGATTCAATGAGCATGATTCGGAAGGTCTATGCAGGATCTGTACTTAGGCAATGGACTGATTTGCTGCGGACCGGGGGACCCTGACACGGCCATCGACCTGGCGTTTGTATCCCAAGAGGCGACATCAGATATAAAATGGAACGTCCTTGGAGACCATGGAAGTGATCACCTCCCATGTTCTGTGCTGATATATAAGTCCAGCACAGTTAGGGCTACAAGAGCTCCCATGGCATTCAGTTATGATCGCGACCACTCTTCGCTCTTGGGGCGCCTTAGATCACAGGGAAGATCTTAACCAAAAAGAAGAATCTTCACCCAACCAGCATGGTGGATACCAGAGGTGTAGAATTCATGGAGGGAAAATAGGGCGGACATAAGGAATTGGCAGAGGGTGCGGAGAGGAACCAATTCAGTTGACACATAATTAGAAGAGGCTGAAAGATATAGCAAAAGTAAAGGTGCAGGATTTTAAACTCCAGGCAGCTGAGGCAAAGAGGATTAAGTGGGAACAGTTTACCAATGAAGTCGGTGGGGATGTGACATTGGGAAAATTCTGGAGGTTGCACCGGCAGATGAAGAAACAAGCGATGCCTGGTACACATGGTACCGTTTATGATGATAACAACCGACCTATGACAACGTCGCGGAATTCTTGGAGTTGTCGATCGATGAAAGACTGTCGCGCCATTCGTCTACAGGCAGCCGCCATTCTTTGATATTGGGGACAGACTGCCCTGATGAGAGTCGGCAAGATCTTTTGTTGTGGGTGTCGTATATTCTGAAGGGACTGGGTTTACTGCTGTGCCTCACCCATATTCTAATTTTAGAAGCTGGGCCCCATCCTCTTCCGCTATGTAAATAAACCAAGAATACGACCCTTGATCATTTACAGGCTCATTTTTTGTAGTTTTGTCTAGGAGTAAATGGTCCTCTTTTTTTTTGGGGGGGGGGGGAAACAAATGAACAAATAGATCTGACTATGCCCCTTTTCACCTGAAATATATTAGCTCTCGAACCCCCATTCAATCTGTGAAAATGTCTAAAAAGATTTCCTCAGGGTGAACCAGGTGCAAGGAAACATGGGTCATGAACAGTTTAAAAGATCCAGAGTCTCATTTTACTCTTGGGTTATTGAATTCATTTTTGAGCTGGTTTGTCAGATAATTAATTATTTCACAAACAATGAATCACATTGATGACTTGTCAACACAAATAAGACAGAGATGTCAACAGACAGGATGGACTGTAATGAAATTAGGAACTTCAATAACAGTGTATACATTTATTGACTGGCCTGATTCTCTTTTGGCCTATTGATTGATCATTACACATTTAGGTACATCAGTTCATGGTTATAGTTACACATGTGCCAATGCAAATCATGGTCAATAATCAGTCCATCAATAAACATAATAATCAAATGATCACAATGTCTGATAGAAAAGCATCTTATTGTGAGACTAAAGTTTTTTTTTATAAATATTAGTACTCTATAAAAAGGTATGTGTGTGTTGTTATCAGTCCTCTGGGTGGTGTTTGGGTGTAAACAGATGAAATGTCACCTATGAGTTGGTGGAGTGAGTGGAGCCTGGGTCCATCGACTGCTGGATCCCATTCAGTTCTTGCCAAAGCTACTCTGAAGGCTTCTCATTCTCTGGTCAGGGACTGAGGTCTCTGCCATCTCATGGTTTGGGACATCTTCTTTCATCTGCCTCCCTCTTCTGGTTTGGTTTCCACCGTGGACATCACTGTTTAAAATTTACAGAGGTATGTACAATCCTACCAAAGTAATTTTTGCAGCATGTCATAAGTATGAGAACAACATAACGGAAAGAATAAGATCAGAAGAAGTGGTGTTGTGTTAATTTGTGTGGGGTCAGACATCACCTCACTGCATGCACCTGTCATCAGTTGGTACCTGCTGTATGCATTCTCTCAGTGTACTTTTGGTTCAGTGAGAAGGGTGCAATCAGACAGAGATGTGTTGTTCCTTGGGTCATTGAAGTCAAGCAAATAGTGCAAGATCAAGACAAGGACAAGAGGCATTTTTACAAATGACATACATTTCATCTTCATCATCTCTTTCCGTGTTGCATGGTGTGGTTAAATGTTTATCTGTACCTCCCAAATCAACTATTTGTCTTCTTCTTCCCATTATCAATCATGTTCCTGTTCCTGTTGTGGTTGTGGTGTTGCTTGGAGTGCTGTGTTGAGTAATATGTTGAGTTAACTTCTGTTGAGTGGGGTTTTCATAGTTTGTACCATTTCCCCCTCCATCATCAGCAGTTAATATGAGTTTAACTAATCAGGTGTGTTATTTTTATGCATGTCTGTCATACAGAATTTCTGATGTGTATTTGTTACCAAAGTAATCTATACAAGATCATGACAACAATCCATTAGTAAAAAGATTATTACTTAAAGTACCTTTCCTAATTCCCTCCTTCTCTTCATCTGATTTTTTTTCTACCACTACTATCACCAGTGCTCATCATGTTCACTCTGTTGGTGATGACTAGTTGACAATAAACCGAGGTTTTATTCACCTTGTGGTCTCGACAGATCAACCAGGCTGTCTATCACAATGGCGTCTTGTGAAGCGTAACCTGTTTCTAGGCAAAATGCGTTTAGTGAGTGCTGTGACTAATTAAAATCTGTCACACAAATACAATCAATTACTATCAACTACTATTATTTTAATGCGTAAAGAGGAAAGAAAAGATATAATCCATCTCTCAGCTCCTTAGATTGCAACAGAAATATGCACGTTTTCAAACGAGGCAGTAGTTAATGTGCTCAAACTGACCTGTCTGCAGAAAGCAATTCAAAGTGGTTTTTGAAGCAATGCATTAACATGCGTTTGAAGTTTCACCTCAAACATTTTCCTGTGATAGATTGATGCAGTATGCACATAGTAAAGTCAATAGTTGTAGTGAAGAATATCAGAGTTTGCAGTTTTGAGAAAGTTTGTGATGTCGGTTTCTCCAGGAAAAAAGGCTCAGTGTAGCTTAGAAATGGCAGTCGTCAATTTTACACTTCAGAGATTTATTTTATCACTAATACACTTAATTTTAACACACAACACTGGATACCTCCGCTGCACATGTCTGGGTATCACACTGATATGAGGATTGTCAAGCTTACCTCAGGTCTTGAATCAAACTGCAGTCTTTGCACTCAGAAAGGACAGGTCTCACAAACTATCTGACCGGTCGTCAGGGCTGAAGCAGTAGGAGTGCGCGGGTTTTGAGAATAGCGACGCTCACTTAGGCTAAAATTAAATCACGTGACCCTTTCATACCACTCGTTTTGTTAGTTGCAGACGCTGTAGTTTTCTATTATTAGATGACATCCATCCATCCAAAGTGTCAACTTGTGTTAGATTCATAATGGTGCGTTCAAGTGTGTGAGTTCTCTGGTTCGTGGTGCGAAATTGTTGACGCGCTGAAAATGATGGTTGGTAAATATGTCACATAGCCCCACTCCAGATTGTTCTAGGGTATGGAACTAAGTTTCCAGCATTTACAATTGTCAAGCTTTTCCCATATGATTCACTCCAATGTATTCTCTTCAGCATCTGATTGACTTGGTCCATCAGCCACTGGATGTCGACTTAGGAAGTCCGCTCCCACATTCATCCTTCCAGGGACATATTCTATCTGGAACGAGTATGGTTGTAGAAGTAGTGGCCACCTCATAAGTCTTGCATTCAAATTTTTGGAAGCGGCGAGAAACATGAGCAGTTGATGATCACAATGTACTGTGAAATGTTTTCCATATAGGTATGCCTGAAACTTCTGTACACTCCATACGAGCGCTAAACATGCTCTCTCTATAACACTATAATTTTTCTCAGCTGCATTCAATTTCCTGCTGGCATAAGCTACAGGGAATAGCTCTGATTGTTCATCTCCTTTCCTCTGCAACAACGTTGCTCCAATTCCAATGTTACTGGCGTCGGTACGCAGTACAAATGGTTGGTCAAGGTCTGGTAGATGTAAAACTGGATGATTGGTTAAGACTTGTTTGAGTGCTGTTAAAGCTCTCTCACATTCAGCAGACCAATTGACTTTCTCTGGGTTCCCCTTTTTGGTAAGATCCGTTAAAGATGCTGACAGAGTATTGAAGTCTTTAATGTATCTTTGGTAGAATCCACATAAGGATACAAATGATCTCACATCCTTCTTTGTTTTTGGACGAGGTGCTCTCTGGAGTTTGTCCACATTTCCCTCTTGCGGAGTTATTAGTCCATGAGATATCTTATGACCTAGAAAGTCCAATTCATGGAATCCTACTTGACATTTCTTTGGCCTAGCCGTCAAACCTGTTTCTCTGAGGCGCCTGAACAAAAGATGCAGTGTCTCTACATGCTTGTCAAATGTTTCAGTTGCGATCAGTATGTCATCCATGAAGTGACTAATGTCTGGATGATGTAGTGGGTCAAGCAATTTTCTCATCATACGTGTAAAAACGCTAGGAGCATTACTTAATCCGAATGGAAGTGCGTTGAACTCATAGTGTCCTCCAGGCGTGCTGAAATCTAACCATGGTCTAACCTCCTTTTTTTTTTTTTACAGAAATCTGATAATATCCCTTACTGAGATCAATCCTAGTAAAGTACTTAGCTCGGTTGAGGGCTGCGAAGAGTTTGTTCTGATCAGACAGAGGTTCTGCTTGGAATTCAGTAATAGCATTGATCTGTCGATAATCGATGTACAATCTATGTTCTCCACTTGGCTTTCTCAATAATACGACGCTGGCACTGTAAGGTGATTCAGACGGTGAGATAATTCCTGCGGTGAGTAGTTGTTGTATTTCTTCCTCTAAAGTCTTTTGCTTTGTATAAGGAACTGGGTAAGTCTTGACTCGCACAGATACTGTGTCATTTAACTTCATGTCAAATTCCTCAAAATCAATACTTCCTGGCTTATCTGTAAGTACGTCTGCATACATAACCATAAGTTCCCGAATCTGCTCTTGCTGATCCTTTGTTAAGTTGGGATTAATTTCCACATCCTTAAAGGTCTCTTTGGCTTGCAGTGGGTACTCGACTCCCATTGTTGATCCTTCTTCGACTTCAGTAGCCACACTCATGGCCATCAGTTGTGCAGGTTCGGTGGTTGAGGGTCTTTCATTATATTTCTTCAGAAGGTTTATGTGAAATACTTTCATCTTGCCTTTGACAGAAATCTTGTAGTTGGTACGTGAGATTTTCTCCGTCACTACATAAGGTCCTCTCCATCCTATTTGCAGCTTATTCTGACTGGTTGGAAGCAGCAACATCACCTTCTCTCCCACCTCAAGTTCTATATCCTTTGCCTTGCGATTGAAGTAACGAGCAATTCTTCGCCTGGCTTGACGTAGATTGACATTCGCTTGTTTCCAACTGTGTTGTAAACGATTCTTCAACTCGGCAACATACGTAGATGCAGTCACGACTGTATCGTCTGTATGATCATCAGTCCATGTTCGCAGTAACGCCTCCAGTGGTCCTTTGATCGGTCGTCCAAACAACAATGTGGCTGGAGCAAAACCCGTTGAGTGATGGGGTACTTCCCTATAAGCGAATAGAGCTGCGAGTAAATACAAGTCCCAATCCTCTGTGTTATCCTGGGCAATTTTACGCAGGATACTGATCAATGTCCCGTTCCACCGCTCCACAAGTCCATTTGATTGCGGGTAATATGGTGAACTAAAGATATGGCGTGTATGAAAAAGTCTGAATGTCTCCTCCATAAGTTTACTACGAAACTGTGAACCGTTGTCCGTCAAGATTCTTTGGGAGAATCCTAGACGTGTGAATATTCCTAATAATGCTTCAGCGACGTGTTTGGAGTCACAGCTGGGCATAGGAACCGCTTCGGCCTACATGGTCGTTGTGTCCACAAGCGTTAATATGAATCGATTTCGCCTCTTCGTTGCGGAGAGGGGTCCGATAATGTCTATAGCTACCTTCTCGAATGGTACTCCGGTTATGGGCAGATCACCCAACATTGCCGGTGGGGTCCGGTGTTTTGGTGATACTTTCTGACACTGTGGGCATGATTTTACAAACCGTTGTATGTCTGAATCCATCCCTGGCCAAAAGTAGTGAGTCGCAATCCGCTGTGTAGTGGCGTTGATACCCATATGCCCACTAAATGGTAGACTATGGCCCATCTCAAGGATCTGGGCCCGGTTTTGAGTTGGTACAACACGTTGGTTGAACTCTTGTCCAGTTCTTCCTGCTTTTCTGTAGAGAAGTGCTGACTTCATAAACAGATCACCTTTACGTGGAGATAAATGTGATTTCGGCAGTTTTCTGAAGCAGGGATCCAGGGTGCTATCGGCTTCTTGTGCCCTCTTCAGTTCATCCTTTCGAGGGATTGGCGTAGTTGTTTCTGGAGTCTTTTTCGTCTGGGATCGAGTTGTCATCGTCGACATCGCCACAGGTTGAATAGGTTCTCCTAGAATTATAAATCTACAGCCAAGAATTACGGGATATATAGAATCTTCTAAGACTGCAGCCTTGATTGTCTCAGTGACATAACGAGAAGCTATGCTCACCTTTGCCACCGGAAGAGACATAGTTGTAGAGCTCTTCAGGGGTCCCTGTAATTCGACGATCTCCTCTGTCACCTGTTCCGGGTGAACCAAGGATGATGATACAACGCAGTCATATTGACAACCCAGTATCGTAGAGACTGGTAGTCTTGAATCCATTCACCAATATGGACTCGACAACCGGAAGATGAGATGATGTGTCTTTATGAGGTGTCTGTTTTGACGTTTCATCAGTGTTCACTCCTTTCTCTCTTCGGCTGGCCAAACAAGCAGCTGTGTGTGGAGGTGGCTTTTTCCTAAAATTCTTCAATGTGTGACCTCTGATTTTACAATGTGTGCAGTATGGTTTGTCCTCCTTCGCTGTTGTTTGGGCTGTGTTCTGAGTAATGTTCTTGGATTTACCATTTTTCTTGGTGGCCAAGTTGCCATCACCTTCCTTTGGCTTAGAAGTTTTATCCTGAGGGGGAGTGTTTGTCGAACGACTCTTGACTCTTGCCTCCGATTTCCTTCTGAGATTTTTCAAATCTCTCTGCCAGGATGATGATGTTTCCTAGTCGGTCAGCCCCGTTTTGTGTTTAAAATGCTTTAATCTAATTCGACATCTGGCCTTTTAGCTGATCTATGATGATCATCTCACGTAGTCCTTCGAAACTTTCATCGAACCTTCCAAGGCTGGCCCACCGTTGGATATAAGATGTCAGTCTTTCAACCAGTTGCGCGTAGCTTTCGCCCGGTTCTTTCCTTGCGGCTTTGAATCGAGCTTTGTAAGAGTCACCGTCCACTTCAAATCGACTCAAGAGTGCCGTCTTGAGTGTTGCGTAGTCCTGCTGCTCCTCACGGGTGAGGCGAGAGAACACGTCGTACGCGGTAGACCTTAAGGCTTGCGATCATTTCGTTGCCCGACGTTCCTCGTCAAGACCACAGCTGACACACATCAATTCGAAGCGAGACAAAAAAGATTCGATGCTGTCCGTCTGTTCGTTGAATGGTTCCAGAGGAAAAGACATCGCTCCAGAATTAAGGTGAGAGACGTTAGAAGGTTGCTCTACCACTGGAAAACCTAATGAGTTGGAGGGGGTGGGGGCAATCCCTCCCTCTAATCTTCGGATCTCCAAGTCAGTTTCCATTCTCTTCAACTCCAACTGGTGTTGACGTTCTCTTTCCTTATCACTTAATTCATCTTCATGTTTCCTTTGCTCCAACTCATAAGCTTGTATGCGTGCTTTTTCATTTTCAGCTATATCAGCTTGAAGTCTATTCTCCTTCTCAGCTATCTCAGCTTGAAGTTTCTTTTTCCTCTCAGCTATCTCAGCTTGAGTTTGTTTCTCTTTTTCAGCTAATTCAGCTTGGAGTTTCCTTTCCCTCTCAGCTATCTCAGCTTGAGTTTGTTTCTCCTTTTCAGCTAATTCAGCTTGGAGTTTCCTTTCCCTATCAGCTAATTCAGCTTGGGTTTGTTTTTCCTTGAGGGCTATGTCTGCTTGGAGTCTTTCCCTCCTGTCGAATTCATCAGAGACAAATTTAGCCAGCTCAGGGCCGTCTAAATTGCATTGTTTACCGATCTCCATGATCTGGGCCCGGAATTTAGCAGCTTCGGCCATGCCTATTTGTTTATTATTTTTATTTACTTTAGAAAAGAAAATAGAGTGCAGTTTGATCTGACCCAGGTAAGCTTGTCACTCCTTGGATCTCTGCAAATATACAGCAAAGCATGCACAATATTAAACAAAGCAATCACTAACTAAATTCTGTTGATCCCAGGTAAAGGAAGGTTAACAAAATTGGTATCTGACCTAGAAATGGTATAACTTAATTTCTTGTCTATCTGTCAATGCTCCTCAAGCTAAGGACAGAAGGCAAAGAAGAAGCCAGAATAATTCCACTCTTTCTACAAGAATCTGAAATTTTGACAGAGATTTCCCTCCGGAGAAAGATTTTCTCGATCTGTGAAGAAATATTCTAAGTCCAAATTCCTCTGCAGAAAGACATCTTCTCTAAAAGAGAACAATGTTTAAAAGGTAGATTCACACTCTATTATCTTCTGGAGTACCCTCTCTGAAATATAAACCTATTCAGGAGAAAAGATCAGTTACTAACTCTCATTGATATATAAATGTCAATCTTGTCATGTGACTGTCAATCAATACCCCAGATGATGTATGTCTATTATCAACTCATCAATTGATAATGTTCAAATTCTGTAATTTGTGTACACCAATTTTTATGAAATGGTTTAACAAGTACAATGCATCATTTATAACTCAATGAACACTGTTCTAATCCATTGTCATTGTTCTTCTAAGGTTTAGCATCCCTCGACAGATATCTATTCCCATGGTTTATCTAGGATAATAGCTATTTAAAACGGTCTGCTGGGTTTCAAACATCCCGGGACGGGCACACAATCTGTCGTATATTCTGAAGGGTTCACTGCTGTGCCTCACCCATATTCTAATTTTAGAAGCTGGGCCCCATCCTCTTCCGCTATGTAAATAAACCAAGAATACGACCCTTGATCATTTACAGACTCATATTTGGTAGTTTTGTCTTGGAGTAAATGGTCCTCTCTTTTTTTTTGGGAAAAAAACAAATGAACAAATAGATCTGACTATGCCCCTTTTCATCTGAAATATATTAGCTCTCGAACCCCCATTCAATCTGTGAAAATGTCTAAAAAGATTTCCTCAGGGTGAACCAGGTGCAAGGAAACATGGGTCATGAACAGTTTAAAAGATCCAGAGTCTCATTTTACTCTTGGGTTATTGAATTCATTTTTGAGCTGGTTTGTCAGATAATTAATTATTTCACAAACAATGAATCACATTGATGACTTGTCAACACAAATAAGACAGAGATGTCAACAGACAGGATGGACTGTAATGAAATTAGGAACTTCAATAACAGTGTATACATTTATTGACTGGCCTGATTCTCTTTTGGCCTATTGATTGATCATTACACATTTAGGTACATCAGTTCATGGTTATAGTTACACATGTGCCAATGCAAATCATGGTCAATAATCAGTCCATCAATAAACATAATAATCAAATGATCACAATGTCTGATAGAAAAGCATCTTATTGTGAGACTAAAGTTTTTTTTATAAATATTAGTACTCTATAAAAAGGTACGTGTGTGTTGTTATCAGTCCTCTGGGTGGTGTTTGGGTGTAAACAGATGAAATGTCACCTATGAGTTGGTGGAGTGAGTGGAGCCTGGGTCCATCGACTGCTGGATCCCATTCAGTACTTGCCAAAGCTACTCTGAAGGCTTCTCATTCTCTGGTCAGGGTCTGAGGTCTCTTCCATCTCATGGTTTGGGACATCTTCTTTCATCTGCCTCCCTCTTCTGGTTTGGTTTCCACCGTGGACATTACTGTTTAAAATTTACAGAGGTATGTACAATCCTACCAAAGTAATTTTTGCAGCCTGTCATAAGTATGAGAACAACATAACAGAAAGAATAAGATCAGAAGAAGTGGTGTTGTGTTAATTTGTGTGGGGTCAGACATCACCTCACTGCATGCACCTGTCATCAGTTGGTACCTGCTGTATGCATTCTCTCAGTGTACTTTTGGTTCAGTGAGAAGGGTGCAATCAGACAGAGATGTGTTGTTCCTTGGGTCATTGAAGTCAAGCAAATAGTGCAAGATCAAGACAAGGACAAGAGGCATTTTTACAAATGACATACATTACATCTTCATCATCTCTTTCAGTGTTGCATGGTGTGGTTAAATGTTTATCTGTACCTCCCAAATCAACTATTTGTCTTCTTCTTCCCATTATCAATCATATTCCTGTTCCTGTTGTGGTTGTGGTGTTGGTTGGAGTGCTGTGTTGAGTATTGTGTTGAGTTAACTTCTGTTGAGTGGGGTTTTCATAGTTTGTACCATTTCCCCCTCCATCATCAGCAGTTAATATGAGTTTAACTAATCAGGTGTGTTATTGTTATGCATGTCTGTCATACAGAATTTCTGATGTGTATTTGTTACCAAAGTAATCTATACAAGATCATGACAACAATCCATTAGTAAAAAGGTTATTACTTAAAGTACCTTTCCTAATTCTCTCCTTCTCTTCATCTGATTTTTTTCTACCACTACTATCACCAGTGCTCATCATGTTCACTCTGTTGGTGATGACTAGTTGACAATAAACCGAGGTTTTATTCACCTTGTGGTCTCGACAGATCAACCAGGCTGTCTATCACAATGGCGTCTTGTGTAGCATAACCTGTTTCTAGGCAAAATGCGTTTGGTGAGTGCTGTGACTAATTAAAATCTGTCACACAAATACAATCAATTACTATCAACTACTATTATTTTAATGCGTAAAGAGGAAAGAAAAGATATAATCCATCTCTCAGCTCCTTAGATTGCAACAGAAATATGTACGTTTTCAAACGAGGCAGTAGTTAATGTACTCAAACTGACTTGTCTGCAGAAAGCAATTCAAAGTGGTTTTTGAAGCAATGCATTAACATGCGTTTGAAGTTTCACCTCAAACATTTTCCTGTGATAGATTGATGCAGTATGCCCATAGTAAAGTCAATAGTTGTAGTGAAGAATATCAGAGTTTGCAGTTTTGAGAAAGTTTGAGATGTCGGTTTCGCCTGGGAAAAAGGCTCAGTGTAGCTTAGAAGTGGCAGTCGTCAATTTTACACGTCAGAGATTTATTTTATCACTAATACACTTAATTTTAACACACAACACTGGATACCTCCGCTGCACATGTCTGGGTATCACACTGATATGAGGATTGTCAAGCTTACCTCAGGTCTTGAATCAAACTGCAGTCTTTGCACTCAGAAAGGACAGGTCTCACAAACTATCTGACCGGTCGTCAGGGCTGAAGCAGTAGGAGTGCGCGGGTGTTGAGAATAACGACGCTCACTTAGGCTAAAATTAAATCACGTGACCCTTTCCTACCACTCGTTTTGTTAGTTGCAGACGTTGTAGTTTTATATTATTAGATGACATCCGTCTATCTAAAGTGTCAACTGGTGTTAGATTCTAAATGGTGCGTTCAAGTGTGTGACTCTCTGGTTCGTGGTGCGAAATTGTTGACGCCTGTATAATGATGGTTGGTAAATATGTCACAGTGGGGGAATGATTTCTCCAGATCACAAGCCGGCAAGACTTTTTGGAGTACCGGGAACAATTCCCCAGATCAAAGCGGGACAGCCGGCCGGTTGTTTACATCGAGTCGGAAAAGGAGAGAAAAAAAATAGTTTCTCGACGCCTAGTGTCGTCAGATTTGTGACGTCATTCAGACACAGTTTTAAAACAGTCTGGACACACACCTTTGGCCGGAGTCGACCAAATGTTGTGAGGTAACAAGGACGTGTTTGATGTTCCTGTTCTGATTATGGAACATCGGCGGACATTTGTCCATTGTGTGATTTAGTGGTCTCGATTTCAGACGGGAATAAATATATGGTATTTAATTAAATAGACCCAAATTAGATGATTCTTAGGAGTCGAGCGTAGTAATGTGCGTTGTTAGAACTTATTATAGGAGCATCGGCAGCAGTAGGCTATCGCGTTGCTTAAACTAGCTAGTGTGAGATATCAATTAACTCAGTGAGTTAAGAACAAGGTAGAGGGATGATATTCGGGGAGATTGGGGATGGTTGGGGGGGGGGGGAATAAAGGAAATGTCAAATGGTAGGATCTTCCAGTAGGGTATCTACTGGGTATCTGCGCTTTTCCTTTAATCTTTCCTCGTCTTACCATGACTCAGACCGATGTGATGAGCTCCTCTGCCTTATGACAGAGTTTAGTTCTCTGTTAAATATCTGAGTGCGGCCGTCGGCCTACACTCACCTAATGAAGGTCGGAATCGGGTTGCTCTCACCGGGTGTTCTCTCTTCAACAGGTTCCACTATGTTTTCCAAAATAAGGTAGCAAACAAGTCATAGAAGAAGATTATGGCTCGATCATTGAAGACAGTTTTTACTCAGCGATCTTTGCACTGGGCCCATAACCCAGAGGGTCTGCAAGAACCTGGCCTCTGCTGAGCAGGAACCGACGATAATCTAAGAATGATTCCTCCGTGGTAGTTCTCATCATATTAGAGTGAAGATACTTACAATACCACCAGTAACAGGGACAGTAGTATTTATATAGAGAAATTAACAATTAACATTGCGTTTTCCAAATGGTGAATTCCTGTGAGAAATTAACAATTAACATTGTGTTTTCCAAATGGAGAATTCCTGTGAGAAATTAACAATTAACATTTTGTTTCAAAGTGACAGTAAACATTTATTTTACTGTACAAGGGTTATCAGATCACAGAACTTTTAGTGACATATTAGTTACACTGTGTGTGTCGGATTCATGATCAATGTTGGACTACATCCACCATTGGTGACCAGGCATCCGGACTATCCAAGAGCCACTGGAGGAAGTCGACACCTGGCCGGAGAGACACATCATTTGGTGAGGTCCTTCTGTACTTGATCTATGGTGCTGTTGTGTGGCCGGTACTGTGTTGAAAGCAGACTTTGATCCTGAGCTGTTCGGTCTGATTCTGCATACACCCTAGATTATACGACAGACATTCTACACACACACGTTGCACATACCTGACACTTTTCTTTAATAAATTAATTTGTCATTTTGTTAGAAGGTAGAGTTGTGTAGTATGTTTTGGAAAAGAATGAGAGGGGGCATGGCCCAGTGGTAAGAAGAGGAAGAGGGACAGAGAAAGAGAGAGAGAGAGAGAGAGAGAGAGAGAGAGAGAGAGAGAGTAAGAGAGAGAGTGAGTGATCCAAAGACTGATGGGGTTTTGTGGACAGAGATCCAAGAAATCCTCAAGATAATGATATGGAGTTAAAAGAATGTGGGTGATGATTCCCCTCACCCCAGGGACGACACTTATTACGACAACAACTGACAAGGAGAAAGTGGAGGCTTTTCTTGCTCGATTTTTAAAACAGACGGATTAGCAAGCTAGGGCTCTTAAAGTTAACGTCAGATAAGCCTTGTCAAGGGTCACTAGGACGGAGGACTGTGAGATTAAAGTGGAGGACATTAGACAGGTACTTAAGAGGGCTAAAGACACAGCGCCAGGTCCGGATGGGTTGAAATACTCCCATATGAGGAACATAAATGATGGGGACTTGGAGGAGATGGCTCTTTGTTTCAACCTAAGCATCAATACGGCAGATTTACCCCACGACTGGCTGCATAGCTACCTGGTCCCACTCCCAAAGCCAGGTAAGGATCACTCCAGACTTAATGGATACCGAATTATAACCCTGAAAAACACGGCAAAGTCCTCGAAAAGATAGTAGCACGCAGGCTCCAGCGACATTTGGAAAGTCGTAATCTGCTTCTCCAAGGTCTCGGGAGTTACCGGCCTGGGAAGGACACCTGGGCCAATGCTGCGACTTTTGCATTTGATGTCTACGAGGGCTTCCAGGATAAACAGGAGACAGTGGGGGTAGCTCTTGACCTGGAGGGTCAGGTATGATCGGTTATTACACACACTGTTGGACATGGGAGTCTGCCCTTGCCTTGTTAGATGGGTTGCGGCAGTCCTTTATGAGTGTAAGGTTGCACTGCGCATGGGAGTAGTATATAGGTACAAAAGCACGCGTATTTTTGAGGATCTTATATAAATCAACCATTTATCGATCCTGATCCTCAAAGGGCGATAACTCTTTTTTCCCAAAAAAGTAGGCGTGGCGTGGTCTAGTGACTCATCATAGGTGGCGTGCGTGGTCAAGTGACTCATCAGAGTAGGTCCGACATAAAAAATACGACATAAAACACCAATAAAGAAAACAAACAAAAAGGTAAGGTATATAATAATGTTAATAAAATATATATAGAAGGAAAAAAAAACATAGTAAGTGACCGCTTATAGTTAAGGGTGTGTGATGACGTGGTCAAGTGGTGGTCAAGAGGTGGTCAAGTGGTGGTCATGTGGTGGAGTAACCACTTAAATTAAAGGGGAAAGTACGTGTAGTGATGTGGTGGTGGTTAAAGTGTGCGATCACGTGGTCAAGTATTGGTTAAGTAGTGGTCAAGTGACGAAATTTTAGTGGAAAGTAGTTGTAATGATATGGTGATGATTAAAGGGTGGTAAATTAGTGGTCAAGCAGTGGTCAAGCAGTGGTCAAGTGGTGGTCAAGTGAGGAAAATTTTAGTGGAAAGTAGTTGTAATGATATGGTGATGATTAAAGGGTGGTAAATTAGTGGTCAAGCAGTGGTCAAGTGGTGGTCAAGTGAGGACAATATTAGTGGAAAGTAGTTGTAATGATATGGTGATGATTAAAGGGTGGTAAATTAGTGGTCAAGATGTGGTCAAGCAGTGGTCAAGTAGTGGTCAAGTGGTCAAGTGACCCCTTAATTTGTCAGGGAAAGTGAGTGTAGTAAGTTGGTGATGATCGTGAGGTGGTCAAGTAGTGGTCAAGGGGTGGTCAAGTGGTCATGGGGTGGTCGAGTGACCACTTAAATTGTAGAGGAAGGTATGTGTAGTTACATGGCGGTGGATAAAGTGTCAATGATGTGGTCAAGTAGTGGTCAGGTGGTGGTCAAGAGGCGGTCAAGTACCGGTCAAGTGGTCAAGTGACCCCTTTAATTGTAGAGGAGAGTAGGTATAGTGAAACGGTAGTGGTTAAAGTGCTCGATGACGTGGTCAAGTAGTGGTCAAGCAGTGGTCAAGTGGTCAAGGGGTGGTCAAGTGACCACTTAAAATATAGAGGAGAATATGTGTAATGAAATGGTAGTGACAGGGTGACGATAAAGAGGTGGTCAAGTAGTGGTCAAGTGATCGAGTGACCACTTACATTGTAGAGGAAAGTAGTGTAGTGAAACCAGGATGGGTAAAGGGAAGAGAAAGCAGTAGTAAGCTTATTAATATTAATATTATAATATTAATTGTAGCGACACCAATAGTAATTGTAGCAGTAGTAGTAGCAACAGCAGCAATAGTACTAGTAATCATCATCATCATCATCATCATCATCATCATCATCATAATCATCATAATCATCATCATCATAACGTGTCTTACCAACGGACGTATCACCCACACATTGCGATCTCCAACACCATTGAACAATTCCGGGGTTGACTCACACTACAGAAATCCCCAATTAACGGCATTACCTTCATGTAATGGTGGTACTCATAGTACCAATAGCACTAGTAGTAATAGTCACCAACATCAGCAAGAGACTTATCGCCTGACATTGGTCAGTATGACACTCCATAAACTATGAGCTCCAATACCATGGATACAAATAGTAATAATATTGGTAGTAGTAGTAGTAGTAGTAGTAGTAGTAGTAGTAGTAGTAGTAGTAGTAGTAGTAGTAGTAGTAGTAGTAGTAGTAGCGGTGGTGGTGGTGATGGTGGTGGTGGTGATGGTGGTGGTGGTGGTAATAGTAGGAGTAGTAGAATAGCGAGGGTGCTTGTTGTTTCACTAAGTATTTGTATATCGTATGTAGTATAAAGCTAGTTTGTGTTGTATGCCATGTAAGGTGTTACTGAAATATCTGTATTTTGTAGTTCTAAGAGGTGATGACGCCATAACCCACCACTCTATCATCTTATTGATAGTGTCTCCAGTGCCGCGAATAAGGCTGATTGTGAGATATCGATCATTTCTCAAAGCGACAGCATCCGGGGCGCATGCCCATTACGAGCAAACAACGATACGACACTTAAAAGGTAACTACAAGGCAAATGGTGTCGAGTATAGTGTAACGTACAAAACTTATGAGGTCATCGGTTGTCCATTCCATCACGGTCGACAAATAGGCGCTCACTAACTTCACAATATGCTCACTCAAATAAACATATAGGATGATAAGGCACCGACCCAAACAAGGAAAACAGACAAAAACAAGGGAGAAAAAAATGACATAAGCGTCAAAATATAACACATACAAAGACAGATACAACAGCGACTAAAAAAATAATAAAAATGACACGAAAAAATAACACACACACACACACACACGCACACGCACACGCACACGCACACACACACACACACACACACACACAATGAAAACTGAAACAACCAATGAAAAATCGCTGACACGAACACTAGAAGCTGACACAAACACTAAACAAGGTACCTAAAGAAAAGCTAAACTTTGTTAACCAAAATGTGAAAGTAGGAAAATTTGATAGCCAATTGTGAAAAATATCACCCAAAGAGAGGAATATCTCGGCTAGAATTATAAAAAGTAGGAGAACTATTTGCCAAATGGGAAAAAGTTAGGCCAAATACAGAAATATCTCAACCAAACATATAAAAAATAGGAAAATTGATAACCAAACGGGAAATATATTGACCAACTAGGGAAATGTGTTACTCAAAGAGGAAAAATAATGACCAAGTAACGAAATACATCGCTCAAACTTATGAAAACTAGGAAACTTTGTTAGCCAAATGGAAGAAACCTTGGTCAAGTAGGAAAACCTGTTAGCCAAATGTGAAAAATGTCGGCCAAATGCAGAAATAGTTCGGCCACACGTATGCAAACAAGGAAAGGTTGTTAGCCAGATAGGGAAAGTATTGACCAAGTAAGAAAATGTGATAGCCAAAGGTGAAAAAATATCAGCCAAAGTGAGAAATATCTCATCCAAACTTATAAAAAGAAGGAAAATTCTCAACCAAATGAGAAAAAGTTAGACCAAATATAGTAATATCTCAATCAAACTAATGAAAAGTAGGGAAACTTTGTTAACCAAAGGAGGGGAAAAACCTAGGTCAAGTAGGAAAATATGTTACCCAAATGTGAAAAATGTCGGCCAAATACAGAAATAAGTCGTCCACACGTATGCAAACTAGGAAAATTTGTTAGTCGAACAGGATAAAATATTGCCCAAGTAGGGAAATTTGAGAGCCAAATGTGAAAAAATATAATCCAAAGAGAGGAATATCTCGTTCCAACTTATAAAAAAAAGGAAAATTCGCAACCAAATGAGAAAAAGTTAGACCAAGTATAGTAACATCTCAACCAAACTTGTGAAAAGTAGGAAACTTTGTTAGCCAAAGCGAAAAAACCATGGTCAAGTAGGATAATCTGTTAGCCAAATGTGAAAAAATTTCAGCCAAATACAGAAATACCTCGTCCACACTTATTAAAATTAGGAAAATTTGTTAGCCAAATAGTAAAAATATTGTCCAAGTAGGAAAATTTGATAGCCAATTGTGAAAAATATCACCCAAAGAGAGGAATATCTCGGCCAGAATTATAAAAAGTAGGAGAACTATTTGCCAAATGGGAAAAAGTTAGGCCAAATACAGAAATATCTCAACCAAACATATAAAAATAGGAAAACTGATAACCAAACGGGAAATATATTGACCAACTAGGGAAATGTGTTACTCAAAGAGAAAAAATAATGACCAAGTAACGAAATACATCGCTCAAACTTATGAAAACTAGGAAACTTTGTTATCCAAAGTGAAGAAACATTGGTCAAGTAGGAAAGTCTGTTAGCCAAATGTGAAAAATGGCGGCCAAATGCAGAAATAGTTCGGCCACACGTATGCAAACAAGGAAAGGTTGTTAGCCAGAGAGGAAAAGTATTAACCAAGTAAGAAAATGTGATAGCCAAAGGTGAAAAAATATCAGCCAAAGAGAGAAATATCTCATCCAAACTTATAAAAAGAAGGAAAATTCTCAACCAAATGAGAAAAAGTTAGACCAAATATAGTAACATCTCAACCAAACTTATGAAAACTAGGAAACTTTGTTAGCCAACGAGAATAAAAACCTAGGTCAAGTAGGAAAATCTGTTAGCCAAATGTAAAAAATGTCGGCCAAATACAGAAATACCTCGTCCGCACTTATTAAAATTATGAAAAAAATTGTTAGCCAAATAGTAAAAATATTGCCCAAGTAGGAAAATTTGATAGCCAAATGTTAAAAAAAATATCACCCAAAGAGAGGAATATCTCGGCCAGGCTTATAAAAAGTAGGAGAACTATTTGCCAAATGGGAAAAAGTTAGGCCAAATACAGAAATATCTCAACCAAACAAATAAAAAATAGGAAAATTGATAACTAAATGGGAAATATATTGACCAACTAGGGAAATGTGTTACTCAAAGAGGAAAAAATAATGACCAAGTAACGAAATACATCGCTCAAACGTATGAAAACTAGGAAACTTTGTTAGCCAAAGGAAAAAAAAAACCTTGTTCAAGTAGGGAAATCTGTTAGCCAAATGTAAAAAATGTCGGCCAAATACAGAAATACCTCGTCTGCACGTATGCAAACTAGGAAAAGTTGTTAGCCAGATAGGAAAAATATTGCCCAAGTAAGAAAATTTGATAGCCAAATGTAAAAAAAATATAGACTTATAAAAAGTAGGAGAACTATTTGCCAAATGGGAAAAAGTTTGGCCAAATACAGAAATATCTCAACCAAACATATAAAAAACAGGAACATTGATAACTAAACGGGAAATATATTGACCAACTAGGGAAATGTGTTACTCAAAGACGAAAAATAATGACCAAGTAACGAAATACATCGCTCAAACTTATGAAAACTAGGAAACTTTGTTAGCCAAAGGGGGAAAAAACCTTGTTCAAGTAGGAAAATATGTTAGCCAAATGTGAAAAATGTCGGACAAATGCAGAAATAGTTCGGTCACATGTATGAAAACTAGGAAAAGTTGTTAGCCAGATAGCCAAATGTGAAAAAATATCAGCCAAAGAGAGAAATATCTCATCCAAACTTATAAAAAGAAGGAAAATTCGCAACCAAATGAGAAAAAGTTAGACCAAATATAGTAACATCTCAACCAAACTTATGAAAACTAAGAAACTTTGTTAGCCAAAGAGAAAAAACCTTGGTCAAGTAGGAAACTCTGTTACCCAAATGTGAAAAATGTCCACCAAGTACAGAAATAACTTGTCCACACTTATGAAAACTACGAAAATTTGTTACCCAAATATGAAAAATATTGCCCAAGTAGGAAAATTTGAAAGCCAAATGTGAAAAAAATATCACCCAAAGAGATAAATATCTCGTCCAGACTTATAAAACGTTGGAAAATTTGTCAACCAAATGGGGTAAAGTTAGACCAAATACAGAAACATCTTAACCACATTTATAAAAAAGGAGGGGTAAACGTCGACCAAATACAGAAATAACTCAACCCAATTTATAAATATGGCAACGAAACTTATGAAACGTAGGAAAATGTGTTAACCAAAAGGGAAAATATGGTACACGTAACGAAATATCTCATCCAAACTTATAAAAAGTAGGAAAATATGTCAACCAAACGCGAACAATGTCGGCCAATTACAGAAATTTCTCAACCAAATTCATGAAAAGTAGGAACAACTAGTTACCCAACTAGGAAAAATATTGGTCAAGTAAAGAAATAGCGTGGCCAAACCTATAAAAACGTACCAACATTTGATAACACAACTTGGCCACTTGTTCTTACAAACTTGCTCGCTGGCTCAAACAAGTTGTCCACTTGCTATTACAAGCGGTCGACCTATCCTATCAACTCACACACTTATCATAACAAATGTCCCTTTTCCCCAACAACGTGTCCACCGACTCTCTCATATTATCGACTCGCCCTATCAACTTACCCACTGGCTCTAACAACTTCCCCACATGGGCTCACAAAATTTCCACTTGTTATTACAATTTGTCGACACCCTCGCCCAAAATACCACTTACTCTTACAAACTGTCCCAACTGCGCGCACAAAGGTGTCCACTTGTGATTTCACGACCTCCTCACCACATAGATAAATAGCCCTCATAAAATACAAATGTATCCCGCAAGTCATACAGAAGTGTCCCCCATATTGTCATCAAAAAATATTTGTGTGTGTGTAGGTAAGTTCATGTCTTTGGCAGTTCATATTTTGTAAATTCATTTCTTCACCATTAGATTTGTGTAAGTTCACACCCTCATCATAAATTTTGTTGTGTAAGTTCATGTCTTCGACAGTTCATTTTTTTTTTGCTAAGGCCTAGTTTTAGTGAAAATACAGAAGGCTATTGGCTAGAATTTCAACCTGAGTGGTCAATTACTAACACTGCCTGTGGACAGCTATTCTTACCCATGCGCTAAAGTTGAGAAAATGAACTTACACAAATCTTATGGTGAAGAAATGAATTTACAAAATATGAACTGCCAAAGACATGAACTTACCTACACACACACAAATATTTTTTGATGACAATATGGGGGAATACCAAGGAAGTTAATCAACATGACCAGACTATGCATGGAAGATACTTATAATATAGTAACATATAAAGGCAGGAAATCAGACCCCTTCCAAATAACATCTGGCTTGAAACAGGGTGATGCACTATCGCCGCTACTCTTCAATCTGGCTCTAGAGAAAGTTGTAAGGAAGGTAAAGGAGGAATGTGATATTGGAGGAACATCCAAGCTGCTTGGTTATGCAGATGATATAGATATTATAGGGCAAAGTGAACAAAAGACATTGGAAATATTGACTCACTTAAAGGAAAAAGCCCAACAGATGGGGCTGGTTATCAACCAAGATAAGACAGAATATATGGTAATTTCAAGAGACGGAATGGCTAGAAACTCTGGCCACATACAAATAGATAATATGACCATTAAAAGAACGGAACCATACAAATACCTGGGTACGATCTTCAACTGCTCCAACATCATAAGGGAAGAAATACAAACTAGAATCAACTCTGGAAATAAGATATACTATGCACTACAACATATACTAAAATCAAAGGCGCTATCTCATAACACCAAAATCACAATATACAAAACACTGATCAGACCAGTTGTGCTGTATGGCTCTGAAACCTGGAGTACAACGAAAGGAGACGAAGCCTTGTTACAAACCCTTGAGAACAAAATTTTAAGACGCATCTTTGGACCCATTAGGGATACACAAAGTGGAGAGTGGAAAAGAAGAAGTAACAAAGACATTTATGATCTGTTTAAGTCCCCGCTAATCACTGGTATCATGAAGGCTAATAGACTACAATGGCTGGGGCATATAGAAAGAATGGAAGATAATAGGGAAACAAAACTCGCTTACACTCAGGAAATAAATGACCGTAGACCCCGAGGTAGACCAAGAAGGCGATGGAGAGATAATACATGTACAGACTTACAAGCACTTGGAATCAACGACTGGTAAGAGAAGGTCCACCAGAGAGACGAATGGAGACGGATTGTATTTGCAGCTAAGAACCTCAATGGCTCGGAACGCTGAAGAAGAAGAAGAAGAATATGGGGGACACTTCTGTATGACTTGCGGGATACATTTGTATTTTATGAGGGCTATTTATCTATGTGGTGAGGAGCTCGTGAAATCACAAGTGGACACCTTTGTGCGCGCAGTTGGGACAGTTTGTAAGAGTAAGTGGTAATTTGGGCGAGGGTGTCGACAAATTGTAATAACAAGTGGAAATTTTGTGAGCCCATGTGGGGAAGTTGTTAGAGCCAGTGGGTGAGTTGATAGGGCGAGTCGATAATATGAGAGAGTCGGTGGACACGTTGTTGGGGAAAAGGGACATTTGTTATGATAAGTGTGTGAGTTGATAGGATAGGTCGACCGCTTGTAATAGCAAGTGGACAACTTGTTTGAGCCAGCGAGCAAGTTTGTAAGAACAAGTGGCCAAGTTGTGTTATCAAATGTTGGTACGTTTTTATAGGTTTGGCCACGCTATTTCTTTACTTGACCAATATTTTTCCTAGTTGGGTAACAAGTTGTTCCTACTTTTCATGAGTTTGGTTGAGAAATTTCTGTATTTGGCCGACATTGTTCGCGTTTGGTTGACATATTTTCCTACTTTTTATAAGTTTGGATGAGATATTTCGTTACGTGTACCATATTTTCCCTTTTGGTTAACACATTTTCCTACGTTTCATAAGTTTCGTTGCCATATCTATAAATTGGGTTGAGTTATTTCTGTATTTGGTCGACATTTTCCCCTCCTTTTTTTATAAATGTGGTTAAGATGTTTCTGTATTTGGTCTAACTTTACCCCATTTGGTTGACAAATTTTCCAACGTTTTATAAGTCTGGACGAGATATTTATCTCTTTGGGTGATATTTTTTCACATTTGGCTTTCAAATTTTCCTACTTGGGCAATATTTTTCATATTTGGGTAACAAATTTTCGTAGTTTTCATAAGTGTGGACAAGTTATTTCTGTACTTGGTGGACATTTTTCACATTTGGGTAACAGAGTTTCCTACTTGACCAAGGTTTTTTCTCTTTGGCTAACAAAGTTTCTTAGTTTTCATAAGTTTGGTTGAGATGTTACTATATTTGGTCTAACTTTTTCTCATGTGGTTGCGAATTTTCCTTCTTTTTATAAGTTTGGATGAGATATTTCTCTCTTTGGCTGATATTTTTTCACATTTGGCTATCTGGCTAACAACTTTTCCTAGTTTTCATACATGTGACCGAACTATTTCTGCTTTTTCCCATTTGGCAAATAGTTCTCCTACTTTTTATAAGTCTGGCCGAGATATTCCTCTCTTTGGCTGATATTTTTTTTACATTTGGCTATCAAATTTTCTTACTTGGGCAATATTTTTCCTATCTGGCTAACAACTTTTCCTAGTTTGCATACGTGCAGACGAGGTATTTCTGTATTTGGCCGACATTTTTTTACATTTGGCTAACAGATTTCCCTACTTGAACAAGGTTTTTTTTTTCCTTTGGCTAACAAAGTTTCCTAGTTTTCATACGTTTGAGCGATGTATTTCGTTACTTGGTCATTATTTTTTCCTCTTTGAGTAACACATTTCCCTAGTTGGTCAATATATTTCCCATTTAGTTATCAATTTTCCTATTTTTTATATGTTTGGTTGAGATATTTCTGTATTTGGCCTAACTTTTCCCATTTGGCAAATAGTTCTCCTACTTTTTATAAGCCTAGCCGAGATATTCCTCTCTTTGGGTGATATTTTTTTTTAACATTTGGCTATCAAATTTTCCTACTTTGGCAATATTTTTACTATTTGGCTAACAATTTTTTTCATAATTTTAATAAGTGCGGACGAGGTATTTCTGTATTTGGCCGACATTATTTACATTTGGCTAACAGATTTTCCTACTTGACCTAGGTTTTTATTCTCGTTGGCTAACAAAGTTTCCTAGTTTTCATAAGTTTGGTTGAGATGTTACTATATTTGGTCTAACTTTTTCTCATTTGGTTGAGAATTTTCCTTCTTTTTATAAGTTTGGATGAGATATTTCTCTCTTTGGCTGATATTTTTTCACCTTTGGCTATCACATTTTCTTACTTGGTTAATACTTTTCCTCTCTGGCTAACAACCTTTCCTTGTTTGCATACGTGTGGCCGAACTATTTCTGCATTTGGCCGCCATTTTTCACATTTGGCTAACAGATTTTCCTACTTGACCAAGGTTTCTTCACTTTGGATAACAAAGTTTCCTAGTTTTCATAAGTTTGAGCGATGTATTTCGTTACTTGGTCATTATTTTTCCTCTTTGAGTAACACATTTCCCTAGTTGGTCAATATATTTCCCGTTTGGTTATCAATTTTCCTATTTTTTATATGTTTGGTTGAGATATTTCTGTATTTGGCCTAACTTTTTCCCATTTGGCAAATAGTTCTCCTACTTTTTATAATTCTAGCCGAGATATTCCTCTCTTTGGGTGATATTTTTCACAATTGGCTATCAAATTTTCCTACTTTCACATTTTGGTTAACAAAGTTTAGCTTTTCTTTAGGTACCTTGTTTAGTGTTTGTGTCAGCTTCTAGTGTTCGTGTCAGCGATTTTTCATTGGTTGTTTCAGTTTTCATTGTGTGTGCGTGTGCGTGTGCGTGTGCGTGTGTGTGTGTGTTATTTTTTCGTGTCATTTTTATTATTTTTTTAGTCGCTGTTGTATCTGTCTTTGTATGTGTTATATTTTGACGCTTATGTCATTTTTTTCTCCCTTGTTTTTGTCTGTTTTCCTTGTTTGGGTCGGTGCCTTATCATCCTATATGTTTATTTGAGTGAGCATATTGTGAAGTTAGTGAGCGCCTATTTGTCGACCGTGATGGAATGGACAACCGATGACCTCATAAGTTTTGTACGTTACACTATACTCGACACCATTTGCCTTGTAGTTACCTTTTAAGTGTCGTATCGTTGTTTGCTCGTAATGGGCATGCGCCCCGGATGCTGTCGCTTTGAGAAATGATCGATATCTCACAATCAGCCTTATTCGCGGCACTGGAGACACTATCAATAAGATGATAGAGTGGTGGGTTATGGCGTCATCACCTCTTAGAACTACAAAATACAGATATTTCAGTAACACCTTACATGGCATACAACACAAACTAGCTTTATACTACATACGATATACAAATACTTAGTGAAACAACAAGCACCCTCGCTATTCTACTACTCCTACTATTACCACCACCACCACCATCACCACCACCACCATCACCACCACCACCGCTACTACTACTACTACTACTACTACTACTACTACTACTACTACTACTACTACTACTACTACTACTACTACTACTACTACTACTACTACTACTACCAATATTATTACTATTTGTATCCATGGTATTGGAGCTCATAGTTTATGGAGTGTCATACTGACCAATGTCAGGCGATAAGTCTCTTGCTGATGTTGGTGACTATTACTACTAGTGCTATTGGTACTATGAGTACCACCATTACATGAAGGTAATGCCGTTAATTGGGGATTTCTGTAGTGTGAGTCAACCCCGGAATTGTTCAATGGTGTTGGAGATCGCAATGTGTGGGTGATACGTCCGTTGGTAAGACACGTTATGATGATGATGATTATGATGATTATGATGATGATGATGATGATGATGATGATGATGATGATTACTAGTACTATTGCTGCTGTTGCTACTACTACTGCTACAATTACTATTGGTGTCGCTACAATTAATATTATAATATTAATATTAATAAGCTTACTACTGCTTTCTCTTCCCTTTACCCATCCTGGTTTCACTACACTACTTTCCTCTACAATGTAAGTGGTCACTCGATCACTTGACCACTACTTGACCACCTCTTTATCGTCACCCTGTCACTACCATTTCATTACACATATTCTCCTCTATATTTTAAGTGGTCACTTGACCACCCCTTGACCACTTGACCACTGCTTGACCACTACTTGACCACGTCATCGAGCACTTTAACCACTACCGTTTCACTATACCTACTCTCCTCTACAATTAAAGGGGTCACTTGACCACTTGACCGGTACTTGACCGCCTCTTGACCACCACCTGACCACTACTTGACCACATCATTGACACTTTATCCACCGCCATGTAACTACACATACCTTCCTCTACAATTTAAGTGGTCACTCGACCACCCCATGACCACTTGACCACCCCTTGACCACTACTTGACCACCTCACGATCATCACCAACTTACTACACTCACTTTCCCTGACAAATTAAGGGGTCACTTGACCACTTGACCACTACTTGACCACTGCTTGACCACATCTTGACCACTAATTTACCACCCTTTAATCATCACCATATCATTACAACTACTTTCCACTAATATTGTCCTCACTTGACCACCACTTGACCACTGCTTGACCACTAATTTACCACCCTTTAATCATCACCATATCATTACAACTACTTTCCACTAAAATTTTCCTCACTTGACCACCACTTGACCACTGCTTGACCACTAATTTACCACCCTTTAATCATCACCATATCATTACAACTACTTTCCACTAAAATTTCGTCACTTGACCACTACTTAACCAATACTTGACCACGTGATCGCACACTTTAACCACCACCACATCACTACACGTACTTTCCCCTTTAATTTAAGTGGTTACTCCACCACATGACCACCACTTGACCACCTCTTGACCACCACTTGACCACGTCATCACACACCCTTAACTATAAGCGGTCACTTACTATGTTTTTTTTTCCTTCTATATATATTTTATTAACATTATTATATACCTTACCTTTTTGTTTGTTTTCTTTATTGGTGTTTTATGTCGTATTTTTTATGTCGGACCTACTCTGATGAGTCACTTGACCACGCACGCCACCTATGATGAGTCACTAGACCACGCCACGCCTACTTTTTTGGGAAAAAAGAGTTATCGCCCTTTGAGGATCAGGATCGATAAATGGTTGATTTATATAAGATCCTCAAAAATACGCGTGCTTTTGTACCTATATACTACTCCCATGCGCAGTGCAACCTTACACTCATAAAGGACTGCCGCAACCCATCTAACAAGGCAAGGGCAGACTCCCATGTCCAACAGTGTGTGTAATAACCGATCATACCTGACCCTCCAGGTCAAGAGCTACCCCCACTGTCTCCTGTTTATCCTGGAAGCCCTCGTAGACATCAAATGCAAAAGTCGCAGCATTGGCCCAGGTGTCCTTCCCAGGCCGGTAACTCCCGAGACCTTGGAGAAGCAGATTACGACTTTCCAAATGTCGCTGGAGCCTGCGTGCTACTATCTTTTCGAGGACTTTGCCGTGTTTTTCAGGGTTATAATTCGGTATCCATTAAGTCTGGAGTGATCCTTACCTGGCTTTGGGAGTGGGACCAGGTAGCTATGCAGCCAGTCGTGGGGTAAATCTGCCGTATTGATGCTTAGGTTGAAACAAAGAGCCATCTCCTCCAAGTCCCCATCATTTATGTTCCTCATATGGGAGTATTTCAACCCATCCGGACCTGGCGCTGTGTCTTTAGCCCTCTTAAGTACCTGTCTAATGTCCTCCACTTTAATCTCAGTCCTCCGTCCTAGTGACCCTTGACAAGGCTTATCTGACGTTAACTTTAAGAGCCCTAGCTTGCTAATCCGTCTGTTTTAAAAATCGAGCAAGAAAAGCCTCCACTTTCTCCTTGTCAGTTGTTGTCGTAATAAGTGTCGTCCCTGGGGTGAGGGGAATCATCACCCACATTCTTTTAACTCCATATCATTATCTTGAGGATTTCTTGGATCTCTGTCCACAAAACCCCATCAGTCTTTGGATCACTCACTCTCTCTCTTACTCTCTCTCTCTCTCTCTCTCTCTCTCTCTCTCTCTCTCTCTCTCTTTCTTTCTCTGTCCCTCTTCCTCTTCTTACCACTGGGCCATGCCCCCTCTCATTCTTTTCCAAAACATACTACACAACTCTACCTTCTAACAAAATGACAAATTAATTTATTAAAGAAAAGTGTCAGGTATGTGCAACGTGTGTGTGTAGAATGTCTGTCGTATAATCTAGGGTGTATGCAGAATCAGACCGAACAGCTCAGGATCAAAGTCTGCTTTCAACACAGTACCGGCCACACAACAGCACCATAGATCAAGTACAGAAGGACCTCACCAAATGATGCGTCTCTCCGGCCAGGTGTCGACTTCCTCCAGTGGCTCTTGGATAGTCCGGATGCCTGGTCACCAATGGTGGATGTAGTCCAACACTGATCATGAATCCGACACACACAGTGTAACTAATATGTCACTAAAAGTTCTGTGATCTGATAACCCTTGTACAGTAAAATAAATGTTTACTGTCACTTTGAAACAAAATGTTAATTGTTAATTTCTCACAGGAATTCTCCATTTGGAAAACACAATGTTAATTGTTAATGTCTCACAGGAATTCACCATTTGGAAAACGCAATGTTAATTGTTAATTTCTCTCTATAAATACTACTGTCCCTGTTACTGGTGGTATGTAAGTATCTTCACTCTAATATGATGAGAACTACCACGGAGGAATCACTCTTAGATTATCGTCGGTTCCTGCTCAGCAGAGGCCAGGTTCTTGCAGACCCTCTGGGTTATGGGCCCAGTGCAAAGATCGCTGAGTAAAAACTGTCTTCAATGATCGAGCCATAATCTTCTTCTATGACTTGTCTGCTACCTTATTTTGGAAAACATAGTGGAACCTGTTGAAGAGAGAACACCCGGTGAGAGCAACCCGATTCCGACCTTCATTAGGTGAGTGTAGGCCGACGGCCGCACTCAGATATTTAACAGAGAACTAACCTCTGTCATAAGGCAGAGGAGCTCATCACATCGGTCTGAGTCATGGTAAGACGAGGAAAGATTAAAGGAAAAGCGCAGATACCCAGTAGATACCCTACTGGAAGATCCTACCATTTGACATTTCCTTTATCCCCCCCCCAACCATCCCCAATCTCCCCGAATATCATCCCTCTACCTTGTTCTTAACTCACTGAGTTAATTGATATCTCACACTAGCTAGTTTAAGCAACGCGATAGCCTACTGCTGCCGATGCTCCTATAATAAGTTCTAACAACGCACATTACTACGCTCGACTCCTAAGAATCATCTAATTTGGGTCTATTTAATTAAATACCATATATTTATTCCCGTCTGAAATCGAGACCACTAAATCACACAATAGACAAATGTCCGCCGATGTTCCATAATCAGAACAGGAACATCAAACACGTCCTTGTTACCTCACAACATTTGGTCGACTCCGGCCAAAGGTGTGTGTCCAGACTGTTTTAAAACTGTGTCTGAATGACGTCACAAATCTGACGACACTAGGCGTCGAGAAACTATTTTTTTTCTCTCCTTTTCCGACTCGATGTAAACAACCGGCCGGCTGTCCCGCTTTGATCTGGGGAATTGTTCCCGGTACTCCAAAAAGTCTTGCCGGCTTGTGATCTGGAGAAATCATTCCCCCACTGTGACATATTTACCAACCATCATTATACAGGCGTCAACAATTTCGCACCACGAACCAGAGAGTCACACACTTGAACGCACCATTTAGAATCTAACACCAGTTGACACTTTAGATAGACGGATGTCATCTAATAATAGAAAACTACAACGTCTGCAACTAACAAAACGAGTGGTAGGAAAGGGTCACGTGATTTAATTTTAGCCTAAGTGAGCGTCGTTATTCTCAACACCCTCGCACTCCTACTGCTTCAGCCCTGACGACCGGTCAGATAGTTTGTGAGACCTGTCCTTTCTGAGTGCAAAGACTGCAGTTTGATTCAAGACCTGAGGTAAGCTTGACAATCCTCATATCAGTGTGATACCCAGACATGTGCAGCGGAGGTATCCAGTGTTGTGTGTTAAAATTAAGTGTATTAGTGATAAAATAAATCTCTGACGTGTAAAATTGACGACTGCCACTTCTAAGCTACACTGAGCCTTTTTCCCAGGCGAAACCGACATCTCAAACTTTCTCAAAACTGCAAACTCTGATATTCTTCACTACAACTATTGACTTTACTATGGGCATACTGCATCAATCTATCACAGGAAAATGTTTGAGGTGAAACTTCAAACGCATGTTAATGCATTGCTTCAAAAACCACTTTGAATTGCTTTCTGCAGACAAGTCAGTTTGAGTACATTAACTACTGCCTCGTTTGAAAACGTACATATTTCTGTTGCAATCTAAGGAGCTGAGAGATGGATTATATCTTTTCTTTCCTCTTTACGCATTAAAATAATAGTAGTTGATAGTAATTGATTGTATTTGTGTGACAGATTTTAATTAGTCACAGCACTCACCAAACGCATTTTGCCTAGAAACAGGTTATGCTACACAAGACGCCATTGTGATAGACAGCCTGGTTGATCTGTCGAGACCACAAGGTGAATAAAACCTCGGTTTATTGTCAACTAGTCATCACCAACAGAGTGAACATTATGAGCACTGGTGATAGTAGTGGTAGAAAAAAATCAGATGAAGAGAAGGAGAGAATTAGGAAAGGTACTTTAAGTAATAACCTTTTTACTAATGGATTGTTGTCATGATCTTGTATAGATTACTTTGGTAACAAATACACATCAGAAATTCTGTATGACAGACATGCATAACAATAACACACCTGATTAGTTAAACTCATATTAACTGCTGATGATGGAGGGGGAAATGGTACAAACTATGAAAACCCCACTCAACAGAAGTTAACTCAACACAATACTCAACACAGCACTCCAACCAACACCACAACCACAACAGGAACAGGAATATGATTGATAATGGGAAGAAGAAGACAAATAGTTGATTTGGGAGGTACAGATAAACATTTAACCACACCATGCAACACTGAAAGAGATGATGAAGATGTAATGTATGTCATTTGTAAAAATGCCTCTTGTCCTTGTCTTGATCTTGCACTATTTGCTTGACTTCAATGACCCAAGGAACAACACATCTCTGTCTGATTGCACCCTTCTCACTGAACCAAAAGTACACTGAGAGAATGCATACAGCAGGTACCAACTGATGACAGGTGCATGCAGTGAGGTGATGTCTGACCCCACACAAATTAACACAACACCACTTCTTCTGATCTTATTCTGTCTGTTATGTTGTTCTCATACTTATGACAGGCTGCAAAAATTACTTTGGTAGGATTGTACATACCTCTGTAAATTTTAAACAGTAATGTCCACGGTGGAAACCAAACCAGAAGAGGGAGGCAGATGAAAGAAGATGTCCCAAACCATGAGATGGAAGAGACCTCAGACCCTGACCAGAGAATGAGAAGCCTTCAGAGTAGCTTTGGCAAGTACTGAATGGGATCCAGCAGTCGGTGGACCCAGGCTCCACTCACTCCACCAACTCATAGGTGACATTTCATCTGTTTACACCCAAACACCACCCAGAGGACTGATAACAACACACACGTACTTTTTTATAGAGTACTAATATTTATAAAAAAAACTTTAGTCTCACAATAAGATGCTTTTCTATCAGACATTGTGATCATTTGATTATTATGTTTATTGATGGACTGATTATTGACCATGATTTGCATTGGCACATGTGTAACTATAACCATGAACTGATGTACCTAAATGTGTAATGATCAATCAATAGGCCAAAAGAGAATCAGGCCAGTCAATAAATGTATACACTGTTATTGAAGTTCCTAATTTCATACAGTCCATCCTGTCTGTTGACATCTCTGTCTTATTTGTGTTGACAAGTCATCAATGTGATTCATTGTTTGTGAAATAATTAATTATCTGACAAACCAGCTCAAAAATGAATTCAATAACCCAAGAGTAAAATGAGACTCTGGATCTTTTAAACTGTTCATGACCCATGTTTCCTTGCACCTGGTTCACCCTGAGGAAATCTTTTTAGACATTTTCACAGATTGAATGGGGGTTCGAGAGCTAATATATTTCAGGTGAAAAGGGGCATAGTCAGATCTATTTGTTCATTTGTTTTTTCCCAAAAAAAGAGAGGACCATTTACTCCAAGACAAAACTACCGCCATGTAACTACACATACCTTCCTCTACGATTTAAGTGGTCACTCGACCACCCCATGACCACTTGACCACCCCTTGACCACTACTTGACCACCTCACGATCATCACAAACTTACTACACTCACTTTCCCTGACAAATTAAGGGGTCACTTGACCACTTGACCACTAATTGAGAATTCTTGACCACATCTTGACAACTAATTTACCACCCTTTAATCATCACCATATCATTACAACTACTTTCCACTAAAATTTTCCTCACTTGACCACCACTTGACCACTGCTTGACCACTGCTTGACCACTAATTTTCCACCCTTTAATTATCACCATATCATTACAACTACTTTCCACTAAAATTTTCCTCACTTGACCACTGCTTGACCACTAATTTACCACTCTTTAATCATCACCATATCATTACAACTACTTTCCACTAAAATTTCCTCACTTGACTACCACTTGACCACTGATTGACCACTGCTTGACCACTAATTTACCACCCTTTAATCATCACCATATCATTACAACTACTTTCCACTAAAATTTCGTCACTTGACCACTACTTGACCATTACTTGACGACGTGATCGCACACTTTAACCACCACCACCACATCACTACACGTACTTTCCCCTTTAATTTAAGTGGTTACTCCACCACATGACCACCACTTTACCACCTCTTGACCACCACTTGACCACGTCATCACACACCCTTAACTATAAGCGGTCACTTACTATGTTTTTTTTTTCTTCTATATATATATTTTATTAACATTATTATATACCTTACCTTTTTGTTTGTTTTCTTTATTGGTGTTTTATGTCGTATTTTTTATGTCGTACCTACTCTGATGAGTCACTTGACCACGCACGCCACCTATGATGAGTCACTAGACCACGCCACGCCTACTTTTTTGGGAAAAAAGAGTTATCGCCCTTTGAGGATCAGGATCGATAAATGGTTGATTTATATAAGATCCTCAAAAATACGTGTGCTTTTGTACCTATATACTACTCATGGGTTCCTAGACTTCTGACCCTTGTACTTTTACACCTGGGTTGCCGCAGGGATCTGCCTTTCCCCAGTGCTCTTTAATGTCTACACCAGCAAAATAGCAGCTATTGAGACTCCAGGTGTGGGTAGAACCTTAACATTTGCAGATGGTGTGCTGGTGTACAGACAGGGCAGAGATAGGGTCAGTTTGGGGAAAGACTTGCAAGTGGCAGTAAACGGGGTAGCGGAGTGGTGCAGGGACGCAGGGGCCATTATAAGCCCAGACAAGGCATCGGTTGTGTGGTACTCCCTAGATAGCCGGATCGTCAAGGCAGATGTCCCAGGTGTTATGTTGAATAGATGTCCTCTTAGTCGAGAGATTAAATTGAAGTACTTGGGTATTACCTTTGACAGGTGTTTGTCTTGTAAGGATCACGTGGAGGCTTTGGTGGTGAAGGCTAGTAGGGGACTTAATGCGCCGAGGGCTATGGCAGCAACCGGAGTAGATCAGAGGATGCTGTACAGGCTCTTTCAGCAGTTAATAATTTATGTCATTTAGTATGGTTTAGGGCTGCTGACATTATCAAAGAGCCAGCTTGAAAGGTTGGAGCGCATATAGAATGCTGCCATGCGGTTAATCCTGGGGTGCACAAAGGACACACCAATTATATGCATGAGACATATCCTGGCGCTACCAACAATGACGGATAGGCATAGGGTCCTTCAGGCCAAATGGTACCTGAGAGTTGCCGCAGACAGGGATCACCCGCTGCATACAGCAATGGATATGGTCAAGGGTCATAGACTAAGATGAGGCAGGTCCTGGATGGCACAGGCAAAACTTTCTAAGCAAGTAAGCTCTCGTGAAAGAGAGTGGGTTGAAGTTCTGGAAGACATGACGGACTGGCACAATGTAATAATAACACTGGATCATGAATGCAGAGAATGGGCAGCGGGCCGCACAGCTGAACCAGAGTAACACACATGAAGGTAACATAGTCATCTAACACCGATGGGTCAGTGGCGAGAAACAGACATAGTGGCTGGGGCTTTATTGCAAAGGCTAATGGACGAGCCTTAAAAAAAGAGAGTCTGGTATATGAGACTACGATTCCAGCATGAGAATGGAGGTGGAGGCAGTAACAGCGGTGTTCCGGTGGCTAGAGGAAACTACTGCAACACACATTGCATTCATTAGGGATTCAAAGAATATACTTAGCAAGGTGGAGAAAAGAATGTTTCGTGTGGAATGGCTCTCGTCGCTTCAGAGGTCACAAATTGTGAGAATTGTATGGCTATTTTGCCCTGGCCATGCGGGAGTACAGGAGAATGAACAGGCTGATAGACTAGCAGGGAATGCACCTCTTGGTGGTAGTTTGCCTATGGACACGAAGGAGGTGGTCGTGCGTATGTGGGACCAGGTGGAGAAGGCGGAGGAACAGATTGAGAACCCATATGTGGAAAAAATGAGATTGCGGGGGATCGGCAGGGGTTCTGGAAGAATCTCAAAACTGAGAGGGAAGACCAGGAGAACTTTTAATCTGATAGCGGTGGGAACGATTAGTAGTATGACTATTCACTGGCTGTTGGACGAGGGGACGGAGCACTGTGGGAATGTCCTGAGTGCAGTGATGTCGGTTCTTAACTCAACTCAACTCAACTCGCTGTGGAAGTCTGTTGTCCGTAAAATTAACTTCTTCTTCGTCCCGGGACATGCTGGAGTCGAGGGAAATGAACGAGTTGGTAAACTGGCTGGTTCTGCATCCCCTGCAGATGGACAGCCCATGGGTCGCGCCGATGTTATTAACATCCTTAAAGAGATGTCGAGAACAGAGGACTTTGACGTCAGTGAATCCACTTCGTTGTCCAGGATGAGAAACTTAGGGGTAAGAATTGGTACAACCAGACATACGCTGATGTATATGCTTGAGGTAGAATCTGAGCACCTATGGACCTGTCCGGAGTGCAATGACGATACCGCAACTGATAACTGATGTTGACACCAAAATGTGACATAGAAATAGAAGGTATAATTCTTAACCAAGTGGATAATTTTAAAAACATAGGGGCATTTATAACATCAGATGGAAGATGTATAACTGAGGTTAAGAGTAGAATAGGGCAGGCAAAAATGAAGAGTATATTATGCAATAAGTCATTATCAATGAATGTAAGAAAGAGAGTGCTGAAATACTAAATAGAACCAGTTTTGCTGTATGGCAGTGAATCTTGGAATGTAAGTGAACAAATTAGGAAGAACTTAGAAGCAACAGAGATGTGGTTTTTGAGACGAATGTTGCGAATTCCTTGGACTGCCGGAGTAACTAACAACGATTGCCTGAAAGAGGCTAATGAAACTAAAACACTATATACAACAATAAGAAAGGGACAAACAGCTTTTTTTGGTCATATGATGAGAAGAGAGGCACTGGGGAACATCGTGATAACTGGAAAGATCGAGGGGAAGAGAGGCCGAGATAGACCAAGAGAAATGATGCTGGATGGATTGAGACGATGGCATGGAGGAGTATCATCAGCAGAGGTGATCCAGAACATCAAAGACCGAGATCTGTGGAGAGCCACGAAAGACTACGCCAGCTGGCAAGGCACTTGATGATGATGATGAGGTATGAAGAGAGAATGCAACCATGTCATACTTTCCTTTGTACCTCAAAACAATTTGATACTCCACACCTACTCTGACAGCTATTTGTTGTTCATGGTGTAATAATTCAATTAAGTGGGTCAAATGTGCTGAGACCTCATATCTCTAATGATGTTCCCTAATTTCTGATGTTGAAAATATCCGAAGGTCTTACTGTAGTTTATGAAGCAAGCATAAAGATCAACGGTGTACTCCGCATTTTTCAAAGATAGTTTTCACGTTAATGATATTGTCCCTGGTTCCTCTGCCGTGCCTTAAATCTGCCTGTACTTCTAATATTCATATTCTAACTTGCTTGTAATCCTCTTCAAGATGATTCGCAGGAGGATTTTTGCCAACATGACTTATTAATTACGTAACAGGTGAACATTAAAAAAATTTCCTTTCATTGGGAGACGGACCCCGAGGTATCCATTTATCCCAGTGGAAAATCGATCACCATAGTTGTAGCGTATCCGTCCTCTAACTTAGGGAAGTGCAATTGAGGTTTTCCCTTCTTTCGTTTAGTTTGGGATCTAGGTGGCATTTTAATCGTATGTATATGGACATAAATTCAAGGTTCAGTGTAAAAGATCAGTCAATAATGTTCAATGCAGCTTCTAAGAAATTAACTGCTTATTTTCCACTAATCATAATGAGTTTTCCCTAGTGTAGACTTCTGGCAGCCAACGTTCCCATCTTTTAAATATTCTGAAGGTTTTGGGTCTTAATACCATAACTATAACAATGTTCAAACCTGATATTTTAATTTGTTCTTTTTGTATCGATTGTTACTTCCTTTGTTGGTAGAACATTTCTAGAGGTGATTAGACATTCTCCTGTTTATCCCAACATTTCTATCTGCTCTTATATAGTTTAACACTCTCTTTGTCTTATTTACAATGACAATCTCCTTTCGTTGTTCAGCTAGGTTTCCTGTATGTAGATTATGTCTTTATTTTCAGGATGCAGTCTTGTTTTAGTTGCCTGCTATTCATTAATGACTGGTTCTGCATTTTACTGAGGGTTATTTATATATTTTATAGTGATTAGGCTTTGGTCTGCAGTGTTTGTTTGTGAATCTGTGTTCCTGGTTCTCTATGGCAAGTGGTCATGAACACAAGTCACCAAGATAGCCACAATGATGACACACACACAAACTAGACGATGAATAACATGCTTTCTTTTTAAAATAATGTTTATTATACTATATGTCACAGTGAGACAGAACAAAAATTCCAGGTATGTGTGTGTGTGTGTGTGTGGGGGGGGGGGGGGGCGAAGTCACATTTACATACGAGGGTAAGTTAATAAGTAAGTCACAAATGGCTGTAGAAAAAATAACTAAATATGATAACATCTTGAAACCAGTTTATTTTTATACATACATTGTCACTTTATTTCTCTACATAAATTTCACCAACATTGATTTACTTATCCCATCGTTTTATCAATCCTCCCAAACCGGCTGCAGCTCTAGCAAAGGAAATGTGCTGAAGACGGAGGCAACCAGCCAGGAGGCGCACCACAGAAATCAGGATGCCACGCTATTACGCAAAATGGAATCTGTCGACTACTGCTAAATGTTATGGTGCTCGCCCTGCTCTGGACCCCCAGACAGCTGCAGTGCCGGGCCCTATGTCTCGAAAGGGTCCAACCCAAACTATTAGATGTCCTTCTTAGATGTCCTGTGGAGCCAGGGGACATCAGAGTAGAACGGCTGGCCATATTAAACAAAGACTTAAAATAATGCACTGGAATGCGGAGGGAGTCAGCAACAACAAAAAAATAGAATTAGAAAATATCCTGGACCAAGAAAAAGTAAGCGTATGTTGCTTGCAAGAAACTCACCTCAACGAAAATATAGCCTTCAAAATCAGAGGCTACCAGTGTTACCGATCTGACCGAACGGACAGGCGAAAAGGTGGGATACTGACCCTTGTAAAAAATAACATCACTGCTTCCCAAATCGAAGTCTACATGGAAGGGGCTGAGTATCAGACACTTAAACTTCAGACAGGCAATATAGACTGATTAATTACTACTGTCCAAGTGACCGCCCACAGGCACTGGACACACTACCATTAACATAAAAAATGATTGTGTGTGGCTATTTCAACAGCCACTCGCAGAGCCGAGGCTATGATCACATGGACCAGAGAGGAGAGAGACTGGAAGACTAGTAGGATGAGAATAGATTCATCTTGATTAACAAGCCGTCCGACCCACATACTTTCTACTCGAGAACATGGCACACTACAACTACACCTGATCTAGCTTTTCTCTCACCAAACCTGGAGTGGAACATTCAACGAATTTTTGGGAAACAACTTGGTGGCAGTGACCATCGGCCAGTCTTTCTAACTATAGAAAATGAGCTTGTAAGTGAAAGCAGCACCCTCTCGAGGTGGAACTACAAGAAAGCAGACTGGGAAATGTACATGAATTGCACCAGCATACTGGTTAGAAACCTGAACACTGAGAACGACATAAATAAAGTAGTTGAAGAATTTGGGAAATGTATACTACAGGCAGCGCGAGAAACAGTACCAAGAGGAGCCCGTAAACAAAATAAACCCTACTGGAGTAGTGAACTGGAACAGTTGCATAATGATGTGGAAAGCAAGCAGAGGCCACACCCAGCCAAGAGCACCACAATAAATTCCAGCACGCAAAAGCCAAATTTCAAAGGACCAAGCTGCAGGCTAGACGGAAAAGCTGGCAGGAGAAAACGGAGTCTCTGAACTTTGAAAGAGACACAAGGAAATTGTGGAAGCTAATAAAACAACTTAACGATGAGGGTACAGGGAGAAACTCAAAAATTGCACTACATAAAGATGGAAACATCTGAACAAGAAAGCAAGCAGCTGACCATTTTGCGGACTCATTCGCACAATATAACGATATAAAAATTAGTCCAGAGAAACAACAAGAGATTCGAGAGAAACAGCAACATACAGGACAGAAGGAAATAGTACATGAGGTTCAGGAGGCACCCATCACAATCAGCGAACTGGAGCTATCCATATCAAAACTGAAAATGAGAAACTCACCAGGAGCTGATGGTATCTCCAATGAAATGATCAAGAACCTAGGAACAGAGGCCAAAGCAAAGCTGTTGCAGATCTTCAATAACAGTTGGACCTTAGGCAGTGTTCCACAAGCCTGGAGAGAAGCAATCATGATACCCCTCCTAAAATCAGGGAAAGATAGTTCCATTGCCTCTAGCTACAGACCAATTAGCCTTACCAGCTGTCTCTGCAAAACACTGGAGCGCATCATCAATCACAGACTGCAGTGGTACATTGAAAGTAAAAACATCCTTGTGCCACAGCAGGCTGGCTTTAGGCAGTGCTACTCTACGGAAGATCAGACAACCTACCTCTCTCAAGAAATTGAGGATGAATTCCAAGAGAAGAAGCTGGTGCTTACGGCATGGATAGATCTGAAGAAAGCCTTTGACAAAGTCTGGAAAGAAGGTCTGATGAAGAAACTGAGAAACTGCAAAGTCAATGGGAGAAGTTACAAATGGGTGAAAGCATACTTGCACAACAGAAGAGCCCGAGTACAGATAGACGGACTCAAGAGCAAGAAAGTACTATTGCGTCACGGTGTTCCCCAGGGCGGAGTCTTGACTCTCACACTTTTTCTAATCTTCATCAATGATCTCGTTGCTAATCTACTGCATGGAATTAAAGCGGCAATGTACGCAGATGACCTGATTCTATGGAGCACAAATGAACATGCATCAGTGGCCACCAGATTGCTACAAAGAGCTGTAGATACATTTGTTGCATGGTCAAATAGATGGTGTGTCAGCATAAACACTGACAAGTGCAGCACCACCCTATTTACCCTCTCTACAAAACAAAAGGCAGGGATCATCCAGATAAATGGAACACCCCTAAGAGAAGATAAAGAACCAACATACCTTGGAGTAACATTTGATGGCAGGCTGACATGGAGAAAGCACACCAACAAAGCAGTAGCAAAAGCCAGAAGGAAAATAGCCATTCTGAGAAAGCTAAGTGGAACCACATGGGGAGCCAGTGGGAAAATACTTAGCACAGTTTATCAACAGAACATACGACCACACCTGGAATACGGGTCAAGTGCGTGGTGTTCGGCATCAAAAACCACACTACAAGAGCTGGACAAAGTGCAAAATCAAGCACTTAAGAGTCACCACTGGAGAAATGAGATCAACCCCTATAGTGGAAATGGAGAAGATGGGGAGGACAAAAGCACTGAGTGAGCGCAGAGATACGAAAACGCTAATACAAGCAGAAAAGTTTCTCAGCTTGCCAGGCCACCCTATGAAGAACAGATTTGAAAATCTAGCTATGGGGCGGTTGAAAAGAAGTAGTTTTATCCACCAGGCCAAACGACTCTGCAGAGAAACCACTGATCTGCCAACAGTTGGTATCCCCCTAACAACTATTCCAGAGCGAACTCCATGGAAAGATGAGCAGAGACTATCATTACAAATCCAGACAAAAGTGAGAGGAATATTTGACAAGGAATAACAGAACAGTGTGCAGCGCAGAACAGCCACTCTCAGCTTCCTTGATGAAGAATACCCACAGGACCTCTGGATCCGAGTCTACGCAGATGGGTCAGCACAAAATGCTGTTCGAAATGGAGGAGCGGGAGTGTACATAGAATACCCAAATAATACTAGGGACACAGCTAGAGTACCGACAGGAAAGTACTGCCATAATTACGATGCTGAAATTGAGGCAATCAAGATAGCAACAGACTAAATACCAGCAATGGTACACAACCTGTGATGCTATTGACAAATACAAAATCAGTACTCGAGACGCTCCTGTTTGGGAAATTGCCAGTACTAAGGACACTACTTTCTGAACTTAGCAGTCAGCATAAGGTCACCATACAGTGGATACCATCCCACTGTGGAGTACCCGGAAACGACAGAGCTGATCAATTGGCTAAGGAAGGAGCCAAAGAAGAACAGCCTGATGTGCCCGTTACATACCACTAAAAGAAAAGAATGATCAAATCAGCCAGAAAGCCACCAAAACCTGCTCAAGATGACTACCACATTATGGATAGACCAGACCAGAACAAGTCATTATTCTGCGCCTCAGAACAGGACACAATAGATTACGCAACCACATGTATACAAAATTCAAGATTGGTGAAACAGCCATGTGCACATGTGGATTGGCGTCGCAGACAACAGAGCACATACTCCAAGACTGCCCAAAATATAACATATCTAGGCAAACCTTCTGGCCTAGAGCGACGACAGTGGAAGATAAGCTCTATGGACCGCTGTGTGAACTAAAGAAGACAGTTAAATTCATACAAGATACAACATTGCAGTTATACTATAGACATATTTCAAGCGAACGAAAGAAGAAGAAGAAGAAGAACAATCATCTATGAACCATTCATTACAGAATGTTGAAAGCTGTTGAAAAATTATTGCACAAACAGTAAGCTGCTGTGTATGGAATAAAAATATATTACAGGGTTTCAAATCAATATTTCAAAAGGATTGCATGTAAGCACTTTACAACAGAATCTTCCTACCAACTCTATGCTACCAATGCCAACCCGGACAATGACAGAAAAAGAGAAAAGAAAAATCACAATAACAGAAATGAGATTCCTGAGAAGAGTACTCAAAGTATCAAGAAGAGATTAGATCAGAAATGATAACATGAGGACTAAAGTGGAGGTTATAGCAGCGCTAGATTTTATATTACAAGGCAGCAAGTCAAATGATTTGGCTACGCAACTAGGTTACCAACTAACAGTATACCACAACAGGCAATGATGTACAAACCCGATGGAAGCAGCGGCAGAGGTCGACCACGTAAACGATGGACGGAGGTAATAGCAGAGTCCATATGAATATCGATACATAAAGCCCATAAGCGGGCACTCTCCCGCTGTTTATATTTCGCCTCGACACCGCAAGGTACAAGAGGAACATGATGAGATGAGTTGAGATGAGATGTATGTATGCCACCTTTGTGAATGGCACCAAAATTGTTAGCAGCAACAGATGTTATCTCCAAGGGTAATGTTTACTCAGAAGAATTATACCTACGTACTACAACAAATCACAGAGTAGGCCAAAATTGGCAGCTGCCTTAAACAAAATAAAGAGAAATGCTACTGACTGACAATAGAATAACATGTAATTCTTAATTATTATGGGAATGTCAAAGTTAAAGGGGCAACAACCAAATTAATTTTCATGAATAAAGTTTAAAACAGTCACTCAGCTAGAGTTATAATAGAGTGGCATGCTTTACTGACTGAATAACCTGACATGCCATGACAACTGTCCTAACATAAGGTATGAAAGACTATCAAATCAACAGACTTTGATTCTGTAAGCATGGGAGGACATGACATTCCAAAAACTGGACACGATAATGGCACAGAGGGCCTAAAAGATCGATTCTGTCATCCACAAAAACATAGTAAAAGAAAATTATATCGTTTGCAAAATAATGCTGAAGGAAAAAAAAAAAAAACAGATTCTGGGGATATTTTGAACAAACAGAAGGACCCAACTGTTAAGTAATGAACATACTAAACATCAAAGACATACGATTTCTAGGCACAAGTGCAGTTCAGAAGCTGACATTTTACTAAATTACATGGTCTTGAAAGTCAATAACGGAAAATAAAAAAATATTATTCCTGGGAAAACATGACAGCTGATGTCCTGAGAAGATGCACAGACAGACAAAACGACTAGCTCAGCACAAAATGTATTCATATATAGACTGTAATGGAGATAACAATCTGAACAGAATATCTCACATAATGATGATAATGAGCAGGTTACTTGTTAGTCATGGTTCCAACTTCAAAGCTAAGGGTCACCACATAATGCTCCGTTCCTGTGCCAGTGAATATCATATAAAATGCTCCTCACTGTCCCGTCACCAAGAGCAGGTATTGTATTTTATCCAACATGCAGAGTTATCATCCTGTGTCATGTTGATACGCTTGGACGGGCTCACGTGATCATCGGTCTTGAACCAGGTCTGTGTTCTTGTCCCGATTATGCAACGTGGCTAAGCCATTAAGATATTTATTTCTCAGCATTGCTTTTCCTCCTTTCTCATCAATTTTCCCAGTTGTCACTAAGTTTTTAAGTTAATTTTTCTCATGACGCACCCACAAATCTTAACTGTCTACACCTAATTTCCCTAATCAATTTATAGTTTTAATTTTTTTTTCTTGAAGGGCTGTCTTATTTGTTTGTCTGTCCATTCATGGTATTATGTTAATTTTCCTCAGAAATCATATTTCTGCGGCCATTAGATATTTCTCAACGTGTCTGATAATAATCCATGTTTCACATGCATTCAGCATTATAGGTTCTACTATATGACATTAAATGGTTTCTTTTTCACTGCCATTGACAGCTTTGTACTGGTAAATATTTTCCAATTTGCAGAAGACTATCTTTGCCATAAATGTGTTTGATTTAATGTCTACAAGGCACCTTCCATCAGATATTATGACTGCTTCAAAATAGTTGTTGTACTGAATCACCAGTTTAAGAATTTCCCCATTTATTTTGATGTTACATTATGGTGTTCATTCTTTTTTTTGGTGGAGATGACCATAATTTATGTTTTCTCACAATTTAATGATGACCATAATTTATGTTTTCTCACAATTTAATTCTAACCATAGCAGCTCACTGAGTGCAATAACCATCCATCATGTGCCATGCCGATAAGCGTGGGCGGTCATGTTTTGCCATCTCACTCGATCACCAGAGTCGTGGATCAGCTCCGTGTTCCTGTCTCGACCATGTCGATGAGTCTGCAATACATGATATTCTTGGCATCTGTAAAGAAGGTAGTTTGCCATTGATTTCCCTCCTAGCAGTGACCATACTGGTTGATGACCGTAGCCATTGTCTCCCCCCCCCCCCCCCAAAAAAAAAAAGAGATCCTCTGCCTACCGTCGTGAAGTTGGAGACCATAACCTACAACTATCTGTTGGCTGCTAGTGCAATAACAGTGTCCTCTAAATACTTCAGAGACATCAGCAGCAACAGATACACACAAAAAAGTAAATCTGGCGCTCAGTTCTTGATTTCTGAAGGATATCAGTGGATATGAACACATTTATTGTTACTTATACCTAATTGAATTCAACAATAAAATCTAGAAACAATTGTGTATTCTTTATGCTGGTTCAAAACGCAAGCCTTGTAGCATCTCTTGGTGATTTCCTTACTAGGATGCTTCTGCACATGTTCTTTGTCACACTAAATTCTGGGTCTCCTCATCATTGGTTATTGCCCAAGTAACATTTTCGTATTTTGCATTTCAGCTCACCAAGGAGAATAATGTGCAAGACTTTGTAAGTTAACTCATTTTACTTGATATCCCTTAAAAGTCTTGAATGTCTTTCATGTCTCTCTCATATCGATCATTCTGTTGATCTGGTTTGTTGTGACTTCCCTTCCTGTGAAATTCAGTCTAGTTTAACGGTTTTCTTAATATCTACACAATCCAGCAGCATCATATTTTTCTTGACATATTCTTCAATGAAATTTGACTAGTTCTCACCGTCAGCCCCACATAGGTGATCCGATCGTACCACTCATCATCATTATGTGTCATGCCGATAAGTGTGAGCGGTCATGTTTCACCATCTCACACGATCACCAGAGTTGTGGATCAGCTCTGTGTTCTTGTCTCGACCAAGCCACGTGGCCAAGCCATCCAGGTATTTACTTCTCTGCCTTCCCCTACTTCTCTTCCCCTCGATCTTGCCAGTTGTCACCACTTTCTCTAATTTATTTCTCTTCATAACATGACCAAAATATTGTGAGTGTTTATGTCTAATTTCTCTAATCAGTTTACGATTTTCATTTGTTTCTTGTAGGACTTGGTCATTGGTTTTTCTGTCAGTCCATGGTATTCTTTACATTTTCCTCAGAAACCACATCTCCACAGCCATCATCCAGCCTGTGTGCCCATTGTCCACACTTCACATCCATACAAAAGCACAGGTTCTATGTAGCATCTCAACACTATTTCTCGTTGCAAATGACATCATACCAGTACCATTTGGTTATTTATGTGACGGCTGACCAATAATTTGGTCTAACTACCAATAATACATCCTCATATACTCTGTTCTGCTTACAATAGTATTAAGAGCTCTTTTCCATGCCTCGATGTGTACTGGGTACACAATACTAGCCCCATATTTATATAGACCAATATGCACTCACTAAGTGGTGTGGTCTACATCACCCCAATTGCCCTTACTTCCCATCACTTTTCCTGGTACCCATTTTAGACTGGGTTGACCTGGCATCCCAGGTTAGTTAAAAACAATCCATGCTCTAATTGGGTATTCGAACACATGACCATTGGGTCAAAAGGTAAGTGTGCTAGCCACTAAGCTACTGTGGCTCCTCATTTACGTAATGAATCTTATTTTTAAATTTTTTATGGGCTTTTTATTTCTGATGTGTCTTTTGGCAACTACAATCAACTTCGTCACTGGATTCTTTTAGGAGCAGGTCTTGTTTGTGCTTTTATAAGTAACTGGTTCTGTCGCCCTTCTACTGAGTGAGTGCGTGGCATGACACCGTGAGCTGTGAAATTCGTGTGGAATGCTTATTACATCTGTCTGCTGTTTTTTGCACAGTGAAATGCATGTTCGGAACAATGGCAATGAATTGCCTGGTTTGCCCTTTCGGTTCACGAATACATTTTTCAGGAGACTCCTGGGAGTCATCACTGGAGCTACGGAGTTCTTGCTTTGTGCGGTGCTTTCGGCGGGTCACCCTGTGGAAAGAGACCGAGCCATGTAGAATAAAATCCGAGTCAATGAAGTCTTTCTGGTGATTGCCGATTCCATCGACGATGAACTAAATTTTCGTGGAGGACTTTGTGTTGGCATTCTGGCGGCGGCATTATGCACAGTGTACCTGCACGAGCTGTAGGCTTGCGGAGACTCCTGTCTGTTCCACTTTTCACATTGGGCAGTAAGGAGCATTTTGTGTGATATTCATTGGTACAGGAACGGAGCATAATGGGGACGACCCGTAGCTGTGAAGTTGGAACCGCGACTAATTAACTAAATAACTGGTTATCTGCAGCATGGTGATGCTGTAATTATTTGTAAATGGCTGTTTTATTTTCCTCCTGACTGGTGCTGACCTTGTAGCCAAATATAAGGCCTTCAGGAATATAATGACTTGCAGCAAAATCACTACCGTCCAAGACTCTACACCATTTATATGTGGTGGTCATAGAAACAGGAAACAGTTTGGTTGAGAAAGCAAGGAGCAAAAGTGAATGGCAGGCAAACCAAGTCTCTAAAAATCCAGTACTTAAGTCAGATGTCTTGATAGAAAGGCACAAATATTGCAGATTGGAAATGAAAGAAAGAGAAATGCCTGCCTGTATTTGTTGAACTTTTACAGGACATAGCTGTCAACCCCAGCATTTTTTGGCTGTTCATGATTCCTGGGCAAGTTTACGTTTAGTAGTTTGCCACTGCTTTCTGAACCAACGTAAGGCAGTCGGTCTGCTGCCAAATTGCTCACAGTTGTGTTTCGAACGTGGCTATGCAGGATTATGAACTGCATCCGTAATCCTATCGCCGCTGAACCTGCTGTCTGTATACATATTTACATAAGTATACTTTTAAAATCGGTCTCCCTGGACTAAGGGTTATACGCCTTTCTCCGTAATCCCGTATACTCTTGTGAGTAACATGACGTGTGCAAGAATCAGTAGCAGTTCTCTCCGCGTCTGTAACTTACGGGGTATGTGAGCCGATCTCTCAGAAAGCAATGGCAAACTACTGAGCATAATCTTGACAAGAAACCAACAATCAGCTGAAAAATGCTGATGTTGACAGCGATTTTATGTAAAGGATATGCGAACAAAAAAAAATACTTTTAAATTCTTTGTTAAACATTATTTAAGCAATTAAGAATAATGCCACCAGCATTAAAGAATTAGGATATTCATTCAGGAAATGTAGATACACAAAAACAAAAATATAAAAATCTGACTTCTAGAGTAGCAGAAATATAATATCTTGTTTGATGTGTAGGCACTCCAAAAACACTAGAACAGAACAAATGTAAATAAATTTAAGTGTGTTCAAAATTTGACATTTTATTGCACAAATGACTTTTCTCTGTAAAAACAGAAACATCTCTGAAATACAATGATGTAGACAAAAAAAAACAACAACACAGGGCACTGTTATTTGGTGACCCTTTCACCCTACAATATTTATATACTACATAAAAGTTGTTACTTATACTGAGGGACATTAATTACTACGGTAAAATGGCGCATACAAGTATGACAACACAACTGACTATAACATGATTTTGAACCATATTGTAAAAGCAAAATCAAAATGAGTAAATTGTAAAATTATTCATAACTTCAACAGCACTTATTTCAAATGCCAGCAATCAGTAAACATTTTAGGAAGCATAAGATTATAATCATTATTTGAACTGGAACACATGATAACCATATTTATTTACAAAAATTTCACTACAATGGAAATCTCTTGAAATAAGAACAGAGGTGTAGAGAAAACCGTGGTAGTTAATGTTGTGGGTTTTAACTTATAAATTTGTGATTGGAGGTAACTGATATCTATCAGTTAAGAAATTTTGTTCAGTCCTGGCTATAATATTAACATGTTTCCTCAGTAACCTTGTTTAATTTTAAAAGCAAGTTAAAAATAATTTTTCTTTAACCCTACCAGACCTGACGCCCTGAACCTAACTGTCCCTATTACCTGGGTTCCTGAGCATTAAATAGAAAAAAACCAACATGATATAGAAAAATGTTAGTTACATGCAAACATGTGATGAGAAGAGAGGCATTGGAGAACATCATGACAACTGGAAAGATCTAGGGGAAGAGAGGCAGAGGCAGACCAAGAGAAATGATGATGGACGGATTGAGACTGTGGCATGGAGGAATATCATCAGCAGAGTTGATCCAGAACACCAAAGACCGAGACCTGTGGAGAGCCATGAATGCCTACGCCAGCCGGCACTGCACTTGATGATGACATGCAAACAAGTGGTTAGAATAGGATGTAACTTGGAGACATTGTAGAAAATAGGTCTACCTTTCATCTAGCGCCAATATTCCACCTGTGTGTGACAATCCAATCTGAATAAACCAAAGTATCGATCACCTGTTGGACTGTGAAAAGCCTAGACCTGCTTCGCTTTCTTGTTGAAGTACTTGGTTTATCAGCCGCTCGTTTCATTGTGAATTTTCAGAATTTTTTCGCGTTAAACCACACAAAGTCAATTCAAACCTATGGGAGCAGACATTTGCACTGGCTAACCATGAGATTTGACCACGATTGGTTGGTTATTTTTAGTTTGTGATGCATTTTTTTAACGTATTAGGCAAAATACCGAAAATTAGGTACAGCAGTCTGGTAGGGTTAAGCTATAACAGTTTCTGAAAATCAGAGAGAACCAATCTGTACCACACCCGAAAGACCTTAAAAAGTGAACATTTACTTTTATAATCATATAACTTTTGCAGACCAGAGAATGGATAATTTAAAAAAAAAAAAAAAATACAATAACATTAACATGATTGACAGCTGATCACACCAATCCCATTACTATACAGGAAAATGGCAAGTTCATGTTCTCATGAGAGTCTGTATGTTTTCATAACAGCTACTGAAGTCATTTATGATAGCAGCAAATCAATTATTCTATATCAAGATCAAGATGAGCATAAAGCTAGATTAATAAGTCTGATAAACAAGCAATAAAATTATATCTAAATAGCTGTCAGTACCAGAGATAGGAGCCTTTCCTGCTATTAGACTCAGTCACCAGGTGGTGGATGTTGGAGTGACCTCTAGATATAGAGATTAGCCATAAATATCGTATAAGTGGCCATGGACCAACACAGATGGTGGTCATTGGGAGCAGGTAAGTTAGTTGTAAATGACAGCTAACTAAAAAAAAAATACCTAAAAAATAAACCATTGGCAGGTAAGAGGCATAATGGCATCTCACCTTTTTGCCATGTATAGTTCATCTCTTTAGCCAGAGGCTAGCAGAATTAAACCATTGACAAATTGGTGGTAGGTAAGAAGAAACCACAATTTTACATGCCTGGTAAATGATTTGATAATTCATCATCATCACGTGCCATGCCGATAAGCGTGTGTGGTCATGCTTCACCATCTCACACTATCACCAGAGTTGTGGATCAGCTCTGTGTTCTTGCCTCAACCATACTACGTGGCCTAGCCATCCAGGTATCTTTTCCCCTCAATCTTGCCAGTTGTCACCAAGTTCTCCAATTTATTTCTTCTCATAACGTGTCCAAAAATCTGTGACTGTCTATGTCTTATTTCTCTAATCAGCTTACGGTTTTCATTTGTTCTGTAGGACTTGGTCATTAGTTTTTCTTTGTCCATGGTATTCTTTGCATTTTTCGCAGACACCACATTTCCATAGCCATTAGATGTTTTTAAGCTTGTCTGCTCATTGTCCACGCTTCACATCCATACAAAAGCATGTTGACATGTCCTACTTTATCAAAAGCCTTTGTATAATCAATAAAGCAAAGATGCAGGTCTTTGTTTACTTCTGTAGAACATTCAGTTAATGTTCTCAGCATATACACAGTATGTATCATACACAGCTCGGAATTCTGAGGTAAGTAGGAACATTTTTCAAATTTTCCTTTTCTCTTCATTGCTTTCATTTTTTCATCTTTTTATTCTTCTCGTCCTGTCGTCATGACTTAATGTAGTCACAGGAAATCTTCTCCGTGACTATATGTTGTGTTTTGTGTATGTGTTTGTTTGCTGATGAAGGCTAATCACCACAACGTCCTGTATGTGTCGTAATTCTGTTATGTAAAGCTGCACTACTTTGTGTCATTTTATATTGTTTTTCATTTCTGTTGTCGGCTCCCTGGCCGAGGGATTAGCAGCTTTCTCCGCAATCCAGAATACTCTTGTGGTTGACGTGAGTGCATGAGAATTGGAAGCGGTTCGAGTCGCACCAGTGACTTATGAGAGTATGGAGCCGGTCGCTCAGAAAGTTGTGGCGTGCTGATAAGCATAATCTAGCCTAGGAATCAAGATACAGCTGAAAGATGCTGATGTTGACCGCAATATCCTGAAACAGGATGGAAACGCGAAAAAAAAAATCATTTCTGTTGTGATGTTGTATGGACCCCGGGGTCTTGCCAGTTTTCATATAGTTAGCAGCATTCTGAATTTCTATTTTCAAAACTGATGGTCCATTATTATTCCAAACATCATACAGTCATCATAAAGGTCTTTTACATAAACTGACCATGCATGTCAAATATGATCTTTTTCAATTATGATTTTGCCATCTTTGTTTTTAGGTTTGTAATAATTCACACAATTTCAAATAAACAATATAAATGGGTGCTCAGAAGGAGCAGCCTCACCTAGTAGGGAAAGTCATGTAAACTAAATGATTTCAGAATGTCATCTGGTGACTGAGTGGAAAGGAATCAAAATGCTGAAAAAGGGGACACAGAATTACAATACCATGAGCACAGATGGTAAATTAAAGAATATCAAATTGGAAGTGAACATTAACATCTTAGGAAGGAGGGGCAGGATTTACAACATCTGAGAACATTATTATGGATCTGGAAATATAGAAAATAAATAAGACTGATCTGTGTCGGATATAATATAGCTAATTCCCTCATTCAGTGGCATGTCCCTTGCAGAACTTCACTCCCGTAACAACCTTCTGGAAAATGTCTCGGTGATATGTAAGATGTCCCACATCTAATACACCCATCTGGAAATCATCTGCCACATTCTGCACCCACCTTCTCTTTCACCTTCCTCTTTCTTTCTTTCCAGGCATATACCTCTCCATTATTGTTCTCTGCAAACTTTGATGATGTTTCAAGTGACTAAAATATTTCAATTTTCTTTGTGTTATCATCTTTAGTAGCCAACCTTCTTCAATATTCAACTCTTGTCGTTTGGATGCATTTGAACTTTTCTGTATCCAAGATATTCTTAGAACCCATCTATAGCCTTTATATTCAAAGGCATTTTTGCGCTGTTTAGCTTGTTTAGTAAGTGTCCAGGTCACACAGCCATATGTTGCAAAGGGAAAGATGCATGTTCTTAAAAAATCTAATTTTTGCAGTTCTATCTTTTTGAAGGGCAATAGATATTCGCTTTTTAATTGCCTTAATTGTGTCACCATTATTGGTAATTAATGACCCAAGATATTCAAAATTTTCCACCACCTCCACTTTTTTCTCATTAACATATATTTCTTTCTCTATATTAGTTTTATCTGTATGCATTATCTTTGTTTTTCCTATGTTAAGATATAAGTTGTGATTTTTCACTATTCTTTTGTGATGAGGTTGTTAGTTTTTCTATACCATTCTGTGATGTGGACAGTAATACTGTATCATCAGCATATCTAATGTCTGATATTTCATGACCATCAATATTTAGGGCATCATATTGCTCTTCGGTTATATCATCTCTGGCATTTTTATTATATTTTCGGCGCACAGGTTAAACAAATAAGGGGATAGCACATAGCCCTGACGGGCTCCTTGCTTGTCAAACCAATCTTATGTCCCGCCATCTGTTCTAACCGCTGCTTATTGGACCAGATAGAGCATTTTTATGAGTTTTACTACATGTGATGGAAAGCCCAAAATTTCTGATGTTGGACACAGTCAAATGCCTTTGAATAATCCATAAAACATGAGAATAGGTTCACATTAAATTCTCTACACCTCTCTATTATTAAACGCATATTGATTATGTGATCTCTTGTTTCTCTTTCTTGTCTAAATCCAGCTTGAACCACATTCATCTCTTGTCCCATTTTCTAACAAAGTCTTCCCATTATGATTTTTAGTAGAATTTTACTTGCATGAGTGATCAGGGCAAACAGTTCTATAGTTGGTGCATAATTTCAGGTTGCCCTTTTTGTACTATAACTGGTAAAGTTAAATGGCAGGCCTTTTGATGTCAAAATCTTTCAAGCTTATGCCTCAAGAGCAGAAAGCAACAAAGACAGCATCATAATCTTAAAAAGCCGTGATAATACTCGTGAGAAGTGCAAAAAATAAAAACTAAGTATATTATTGAGAAATGTTAACATCAGAAACCAAGAAAATTTTTTTAACAGTACACAATTATGAACTGGGAAAATACAATGAAAGAGGAAAGGAAAATCTCCACGACAAAGTGATAAAGCTGCTTGCCTAGCACTCTGAAGGTTGTGGGTTTGTTTTTGGACTCCGCCATTCAGTTACTGGGTGCAGTTTTTTCAAAGACCAATGGGGGCTATCGGTGGAGCTACAGAGTTTGTGTTCTGGGTGACGCTTTTGGCAGATCACTTTGTGGAAAGAGACTGAGACATATGGGATAAAACCTAGTGCAATGAAATCGATTCTCTTGCCTTTAAGACACTTTAAATAAAAGAGGAGGTAGACAAGTAAAAAAGCATGATATGATGTTTTGTATCAGCAACATCTAAGAAGATTAAGGATGTAGAAGCATTACAAAGATAAGAAACAAAATGGACATACTCATTGACAGAATATGTTCAAATGTTTTAAAAGTCTTAAAAACCACAAAATGCAGATATATACTGATCATACATTAGTTATTAGCAAACTATATTTAAAGTTTTAAAAAAACCAAATATAAACCACCATCTGACTGGCCTGAGTGATCCACATCTACACATCTTGTGCTCTCCATAAGAATGTATTAACTCATGTGCTGATACTTGTTCATGCCATGACAAAAAATATGTCAAGAATCTTCTCTTTCTGTCTCCATATTAAGAACTGACATAACACCACTCTTTCCATAAATCTTTTCAGTTGTCACAACATGTTCCAGTTTGCTTTTCTCATTATGTGGCCTATAATGATGTGGCCTTCCTGGTGTTTGTGATAAGTTGTCTTTGCTTGCTTGTTTACTAATTGACCAAAATTCACAGCCTTATGTTAAAACTGGATTTATGTACTATGCCAGAATTCTTTCTTGTTCTTACCTCCAATGACTGGAATTTAACGCATAAGATGTTCTTCCTTTTATGAAATTCAGTCTTTGCTTGTCCTAATCTGTTAATTATTTCTGTAATACATCTTCCATCTGATGTTATCCAAATGTCTATACATTTGCATTTCTGTACTTGAAGCAAATTAATACCATTGACTTAAAATGCACATTTAGGCATGATCTTTAATATTACCATTACTTCTTCCTATCATCTAAGCTGAGGCCCATTTGTATACTCATGGTAAGAATGAGGCAATTCTACAGAATGAGACAGTGTTGTTAATTGAGCAGGGTTGTGAGAATGAGCAGGCATGTGAGAGAAATATCTTTTTTACTTGTCCATCTATTGCACATATCACTTGCTTGCTGAGCTTACTTGATCTGTTTAAAAATAATAATAGCTCCATTTATAAATACCATAAATATTCCAATAATTATGATGAATAAAATCATATTTGTGTTTCATTTATAACATTTATAAAGAGTTGATTTGAGGATATTAAGAACTGACATAACACCACTTGGGACATTCCCATACATGCTCTATCCACACCTTCAACATCCAGCAAAGAGTCCCAATACTAATGGCAGTCTGATTATGTGTCTGACTGTCCTTTCCTTGAGCACTGCATATTGATAAGATCTTCTGGTCACTCCCAGCTACGCCATTCTCTCCAGGCCATGATTTATCTGTTCTTCCATACCATACTCATGCCTTATCGTGCACCAGTACCCCACTCAGCAGTGTAGATCCAGCCAACCTGTTTGCCAGCTTGTTTCCCAAGACACCAGAATGTCCTGAGGAAACAATCCAATGGATATTTTCTATCTTTGAGTTTTTAATTGAAGAATGCAACTTTGCATGTAGCATGTCTTTTTTTATCCTTCTGAGCATGCATGTCTGTGAATCCGTAAAAATCACTACAGATGTGTGCTATTGTCATCCAGCCAGTGAAATGCCACAGTGACTGCCTCTATCTCCAATCTCAGACTAGATGTCATGGTATCGTATGCCATGCTCTTATATAAAGAAGTGCATCCAATGAATAATAAAAAATGAAATAACACACACACATGTTTACACACTGGCCAGAACTTACAGAGAAGTCATATTATCAACATTTTTTAACAGAGTAATATGACTAGCTAATTGAAATAACAAACTGATAACACTGATTAAAACCATCACAATGGTCTAATGATTCTTTAAGTAAACCAGAATTAACCATAATGCAATTATTAACAGTAAAATATATAACTAACAAGAACAATTTAAACAAAGTAACATAAGAATTGCCATGTGTATACCTGACAAAAAATAGTATTTTACAATCCACAAAAATGTTAGTCATTTATCAATCAAAAATGATTGGTCAGATATTCAACTAAAATGTTCTAAGGGATGAGATAATCAGTTTAAACCCAACCCTCTTTAGTTGCCTCATGTGAAATACACGGTTGGTCACAGTGTTGTTCTTTGCTTTTCTTATAGACCCTGATAACACATGCTCAGATCTTTAACTACTTCTACTGTATCACACTCAGCGTGTATATACTTGCCATTGGCAACACACTTGCTGAAATCGCTAATTGAAAATGCATTTTTAACAAGAAAAACTGGCTGGCATATCACATATCAATGGCCTTAGCAAGGAACCGATATACTTTAGCTCTTAAAACCATCCTGATGATGGTATATAAATTCAACAAAGGATGGTATGTATTTCCTCTAGACATCACCAAATAATTAGGTCATGTTTATGAACAATCAGAACCAGTAAATAAAATCTATATAACTTTCAACTGACATTTCCCCATGTTCCACACAATGTAGAATTTCTCAACTAATGGCAATTGACAAAATAAACATATACAACCTACAGTAAAATCAGGCAGTATGCAATTCATGACAAAGTTTCTTAATGTACAGATTTACATAATTATCAGACTTATTAAGTCTGATGCCCTGGTGTTCAGGTTGTCTAAGCCCTGAAAAAGGCGTCCATCTATTAAAGTGAGTTTGGTGTAAATACTTTTCTCCTGACTTAGTACTAAAGTACCATCTCCACGAGACTGTTGTAGTTCTGTCCTTCCCTCTCCTAGCTCAAAATCCAATGTGGCATGCAAGACTGGTACTGGAACTTTGCTTCAGTGGAGAGATATATTATGATATAGCCAGGTGATGTACAGCATACATGGATTGGATTAGATTAAGCCTTGGTTGTTCCTCCACACGTTTGAGGTATTTCATTGACAAAAGACTCCAACAAAATGGCCAGAGGAAATATTTTCTTAAAAATTACATTTAAGTTATTTATATGGTTGTTACTGCTGTGTTTAAATGTGTGATATCTGTTTCTAACACATTATGAACATGATACTTCACATTCAAATGTAAATATGACACCAAGCTTCATAATAATAATAATTACACATTAAGCAAATGAAATAAAATCCTGCCAGAAAAAAAAATAAAATCATTAACTTTTAATTGTTCTTACTACATGATACATAGCCAAAACAAAATTGTGTACACACAATCCTTAAATTACACTATAATAAAGCCATTTAGTCAATCCAGTCCAAATTAGAAACAACTAACAATCTAGCCAAGTTATAACAAGGTAGTAACAGCTAACAAAGCTAATTAATCCTTCCAACAAATGAAGATGAGTATTGACCACACACACATATAGGGTCAATATTTGTCTTTGCACATATTATACATTGACATAGGTGTTACACACTTTAGATGATCATAAATTAAAAAACAAAAATAACAAGTCACCCATCACTATCATGTGCCACGAAAAAATAGCTTGGGTGGCCATGGTTCACCACCTCACATAATCACCAGGCTAAGATCAGGTGTGTGTTATCTTGATTTTGCACTGGCCAACCAATTTAGATATCCAAGTCACTGATATATGAAACTCTGTGTATACACCAAGTCTGTGTGGTGCACACTAAGTTTGTTTGACATAAACCAAGTCTACAGGACATACACCAAGTCTATATGGTGTTAATATACTGACAGGAGTGACAATTGTCTTTGTGGGGTGTATCAAAGTGATCTAAAACTATGCCCCATTTATCCAGACTGTCTCTTTGGATTAAGTCTATGAGAATGAAGTACTAAACATACGAAACTTAAAATCTTCAACTCTTGTGTGATTCCAGAGCTAACGTATGGATGTGAGAGTTGGAAATCAACGGTAGCTTTAGATAAAAAATTAGACAATTTTGAGAACAAATGTTTTAGAAGAATTCTAAACCTCCACTGGACAGATTTCAGAACCAATACGCAAATAAGACAAGAGACTAAGCAAGATATTGTATCCAATTTTATCAGAAAATGCCGTTGGAACTACATCGGCCATGTGCTCAGAATGGGCAAGACAAGACTCTCCAACCAAGCCCTCTTGGCATATCTTTTTACCAGTAGGGAAAAGACAACGGGGGAAGATCAAGAGAGACCCTGCGTAGAACTATCATCAGAGAAGGCTCATTCAACGGCCAAGTGAACATCCAGGATCTACAACAGGTAGTAGCGAACTAAGTAGCGAATAAGACAAGAGACTAAGCAAGATATTGTATCCAATTTTATCAGAAAATGCCGTTGGAACTACATCGGCCATGTGCTCAGAATGGGCAAGACAAGACTCTCCAACCAAGCCCTCTTGGCATATCTTTTTACCAGTAGGGAAAAGACAACGGGGGAAGATCAAGAGAGACCCTGCGTAGAACTATCATCAGAGAAGGCTCATTCAACGGCCAAGTGAACATCCAGGATCTACAACAGGTAGTAGCGAACTGCCGGACATGGAGAGCCAAGACTTCTGCACTATGCGCTGCCTTAGGCTCAAGAGGAAAGACTAACTAACTAACTAACTAATGAAGTACTGAAAAGTTCTTTATTGAAGATTAATCTTATACAAAAGTTCAAGTGCTTGTACAGGGTTTGAACAAGACCCTCTCAGATCAACATGATGAAAATGCAACACAAGCTACCATTCTTCAATTATTCCAACAATCAGTACTTTTCATCCCTCCAAGGCTAATAGAATACTTCCACATTGGTGTTGTTATGTGCAAACCCATGGATGCTTTGTCTTCCTCAGAAAATGTCATGCAACATAGGTGTTGATCATTTCAGTAACATGCTGGTTGTAAACATGCCAGATTCATCACCTCATATGTCTCTCCTTGCTGGAGACACACTTAAATTAAAACTCAAGCTCTTTAAATATATTGTTTCAACTGTTATTAACTAGCAACCATTCAAAACAGTCTTCAAAATGTCTTTTTTGTCCATTGTGTTCTGTTTGCAAAGTAACATTTCTCTTTTGCCAATGGTTAAACATCATGTGAAATTTACCAAACCATCTTTGACAAGTTGCTAAATTAATTGTTAACCATTCTCAGTCTGTCTGTCTCTTGCCGCCCTCTCTCCCTCTGCATCCTGCAAATTAATTCTAGTTTTCTACCTACATATATCAAAATCACTGGTGATCGAGTGAAATGGCGAGTCATGACCGCTCACGCTTTCCGGCATGGCACATGATTGATTGATTGATTGATATCAAAATCTAAGAATTATATAATTTACCTTCATTCTGATAATATTCAGTCAAAATTTATAAAGATTAAATTTTTGTCAGGTTATTGTTTGGGTTCAAAGCAACACCGTGCCAATGATTCTGCATGTCATTTGTTTCCCTTAACCAAACTGTTTTCATATGAAGCGTCCAATCTCTTTTTCTCATTACAGGTAATAAAAGTAGTCCTCACTTCTGTTGAAACTTATTGTATTAACTGACTTTATAAACATTTTAATGCTGAAATTAAGTAAATGGAAACATTTGTGAGCCACACACAAAAACAAACAGCCTAACAAAAATAAGTTATTTTGTGTGGCTAAGATTTATGTTGTGAAGGAAGAACAAGTGCAGACATTCATCTCATATCATCTCATCATGTTCCTCTTGTAGCTTGCGGTGTTGAGGTGAAGTATAAGTATTTAATTTGCTTCTTCAACCACAAAAACAACACTTTCAAAGACACTTTTGCCCTTGAGTTCATCATATTCAATATAATGGTTTCTTTAATTTAAAAAAATAAAAAATTTATATATATATATATATATATATATATATATATATATATATATATATAGAGAGAGAGAGAGAGAGAGAGAGAGATAGAGAGAGAGAGTCTTATCCAATATTTTAATCTTATCCATACGAATTTATACATATATATTTACTATATTTATTTATTTCAGTGTCTTGTTCAACAGCTCTTGTAATTGATGAAAACAAGCAAGTGGAGGGATATATTTCATGTGGAACCAAACGAAAAGACTAGGCCTCTGTATCATCACCTTCATGGCCCTTAAGACGCAGTCGAGCAAAGTCCTCAAATATGAAATCATCATCCTTGTCCCCATATAAACCTTCACCACTGTGGAAAGAGACAGAACCATTTTAAATGATAACACAATTACAGTTTAATGTTCATTAGAATTTGAATATTTACAATGGCTTTAATCAGAGCGGCATTCTGCAAAGACCCTGTAAAACAATGATGATAATTTATTAGTAATGAAACAAAACTGTCTGTTATGGAGCAGAAAAGATGCTTCTTCTTCTTCTGCCTTTTATTTCCCAATGCAGCATAGACCCTCAACCAACTCAAGCCAAGTCCTCCTATCTTTTGCCATGTTCTCTCCTTATTATTAATCTCTATATCTAATTCTCCTCTTCTTGTATTTTTAGGTCTCATGTATAGTTCTAACATTCCAGGTGTCAATTCTGGAGAGTCTGTGGTGAAAGATGATGAGATGCTGATCTAGACTCCTTACAGCTTTTCCCGCATCACATCATATTTCTAGTAGAAGAGTCTCTTGTCATCTAGGTTCTTTCTTTTCCTTTAGACTTGTTCATGGTTGTTGGATCTTGTAGCTAAAGTTTTCTAGGTAATGGGATAGCTAGTGTCTCACACCAATCCTCCTTAGTTGTTTATGACATGCATGGTAAGTTACAATGTTACAAATATTTATTTTCCCCTACTTTTCAAATATCTAGTACAAAAGAGGAATTACCAGGTGATAAGTTACTCATATGTGGAAACTTCAATGTGAGGAACAGAGAATGGGACAGTTGTGGAGAAAACCGACAGGAATAGCCCTTGCGGATGCCATGGTGGACTCTGATGTGGTCTACATAAATTATGGGAGGCCGACTAGAATGGCAATGAGGCCTGGCAATGCAGACACAGTAATTGACTTGGCACTTGTCTCCCAGTCATCAGTCCTTGATGTAAAGTGGACTGTTTTGAATGACCATGGGAGTGATCACATGCCGTGTTCAGTCCTGATCTCTAAATCCAGGAAAGTTAAGGCTGGAAGAGCACGCAAGACCTTCCGGTATGAGTGGACTGACAACCTTCTTGGACGCCTCAGACAGGAGGCATGCAACAGGACTGTTAAAACTCATTTTTTGCACCCCCCCATGGGGGACTCCAGAAGTAGACCATGCTTGGAAAGCAAAGAGAGCTGAAGTGAAGCAGCTAAGGAAATTGCGACAGACACCACGAAGCTCACGAGAAGAAGTGGATGCAGCGGAAAATGTCAAGAAAGATAAGGTGGAGATTTTCAAGCGCTGTGCTGCAGAAGCCCAAACCGCAAAATGGAAATGTGCCATGGAGTGACTTGTACTCCATGGCATAGTGACATTGATCGTGACTGACGTGGCGAGCAAGATTGTCACCAGAGCGAATCTACATGATCGTGAAGGTGACAAGGGCATTTGAGCCGTGGACGTGGTCTTGTGCGGACGCACCATGAGGCAGAAGATGGTTATGGCCAAAGATTGTGTCTACCATTTTAATTATTTGTGTAGCAATAGCTGAAGTCAACAACCATGGAAGTGAGGCAGAGTCTGAGATGCAGCAGAAAGCGGAGTCCGAAAGTAACCTGGGGACTATATGATGATGAACGAATGAGTTTACAACTCATACCCCTAGGCATCAGAGACCGTTATGTCCACCAAAACCCTCCCAGGTCGGATTCTGGCAGAATGTTTCATGAAGGAGATTGGAGGTGGTAAAACACTGAAAAAATTCTGGAAGCAGCACAGACAAATACAAAGAAAAGATCGGCCTATGACAGAGGGAACAATTTATAGAGATGATGGTATGCGCATGACAACAGACAAAGAGAAATGGGAGGCATTTCTCCAGAGATTTTTAGAAAAGACCAATTATAATGAGCAGACACCAGGGATGCAGTTAGAGAGACGTTATCTGGCAACATGAAGAATATGCATTATGAAGAGATCATAAGGGTTGAAGATGTTAAACATATTTTACAAAGGCAAAAGACATGGCACCAGGGCCTGATGGGGTTAGGTATGGCCACATGAAGGCTTTGAGCGATGCAGACCTGAATGAGATGACTGATTGCTTTAACCAGAGCATTAGGACAGCATCAGTGTGATGAAGTCTCCAGCTTCCCCATCATCTTTTGATTAAATTGGAGTAAATTCTCTTTAAAACCCTTAGGTAATTATAGAAAAATCTATATTCGTTTTTATTCCTATATATCAATGTATAGATAGTACCTGTCTATAGTTTAAATCAACTCCTATTTAATGTTATGAATGTAATATGAAGAAATACGTTACATTAGTATAGGGGGAGAGGCTTAATTTACAAAGTAGTGTACCCAGCCAAATCTACAAATTTGGCTAAGACAATTTCACTATTTGGTCGGAGAAATTAACGACAACAAACTCCCTGGCACGGCCACTTCCGGTCAGGGGAGAGATAGCAAAACTCAGCCTTTTGCAGTCCAGACGTTGGTGTGGAAACATATGCTAGTCACTAGGCTCTTAGAAAATACTTATAAAGTGTTAAGAGTTTTATCTTTGGTGCGTATTACAGCCATAAATATATTTAGATATATTAGAGAGATTCCTAGCACAGCTTTCATACCCGACAAGTGTGGTCAGAAGATTAGAAGGATTTGACACCTTCAGTGCCAAGCTTTAGATGCGCAAACCTGTGTGACTGACTCTCGGTGAAGCATCACTTACCACCATCTCACTTATACCTACTAAATAGGGTTTACACCCACTGTGCAAATCAAAGGAGCAGAAGAAAAGATAAGTGGCCAAACTTACCGTTGGCCACCACCATCTACATAGTTCAGGCCAAAGTTGCATCCGTGATTAAAAAGTTTAGTTGATGCAACATTCTAGTAAGATCGGAAAATAATATAGTAGAGGGAATTGTAAACCCCATTTCATGTACAGGGCTGACTCCCGTGGAGCACCCACCGTGTTTTCTATGATTAAAATGCAACATTGTTAGTTTCTAAAATTTACAACAGCTAGTTGTTACCTTACTTAGTAACCTTAGTCATAGTAGAGTGAGAAGATATGAAAGTTTGTCTCTTTTAAATATTTTACTCTGTCTTTCTCCATGTCGGTGAGAGTGATTAGAGTTTGGGGGCTCGAGCTTTTTATTTCAGGCACATAGCTAGACAACCTTGGCAGACTGTCTTGATCATACAAGTATAGTTGTACGCCATTCCTGTCTGCCTGAACACTGTCAGAAGATTAGAACTGTTCTGGGACCTTTACTCATTCTAGAATTACGAGCTATTCAGTCTTGTCTTCTCCAGTGACTTATTTTTCTATTCATAGAAAGTCTATCCGCAGCAACTTTGATATATTCCTTATCACCGTAGCCGACGCTACGCTAAAAGTGGGGGATCATCTGGGATAGATAGTTCAAACTTTCAATCTTTCTTTCACTAAAGATTCTGTTAAGGTGTTGCCTCACAGTAGATCTCAATATTAAACTATACTAAGTAAAACTATAGAAATTAATAGTGACAAGAAGTAGTATAATATAGCATAACTAAACTCTAAGATAGTCAATATAAGATAAGTTACTATAATATAACATACTAGAATAAAATATAATGTAACATAACATAATATAACCTGGTCCCAAAAATTTAGGGCCAAAATCATAAGTGAGTGTGGGCTGACGTGTAAGTCCCTGTGTTGTATCGTCAGATGTGCATGTGAATGCTGTCAGTGAATTTATTACTTGCATAATTTCAGGACCGATCACTTAGTGATAAATAAGTGTATTTCAGGGTGCTTCACATTATCCCAACTTTTTTACCAATTAATATGTCTTTCAAAAAGCCATCTACGACAGAGGAGCTGAGAGAAGAAGGTACTTTGTTAGGGTATGAAGGTGTCGAATTGGGCAAGTGTGTAAAAGAAGCAGAATGAGAGTGGGGAATTGAACAACGCAACATCATTAAGGAAAGAGAGAAGGAAGCAAGAGGGGAAAGAATTAGACTGGCAGAAATTGAATACAAAGAAAAGAAAAGATGCGACTAGCTGAATTGAACAACCAGCTTAAACAAGCTGAACTGGACCAACAGCTGAAGCAAGCGGAACTGGAAATGAAGAGGGAAGAACAGTTGAGACAGCATGAATTGGAACTCAGGAGATTAGAGTTGCAAAATCCTGATGCTTCCAGGTACAGTAGTGCTATTTCTCCCCGTCACAGTAGTGAGATTTCTTCAGGACCGTCTCTCTCCCAAGGATCCATGAGCTTCCCACTGGCCCACTTCAACCCGAAGGAGGATCAGATGGATGAATACCGTGATCGCTTTGTCATCATGTGTGAAGCTTATAATCTGCCTAAAGAGAAATACAATATCAAACTCTCCCAAGGACTCCAGGGTCCGGCTTTTGATGTATTTACGAAGCTTCCGCCTAGTCTTGAGCGGGACTTTGATACCCTCAAAAGTGCTCTCTTACAAAGATTTGAATTAACTTCCGAAGCCTACAGGCTGAAGTTCCGTACAGCCAAAAGATCTCAGGGAGAATCGTTTGCGCAGTTCGCCTCACGACAACACACGCATTTTACGAAGTGGGTAGGACTGAGCATATTTGATACTACCTATGAGGGGCTACAGGAAATGATGCTTGCGGATCAATTCAAAGAGGGTCTCCCGAAAGCTCTCCAAATGTTCATAGCTGAAAATGGTGGAGTTAGATTAGAAGAGACAATTTCTCTAGCCGAAAGGTATTCTGCACATGGGGAGGCAGGTACTGCTAAACCTAGTCATACTGATAAGGCCCAAAATAATCCTTTAAATCACAAGAGTTACCAAGCAAATGACTCTTCAGGTAAAGACACCAGAGGGCTCACTGGAGGTCCTCGCCAAAATCCGGGTTTTCAAAACCCAATTGCACCAAAACCACCAGCAAACAGTGGATGGGGTAAGCCTTATTGCAAAACTAATGATCACCACACGATCGTGTGCAGAAATAAACCCCCAACCCAGTATGCTGCATGTATGATGACGGGGGTGAGTACCCGAAAGGATATAGTTTCAAGTAATGTAAATAGACCACCCACAGTCGAGACTATTGTGGTTAACGGTAGCCCAGTGCAGTGTCTCTATGACATGGAATTGCAATATGATGCCGTCATAGCTAGCCAGTTAGTGAAACCCTCACAGCTGACCAAAGAAACCGTTGCAGTTACGGGTGCTACCAGGAGTTCCCAAACTATTACGACCAAGATAGCTAAAGTAAGGGTGAATTCCAAGTATGTCCAGGGTATTATTTCAGCTGCTGTGCTTGAAGATCCCATATACCCATTCATGTTAGGATGCAAATATGTGTATTTAGGGGAGCCTTCAGCACCTATAATAATGGCTGCAGTAGAGACCCGAAGTCAGGCTGCGAAGTCGGAGCCTGCACTTTTAATCAACCCACTACATCGGGAGATTAGGGCTGCACAAGCAGAATGTCCCAACTTACAACCTTGTTTTGGCCAACTGCCAAAAGCTAGAAATCCACCCGTAGCTGGGAATTTCTACGTGAAGGACAAGTTGTTATACCGTAGAGCTGGAACTACGGGGACCAACCATGGGCAACTTGTCGTGCCAAAACCTTATCGAGACCAAATCTTATATATGGGTCATATGATATCTTTTAGTGGGCATATGGGGGTAGGGGGCCACTACTCAACGTATGGCTTGCCACTATTTTTGGCCTGGGATGACAGCTGACATTCACCGGTATGTCAAGTCATGCCCGGAGTGCCAACGGGTCTCCCCTAAGCATTGGACGGCACCGGTCACCTTAGGGGAAATGCCACTTTTGAGCGAGTTGCCGTCGACATTGTAGGTCCTCTGTCTCGCTCTAAGAGGAAGAACTCTTATATATTAACCCTGGTCGATACATGCACGATGTGGTCTGAAGCCGTACCCCTGGTGAAAATTTTTACTAGGTTAGGTTTCCCAAACCAAATCTTAACTGATAATGGGTCGCAGTTCCGAGGGAAACTTATGGAAGAGGTTTTCACCATGTTTCGGACGCGCCACATCCATACCAGCCCTTATCACCCTCAGTCAAATGGGGCAGTTGAGCGGTTTAATGGGACCATAATGACTATCCTACGTAAGTTAGCTCAGGAGCCAGAACAATGGGACAAATACGTTCCAGCTGCATTTTTCGCTTACAGGGAGGTGTCGCATGCTTCCACGGGACTCCCACCGGCCACGTTACTATTTGGTAGGCCTATTAAAGGACCATTAGAGGCCTTGATGAGCACCTGGACAGAAGAGACAGTTGATGAAACAGCCATCCCCGCTTCCCACTATGTAGGGGAGCTAAAAAGAAAACTGGAAATGGGGTGGAAATTGGCCAATTCTAATCTCCGGCGAGCCAGGAAAAACTATGCCTCCTATTACAACAAGAAGGCAAAAGAGCGAGCGCTAAATATAGGCGACAAGATCTTGTTACTAATAAACTGGAAATTAGTTGGCAGGGTCCTTTCCCCATCCTAGAGAAGGTGTCCCGGACTAATTATAAAATTTCTATTAGGGGTAAACCCAAAATCTTCCATATCAACTTATTAAAGAAATATGTGGAACGAGTAGGTGACCAACCAGTACATTTAATGGCATTGTCGGTGGAGAGGACACAGGGGTGGAGTATCCCCTAAAACCTCAGGAGACATAAGACAATGTCTTCATCAACCATGACTTGGAGACGTCCGAGTCAGAGGAAATGAGACGAGTTCTAAGATCTCAGGCCCCGGTGCTAACAGATAAGCCCGGCCGGACTAAACTGGTCGAGTTCGACATGAAACTCAGTACCACGGACCCAGTCCACCAAAAACACTACCCGGTTCGGTACGAGAAAAAGGACCCATTACAAGAAGAAATAAAATATCTTCTTAAGGAAGGGATTATTTCGCCATCCGAATCTCCGTATAGCGCCAGTGTCGTACTATTAAGAAAACCCAGTGGCGAGCATAGACTATGTATTGATTACCGCCAATTAAATGGGGTAACAGAATTCCAAGCGGAACCCTTACCCGACCAGGGACTGTTATTTGCCAAACTAAATAAGGCTAAGTATTTTTAAAAATCGACCTTAGTAAGGGCTATTACCAGATCCCGGTAAGGAAAGAAATTCGGCCATATCTAGCCTTTAGCACCACAGATGGGCATTATGAATTTAATGTACTACCGTCTGAGTTAAGTAATGCGCCGGGGTTTTTCACCCGCATGATGAGGTTACTGTTAGAGCCTTTACAAGATCTTAACATTAGCAACATGAGGACGATATCCTCATTGCGTCATAAACGTTTGAGAACCATCTACAGTCCCTCGACAGGCTGTTGGGAAGATTAGCAGAGGCGGGATTGACCGCTAGACCTACTGAATGTCTGCTCGCCTTTAGACAGTTGGAGTTCTTGGGACATATGCTCCCAAAACAGAAGAATATTGATAAGTTGTTGAAAGCGGCCAGACCCAGGACAAAGAAAGATGTACGATCCTTTGTATCTTGGGGGGAGGGGGGGGGGCGGGGGGGTTATCAAAAATTCATCAAAAACTTTAATTTCCTTGTGTCACCATTGACTGATGCGACAAAGAATGGGGCACCAGAGCAAGTTAAGTGGACTCCGGAATGTGAAGAAGCATATACAGCATTGAAGGACAAGCTTACAGATAAACCCATATTACAGTGACCAGATTTGTCTCGCCCATTCACCTTGAGGATGGACGTGAGCAATGTGGGAATTGGGGCGACACTTTTACAACATGGCCGGAAACAGGCAGAAATGTTATTTCCTGTGGAGTACGCTAGCCGTAAGCTCAATGTGGTGGAGAAAAATTACTCTACCATTGAGAAGGAGTGCTTAGCCTTGGTCTGGGCTATTCAGAAGTTCCAACCATACTTGTATGGGACAGAATTCACCGTGCAAAGCGACAACCAACCCTTGATGTTTCTTGCATCATCGAAACAACTGAACACCAGATTGATGAGATGGTCTTTGCTACTACAACTGTACGCGTTTAAAGTAGAATACATCCCAGGTAGTCAGAATGTAGGGGCAGATTTCTTAAGTAGGCATTGCTCTACTGAAGAAGAGGGGGAGACTGGTTCATATGTTCCAGGGTTGTTGGAGTAAGTGCCAACAAACTCTGATGGGTGTGCCGATTGGAGAAAAGTCCGAATTCTCGAACTTTACTTTCAACGGTGGGCATATGTGACGAAGTTTCCAGCTTCCCCATCATCTTTTAATTAAATTGGAGTAAATTCTCTTTAAAACCCTTAGGTAATTATAGAAAAATCTATATTCGTTTTTATTCCTATATATCTATGTATAGATAGTACCTGTCTATAGTTTAAATCAACTCCTATTTAATGTTATGGATGTAATATGAAGAAATACGTTACATTAGTATAGGGGGAGAGGCTTAATTTACAAAGTAGTGTACCCAGCCAAATCTACAAATTTGGCTACGACAATTTCACTATTTGGTCGGAGAAATTAACGACAACAAACTCCCTGGCACGGCTACTTCCGGTGAGGGGAGAGATAGCGAAACTCAGCCTTTTGCAGTCCAGGCGTCAGTGTAGAAACATAAGCTAGTCACTAGGCTCTTAGAAAATACTTATAAAGTGTTAAGAGTTTTATCTTCAGCCATAAATATATTTAGATATATTAGAGATTCCTAGAGCAGCTTTCGTACCCGACAAGTGTGGTCAGAAGATTAGAAGGATTTGACACCTTCAGCGCCAAGCTTTAGATGCACCAACCTGTGTGACTGACTCTCGGTGAAGCATCACTTACCACCATCTCACTTATACCTACTAAATAGGGTTTACACCCACTGTGCAAATCAAAGGAGCAGAAGAAAAGATAAGTGGCCAAACTTACCGTTGGCCACCACCATCTACATAGTTCAGGCCAAAGTTGCATCTGTGATTAAAAAGTTTAGTTGATGCAACATTCTAGCAAGATCGGATAATAATATAGTAGAGGGAATTGTAAACCCCATTTCATGTACAGGGCTGACTCCCATGGAGCACCCACCGTGTTTTCTATGATTAAAATGCAACATTGTTAGTTTCTAAGATTTACAAAAGCTAGTTGTTACCTTACTTAGTAACCTTAGTCATAGTAGAGTGAGAAGATGCGAAAGTTTGTCTCTTTTAAATATTTTACTCTGTCTTTCTCCGTGTCGGTGAGAGTGATTAGAGTTTGGGGGCTAGAGCTTTTTATTTCAGGCACGTAGCTAGACAACCTTGGCAGACTGTCTTGATCATACAAGTATAGTTGTACGCCATTCATGTCTGCCTGAACACTGTCAGAAGATTAGACCTGTTCTGGGACCTTTACTCATTCTAGAATTACGAGCTATTCAATCTTGTCTTCTCCAGTGACTTATTTTTCTATTCATAGAAAGTCTATCCGCAGCAACTTTGATATATTCCTTATCATCGTAGCTGACGCTATGCTACAATCAGTACCGCAGGACTGGGTGCACAGCTATCTCATCCCTCTCCCAAAACCATTCAAGGATCATTCAAAGCTTAGTGGCTTTAGGATCATCACCCTTCAAAATACATTTGGGAAGGTTTTAGAGAAAATAGTCGCTGTCAAGCGTCAAGAGATTTTGGAAAGGGAAAACAAAATACCAGCCATGGTACACAACCTGTGGTGATATTGATAGATGCAAAATCCATAATAGAGGCGCTCCTGTCAGGGAAATTGCGAGTTCTAAGGACACTACTTTCTGAACTTAGCCGTCAGCATAAGGTCACCATTCAGTGGATACCATCCCACTGTGGAGTCCCCGGAAACAACAGAGCTGATCGACTGGCTAAGGAAGGAGCAAAAGAAGAACAACCTGATGTGCCCATTATATACCACCAGAAGAAAAGAATGATCAAATCAGTCAGAAGGCCACCAAACCCTACTCAAGACGACTACCACGTTATGGACAGACCAGAACAGGTCATTCTTCTGCGCCTCATAACAGGACAACCACATGTATACAAAATTCAAGATTGGTGACTCAGCCATGTGCACATGTGGTTTGGCGTCACAGACAGCAGAGCTCATACTCCAGGATTGCCCAAACTACAACAAATCCAGGCGAACCTTCTGGCCTAGAGAGACAACAGTGGAAGATAAACTCTATGGACTACTGAGTGAACTAAAAGACTGTTAGATTCATACAAGAGACAACATTGCAGTTATAAACATATTTAAGATGAACGAAAGAAGAAGAAGAAGGAAAGGGGGAAGCTTCTTCCAAGTGGTCTGGGGAGTTACAGGCTAGGAAAAGATATTTGGTCAAATGCAGCCACTTTTGCTTTGATGTTTATGAGGGGTTCCAGAGTAGACAGGAAACGATGGTGGTGGCGCTTGATCTCGAGGATGCATACAATAGAGTTAGATATGATATTTTGATAACCGCACTGATGGAGAAGGGGGTCAATCCCTGGTTGGTGAACTGGATAGCGGCCGTCCTGTATTCTCATTGGGTTGCTCTCCGTCTGGGTGCATGGACCTCAGAGCCACATATGTTAACCCCGGGACTGCCACAGGGATCTGCAATCTCACCTGTGCTCTTCAACATGTATACGAGCAAGATTGCAAACCTAGAAGCACCAGGGGTTGGAAGGATACTAACATTTGCAGATGATATTCTTGCATATAGGCAGGGGAGAGATAGGGTACAAACAGCCCAGGAGCTACAGGCGACAGTAGACAAAGTGATTGACTGGTGCACTGAAATGAGTGCTGTCGTCCACCCGGAAAAAAAGGCGGCTGTTTTGTGGTGCTCTCTGGACAACAGGATTGTGAGTGCTGATGTCCCAAGCCTCATGATAGATGGTAGAGAGAACAGAACAAAATGAAGTATCTGGGAATCACATTTGACAGGAGCCTGTCCTTCAAGGACCATGTGGAGACGGTTGTAACAAGATCTCAAAGGGAACTCAATGCATTTAAAACTATGGCTGCAATGGACACAGAGCAGAGAATGCTTTTCACACTATACCAGCACTTGATCCTCTCAGTGATTGATTATGGACTAGGGCTGCTCACTGTCTCAGAGAGTCAGCTGGTGAAGCTAGAGCGCATACAGAACGAAGCTATATGGGTTATTCTCGAATGCACCACAGACACCCCAGTAGTGTGTATGCGTTAAATCTTTGTTTTGCCGACTGTTGCAAGTAGGCTCAAGGTGATGCAGGCGAAGGCATACCTCAGAGTAGCTGCAGACACAGATCACCCTTTGCATGAGGCACTGGACGCAGTTAAGGGTTAGCGACTGATAAGAGGGAAATCATGGATGGCTCAGGCGGAGGATACAATCAGACATGTGTGCATCTTGGAGAACATTAGGCGAGGAGAGGAGTGGGTCAGAGTGCCAGCAGAGCAGTCAGACTTGTGCAGAGTTATAATCACATTGAGCCGGGAGTGCAGGGAGTGGCCAGCAGGGGCCACGGAAATGAAAATCCAGCAACTAATTCAGGATAATGCTCGCTCGGGTGATGTGATTATCTACACAGATGGTCCTGTGTCGAGAGGTAGGAGAAGTGCCTGGGAGTTCATAGCAAAAGCTAATGGCCGACGTTTGGTGCAGGAGAGCCTGGCATATGATACCAAAACATCTATCTTAAGAATGGAGTTGGAGGCGGTCACTGCAGCTTTTTGCTGGATCGAGAATATGATACACACACACATCGTGATTGTAAGTGACTCAGAAAGCATGCTGAGGAAGGTGAGGACAGGCATGCTTTGTGCAAAGTGGCTTGCTTTGCTTTAGAGGTCATGGGTGGCAAGCATCGCCTGGATCTTTTCTCCGGGGCATGCCGGTATGCTGGGGAATGAACAGGCGGACAGACTGGCTGGCTCTGCAAAACTTGGTGGAGTATTGATGCATGACAAGGCAGACATGGTTGCCGC